>JAULUF010000001.1:3468333-4127500 GCA_031834385.1 Semotilus atromaculatus
ATCTGATATATATGTGACTAAGTGAAAAGCCCTACAAATGTCTGTACCACTGAAGCAGCAGGACCATAGCTGTCATTCTTCTGTGAATGCCCTGGGATGTTTGTTTTGTTGCGGGTTGAGGCAGAAGATGGCGGGACTTTAGGATCACTGGTCTGGCTGCCCTCTGCCGTGTGTTTGGCAACTGCTTCAACACTAAGAACACCAGTGCCCTGACCAGGAGGGGCCATCATATCTGTCGCTGCCTCCTCCACCACAGCAAACTTGGCACATAGTTCTCTTGCCCTCAGGGCTGCAGAGCTGCTCCCTGATGATACAGCCTCCTGCACCACCTCATCTACACTGAGACAAGCCGCCCCATAGTGCTTAGCCAGAGTAACTGCTGTCCTTGTTTTACCTGCACACAGATGCTTACATTTACATCAGGGCAAACACGCTGAGATACGATAATGTTGTGCTTGGAAAATTAGACATCTTACCTGACAGAGGAGCGCCATGCACAATGATGGCAATGCCCCGCCGATTTAGGGCAGCCTTGCCCTCTGGTGAAAGATCAATGCCCATGTGACGTGCGATAGCTCTGGACACAGGGTCGTACTCCAGATCCCCCACTGCAGTTTCGGCACTGATGTTGTCTTCAGTCAAGCCTTTGAGGAGAAGACACATGTATTCTTATTTTTGTGCCTGCAATAATGTACTGTATTATAATACCAATCTCACAAAGAATGCAAATGCATTTAAATGACTATTGCCCTCAGTTGAATCATACCTATACCACAGAGCGTTTCACCCTCAGATGGTTCAGCTGTCTCCCCCTTGTCATCTTCTGCAAGACCTTCCCCAGATTCTTAAAAACAGGCGAGATCTATTAGATTCAGTTGAAATTATGCCAACAGGAAAAATCTGTGATCCTGCACTCAGATGTCCGATTTGTATTAGTCTTGTATAAAATTCGACATCAATTATAAATTAAAACCTCATTTCAAAATGTTTAGCTAAAAAGTTATGGCTAAAAAGGCAGTCTGACAAAACACAAGCAAATATCCTTTGTTCATTACAAACACAGCATGCACAAAAAAAGATGCACTTTAACTCATTTTCGAGTGTAAACCAATTTTAATTCATAAGGATAGGTCTTACACATGCATGCAAAACTAAACATGTCTAAAATATGAACCTGCCTCAAAAATGTGCCTTTAAAGGTGCTCCATGTAATTATTTTGATTGTACTAAAGCATAAAAATACCATATGTTTGCAGAGATGTAGGAAACATGCTAAGTTCAAATACTTGTTTGTTTAGTTACTGTACTAGTACTGTACTAGTTATTCTACATCTACTAGTCTGTGTGATCCCGCCCACAGCCAATCAACCCAATAGTATAGTATAGTATAGTATTTAGTAATAGTATGTCAGTTGGCGGAAAACACAGCGATGGAAGCCAGCAAACAAACTGGTTCAGAGATCGCAAATTCAAAAAAAAAAATAAAACCTCTGCAATAAAAACACTGCAAGCATATACATTAGCTGATCAACTTATAGTGTAAGGCTTGTCTCTTTCCATTGTCAGTTAAGCTTGTTTCTGTTGCATGTCCATAATCTGGCAACCCACATGTGCGTAGAGTCTAAAGAGGAGGGGGCGGGGGGAAAAAACTCTTTAATATTTTTTGGACTGCAGTATTGGACTGTCAATATTACATAGTGCACCTTTAAGGTAATTTCTATTATCATATAGACCAGGGGTTTTCAAATTGGGAGTCCAAGGAAAAAATTTGAAAGACATTGTGTAAAAATAATTAAATTATTAATAAATAAAAAAAGATTAAACTAAATAAAGAAATTTCAATTTCAGATTTGGGAGTTGGTGGCATTTAAAAGATTGAAAACCCCTAATATAGACCATCTCTGCTGCAGTATGAAGTACCCTGGTTGGTTTGTGAGCTGTGCTCTTTGTAGTAGTCCAACAGTTCTGGGGGCAGAGTCTCGCCAGGAGAACGGGGAGGTAGAAGTAACACATTTTGAGCATCATATCCTTTTATCATCCGCAAGATCTGAGGAGCAGAACATAAAGAAACAATGGGATTGTCCAGACAGTGTCCAGGCATTAAACCACACACATCAAGTCATTGTTGAGAAACAACATTCCTTGGGAGAAATAAATATAAATATTTAAATCTCATATATAAATGAAACAATTAATAAAATAGCTCAGATAATGTATTCTTGAATCATAAAATTTTTTATTTTAAATGTTCATGTTGAAATATTCATATTGACAGTATGTCATCACATTACTTTTAATATAAATATTTAAAATCACAACAGCTCTCTGAATAGTTTTAGGATGTTATTGAATAAGCCAATATTAATTTATTTGGTCTTATATTTTACGCTGCTGTTGCTGCGGGACAAGTATGGACTTGCTACTAATAGACTACATGTATAAACTGTAGAATGTAGAAACTGTGCACAGATGCCTCTGTGAGCATGTAAGATATGCTTCTGCATAAATCGACATAAATCCTGTAGCAGATCTAGGCAGGTGGAGCTGGGGGAGGAGGAGGATTTCAGAGGAAACAAACAATGGAAACACAGCAAACAATGAATTAAAGTATTTTAATGTTGAGCAAGAAATCTCATTGGCTGCAGGATCAGCAGAGGCCAATCAGCTTGTGCCATGCAGTAATACTGTGATTGATTGCAGACTGCATGTAAAGGACCAATCAGCCTGCACCCTCTAGAGTTTCATGACTGAACTGGATTTTTTTACAGAAATATTGAGATAAAGACATCTAAAAATATATATCCTGACAAAAATCCCATTTGGAACCAATTAAGCTCACCTCTTCCTCTTCTAGGTACTGCTTTTCGAAGTCCAGAGAGTAAAACTCAATAGGGAAGGGGCAAGGGTTGCGGACAATCACTTCAGCAACCTTTCCTCCACTATAGGGTAGGATGGACCCCATATCTAGTTTTGAGGAGGAAAACTCCAGCTGAGGCTCTTCTCCTTGTCCTTGGGCCAGCAGCAGGATCTTCTGAGTGCTCTGAGCCACTGTTATCACTAGTCTCTGACTGTACGTCCTCTGAAGGGAACACATAAGAAAAGAAGAAGCAATCAAGCTTATGAATAAAAACATATCGACTGCAGGCAACACAACAATATATTGGAAATATTCATGATATTACAGCACTCAATAGAGGTGCCTTCATCCTGATTTAAGGAATAAAATTCAACACGGTAAACTGATTTGTGTTAAAATTAATCTTTATAATACTGCTGTTCAAAAGTTTAGGGTTGATATGATTTTTTCATGTTTTTGAATCACCCAGGCTGCATTTATTTGATCAAAAACAGTAAAAACAGTAATGCTGTGAAAAATTTATACAATTTAAAACAACTGTTTGTTAATTTAATTGTATTTTTTTTCCTGTGATTGGCAAGCTAAATTTTCAGACAGCCATTACTCCAGTCTTCAGTGTCACATGATCCTTCAGAAACATTTCTTGTTGTTATCCATGTTGAAACCATTTGAGCTGCTTAATACATTTGTGGAAACCGTGAAATATTTTTTTCATGATTCTTTTATGAATATAAATGTATAAAGAACAGCATCAATTGTAAACCTTTTGTAACATTCTAACATTATTCTTATAACATTATACTTCACTGTAACTTTTGATCAATTTATAGCACCCTTGCTGAATAAATCTATCAATATCTTTACAAAAAAAATCTTACTGTTCCCAAAATTTTGACCAGTAGTGTATATGAAAAACGAATAATTGTGTAATCATACAGTCGCTAGTGTCTGTGGTTGCCTTTACCCCCTCTGCTGGGCTGAATTTGACCTGCACGTTGGTTCTGTCTCCAGGATAGAGTGTGCCATCGGAGGGCAATAACTCAAAGACAACTGCAGGAGGCCGCTGTTTCAGCAGAGCCTGTCGTCTGAGGTACAGTGGGATGTGCTTGTCAATCTAATCACAAAACCAAACCAGATCATATCTGGGATAAATTTCCACTTTATTTGATCACAAAAAACAAAAACAAAAACATAAGTTATCAGAGGAAAAAACATAACGACAAATGGTAAGAGCACTGAAGTAAACCTCAAACTGCAGCCTGATTTAAAACTAGAAGCAGCAAACATGCCATAAAGACAAATGAATCTCAGCCCTATGGAAAACACGCTTTAATATCCAGTAGATATATATAATTCATTACTTAACCAGCTAATAATGATGGAAATGAACCTCAGACCCAACATGAAATCAAAACGGACTCTATTTACCTTTTCAATAAATGATCATAGTCTTACGGTGAATAAATAATCAGTGCATGTTATTCAAAAGAAAAAAAATATGACTCTGGCTCTTTGCATGTAGTGTAAAAGGCTTGTACCCTTTTTGCCCGTTCCTCCTGTCTGATACTCCACTCACAGGGCACCGGCCTGTCATTGTACAGCTGGACCGTGATCACCTGACACAGGCCACACTGGATGGTGTCGAACTGCAGTGTGTCTGTTGACACTGTGAGGGAAGGCATTATGACCTCTGCACATAAACACACCTGCACTTGGGGTCCCTTAGTCACCTGTCAAACACACAGGATTCAGTGACACAGAAAATTAACAAAGGGGCTATAATGTACAATACACATAGCAGTGTGTTCTGTACAAACAATAGGAGTTGTAGCTAATTGATTCTAATTGAATACATTTTTATTACAAATATTTTTTATTACATTTATTTGTCTTAGCTTTTTAACATTTATTTGTCTTAGCTTTTTCTCCACAAGTCTGTATGAGTGAATGATTATGATGGTGAATGTTTGCAATCACAAAAGGCAAAATTTCAATATTTTGTCTTCATCCTGTACTTCTTTGCTTGTCTCAGATATTAATGTTGCTTTCATCAAACCTGTATGGGCATAACTGCATTGATCTTTCCCAGATTGGCCTTGTGGGTATCAAACTTCACTTCAAACGTCTCTGTCTCACAGAAGGGCAAATTCTGCACCCTGTCCAATTCTGTACTAAACCCTGTGAGAGAAAAAAAAGAATGAATATTAATGCAGTGGATCCTCAATAAAGCTATAATGAACAATTCTGTTTTAGGCTTTGCCGATACTAACATACTGGAATAATAACACTCATGGAAAAAGCTCAATTTTAATCAAGCCACAAGCTTCATGAACAATCAAAACACATCACAGAGATTGACACCTACTCAAACAACTGTATCTCTGAAATGGATGATGTCCAGAACAATAATCTTTGGCTATTTTAAATCTATTGAACATTCTGCGGTATGAACCAACCTGTGTCTGCCAGTAAGCTCTTGTCAGCTCTGAAAGATACAGCCAGTGGACAAGTGTTGGTTACTTTGGCAATGTGGGTCACGATGCTGCCATTGATGACATACCCAAAGTCCAGTGTGTACTCAGGCAAGATTAACCTAACGAGAAGGTCTATCAGACACACGCATTGATCGTTTGTAAAAAAGGAAAGGTTTCTACATGAATAGACTTACTTGCACAGTTTCTTGAGCCAGCTGTTAGTGGACCCAGTTGCTCTTAGATCAGTGACTTGGTGCTGTTTCTGAACAGCCATGGCATTTTCCTTCACAAGGAGCCGTTCTAACTCCATCTGCAGCAGGGCATCATACTACGGCACACGTATAAGGACGCTATTTATAGTACCACACACAAATATGTACATACAAAGTTGTAATAATGGCTATTCTCACAGGAATTTAACAGATTACACAAGTAATTTATGGGTAAGCTAGGAAGAGGAATGTCCAATTTTCACAGACACTCACAGTGGGAATGTAGTCGTCTTCAGGTGGCATCTCCTCCTTTACTGTGACAGGCCTGCTCAACACCCCTTCCCTTAATTTCTCATTCTCCACCGAGTCTTTTGCCTCCTTTAGCAAAGAACCATATATCTCTGCATCTAGACAGTGAACAGAAAACACCTTAATAAGGTTTCATAGCCTCTTCTGAAAGCCCTATTCAAATGAGATTTCATTTCAGAACATACTGTATGTGTGTACACAAATGTATTACTGTGGATATCTGTCATTTTGTTCATTCGTAGAGGATGCACAATATTTGCAGGAATTTCAAAGATAGGTAATGCAAATGCTGAATTGCTTTCACACATAATTGACCTATTACCAATTTTTTTTTAGAGAGTTGTTTCTTCCTCAGACTTGGCACTTGCCAGATTGAGGCAACGCAACAGGAACGAGCACGAGTGACAATGGAAGGTGACGAGCCTTACACTGTAAGTTGATGTGTTGATTTATCTGCTTTTTGATGAGTCTCTGGTCATAGAGCTTTTTAAATGGATACAGAGGCTTTTTAGGTCAGGTAGAATCTGCTAGGTCAGGTAGAATATGGATAATATCGTCTGTTTAGGTCAGGTAGATTAACTGGCTGTAGCACTCTGTTTTTCAGAGAAACAAGTGTTTGAACAAGCATGTTTCCTAAATCTCTAAACATATCATGGTATTTTTATGATTACAGTCAATCATTAGTGCCTATGATTTAGTCACCTTTAAAGAAAAAGCAACAGTAAAACATTCAAATGGTTTAGTTCAAAATCTCTCATCTTACGAATTGCTATTACAAATTCAACAATCTCTTATTATAGGCCTTATAATGTGAGTTAATGTCAAAGTATTGATCTTATGATGTAAAAATATCTCTTGAGCATCAAAGCCTGCCATTTCTACACTCTTTTAGTACAAACTGCCTGTGTTAGTAAAACAAAGAATCCGATCAATAGGTAATCAGAGAGTAACACAGCACTCCTTCCTCAATAATAGTTGCACTATTTGCTCTATAACCACAAGACCTCAGTTCCCACTGAGAACAAAACTGCTTGTTTCTAAGATAAATAGCACTCCTTCTGGCTGGCTGCATATCAGGCAAAAAAAATGGGTTTGAACAGTTCTAGCGCAGGGGCTGAGCTAGTCCAAGGTCAAGACCATTATGTCAGTCTGCAAGCTGGCATGGTGCCACTGTGTTTGAGCCAGGACGCAGGGCTGGCCTCCTTTCAATTGTATTTGATGAGAGTGAAAGTTGGACCATATTCAGGAATTTAAAACATCCTGTCAGAAATTCACAATGTGTCCAACAATTTTGTGATGCTCTGTTGGCCTCAGAATGGCTAATTCATTTATAAGGTTCGATTAATTAGATCATATGAAGACGTGGTGTCTGACTTGGCCAATAACTTAATGGCTATACTCTAAACTCTTACTTAAAGCTCCTTTTCCTGTTTGAGTTGGCATCAATTGAATCTTTTTGGCCTGTTTTTTATCCACTTAGTGAGAGAAAAGTAAGGGACCGTTCACACAAAACGCATTCTCATCTGTACACAATGTTTAGAAATGGTAAAAAAGAGCAGGGGTCTTGAGGTTTGCATTTACGAGACGTATCAGAATACAATAAAGACCCAAAAAGCTAATTGAAAGCAACAGCATACGTAATGCTCAAGTGCAAAATGCTAAAAAACTGTTTGATGAGGTAGGTGCGGAGACACCTGTCGAGCATGTTTACATAGAAAAACTATTAAAAAGCAGAGCAGATGAACGCAAAAACATGTTTTGTGTGTGTGAACTTTTCCTGAGAGCAAACTTGTCCTCAACAACAAGCCACACAATTTGAGGTTCATAGCACAAAGGTAAATCATTTGTGTGTGTTAGAGGTTTGTTCAGATCTCTACGTGCACTACCAGAAGTTTGAGGTCAGTACGAATTTTTAATGCTTTTTTATTAGATTTTTTTATGCTCACCAAGGCTGCATTTATTTGATCAAAAATACAGTAAAACAGTTATTACAATTTAAAACAACTGTTATCCATCCTAATATGCTGATTTGGTGCTCAAGAAACATTTCTTATTGTTGTCAATGTTGAAAACATTGTGCTGATAATCTTTTTGTGGAAACTATTATACTTTTTTACAATTCTAAAATGTTGAAAAGTTTTTAAATTATATGACTTACATTATAATTACATCATTTATTTGAACATTATAAAATGTCTTCATAGTGACTTGTGATCAATTGAATGCGTCTTTCCTTAATTAAAGCATTAGTTTCTTTAAAAAAAATCTTACTGAAACTTTTGAAAGGTAGTGCATGACCGACAACAACTTACTCAGATCTCTAGGAAGGTCCAGACACAGTCGAGGGAAAATACCCTCTCCTCTTACAGTAATGACTTCAGTTTCATAAAAGGCCACTTGCAACTGAAAGGTCTTGTGAAAGACTTCTGGAATTCCTGGAAGGTAGTATACACTGAGCCTCATTTCTGCATACGGCTCTAGGTGACCCTTCAGAAGAAACACAACCATGATGCACTTGGGCCACAAATTTGATAGGAAGAAAAGTAATCAGTGTTTTAAAACATGAAGAACATCTCACCTTGCTGGGGATGATGAGAGGCTGACCAGGTAACAGTTGCTCCAGAAAGAGTCCTGGTTCTCCAGTTAGAGAAGAGAAATCAAATCCAACTTTCCCTGTGTTCTTCAAAATGAGTTCTGCTTCAGCCACATGGTCAAACAACTGTGATTATAGAGGGGGTGGATAATAACATTCCCTTATTTCATTTATACAGATTGCTGGTGAATTCATCATATTGCTAATATGTTGAAAGTGTGAAGTTACCTGTAAACCAATGTCAATGTCATTTGTGTCCAGTGTATACAAAACAAAAGAAGCCTGACCCTTGAGTGTGATCTCATAGGTGGGCCCTCCTTCCACCTCACACAATGCCAACACATGCGTGCTGATGTCAGCGTGACCAAGAAATGAGAAGGTCACCAGCTTGGTGTCACCAGGCTGTAGTTCCCCATACAGTGAGGAGATATCAAACACCTATGAAATAGATGAGAATGAAAAAGAGCAGCTTCAAAATGTATAATACTTTTAGAGAATATATCAACATTTAGGGACGAACGCAAGGTTGTACAGACCTCTTTCACACTCACACTTGGATGCCCATTGGCTGTGAGATCGATGAGTTTGCTTCCCAGCTCTGTGCTCACTGGCCGTGTTGAGTAGGTTCTATTCTGCTCTTGTCCACTACCATGATGCAATTCATCCTCTCCCAATTGAGGCATGATTACATCAGTCTCCCTGCAAAAATATATAAACAATGACACATTATTAGTGGTTTTCACCAATCATTAGATCTCCATCTCTCTAACTTCACGTTCTTGATCCGCCTTAAGGGTCCGGCGGAAACTAAATTGAGTCAAGATGGCCATTAATTACAGAAAGCATTAAATAATTTAACAGGTGTAATTTATCAGAAGAAAAGTTAACACAGAAAATCAGGCTATGAAGAAAGGGAAAAGAATAGACTAAGTGCCTCATTCAGAATAAGTGTTGATGGAATCAATGCGTCATAATATTTTGCTTTCAAAGATAAAGCAAATCAAAAATCTTGTAAAAACTATTCAGATGGAAGGATGTATTGAAGGTGAGCAGGCTGTGACAGTGGGTGTCATTATAAATGAAGTCAGCAGGGGGCACTGTTAATCAAAAGATGAAACTTCATTTTTTTTTGATAAACCAGGAGGCGATTACTTAGTACAGATAATGAATAAGCTCCACAGGACCCCAGGAAATGAAAACCAGTCATATCTAGGAAAAAAAAAAATCCTTCTAAAATCTATCTAAAAATGAACAACTTTTGTGCTTGAATGGTATTTGTTTTAAAATCTGTGCGTGTTCAACAACATCTCTAGAACCAGGTTGAGAGCATAGAACAAATGACAATGCTGAGAGCGTTTCAGATACTAACGCAGTGAAGGGAAGTCTGGTGCAGGTGTTCTCAAAGGCTGAAGTCTCTCAAGAGACATGTGCTGCCAGAATGCTCGCTACGCTAAACAAACGCACAGATAGCGCCTCACTTTTACCTGGCCTCCTCGATATGAGTGCGTACGTGATGGGTGCTCTTGAGCAATCTAATGATTCTGTAGGAGGCTACGCTTCGTTCTCTCATTATCAACTTGGAGAACCGGTGAGGAGCTGAGGTAATACTCAAAGGTCTGCTAACATGATGAGATTTGGGTAAACATCCCCCTTTATATGTATCCTCATAATTCCTGCTTATTATCAGAGAGGCTTCAGGGAGTTGTCAGCCTCTAGTATCACACAGAAGCTGTTCTCAGACCTGTTCGGGTCCATCTTGCCGTCAGCTTCTCTCTGCTCTAACAGCTCCCACTGCGCCTCCCCACTCTCCTTTCTTTTCCCCCCAGCGTCTCCTTCCGTCCCCAGGCTCATCTCATTAAAAAACCTACCAGAAAAGAAGGAAAAAAGTAATCAGTCTTCTATCAGCCGCAGACACCACGAGAAACTGTCCATCAGCAAGAAATCCGCCATGTGCCGTGAGCCCAAGTGGATCAACGTAGTGGTCCAATAATAGCGGCTTCGCTCTTGGTTTAATTACTGATAGGCTTTTAATTAGCAGGCTGGACAATGCATGCTAAAACCCCTCCGATAATGATAGGAAAGGTCATATTCTTATTGGATCACGCACGAGGTGGGAAGCGAATAGTAGTGTGGAAAGTGATTAATCTTCACTGGCTCGCACTGTAGCCCCAAGGAAGCTATATCGATTAATCCGACGCAGGACATGGCAGCCACTACAACAACTTAAAACTATAAAAACTCAACCCAAAGCTATCAACAGCCGAGATTTAAAATGAAGCGTTGTGTAAACAATTTTGTTTTCTAACCAGGAGACCATGAGTGTGTGTGTGTAAAGCTGGAAGTGTGTTAAATATATGGACCTATAAGACGAGATGAAAAATGCACATCGTTACGATAATTAAATGATTTTAATTAAAACATCCTGTCAAATATGGCAAATATAATATCATTACTTTTCTAAAAAAAAATCATATATTTACATACAAATCACATCGTAAAAATTCATAGGAAATCATGACCTTGTAAAATAGTTACGTTTTTCTCATGAGACTTCAGGTTAGTCAGAATGTAAGTCTCTTCACAACAACACACTGATGATGAATTAATAAAAAACATTCACAACATTGTTTTAAAATTGTAAACTCAATGTTATTTTAGGAGATAAGGTTTTACATCAAAAAAATTTTTTAACATGTTTGTGTTAGGCTAAATGTTGATAAACGTTTATTATATGAAATGTTTGAATAATTACAAAATTATTCATCTATATACGAAATTACATCTATAATTACAGAGTATGACTTAAAGCTGCAGTCCGTAACTTTTTTGGGTTAAAAAATGATCCAAAATAAATTGTTGAGCAAGTACATAACCAGCCAGTGTTCAAAACTATCGGCTTGCCTTAGCTCGATTCAAACCGGTAAGCTTGTAATAATGTTTTTAATTCCAGTGGCATTTGTGGACTTCCGTAGGATCAGCGCGATTTACTGCAATGCTTTTTTCCCCTTAGTTAATCAGAACAAAAGTGGATGTTATTTACTTGTTCAGACGACATTTTCCGGTGAAAATTCTTATGTTGGTCATACTTCCAAAAAGTAGAATCTGTGATTCCGAATGACAGTATCCACACCGGCGCGGTGACCGACAGCCGTACATTCTCCTCAAAACATTGGATTCATTCACGCTGTGCCGTGCCGAAGCACAACCCACGTAAAGTTGATAATTACCCAAATAACTGCAATTGCAGATTTCGAACAGAGATGGCGACAAAGAGGAAAAACTACGGACTGCAGCTTTATTCATTAAAAGACAAAAACTATGACTATAACAACTAACACATTTTTAATATTTAAATATTTTTATTTTAATTTAAATTAAACACTGGTTCTACTCTAACCATCTACAATGGTTCCACTATAGGGCACTGAATGCTCTGTTTTAAAATACAGAGATCAAATGTTTGACAGCTATTCTAAGTTGCTCCATTTGAACACCTCAGAGACTGTAAATGCTGATGACCCATTATTTAATCACATGCTTCTCCACTATTCACTCCCATCAGCAAAGTGTGAGCTGTCAGCTGCATCAGTCTGTCATACATCATCACCCGTTTATTCAGTTATAGCAAGTTATTGCATTTCCTCTCAGGGCTTGGAAGGCTTGACTGGACATCTGTCTGTCTTTAACATCTGAGTGCTGAAATAAACCATCGATTGCTTAATCTTTAGGGGCTTTTCGTTTAATTCCCTCCAATTTATTTATTTATTTTTTGTTGTTGTTTTTTTTGTCAACAGAAAATCAATACTCCTTGAACATTTCTATCAAAAATTCGCTTATGCAGCCTCTGAATTGCTAAATATCAGTCCATACAGTCTATCCCTGTTTCTGCAGTGGACTACATTAAAATGCACTGGCTTGGAATTAAAGCACAGCACAGCCAAACTCACTCACCTTTGGAGAGGTGTCCCTGTGCTCCTAACCATTTTAGTTAATGCCAAAGGACTACAAATCACATTTTATGGACATAAACTGCACTTCAAACATTCTTCAAAATATCCTATAAAAAATGCCAGATATTTCAATTTTGGGTAAACTATCCCTTTAAGTTTAGATGTATTATTTGATACTCATGTTTGTGTTGTTCCTACCCAATATGGCATTGTTGTCGGTCAACCAGGAAGGCCCAACGGTAGGAAACACAGAGTGGGCTGCAGTTGGTCATGGTGAGTTTGCGACGGGATTTTGTGTTGTTGAGAATGCAGCCAAAGTCCAATGTGGTGCTAGAGAACTTGAGATTAGGGAAGTGAACCTCACCCCTCAGCCCCACCTGATCCTGCTGAGGGTGGCCATGGTAGCAGAACTCCAGCACGTCCTCAACCACACGGGTGAGACGGTCCTGTCGGTACATGGGATTGAAACGCACCCATAGCTCTTTCTGAGCTCCGACTGCCAGAACCAGACTCTACAGAAAGATAAGAAGTATTAGACTCAGTCTGAAAGACCAAAACTTCAGATGCACAGGTCAAAGTAATGGAAAGCATTAAAATCTTACCTATACACTTGCATGCATAGATGTGCAACAATAGGATAAAATAAAATGGCATTTTAAGGTTTTTATATTGCTTTTGGAAGCAATAATTAATGACTCCCACTACAATGCAGTTACACTTGCCATTACTGGTAAATAAACAGCAACTATACTTAAACTGTTTACCTTTGAGGTTGTAAACAGTTCATCCCCGTCATAATCACACAATCCAAAGGGCTCACGCAGGGTCAGTTCCATAGAAAGGTTTAAGGAGGACACACTCTTTAGAACCAGCCTCTGATACAGCGGAACCAGAGACACATCTAGAGCCTGTGAGTCAGACATACTCATATACATTACAATATACAGACAAATATATCGGGGGGGGGTAGGGGTTAGATAAAACAAAAGCAAAAAATATATATATATATATACACAACTGATCAGTTTGGGGTCAGCTATTTATTTATTTTTTTAAAGAATTAATACTTTTACTCAGCATGGACACATTTATCAAATATGACAGTTAAGACATTTATAATGTTAAAAAGGATTTCTACTTCAAATAAATGCTGTTCTTTTTATATTAAGCTGCACAGCTGTTTTCAACATTGATAATAATAAGAAATGTTTCTTGAGCACTAAATCAGCATATTACAATGATTTCTGAAGAATCATGTGACACTTTAGACTGGAGTAACTGATAAATTTAGTAAATTCAGCTTTGATAATTTACATATTACATTTATGAAATACTAAAATTGAAAAAAAAGTTATTTTAAATTGTAACATTTCACAATGTTACTGTATTTTATAATCACATGAATGCAGCCTTGGTAAGAGATTTTTTCAAAAACATTTATATCTTACCAAATATCTTACCAACCACAAACTTTTAAACAGTAGCCTACTTTATATTTAAAATGGCAATACACAAAATCTACTGTGACCATACACAGTACAATATTGCATAGGGACTGAGACAGAATATTAACTATAGTAATATGTGGTGAGGATGTGATTTTGAGACCAGCCATTATTAATGCTATTAGACACAATATATTGCGAGGACAAATATCAGTTATTTTTGCATGTTATTGCCAATACTTAAAAGGCAAAATTCACTCTTTTATCTCAGTCTGAGTTTTCCCTCATCATCCACTTCCCTCTCATCTCTCTCTTTCTCTCTCTCTCTCCCTCTTTCTCCCCCATTCCCTACTCGCTCTCTTTAATTGCTTTATTCCTCCAAGCTCTACTAAGGGAGCATTCAGTAAATCTAGCAGCACGGGCTGTCAAAACACAGACGAATGGGACAGAGTCAGATAAAAAGAATGCCACAGAAATACATTTGCATTTTTAGTTCTAAGATGCAGACTTACAAGGTGCCTGAAAACAGCTGTCAGGAGATGTGTGTGAAGAAGTTTATGAAAATATGTATAGCTGCAGCAAAAATGTGAGAGAACAGGAATCTGACAAGGTGGGTGCTGTTGTGTGTGCAAATGTGTGTGTGTTGAAAGAGAGATAATAAAAGTGAAATAAGGCAGACAGAAAATCATTTTCATTATAATGATGGTTCCTCCTGAGCTCACTGTGCTTATTCTACAGCTTTTTTAAAAAACAGAAGAGGACCTGAGATGCCAGGACATCAATGCTGAGTTGTGAGCTGGGGTTCAAATGAATTTGCCAGCTCAGCTCACTTACAATCATTTTGCGAATGAGAAGTAAATTTGGACAGCTCATTTGAATGATCAGACATAACGGCTGCATGGTCTTTACTGTCAATACTTGAGGCCATTTATTTTCGATTTCAATAGACCATAACATTTGTCCATGCCTCAATCTTGTCTTTATGCAGTCAAGTGACTTACAAATGGATCGAAATTGATTGATTGGATGAACAGACGATATATATCTGTTCTGTACCATTCATAAATTAGGCTTAATTCCTTTACAAGAGAACAGATATTGCCTCAATCTAACTGCAGACACACACTGCAGACTATTTTTTTCTGTGCTTCATAAAAAAGTGAAAGGACATTTGATAAAAGGGTACATGTTCAGCCACTGAGTTACAGCACAGATAATGGACCTGACATTTAACATACACACACAATACAATATTGACAATATGAGTAATTAAAGGGATAGTTGACCCAAAAATTATAATTCTATTATCATTTACTCACACTCATGTCAGTCCAGAACACAAAAGAAGATACTGTGAAGAATTTTGGATTTTTGGAATTTTGGAATACAGGCATTACTTATTACTAATTACTTTCTAAATTTCATATCAACCACGACCACTTGAACAATACAAGGATATACATAAAACTGCTATTTTGATTCTTTCAAATAAATAATATAAAATTGCATAAATTATGCTTAAACTTACCAAAGTATTTAAAGTGAAAAGGATACATTAAAAACATATTTAACATTAGATGTTAAATTTAGTTGGTAATCCACTATTGTTTCATATCGAATCCTTCTATAATCAGTCCCTCCAGGATTTCGCGGGCCTTTTTTGTGATTGTTGCAACCTAAAATGCCTGATGTTGTGGCCGCTTTTCAAAAAAGTTGCGATGATAGTTGCAATGTTCTTCTGCATTTGTTTTTATAGGTTAAAACGGCAAAGGTAGATAGATTTTTACGTGCTCATATGATGCTTTTTGGCTTTTTCCCTTTCCTTTATTGTGTTATATATTTTTTTTTGTGCATGTTATAGGTTTACTAAGTGAAAAAAGCCCAAAGTCCACCCCAAAGGGACTTATTATGTCCCACAGAAAACACTGTTCACCATCTGCTCTATTGTAGTCCAGAATTTACTTCAGAGACAAACGTGCTCACTTTGTAACACACGTTAATGAGAACAAACCCACTAACTAACCTTTAGTAACCTTATAAAAAGGCCAAAACAAACGATTTAAAGACACAGCAAAATCTAACAAACTAAGCTTTTTTTTTAAACAAGATCTGCACCTGCAAAAATGTAAATGTGCAGAACCTCACAAACATTAAGCAGCATTTATGTTGAAAGATGCCAATACTAATAAAGTGCAAAATACAGTTTTCTTAGGAATAGCCACAAAAGTTAAATGGTGGAAAAATCTAAAGTTTAATAATGTATTTTAATTAGGGCTGTCAAATGATTAATCACGATTAATCGCATCCAAAATAAAAGTTTGTGTTTACATAATAAATGTGTGTGTACTGTGTATAATTATTTTATATATATAAATACATACACATGCTTGAAATATTTGCATGTATATACTATATATATATATATATAATTTATATTATATATAAATATGTTATATAAATAACACATTTTTCTTAAATATATAAATGCAAGTGTGTGTACTTATATATACAAAATAATTGTACACAGTACAAACACATTTATTATGTAAACACAAACTTTTATTTTGGATGCGATTAATCGTGATTAATCATTTGACAGCCCTAATTTTAATATAATATAATATAATATAGCCGAATATCCAATAAAGCTGTTCTCATTTCCTTAATTTTTTTGTCAGACAATAGAATGAGTAGCTATTTTTTATGTGTAAAATTATCTGAATTGAGAGAGTTCGGGAACTGGGTGAACTAATGCACTGTGATAGTGAGTATTACAAGTGATAAACACAAGAAAAGAAAGGAAAATAAAATGGTCAAACTCAATTCTTTAAATATAAAACAAAAGAGAAGCAGATAAGTCCGTGGAAACAACACTGCTCATTCATGTCTGTCAGCTGCCGTGCTGCTGCTCCTCTCAGCCGTTCACTGAACAGGGACGCAGAGAGAGGTGTGACGGCAGGGAGAAAGCAAACCTCGCGCTCGCAGGATTGTGCTGGCAATGGTTACTGAGGTTTGTCCAAAAAGTCGCTAGATTTCTCTCTGGTCGCTTTTTTTTTTAAAATGTCACTAAAGGGGTCTGCAAAGTCGCTAAAAATAGTGACAAAGGCGCTAAGTTGGCAACACTGGCCTTTTCTGTTATTTTTATAGGTAGCCTAAATGTGGAACGTTGGCAGCCCACATCTGCTGCATCTTCTGAACAAAACAAGTGAGTTTGCTGACGTATGACGACGCTTTGCAGGAGACCCCTGCGCGATGATTGGTCAAAGTTGCAGAAAAGTTGCGGTGATTTTTCAAAATTGCAAGGCGCACTGAATTCACGTGGATTTGTTGAAGTTGCGTTAATAGTTGCAATCGCGACATCGCAAAATCCTGGAGGGACTGTATAGTCTATACACTATTTAATGCAATCACATCAGAAGTACCTTTCCTTTCATTTCCTTTCCTTTTCATTAGGAAAAATCCTTTAAAAATGTCATTAAATTACAGTAATTAATAACTTGGTGAATACACCCAACGCTGACTATCATAGCTCTTGATGGTAGAGAGATTTTTGCGAACCTTTTCCACATAGAAGTTGATTTGTTTGGAGGAGATGTCTACTGCTGGGGAGACGAATTGACATGTGACGTCTGTAGTAATGATGCACTCTCTCACATACTGACGCCCGACAACAGCATAGCATAGAAGTTTTTCCGTAACCACCTGCAATTCATAAACACACATTTAGAAAAACACATTTATACATATATATCGTTTCGTATTCTCAATTTATGAATTTATCTTTGAAAGTTTAATTTTTAAGAAACCCAGCTCAGCCTTGCACTAAAACTCATAAATGCAATAAAACAGAGCCGTTCTCTATGATCCCTGAGAGCCGGCACACTGACTGATGGCTATGCAATGCAGCAGCCCAGCGTGGGACGCAGCAGGGCAGGCCTATCTTCCCTTCTCACCTTCTCTCATCTCTAATTTACCATTAAATCAATAAGGACTCAAGGAGGCATGCATCTCTGTAATGCTCTAGAGAGGAAGTCAGTGCACAGCTCTGTGCGTCTCCACTAAAAGAGGATTAAGTGTGGCTTTCAGGACCTTCATCACCATAGTATTCAAACTTTAGCAGGTTGTGTCGGAACCGCTGTTGGCCAACATATTTGAAATTGTTGCAAGGAATGTAGTCTAGTTATCAGATGATTAATAGCTGATGCACATAAGAAAAAGTTCTGATATAGGTACCTTGGGGACGTCAGAGGAGCCCTCTAGCAGCATGTCAGCTGAGTGGCCAGGAGGAAGAGATAAACGTGCAGGTGATAAGTTGAAGACAGGGCCTCCATGATCTGAAGTTTGAAGACCCTTGCTTTTTTTGTTCCTAGACTTGTTAGGTGACAGAATGTCTCTGTTGTGAAATTGTGGAAAGCCCTCTGTGGTCCATAACAGTTGGTGAGTGCGACGTCCTCGATTAGTAATTCTGAAGGCATAACGACATGGGCCGGAACTAGAAGACCAGAAGATTTAATAATTTAACTGAACATGAAGTTTTGTGAATAGCGGACTAATGGCAGAACTCAAGGACAGACATTGGTGTTGTTTTACCTGAAGTGGGTTCCCAAATCCAGGCTAGGAGCCAATGGACGGTCAGTGACTATGGTGGTGCCCTTTCCTTTGGCCGACACAGGAATGTTAAAATTTTGGCTGTCCTGGATTTCCAGAAACAGTTCATCCTGGAAGGGCATGGTGTCATTCAGATGGGCTATCAACTTCAACTCCAGAGTCTCTTTTGGAGGAATTTCCCCTTCACTGTGATCCACACGCCAGTGAGACCTGTTCCTCACCTATCAACGTTCACATACACATTACAGCACAAAATCACTAATTCCATTGTGTAGTTTTAAACATACGATAGCAAAAAAGGATAATAGCATTCTAATAATTCCATACATATAATGTTTAAATGACATATTAATCACAATGCTCTCACCCATTTAAATCTTGCTAATATATATATATATATATATATATATATATATATATATATATACACACACACTACCGTCCAAAAGTTTGGGGCTAGTAATAGTTTCATATATTCTGTTTGAATATTAAAAATTTAATTTATTCCTGTGATGACAAAGTTGAATTTCAGCACCGTTACTCCAGTCTTCAGTGTCACATGATCCTATCAAAATCAAGAAACATTTCTTATTATTATCAATGTTGAAAAGTTGTGCTGCTTAATATTTTTGTGGAAACAATTCAACTTTTTCAAAAGAACAGCATTTATTTGAAACAGATTTTTTTTTTTGTACAATGTAAAACTACACACTGCCACTTTCGATAATTTTCTTTCCTTGTTAATCAAGATTCCTTGATTACTAAAAATAATTACTTTCTTTCCAAAATAAAATCTTACCCCAAATATTTGAACGGTAGTGTTAATTATTTTGCAACTTTGGTCTTACTGAGCAACTAAGCTCATTTTAAGTCTGTACACTTCTATCAGTTACAATCCAATGAGTAAAATACAAATGCTCACTTAACCAGGAATACTTTAGGATCAAATGGGTTAATAATATACAGTAGTAGTGACAACCTAAAGCATCCTTCATACATCAACTTCTTACAATATACTGTATAGTCCAAGTCATCCGAAGAAAGAAAAAAAAATCACAAGCAAAAAACAACGGTAAACGGTAAACTCCCTTATGTGTGTGGACTGATTCTTCTGTCTTATGTAATGTCCAGGGGAAATTATCCCACAGTGGGTACGTTTTCTAGTGGGTAATGAGAAATATTAATGATCATTCCCTCCCGGTTGGCTCCAACACAAGTAACTGCCACTCAAAAGCCAACCATTAAGCAACATCTTATCTCAGTCTTGTAATTGAACAAGGTTTTAAATGAGCAGCTATGTAGTGATAACAAGCATACAGTGTGTGTGTGTCTATATGCCTTGTGCTGCCAGCAGGATTGTCTTTATCTGAAGGGAGTAGGAAAGACTGGCGATAGTATAAAGGAATTGGAATCATGTATCTGTTTTATAATGAGTACTGAATGGCTAATAGAAGAACACTGTTTGTGCTTTAACTGACCCAAGAGTCTGAAATCTGGTTAATACTTCCACTGCGTC
The DNA here is from genome assembly GCA_031834385.1 of Semotilus atromaculatus. NCBI lineage: Eukaryota > Metazoa > Chordata > Actinopteri > Cypriniformes > Leuciscidae > Semotilus > Semotilus atromaculatus. Next base: position 3,488,298 of record JAULUF010000001.1, read on the forward strand.
GGAAATGGATATACTATGCAAATATACAGTATGGCAAAAGAGTAGTATGTTCAATTCATAGTAACTATTCGAAAAACAGTAGGTGAAAAGGACCCATGTGACCTACTACTTCCGCCAAGATTCAGGAGTGTGCATTCGATGGGCACTTAACTATCCCATGAGGCTTTATGAATGGCAGGGAAGTGACTCAACTGTAGTCCACATGACATTAACAACATGGTGGATGTAGTACATCAATATTTATACATACTTTTTTAACAGTCTTGAGGTAAATTCTAATTCCAATGTACTGTAGTACCTTCTCAGACAATATGCTTATACAGCGGGGTATTGGGATGTAGGATATGCATTAGCAGTTTTTTCCTTTTTCAAACCCCATATGTTAAGCGCCTCCTCTCTGTCCTACTTTTTCCCCCTACTTTCATTATTTCCTTTTATTTCCTCATAACGAGAAATAAACCAATGTGAAAAAAGTGCAAGCTTGTCTTTGCATGCAAAAGTGCAACCCACCAGCTGCTTAATTTGTACCACTGCTTTCCATAACTGTTGGCGGAAGATTCAAATCAATTTTCATAATGCGGCCAAATGATTGATGTCCTGCACATTAACTTTTAATTGGGATTTTCTGACTGAGTAAAGAGAACGGGTGTTGGTGTGTTAAGGGATTCTGATTAATAGCGTTTTATTTATCTTAAGAGTGTGTGGCTCATCCTGATGGCTGAGTATAGCTTTTGGCACATTTATCATAATTTCCATTATGCTCTCCTTTTACAGTCTTCATAGGGAAAAACTAAGTGAGCAGACTGTAGAGAGGAAATTGAAGGATAAGTATTTACCATTTCAGTGTGCACAATCTAAGACATTAAGATAATCAGAATGTACATTATCCCGCTTAATACATGGCTGCAATTCCGTAGTCATTAGATAAAACATTTTTTTTACTTGGTCACAGCTGTCCAATCAGAGGTATTCCAGAAAATCGAGCAAACACCTTGAGTGAATTGGTAGCTAACTTTTTCATAACCAACTCCTCAAACTGATATGGATTCTCTGAGTCATGCAGGACCTATATATTTGTGTGTGGCAAAGTGTGTTTGTGAGGCAGACGGTGTGTCAGAGGCCAATCAGGGGGAGCCACACTCATATCTCATATTCCCTTAACTGTGAGGCATAGCAGAGCCACATGAATAACTCTGGAAAAATACACTAAATCTGATCTTCAGAGGTAGTAAAGGGTTTTGGTAACACTTTATATAATTCATAACATATTGTTGCATAACCATGATCCTTTAGAATGCAATACTATTTGTTTAAATTTACAAAAGAAGTTTGGCAATGGTTTATGCTTCCTTCAACACAGTCTTCACCAGCAGAAGGCTGCCCTTGGAGGAAGAAAATTACAAATTCAGTATTCAGCAAGGAGGAAACGCCTTTGAGCAAGTAGAGGTTAGAGAGAGGGCCCTATCATTTGAACTGCGCCGGACTAAAGGAGGTCAACAGGGAGACATAGATCACTCCGTAAGTCTTCATATGAAAGAGAAGTGGCAAAGCAAGTGGGAGAGAGATAAAGGAGGGGAAGACAGAGAGACGAGCCGGTCGATAGGGAGCTAGATCGAGGTTGGGGCGATTTCCCCTTGAGAGAGGAATCAAGTAAAGAACAAGCCAGCTGGAATTTCAATAATCAGATCAGACCTGCATTAGAAGGTTTAACAACATTGATTGCTTTAAACTTTATCGTGCTGTAGAGCTTTACAATGGAACCAAAAGTCAGTCTCAGGAGAGACATATCTTTCCGAAAAAATCACAATACTTGTTTATCAGAAACTACATGAACAGATGGGACGCATAAAAGCGAAAGACTGCGTTGCGAGTATTTTCAATTCACGACGCACTGCTGTCAGCATCTGCCTGGCACTCAGCCACGCTATCGAGCGCCTGTAATGAAATTCAGGATCGACTAAAGCTGGAAAATGTTTAGTAAAAACTCTGGGCTTATAAAAGTCCTCAGCCTTGGAGGAGAAGACAGGATCAGTTTACCAATGAGTGTCGACACATAATCTAGGATGCCCTTAATATCTGAATGAGTTTATCTGTATATGCGTCCAAGTCTCTTGGTGTGTGTGTGGTTGCATGCAATCCTTCCATGGATTAATTAAACAAAGCCTAATGCTAAATTTATCAGTGCTGAGAATCAAGGAGCTTATTTAATATAAAGAGCGACCAAAATGAAAAAAGGAAATTAGGATTTATAAAAGGCATATAAGGGGAATTATGCTAACTTTTATCTAATCTAATCTAATCTAAAAGAGCATTCACAAGGCATGGAGACAAGACCATGATATTGGACCCAGAGTAAGAAAACAGTAGAATAGGCATCAGGTGAGGAAACTGACATTGCAAGGGCAATGGTAAACAGTACCAAAGCTTTTCATCCCTTCTGTAGCATTAGAACCCACCATTTGAGCAAAGAATCTGGCTGGGATTGGGGAGTCGTTTGACAGCTGCAAAGTCCTTGTGACATCAGTCAGCACGGGAATGCAGCCAAAGTTCAGCTTGGCAGCAGTGACAGAGACGGAAGGTCCCTGGCCAACACAGGACAGGAGGAGCTCCTATGGAGAAAAGGATTACACATATCAAAGAGTTTTAGTGCAAAAAAATATTAAAATTCCATGTTTGTGATGTTGAAAGAACGAAAACCGAAGACCGCTTTGATAACAGATCTATTAACAGCGAAGATAAACTCTGACAAAGAGAAAAAGCAGTGTACACACGAAATGATCCATTTTAATCATTTTAATGTAAACAGCGGCTGATGATTGATGATAGCGTTAGTACAGAAAAAGGGAGGCTGTTTAGCGCAGCATCTCACGTAATAGCTGAAGAGAGGAACAATCTCTTATGTGAAAATGCGGCAAGGCTTTGGATTTTAAAGAGCCTTTGACACATTCTGGAACTAAAAAAAAAAACACCTTTTGTTTTATACTGTTCTTTAGCATTTTGTTATTGTAAAGTACAAATGTGCTGGTATTAAGCTAAATCAGTTCATTCTGAGAATCATGATTTTTTAATGCTTTCTGCACATCATAACAGCATAACATTTCTAATACAGGTTGTTTGCAAATATTGCATTAATCATTGACATGCATAATTTTTCTTTTTTATTCAATACACTTGCTGTTTTAATTAAACAATATCTTAAAAATTGTTGGAGCAACCAACTAAAGGGGAGAACAGTGTCTAATTACAGTACATGTCATTTATACATTTGGAAAATGCTTTATCCAAAGCGACAAACTGTATATTGCATTTAAGTTATACATTTTATCAGTTCATGCATTCCCTGGGAATCAAGCCATTGACTTTGGTTCAATTGAACATGAGTACATTTTTTATTTCTTAATTTTTTTTATGACATAAATACAGTCTTGGTGAGCTTAAAAGAAACATAAAAAAATCTTACTGACCCTACACTTCTGAGTGCTAGTGTAAAATATCCACAAGCTGTAATGTCATACATTTACTGTACATATACTCACCAACGGTGGGTCTTGACGGCCTAGTATAGCAATGTGAGCTGTTTCCTGTAGGCTGCCCGCTGTCTTGGCCTGAAGAACTACTGGAATCTGTTCTGTGCTATACGGTTGGATGACCCCTCGTGCATGAGGACTGGAATAAAGAAGAGCAGGGTCTTCCTCATACGGCTGCAAACAGAAACGTGTGTCATATGCTTGAAAATCAAAATACATATCTCTAATGTCTGACCTAGAAAATTGAAGGGCTGCAATAGAAAACACAATAAGTTTTACTCGATTGGGAGGAATAACCTGAGGCAAAAGTCCATAGCAGGCAGGAAGGTCAGTATCATTAATGAGCTCAAATGATTGCTCATAGGGATGACCCAGGAAACAGTTCTGGAACTGAAGATCTGGGTTCTTGAGGACCACATCAGGCACAACACATCTACCGGAACAATCAGAGATAAGTTTTGTGCATGGAAAACAGCAAGACCACTTTATTTCCCCAATGAAAGTGTATTACCTAGCTTTGATCGGGAGAGCTAAAACCTCGTCTCCAACACCTTGAACATCCAGCACTAAAGCCAGATTGTAGTCTTGCACCGTGTTGGAGCAAAAGGTTAACTGTAAAACAAACACACATACACTACTGTTCAAAGGTTTGGAGTCAGTAACATTTTTTAATGTTTTTGAAAAAGTCTCTTATGCTCACCAAGTCTGCATTTATTTGATCAAAAATACAGTAAATCATTGTGAAATATATTTTAAAATGTAATTTTCTTCTGAGATGGCAAAGCTACATTTTCAGCAGCCATTACTCCAGTCTTCAGTGTTACGTGATCCTTCAGAAACCGTTTAAATATCATGGAGCTCAATTTCTTTTTATTATCAATGTAGAATGTTGTGCTGATTTATATTTTTGTGGAAACTGTGTTATTTTCCCCCAAGATTCTGAGATGAATAGAAAGTTGTTTTTTTTAAATGTGTATGTAACAATGTAAAAGACTTTATTGTTTTAGTCTTTACTAATTCAATGCATCCTTGCTAAATAAATAATAAAAAGGTATTAATTTCTTTCAACAAAAAAAAAAAACAATCTTACTGACCCAAAACTTTTGAACGGTAGTTTACAGTACATTCTTCATAAGATTTTATATCTCCGTCTTTATTTTATAAAACAACCCCACTTAAATATATCATTGTTTAAATCACTATTATAAAAGCTTTGAACAGACTTAACAGCTGCTTGTCTAAATATAGTGCTCACGTTGTTCAGATTGCAGTATTCCTCTCCTTGCAGTGCTTAAAGTCCTCTGAAACCTCACATATGGGATCACAGACAACTGTCACCACGAAATGTAACCGCCTGAGAAGAACGGCAAAGTACTCTCCAGGTGCTTTCTTTTATTATTCTAACATGTCTGGGAGGCTGCCGGCCAGCTGTGTGATGCATCTGGGAATATTATCCCATTCCACTAATTCGACTAATCGCAACCCCCTAATATGAATTCTTGTGCTGAGGTCTCATTAGAGCACAGTGAGCCACATTCTTGTCACAGACTGGGAGAGGCACATTTGCACACTGACAGGAGAAACCCACATTCACAGGAAGAAAAAAGACAGGCGGACACATCCAACAGATTAGCCCTCCAAAGTGCTGACAGCTCCCATTGATGGGAAAAGACCAGCACATGACAGGTACGCAAGGTACCTGGCAACCAAAGGAGCATGGGCGAGATTATCACAGCCCTATAGAGAGAGAGAGGCTGGAGATACTGTTCTCATTTATCATCTTCTCCAATATATTCCACCTCCCGTTTTTCTTTTAATGGAATACAACAGCCCTTTTTTTTTTAAAGTCCAAGCTGTCTGAGGTTTAATAGGAATTAAAGGTCTGCTCTGAACGGACATTTAAGGCTGCACTTAGTTTTAAAGACCAAAGTTTCTCGTCTCTTGAGAGACTGTTGATGTTTGTGGCACGGACAGGTCATAGGGAACATCTTGACAGGTCACTTCTGCTTTTGCATAGGGAAATTGATTCAAATCGCTTTGAGGTATTCAGCAAGATAATACGTTGATGGTTTGGCTTAGAATCAGAAAGAGCAAACATACCTGGATATCTATCTCAGCCATAGCACGAACTGTGCCTGTGCTGGGTGATGAGATAAACTCTTTCGGTCTTCTTTTGGTTTTGTCTCCCAGTCCCCATTCACTTCTGTTCAGCTGAGTGACCTGGTCCGTGCTGGTACTGCTCGCCAGTCCTGTGCCATCTCCGGGGATCCGCAGTCCAAAGCTCATTGGCACCACTGAAGTGTTGCTAAGGCGACATGTCAGCGTTTGCGGAAACCCTTGGGTCAGTGATAGAAGATTCCTGATTATACAACTAATATGCAAAACAAGGATTAAACACTAACATTGATCCTGATTGATGAAGTGGAGAGTGCAAGTTCATTTACCAAAGGACACCTCCCCAAAGTTGAGCTCTGGGACACTGAAGTGGAATGTAGGCCCAATTAAACACCCCCTGCAGTAGATGAAGGGACGAGGAAACTTTAAAAAAAACAACTCAACTCAACAAGAATAAAGGCCAATCGAAAATGCTGCACCACAAGTAATTATACAAAACTAAAAGGCTGTTGAGGTGAAGTCCAGTATAACGAGGAATGAGTGGCATTGTTTTAAGATGACAAGGCTGAGTGGTAGTTGTGGAATGTATACATTCAGCACTTTCAGTGGTAATCCATCTTAATCAAAGGGGAAGTGGCTTGTGCTAGTTTGTTTGAAATATTTCAGCAGAGCTCGGCTTCACTCGTTTAATTAAGGTTCAGCCTGTACAGGTTCATTTAATCAGCCATAAGCTAATGCTTAGAACAACAAAGAGTGAAGGAGAAACATTGATGTTTTTTGCTAATGGTCATAAGAGGGGATTGATTAAAGGGAAGGATGTACAATTCGGGTCAATCTTTTGCTCTAAAATCAACTCTGGTTAAGGTCAATCAATACTAGGGTTGCATCCGAATTTGCAGGCCTCCCTACTATATAGACCTTATGCGGCAGAGAAACGAGGGCTCCGCCATCTTTAGAATATTGTCTTAGAAATATGCCGCGACCGCAAAAACGGAAGTTCAATGGCATCGCTGTCCGCGAGTAATTAGGTTTTGAAGTGGATTTACTAAATGTTAAGTTAACGAAAGTTATCATGAAGATTGTAATGTTTAAAGCAGATGTCTTAACAAATGTCAGTCGACCGGGAAGATTTTAAAACAAGCCGTTCATTCATAACTAAGCAAGATCGCTGTGAAAATACAGGCTGGAAGACAAAAGACAACGAGCACAGCGCTGAAAAGGAGCTGGGCTACATAAGGTCTATAGTATAGTATTGTACATAAAAAGAGTAGTGCGAATTCCGAATTCACAGTATGCATAAAACAGTACCCCGAGGACATACTACTTCAGGGGCGATGTAGTATATAGTATGTCCGGAATAAATCCACAATACATTACACAGATTCATACTATATATAGAGTATAGTTTTTACGATCACAAAATTATCAAAATCACAAAATATGATCACTCAGAGCATAACAAAGAATGTGGCCATATATCTATAAATAAAATTGTAAAAAAAATACAATTATAAAAAGGTTTTACTATGACCTTTTATTAGCATGTTGTCTACCAGGGTGGAATGTGTATGAATAGGACAGGCAATCTATCATATGTCACGGTTGGGTTAAGTTAAAACTGCCATTAGTACATAACGGTGGAAAGCAATGGGGACTGGCTGGAAACATGTACTAGTGTTGTGGAAAATTAGCAATTCAAGACAAAAGAGGTTCATTTTCTGTAACAGATACCAAGCAAGACATTTGACTTTTCCATATGTTTAGATGATATTTCATTTATGACAGAATTTGATAAGGTGATAAATTGTGTCTAGCATGAGAGAAAACAAGAGTCTCTTCTGATAAGAAAATGATTAAATGCCTTAAACAACATACATTCAAACATTTCTATCATACTATGTACAGCTAAACCTAAAATGTAATCCTTTTGGGAGCGTTTTCATCTAGTTTTTAAATGCAATATGAAATGATTTTCCTCATGGACACAAAAGGCAACGCATACAGAAATGACATAATTAAAAATAAATGGGTTATTATATAATGAAGGGTTCATCTGTGAGGTTTACCTGAATGTGACAATGAGGGGCTCAGGGTTTCCCACCACACTAAAGTGTAACTCTTCAGAGAAAACACCCAGTTTGTCAGAAGAGAAGTGAACCTCCAGTGTTTTGGAGACTCTGGGTGGGATCATGCCTTCAGAGGGGTTGAAGGAAAAGCAAAGCCCCAGCACTGTACTGGGTTGCACTAGTTTATAAGCACCATTTATCAGTCCCTTGTTGCTTAGAAGCAGCTAAGAATAAGAGAAAACAGACAGAGAGAAGGAACACAAAAGAAAGAGGGTCTGTAGATTTCTCCAGGTTTATGCCGGCACAGACTGAACTTCCAATTGTTTCATTCTTTCACCGGTGGGATCAGTTTACGTTGTTTAATCATACACTTGGATACTACCTCAAAAAGAGTCCCATAGGGACAAATCAGACTCAAACAATCCAAAACTTTCAGGACAATTATATTATAGGGATCATGCAAAATCTCAAATAACAAAAGGAATTGGAAAGCCACAATGTTTGCATAATTCAGCATGGAGTGTATTCAAACAGAGCCAAACATTGGTCTATTTCAAGACTCAGTAATAATAAGGGGCTTTTATTATTCAATTAAAACTGCTGTCGAGTCCATGCTACATTTGGCAGATTGTGAGCAACATCCTGATTAAATTTGATGTGAGATCCTGCTTGTTATGGCTTCACAGTAATCAATTCTGTGAAGGGTTCTTCTGTTACATCAATAGTTTCTTCCCACCACTACTACATGCTTTAGTGTGTGTAATGATTTGGAGGAGGTAACACTAAGTGGTTTTGTCTTTTAGACTGCGCTGAAGGTTAAGAAGGGGACAATAACAATTACAAACTGCAATCATTGCAGCACTCTAATATAAAATGTTTAATTAGTAAAATTGTATGTCAATATGGACACATTTTGCACCTTTAGTGTGTTATGCAGCTGCTTAAATGTGAACAACTGAATAATAATTATTACAGAATTTAATGGGATACAATGTAACTTAAGCTCAAATTGCTTTTACCATTCAGATTAAAACAAAGATACTACATTAGTTGTCTACAATTGTACCTTATAGCTTTGATTGGAGCCAATGACAATGTTTCCCATGTCTAGAAAGTCAAAGCTGAACTTCAGTTTTGGGCCTACACACTCTCCTTGTATGCAGAGTGGCAACCGAGATTCACGACCTGTGTAAGTACAGAGCATTCAAATAAGAAACCAAAAAAAGCACAGGTTAGCATAATGAAACAGGCTGTTAGATTTCACTGGCTACAATATCAACAGTCTTGTCTTTCTAGGTCACTACTAATCCAAGTAACCAGAATATTGTCAGACCTTACTCAAACATGCAAATAAATGCAAACCTGATATCCAGGCCTGCAGATGGGCCTAAGCATAACATGCAAATATACCAATGCATTGTTAGAAAACAATGCAAGCGTGCATGAGCAGCATAGCTGTGAAAGCAGAAAGTGATTGTTTTTAACACAACATCTGTTATCATGGTGTAAGTACCAGTGATTTCACAGTAAACAGTCTGCTGGTAGATCCTGGCTTCCTGTGGTTTAAAGATGATGTTCACCTCTGCAGTGCTGTTGGGCCAGATTTCTCCCTTCTGTAAAACAACAGAATGTCAATAGAGAGAACACACCAAAAAAAAAACAATTTTGATTAATTTCCACAGTTATTTGTTATATAAGCGTAATGCAAAGTCACAAGAGTGAAAGATAGTTTAAAATGACTCTTTTTCTATTAAAGAATATTAAAAAGAATTATTTATTCCTGAATAATTAAAGCTGAATTTTCAGAAGCCAAGTAATGTCTTCAGTCTTCAGTGTCACACAATCCTTCGGAAATCATTCTAATATGCTTTTTATTATCAATGTCAAAAATGGTTGTACTGCCTTATTTTTTTATAAGCCTTTACTGTCACTTTTGAATAATTGAATGCATCATTTAATGCATAATAAAAGTATTCATTACTTTAAAAAAAAATTAACTGGCCCAACTTTTGAATGATAGTGTATATGAAACTAGATAATAAATGACATCAATGTCATATTATATACCAGTAATTCATGGTAAAGGCATTATTATTACTATTATTATTATGACAGGAGTGATGTGAAAAAAAGACCAAAATGTGTTTGCATGCTACATTACTCCCTGAAGCTCTGACACATACAAAGTGGTGAAAGCCTAACAATCAGAGCTGGTAACACAAACTTCACAGGTATGATCCCAGCAGGTAATGCATCAATAAACTTGGGAGATACCAAGGTCTCTTATCACCACAGCGCTCTTCAGCAAGTCATTTACAATTAAGGTGCTCTAGGGGGGTTGGCCACAACTGCATTGGATAAAAATGTTTGCTAAATCACTAGTGAACAAACAGCATGTTGTGTCACCAGGCAGTGCTTGACAGAGTTGACGGAGCAGGTGCGATCAAGCTCTACTGCATGTAAACAGATGCTCACATCCAAGCAGAGGGGATACCGATCTGTTTTGTTTTGCTTTGCCTATGTCTTTTCTTTCCTAAGCCTGCATATGAACCTGGTTTGAAAAATCTGCATTTGCATTAACATTTAAGGTGAGAGGAAAATCGGAATGGGAATGGGAATCATTTTCATTTATAGCCATCCTTATAGCTGCATCTTCTTCTGTCTTATACATAAAATGTACATTAGATGAAGGAAAATGTGAGGTGCAGAGAGAAATCACTGCAGTATGTCTGGATGTACCTTTAAAAGGCTGAAAGTCACAGCAAGGTGACAGAATTAACACAAAACACTGTTGGATGTCTTTTGAAGGGTACTGTATGTGATTAGTCATTTGGAAAAACAAAGTGCTGAGCTGGACTTCCTATAGACGCAGATTGTGTTATAATTGACTGGCACTGTTGCATACATTCTGCTGTACGCATGCAAAAACTTACAAAGACTCAACTGTAGCAGAAGACCAATCACTAGGTGCATAACCAATGCAGAATTTAGGATTAATAGAATTTAGGGATTGCATGCACAAAGTGTTACAAGTAAAAAAAAAAAAAAAACTGCCCATTCACAATTAGAATTAACATTTAGTTAAGTAAATCACATTTAACTCTCACACCCATAACAAATCCTCATGTCTAATTAGAAACAAGCTCAGTATCTTTTAAATTGCTTGGCTGAGTGGAGTGATGTCTAAGTTTGGATTCCACCATATGTTTAGGCATATGGTTATACGGTACAAGGACATCCTAGGTTTCAGATTTAATTGCTGGTTATGCAATATTGCATCGGGGTAAACTGAAATCTAAAATGCTGAAGCTTGTCATGTGTCTAGTTGTAAGTAACACACCAGGGGTCTCATGATGATGTCCTGGTCATCCAGAGACAAAAGCTGCTGCTGAGTTTGCACAAGCCCCTCCTGGAGGGTATGGGAAAACTGCGAAAGACAAGCTCGCAAAGAAGGATCAGTGTTTTCTGTCAGAAACTGCTCCATCTCATCATCCACTTCTTGGTCCAGCTCTGAAGAAAGCCTACAAAAGAAGAAAGAAAACAAAGAAGAATAAGAGAAAATTGGACAAACACAGATTGACACATTCATAATGTTAAAAGAGCAGCTAATAAATTTTTTTTAAAAAGACACTTCTGTCATTATTCATTACCACTGAAAACGAGTTTCACTTGTCTCTCGGTTTGAAAAACAAACAAAATGCACCTCAGATGCTGTCAACATAATTTTTCATTAAGACATGAGCATGTCACCTCACTTGAATTTAGGATAAGAAAGATTTTTTCTTAAACTGTAAAGATTTTATCTTTCTGAAAGTATAGTTAGAAACACTCTTTTAACATTATAGCTACAATACAAAACACTTAAAGCTAATATAGGTTAGTCAAACCTTAATTTGTCCTGTTCCTCTTCCTCCTCAGTGGCAAAGTTCTTCCACTGGTAATGCACAATGGAATCACTTCTGTTCATTATTGCCACTTTCTGGTAGGTAGCTAAAGAGATGTAGGTTTTCTCCAGCATCACATAGTTCTTGTCCAATCCGACATTTATATCTGTGGAATCTCCATAGAGGGTGACTTGGATGTCTTCTCCTAAAAAAATAAGGTTGACAGAGTCATAAGGTTGACAGACATATCAAAGTAAAAGGTTATATATTACTTATAATATCAACCAAAGAATGTGATTACTTCTACAAGAGTATTGGTGGGTCATTCTCATGAAACCATCCATTCATTTGTCCCAACCCTGTTACACTTAAAATGTTGTAGGGTTGAATGTTATAGAGTTGAGAACAAAAATGGCTAATAACAAGCATAACTAGCAAATATCATTGTGGCACACAACATTACTTAAAATTCTAAATATAAAAACATGATTTTATTCAGCTTAATAAGGCCAATAAAACAATTTACGCAATGATGGTCATTTAACAATGACAGCGACAACAAAAAAAAGGACAAAGACAAAATTTGCGTTTTTTCATAAATTTGTTCATAACATTTTAGGTCTACATTAACAATGAAAGCAAAATGTATAATTTATTACTTCAATAATAAATCATTACTGCATAATGTTTTGCATTACAGACTAAACGGAGTTAAATCTACAAAATAATGTGCCTTAGTTCAGTCTTACTGTAGTTCTTAGTTAAATAGAATGGGGGCACAAATGGGGCATCAATGGCACGGTTTTAGAAATAGAATCATCCCTATCAATTCCCTAGTGAGCATTACAGATTTACAACTAGGCAATTGTACGACTGGAGCTGTGTCATCTTTTTTAGTCACCAAGGTGGTGGCGCTACATGTAAACAAATAGAGGTCTGTATTCTGCGTTTGTTACCATGGTGGAGCTGTGTGCTGCAATGATTGTGACCCTGGTCCATCAGGACAAGAGTTCCCCAATGAAATGCGGTCACGTGACCTCACCAAATCCAATCAGAAGCGAACAAAACACATAAAATTCAAAACAAAAGCTCAAATCAGAAGTGCTGCTTGCTTACATATATTTACCTGCATTTTGATTTGTTTTACTAGTTTGGCTAAATTCAAAGCAGGAGCTTCATGCTTAGTGGACTATCACAGCCCTGCCTTGTCCATAATGTCAGCGCACTTACTCATGCACCCACACAAAGTTGAAAAAAGTATTCAAACGAAACATAAAACAGAAATTGTTTTCACTATAAAATGATATATACCAGGTAAACATTGATCTTGTACTATAAATCTTCTGCTCTGGATCTACTGAATTGCATTTGGAATATGTAATATGATTGTGCTGACTGACAAACACAATGCTGGGGAGGAGGGGCGCAAATATATGAGACAATTCCTCAAGACCAAGTAAACAAATCGACAGCAAAGAAATCCATCAGAGGTAAACTGATGGATAATGTAGAGAAACAAATTTTAGCTGTTACATTTATTGGCTGTTTTAGCACGCTTCAAAGCCCAAACATCACGAGCGCATGCGCTTTTCACTTAACATATTGCATGTATGAACATATGCATCAGACATGTTTTTGTCTGTACGTATATATGTGTAACGTTTGTAACTCTTGCACACATTCTAGAGAGAATACTTTTATTTTTCTCAGCATGTGTCTCTCTCTGGTGACTCTATTCTGAAGGGGCTCTAGCTCTTGAACACAAACAGACAGGTCACCAGAGGCATTTTAGATTGTTAAGACATTCCCCACCCTCTTTCATCTCATCCCATCGAGACCTTTATGGTATCAGGTGTACTGGATATAATTAACCCCTCGTCTGTTTGTCTTTTTTGTACACTGAGGTCTTCAAAATACACTGACTGTCTTCAATGCAAAATAATTCAGTACACTGCCTAATGAGGCTGCTAAGGATTTTGGGAAGACAATACGTTTACAATAACTTTACGATTAAGTAAAGCATATATGTTGATAAATGAAGTAAAACAAATCAATACCATAATGGTTATTGGACGATAATAGTAATTCTTTACTTTGTTTATCAGTATTGGTTGATATCAGATATATATTTCAGTCAATATTGGGTTAATTTAATTTATTTAATTGTGATGTTCATTTCCTTAATTTTTACATTTAGATTACCTTTCCCATCCGTTCGACTACCAAGATTTTTTTATTTGTATCTTCTTCTGTGTTCAAAAGAAGAAAAAAACTCATACAGGTTTGGAACAACTTGAGGGTGAATAAGTGATGACAAATTTTTTGGGTGAACTATCCCTTTAAGCAGTGCATGTTCATTGATAAATGAGATCATTGAAGTTTTCCAAACAGAGGATGACAGGTAATTTTAGTTGACACACACACACACAGTTTTCACAATGCAATAATTTCCCAATTACAAACTGGGTTAAACCAGTTCTTGAGGTTAAACCAGAAAAAAAAAAATCAGTGTCTAGCAAAATTACCAAGATCAATGAAAAAAACAATACATAATACTATGCTTTCACCAAACGTTTTTCTGTGCTGTACAGTAGAGACTAAAGAGTGTGAGAAAGAGGAGACGGGAGCCTGAAGCATTTTCTCTGTAGGGCTGATCCAGTTATGCAAGCATGTCTAGCAGAAGGACTGCTGTTACTCAATGCACATTTTAAACAAGCAAATGTAATTGCCGCACATCTGATGTACTTGGAGCAGAAGAATTTGCATTTATGTTTAAGCTACAACAGCCTTGAAAGGAGAGGAAAAAAGCTGGGGGGGGGGGGGGGGGGGGGTTGGTGAGGCTTTATGAAAGGAAAAGACAGACAGAGACAGTGTAAGAGAGAGGAAGAACGGTAACAGACTGACTGACGGACAGACAGAGAGAATAACAATATTGGTAGAAGAAATGAAACTGCCGTAATGACATCCTGAAGATGATACGGCAGAAAGCAGGTCCTATGGCTTCTTTCTTTTCTTCGCTCCCAGTCTTACCCTTTCATCCTTTTACTCTCTCCACTGATTCATTTGCCGTTGATATCACTTTTCACAAATGAGCCAGAGACATTTAACCTCTGTCTCTATGCATGAAGCTTTAAGAGAGAAAAAAAGAGCAAAGGAAATTGTGTCTTTGATGGGACACTGCATCTGCCAGCAGGCTGAAGGATTGTGGGAGCTGTTCAGAGGAGAGGGGAGGGGAAAAGAATGGGAAATGAGGAAAGCTTTCATTGAGCTGCAGATTGTGTGTGTGTGAGATGTCTTCATCAGCTCACTCTTAAGTGCACTCTAAAAAGCCTGCCAAGATAGTAGAAGTTCTCCTTCTTGACGAGGAAAGTGGTCTGCTTATATCACAGAGTATAATATAGATACACATTTGGCCCTCCAAACCAAAGAAAAAATAATTTTGAGATGACACAAACAATACAATAAGGGCGTTTTTCACATCTGGCTTAATTGGAGCGTTTGTTTCGAAACCTGATGCGTTTTGTCCCTTAGTTCAGTTCGTTTAGGCATATATGAACATGGCAATCGCCCTCAATTCAGAAAAAAAAAGAAAAAAAAACAACGGAACACCTGAACAAGGTGGTCTCGGCCTAACACAGTCTCATCCCAAGAAGTCATATAACTGACGTCTTGGGACGTCTTTTGACCATACGTCAATATCCGCCTTTTTAGGGTACCCTTAAACGTCGGTTAGATGACGTTATCGGATCCTAACTCTACCCCGGATCCTTAAGGGTACCCTAAAAAGGCGGATATTGACGTATGGTCAAAAGACGTCCCAAGACGTCAGTTATATGACGTCTTGGGATGAGACTGCGCTGCTCGGATCGCTTAAAACCGAACTATGGAGTGGTTTGCTTGTAGTGAGAAAGCAATCCGACCCAATGGACCAACAAACCAAGCTGTATCACAATGTACAAAGGGTAATTACTGTCCGTACATTGTGTGAAAAATAGCAGTGTTTGTTGTCTCAATATGAATTGTGTTAACCTGCAAAGACAAAGTGAAATGCATAATTGAAATTTGGAACAACAGCCCAAAACACTTAAAATAAAATGATTAATGTGCGGAATCCAGGAACATAAACAGGGTGCACTCTAAGGGTGAACAGTTTGACCGAACCAAAAAGAAATTGCAATATTGTGACAATTTGAATCCCTGTTTTGGAACAAAGCAAATATCTGCAGGTCTGAAAACACCCTAAGAAACACTTCCAGAGTTCTTTTTGGAAGTCTTGTATGAAAAATATCATCCATTCCTACAGAAATTAACCTATGTCAAACCTTAATTAGACTATACGCTAAACAAAATACTCACAAATAAAGAAAAACATTATCTTAACAATAGCCACCGATCCTTTGGCATTTCTAAGGAAGCAGTTCATGTAGTTTATTCTTACAGTAGCACAACCAGCAGTAATTATCTTATTTATTTTCATGACATGTTTTGTATGCATTGTATTATGCTGTCTGAGCAGAAGACAAACTATTGAATAGGGGAGGAAAAGAGAGAGATTGATATACTGTAGACAGAATGGAAAACGTGACCTGTGGCCCATGCAACGAAGCTGATGTGTTTGTTTTGCTTTGGTGCTCCATGTTTTCATTCACGAATATAATACAGTTTTTTCCATTAGCCTCGATGTTGCCATTTAAACAGACCTAGATGCTTACAGCTCCCTCTGTATCTCTTGTCTCTGAATGCCACGATAATGAGATTTTGTTTCTATATGAATGCCGTTAATAGCAAACAAGCCATGGGTAATGCGTTGCACTGCCATTTGTAACGGGAAATATAAGAAATGAGATACACACTTTACCACATATGAAAAACTATTTGTCATGCTGAAGTTCCATGCATGCATTCCCTATTTACAGGCAGAAATTATAGGAGGGATATCCTTTGAAGAAACCCAAGTGTCCCTTGAAAGGAAATAGCTTTCAATGTATAAGAAGTCACACTGAGTGTGTAGTGGGTAGGATTCTCTCTGCCCCACTGCTGCAGCTGCTACCCGGGGCTTTTTGGCTCCTTATACATATTTTAGAGTCAATGGGCAAACTCTGCAGCCTAGATAAGGCAGATGATACGAAGCAAAACAGCTGGGAGGCATTTGAAAATGTAGAACAGATTAAGTAACTCATCCTTTTCTGTGTTGCTTAGAGGAGTTAGTGTCTCTACTTACTTCCAGCTATTGGTAATTAAACACATTATGGTTTCAGAGGGACTACATGGGCATCGATATCTCTTTAGCTTTGTAGTCCATTATTAATGGAAAGACATAACAGTGCAGTTAAAGACAGCCCCAGATTGCACCTTAGATGTTTATATTAAACATGTCGGCTGGTTGTCAATAAACATGGACATTAACCTTTTAGATCTAAGCACATCATGTACATGAAATTGTTTGGTGACCGACTGAAAAGCTAACCTTGAGATCAATAATTTAAATAAGACTAATAACAATTTTTTGATTCCTTCATCCGGAGTTCTCTTTTTTCGAAGAGAATTAAAACAAAATCCAGGGACATTCCCTACAACACTTGGGAAAAAAGCTAAATTTTAAAAAGAATTCTTTAGCAAGTTTTAATAAAAAATTTAATTTAACACTTAAACAAGTTAAAGGTACACTATATAACTTTTTGTTTGTTTAAAATTAACAACATTTAAATATAGTTGAATATAGTATCATCTACCGACTAGCGAAAGTGAGCACCAAGGGCACAAGATATTGAACACAATATGTTCGTAAAAGACGAGGATGGTCGATGACTACAGGACAGGCGTGAGATCTTGTAACGCTGACAACACTATTTCAAGGAGATATCCAACATCGAATTCCCACATTCACCGGTTCCTGAAGGCATCCCAAATGTCGGGTCAATCCTTCGTATTACAACTGAAGAAGTTGCCAAAGCCATTGATAGCAAGAAGGACCAGGCTTTAACGATCTGCCAGTGGATTTTTGGAAGTTGAAGGAGCTGCGTGTCACCACGATTAAATGGCTAGCAACTTTCTTCAATGCCAACATCGACTTTGGTCATGTACCAACCAACTGGACCACAATAATTACAGTCCCTTTTTTCAAGAATAAAGGCGACCCAGCAGAATGTTTAAATAACCACCCAATCCGCCTCCTATCACACACAATGAGCACCAGTGATACGATCTTTGCAGTACGAATGATAATGGAAAAGCACCGGAAGAAAAAGAAGCCACTGCATATAGCCTTTCTTGATCTTGAAAAGGCTTTCGACCGGGTGCTGCAACTGGGTTCAACTGCTCTATGAGAACACCAGCAGTCATGGAAGATGCGCAGCTGGCATTTCTGCTAGCTTTCCTGTGAAGGTTAGCTCCTTATACCTTTTAGGCTACTTTTACTGTTATAATGGCTATTGCTGATCAATAAAACTGAAATTTAACAAAAAGAGTTAAAAGTCACTATTTAACTTGTTTTTTATTGTCTATATTATGTAATTGATATTTCTATTGCTATTATTATAGTATTATACATAAACTATATGCTATTATCAATATTTCAATTGTGTGGCGATTTGTAGGCTACAGCCTCAAGCAGCACATGAAAAAGGCATTTTTCTCAATTCCCACCATTTCCCAGTATGAGAGATATGGCAAAGTTGCCATCCGCAATATGGCGGCGCCGTTGACGTATGCTCCAGCGGCCAATAGGGCGTCTATGTATTTATTATGTCTATGGCAGGACGTATACAGGCAGGAGCCATCTTGGAAAACAGTCTCGACTAGCCGAGTCACGAACACCGTGCTAAGTGAGCTGGTCGATAGGAATTACGTTTGTGAAACTAATTACATGGAAATGCATGAATTATATCTGTTTATTAAAATAGTTTCTTCTGGAAACAATGGACCATATGAGATTCCAAGTCACAGTTCATCTCACTTAGCACGGCGTTCGTGGCCCGACTAGTCAAGATTTTTTTCCAAGATGGCTCCTGCGTAATGTGCTGTCTTTATAAAGTATCTTCTTATTAAACTGTCTGTACAGTTCCAAAGTTCTCAATGCTCAATGTTCTTGCATGTAGGGACCCTCATTATGCGACCGTGTTAGTGTGAGGCTATTTTGAGCCTTGTTAGTGGTATTAACTAGCGATTTACTTTTGCTTATTCTATGCCCCATAGGCTATACTTAGAGTTATAAGCTAATCTGTTTTTAGAGATAAAACTCTTTACATTCGATTATCATGAAAACACATCCCAGAGAACGATCAACTCAGTAACCATGTGTTAATTACCCCTAGGTTAATTTTTCACCGGAATTGTCCTTTAAGAGGTTTTTTGTAGGTTCCAAAAGTAAATGTTGGAAAAATTAAAATCTTTTGAGAAGTGTTACAAAGGTGAAAAAGTGACCTGTTAAAAGTGATTTTCCATTTGTCGATTTGCCACATTTTGTTACATTTCAGGTGTGGTTTCAGGCTTTCAAGCCTTTGGCAAAAAAATAAATAAATAATAAAGTTAAATGCTTTATTGTGTGTGATTTGCATGTTTAATTTATTTTAAGACATTGAATGTACTGGTGCAGTAAGCAGACCAATAGCTGAAGATCTAAAATAAGTAAAAATGGTTGGTTCAACTCATTTAATTGTCTTATTTTTATATATAAATGAGCTTAAATGTTAAGTTAACAGAACTAAGATTTGTTTTGATCTCACATGGCCTGCACTGTGTTGGATTTACTTAAAATGTATATGCACCATTTTTGCGTCATACTTTTTAAGTAATCCCAACTTGGAATAATTTTACATAAAATTAACAAGAAAACCTTTGATATATGTACTTAAATATTTGAGTTCATGTAACATTCTTTACTTAAAAATATGTGACCCTGGATAACAAAACCAGTCTTAAGTAGCATCAGTATATTTGTGGCAATTTTTTGATGCCAAAAATCATTAGGATATTAAGTAAAGATCATGATCCATGAAGATAATTAGTAAATTTCCTACCTTAAATATATCAAAATTTTATTTTTGTAAGTGGATGCAGCACAATCGCCAACAGAAATGGAAACCTTTAAAGGCGATTTTCTCAATATTTCAATTTATTTGAACCCTCAGATTCCCGGTTTCAAATAGTTTTATCTCGAACAAATATTGTCCTATCCTAACAAACCATACATCAATGGAAAGCTTATTTATTCAGCTTTCAGGTGATGTATAAATCTCAATTTTGAAAAATTGACACATAAGACTGCTTTTGTGGTCCAGGGTCACATATATGTAACGTGATGCATATATTTTTAAGTAAAGAATGTTGTGTGAACTCAAATATTTAAGTACATATAACAAAGGTTTTCTTGTTAATTTTAAGTAAAATTATTTCAAGTTGGGCTTACTTAAAAAGTATGATGCAAAAATGGTGCATATATATTTTAAGTAAATCCAACACATCATTTTTTAGAGTGTTGGTGTACACCAAAGCTCAGCATTGATGGCGCTACTCTTCATCCTGGTCTTGGTCACCATCATTTGAGACCTGTAACAGGGTGTCCCATGGGCTCTGCTCTATGCAAAGGACATTAACCTGGCAGCCACCCAACCGGGAAGAACTTGACTCGGGAAGTCCAGGCCTGGAATGATCGCCTCAGCCAATATGGCTTGCGCCTCAACATCAAGAAAACAGAATATTTGGAAACCAATCCTTCTGATGGCAATATTACTGGTGTGTCTCTCCTTAACCACTGCTGTAAATGATACAATCCGGCGGCAAATGGGCGTTGCACCAATTATGGAGAAAAAGCAGCAAAGCTTCAATGTTAGTATTGAATGGTATTGGGACGTTCTACGAGCAACATCAGGCACTGCCGCTGACACCGCCTACCACATCAAGGTGGATGGGAAACCGCCACGTTGACAGCCAAAGCAAAGATGGCAGGATACAATCGAAGCAGATAAGGATGACCAAATGATACACAAACGGGGCACTTGACTGTGCAAAATGGCATACCAAGATCCGAGAACGGACTCCACACTTGTGGAGATTAGTGTGATATGTCATCAATCCCTATTATAACTGTTTATATTTTAAACCTGACGGGATGGTTTTCATGGGAAAATTGCGCACATATGTCACTACCTGTGCGTGTCTTCTTGTCATATCTGTAAATAGAGAAAAGGTGCTCCGGCTACTTTGACGCATGTATGTTGTGGGAGTGGCCTAGGTTAGTTGGCCTAGGCACGCTTAATCTCAAACCTCTGGGGAAGCTGAAAAGAGGGGAGTCTACTGGAAAAAAAGAGAACACGACAGAGCTCATAATAAAACGAGAATCAAACATTGGCTTGGCTTTTAAGAGATGGCAAGAACTGAGGGATTTCAAATGTTGAAAAAGTGATGCGGAGATGGCTTTTTTTATTTATCATCAGGTGAGTAAGGTATTTTACAGATAAATTGCCTCAAACAGAGTTCATTGTAAAGCATTATCTATTGTGAAGTGAGTGTCATCTCATCCTGGTTGTTGTAGCGCTATGCTGGAATTTATTTTCAAGGTAGTACCGTGTCAATTAAGGGGTAAAGCTACAGTAACATCTTCAGCTACTCAGCTTGAGATACTTTCCATCTAAACTGCTTATATCTCTTAAGCCTAGTAGGCTAGTGAATGTTTTATGAGCAGTATAAACAAATGCATCTACAGTCACGCAGAGCCAAAGCACAACCAAAACAATGTTCTTCCACAAAATACATGCAGTTTTTTTGGCTAAAGGGCCAAAAGTTACATAGTGTACCTTTAGGTCAAATTAACGAAATAAATAGTAACATATTTTTTGTTTTACTTAACTTTTTTTAAGTGTTTACACAAAATACATACTTAATTGTAGACATAATTTTTTTTTCACTGTACTGACATTAGCACAGCTACAGAATGTTCACTGAATGTTTACACAAAATACATACTTAATTGTAGACATAATTTTTTTTTCACTGCACTGACATTAGCACAGCTACAGAATGTTCACTGAATGATGCAATGAACAAATCCTACAACCTAACCACAAGATACTCTATAGCACATTAGCAACCACAAAAACATCAACAGAAACTTTTTTTAAATGCCCATCATATCTGAACAATATACACAATCAGGTTTGGCTTTACTGAAAAGAAAAAATTACTCTCAAACTTCAGCCCTATGAAATACGGCGCACAGAGAGAGCACCTTTAGAGACTTAAGAGAGGTCTCTGTGCTTATCTGAGTTGAAACTGGGACTGCAGGGAGATGTTTCTGCCAACCCCAGAACCGAACCAATGAAGACATGCTCCAAAGCAGCTTCGCGTTAAACATAAATGAGGAGGAGACAGGAAAAGGCGCTAAATTAAAAATGATACTCCACTGATGGGTGCAAAGTGTTATTTTTAGAACAGAATGCATATTAAAAAGTTAATGCCGATGGCCTTCAGCAGACCTGTGTGTTTATTCAGTGAGACAGGCAGAGCACCTGCACAAACCACACACACACACACATATACCTAAACGACATGCTGAACTACATGTTGAAATATACAACAAGCACATTCACACAGACAAGAATTCATGCACACACTGGTATGCCAGTTTAAAAACACCCTCTTACCCATGCACATGATCTTTAATAACAAATTTCTTAGCACCATCTTGTCTATAAATACTGCCTATCCACCTACAGGTGATTCAGGTAAAACAGTGATTCAGCATTAAGATGTAATCAAATGAATCCTAACAAAAAAAATCAACTATAGGATTTTTCGAAATATCATTTGAAAATTACTGATAGTCATAGAGCCCAAAGAGTTCAAAGTTCAGCATTTATTTAAAATAGAAATATAAAAGTCTATATTTTCTGGCAAATATACAGGTTCCAAAATTACAATTTTAGAGGTGTGACCAGTCCATCCTGATATACGATATCTTATGAAATTAACCAGGCACCTGCACCATTTCAGGCTAAAAAAAATCTGTTAATAGGATTTATTAATATAGTTATATGCCTAAAGGGCCCATTGAAAGAACAAAAATAAAATATTCAAGCTCAAATAGAACAAAAATAACTGATGCTTTTTAATCATAATAACCTCAGGGTAATCAACACCTAAAGAATAATATATTCAATTTCACAAAACCTTCCAGTCATGTAAATATATTCTGCCTCAAAAAGAACAATGTAAGTTGGCTAGTCAATGAGTCAATGTGATGTTTTTCAGCCTAAATTTACTTTAAAATGCCATCTACATTATTTTCTGTGCAGTATATGTGTGGGTGGTGAAAAGAGCGCAGTATATTAAAGCTATTCTCAGTAGAGAATAATTGCAAAATATAAAAATGAACAGACATTAACGTTGAAGGCTAATATTGAGATCATTTACACCTGCCGAGTAGGACGGAGGTGGGTGCATGTGGAAATCAGTACCTGTGTCACAGTGACATATAGCAGTGTGTTGCAGAGGAGTTTGTAGGAAGAGCAGATTGTGGTGATGTAATTAGCAGTAAGTACCTGAATGGTAATGCAGCAGCAAAACCTGGCTGTGAGTCCCAGTGGTTTTTGGCAAGAACTCAACGGTAACTTGCATGCTTTGACCAACATCAAGAGTACCTACAGATGGCTCTACAGAAAATGGGCTGTGGGGAACATATAGTCGCAATCATAAAAAGAAAGTGTCAGTCATAAATCAATCAATTAAACCATTTACACACCACAATGTCACTCTTTTACCTGCGTGTGCTGAACTGGAATTTAGCTTCACAATTTCCTATGTTCCGCACAAGCAGAGTTCTCTGGGACAGGCACTTGACTGGACAAACTTGGAAATGCAGACTATCTGGGAAGTCCAAGATGGCACGGGGCCCAATTGCGCGGATGGGTACTTCAAACTTCTCACGTTCAGTCACACAGAGGAGTCTGTGAATGTAATCCTACAATTAAAAGCATCTGAAAGTCAGTGGTGACATATAGAGAGGAAGCTAAAGTCTTGAAGACAAGGCTTAAAAAAAAACTAAATATAATATGGTACTATACATATTGTATATGGTTTCTTTAACCAATCCTAATCTAAATGAACCACCAGGATTTAGGAATTATTGCATTGAGTTAATCCATAATAATTACATGTAAAAAGACCCTTGGATCTGAACCTGACAGAAAATACAAGCAAGAGAGGAAATAAAACTGTTGGTCTCTGACTGGGCCACCACAGCTCAATTTGAACTGACTTTATTTGAATGACAGTATTAAAAAATCCGTGCTAATGTTTTACTAAACCAAAATAGATTAGCAGGTCACATTGGAGACTGCAAAAGAGCCACTAATGGACCGATGAGTGGCTGTGGTGGAAACACTAAGCCTCTAGTGCCCTATGCTTACCAAAGTACTCTCTCAGATTTCTCAAAGATATGTTAAACATTAAAATAAAACTTGACATTGAAGTTTATTTCCCACATTGTGTTGGAGAGGCACAATTAAAAGCCTTTGGGATCCTTCAAAATCACTGTGTGGCAGTTTTTGCATGTTTCCTAACATTTCTTTGGTCCGTTCGTTGATTTACAAGCAAATATGCCCATTAGCACACTACTAATGGCAAAATGTGAGAGTCAGTTACAGATGTTGCGTATACATTTTACCTTGTTCTCTTGTGGAGTAAATAAAATGGTGAATGTAGATGCCATGCCTGGGGCCACTTTCTTACTAGCATCTAATGGGCTGACCACTTTAAAATAAAGTGAGTCTTCTTCGATCACCTTTACCAGTCTAGGAACCTGCAATAGTCAGCAGCATGTCCATGTTAAGCCAGTGATCATTACACATGAAAATTAACAAGATCATCTCTATTTGTCTTAAATGAATAGTGCAAGATGTTGAATGGTGTAAATTATTCAAATCAGTTGCATCTTTATTTTGTTTATAGAAGAAAGTTTGTCTATAAAGGTTTTGGTAACACTTTACAATAAGGTCTCATTTGTTAACATTAGTTAATACATCAAGTAAAATGAACTTACAATGAGCAAATTTGTTACAGTATTTATTAATCTTTGTAAATGTTAGTAAATAAAAATATAATTGTTCATTGTTTGTTCATGTTAGTTCACATAGCACTAATGTTAAGAAACATAACTTTTGATTAAATGCTGTAGAAGTGCATTTCATTTTTAGTTAGTTATATAGTGTACCATTAAGTAAAGTAGTTAACTAATGTTAACTAATGAAAGCTAATTGTAAAGTGTTACCAAGGTTTTCATAAATCCTGGTAATTGGAAAATGTCCAGGACTCGATTTGAAAGAGATACAAATTTCCTGTGTCAACAATTAGGGCCCTATCTTGCACCCGGCGCAAATTACTATGTACACTGACGCATGTATCATTCGTATTTTGCACCCACGCAAAAAGCGGACTTTTCCCTCCACAGATGCACGCCGGCAAACTAGAGAATGAACTTGCGCTCCCTGGGCGGGTCGGTGTAAAAAATTAGGCGTGTTCCGGCGCAAACAATCCCTGGTGCCATTTTGCAGTTCCAGAAAACAATTGCGCCACTGACCAGAAAAAACCTAGTCTAAAGTCAGTGGCGCGTTGAGCCAGATGCTATTTTAAGCGCGCATGCTTGGTCATAATACAGAGTGTGAACAACGCGCATATACTGTAGATGATTCTCTCATCTACACAGATGCATTTTCCTTTTTGCAAATGATACATTATTATAAGGAAAAATATTAAAACACGAGGGAAATCATTGTTGTGCATGACGATGGGAAAAATAGGCATAAAGCTTACATATTTACCCAAATTATTATATGCATGTATAAACGATGCGGGTATAACCAGGTGGGTTTGTCCCATCCCCAATGTCACTTCTTTTTCTTTTACGGCCCTGACGAGAACATCGATCTCCTCGGCTGTGAACCGATTCTGAAGCGCGCCTGGTAAATGCGCCGTGATAATAGTATTGTGCCATGGAACAAGCGCACCTCGTTCATCGTGCTCTTAAAGGGAATGTGATATGACGCTCTGATTGGTTTATTTCACGTTCCGCCCAAACAACACCTATGAATAATGAAGCTACTTCAGACCAACCCCTTTTAAACTTGCGTCGGGCGCAAGAGTCATTTATCCCGCCGGTAAAATAGCAACAGCGCCCAAGACCCGCCCACAAAGTTACTTGCGCTTCGCGCTTGATACTTGCCAGATCGTTAAAATATATAGGGCCCTTAGTCTTTAAATTGAGAGTTCATAATAAAGCATCTACATGTATGAAGACAAATACACCTAAATGTACTAAACATTGTTAATTTTATTTTCATTATAATTTTATTCAGATGCATCAAAGTCACCTTGTCACCATTCCGCAGCTCTAAGGGCACCTTGTACGTCTTAAATGGTGAGTAGTTTTGGAACACAATCTCAGACGGGTACGGCTGAAACATGGCCTGGTCCAAATCTAATGAGGAAAACTATAAAAAGCAAATCAAGTCAAAAACAAACTGTTAGAAGATATCTTATTCAAAGTAAAATGTAAGAAATGGCTTCCTTATTTCAACTTTAATGTGAAATAAGCTAATTTAAAACAGCGGTGTGTTAAGGGGGAAAAACAATATTCTTTATATATCTTGTATTCGTTATTGATAAGATTTTCATGGATAATTACATATGTCACATCTAGTTTATCTCACATTCTATTGAGTGTCACAATGCAGCAATTCCCACACATCTTAACTAGGCTATACCACATGTATGCCCCAATATGTATGAATAATAAAACAATCAACTAAACATTTACACATGCAACAATTACATTTACATTACACTTGCAGAAACCACTGCAACCACATACATTCTGCTCAAAATTAGCCAAAAATGCTAAATAATAAGCCTAATAATGAAGGATTGTAAAGATCCATTTCCAAAAGCACAAACATAAAATAATGATGAAAATTAGGAAAATTATTAAATACAAAAAAGAATGTTAAAAAATATTTGTTAAATTCATATTCATTTATTTTGTTTTATTTTTGTAATGTGTTTATTGTGTAAAGTCATAATTCTTTTACGATATAATACTGCTTTTGTTTGATTTTTGCAATAGTTATATTTACTATTTTTCTTAGTGTGCTTTTTGGTGAATTGTATTAAAAACAGTCAGGGTTTTAATACAGGCATCATAATTAATTATTATAATAATATTATATCATATTTATTATAATAATAAATAAATAATAAAAAATAAAAAAATTGAAAAAAGTATTGTCCCTAATTTTAAATTCATAGATAATAACAAGTGAGAATACAATGGCATTTTTGACCACCGAACTAGGAAATGTCCTTAGGTTTCCATTTCAGAAATCTGGTCATCTTACTTTACTGTATAAAGGTACTGTAAACAATTGACATAGACCTTATTCATAGCAGCGCCATCTTTGAAATTTAACAGGAATGAATGTGAGGCTGTGAGGATAGACATACATCTCTTCAGTGTACTGTTATTTTATTGTTTTTTAATTGTTCTGCTGATGAAACACTGCAGAAATATCTTTCCAAGAAATTTCAGTAGGCAAAAAAACTCTAGAAAATATGAGCTGTGGAATTTTTTTTTACAGTTTTTTACAGCAGATGCCATTGAAAACACGATAAGTCTATCCCTCACAGCCTCGCCTTTCATACCTGTCATGACGCTGCTCTGAATAAGGTCTATTGCTATCATATACAAATTAAAAGCCTCTAGTGTCTCCTCAGAGAGAAACTATTATAATGATGTCCTTAATCAACTTTGAAAATGTTGCACTTGGAACCAGTGATGTAGAAGAGCAAACTAATTAATTAAGTGCTGGAGCTGAGCATGCTAAAATGATGGTATTTTACCTTGTGATGAGTGGCCTCACTCATGTCTAAGAGTTCCAGGATGCGGGGCGGATGCACCTCGTAAGTGTTTAATAATCGCTCCTCTGTAGTCTGGCACATTTCCCGAGCATATACTGATGGAATCAGCTGGAAAGACATTTGCAGACTATTATGAGTGCATTTACATATATATATATATATATATATATATATATATATATATATATATATATATATACATACACTGTGTGTGTCAGTGTGTGTGTGTGTGTATTTCCTATATATAGTCTATATATTTATTTGTATAGTACTTTTTCATATTTTATATATTTTCCTATTTTCTGCAGCAATTGTCCATATAGTTAGTATAAATTATTCTTTGTAAAGCTTTGTGAGTAGAGTGTGTGTTTGTTTGTTTTATATTGCAATACATTGACAATCAGACATCAGACACTCTTTATTCACACATACACTGATAGGGTCTAAGTGACAAACAAAGATAAAAGAGAGACATTACAGTAAGTAAAATCCCCAAAAGTGATTACACATACACGGCACAGCAGATATACACTCACCGGGTACTTTATTAGGTACATCTGTTCGACTGCTCGTTTACGCAAATATTTATTTAGCCAATCACGTCAGCAACTCAATGCATTTAGGCATGTAGACATGGTCAAGATAATCTGCTTAAGTTCAAACTGAGCATCAGAATGGGGAAGAAAGGTGATTTAAATGACCTTGAATGTGGCATGGTTGTTGGTGCCAGACAGGCTGGAATGAATGAGTATTTTAGAAACTGCAGATCTACTAGGATTTTTTACGCACAACCATCTCTATGGTTTACAGAGAATGGGCCGAAAAAGAGAAAATATCCAGTGAGCGGTAGTCCTGTGGGCAAAAATGCCTGGTTGATGCCCGAGATCAGAAGAGAATGACTGGTTTGAGCTGATAGAAAGGCAACAGACACCCGAGGTCTGCAGAAGAGTGTCTCTAAACTCAACAACATATCGAACCTTGAAACAGATGGGCTACAGCAGCAGAAGAACACACCGGGTGCCAATCCTGTCAGCTAAGAACAGGAAACTGAGGCTACAATTCACACGCGCTCACCAAAATTGGACAGTAGAAGATTGAGTATTGACTTCTGCTGCGAAATTCAGATGATAGGGTCAGAATTTGGTGTAAACAACATGAAAGCAAAAAACCATCCTGCCTTGTATCAACGGTTCAGGCTGCTTGTGGTGTAATGGTGTGGAGGATATTTGGGACACTTGGGACACTTAGTACCAATCAATTGAGCATTGTTTAAACGCCACAGCCTACCTGAGTAATGTTGCTGACCATGTCAATCCCTTTATGAACACGGTGTATCTTCTTCTGATGGCTACTTGTCACAAATCTCAAATCATCTCAAACTATTTTTTTAACATGACAATGAGTTCACTATACTTAAATGGCCCTTAACTATCGCCAGATAGAGCAATAGAGCTTTGGGATGTGGTGGAACAGGGAGATTCGCATTATAGATGCGCAGCCAACAAATCTGCAAGAACTGCGTGATGCCATCATGTCAATATGGACCAATATCTCTGATGAATGTTTCTATCACCTTGTTGAATCTATACAACCAAGAATCAAGGCAAGGCAAAAGGGGGTCCAACTCAATACTAGCAAGGTGGACCTAATAAAGTGGCCAGTGACAATGAACAGGTTTTACAGATTCTTCCATTTTTGTGTTTGTCAACAATTATCCACATTTAATCAACCATCCGTCAATAAAAAAAGGAACATCAAAACGAACTTATCCTACTCGACATAAAAAAAATTTAGTAGGATGTGGTTCACTTTTAATAACTAGTTTTGTTTTTAAAACATACAGCCTTGTAGGTGTCCTAGTACAAGTACCGCAAGTCTAGTATGTTAATGTAAGTTTTGTGAGTAGTTTAAAAAGCAGCAATAATAGTTTAAGTTAATTATTAATAGTTAGTGCTCTGTTTGGAGGCAGAGATTTAATTAATGATAAGGACGATATGAGGCTTTACAATCAAAGTGAAAAAAAAGGTATCTAGATATATTAGAGTGCTCACCTTTGCAGAATTAACGTTAGTCTCCCGTTTTACCAGCTTGGGATTTCGGGGAGCCACAACTTTTGTTTTGAATCCCACTGGCATCTTCTCGCGTGAACTGCGGAGGTTTGACTGAGATGCTTGGACATTCGAGGCTGGCATTTTGAAACAAACTTACGAAAGTTGTAGAAAGTTGAAATCAGATATTAATGAGAAATGTCTGGTTTCTTTCTTGATTGTCGATGACAAGCGAAACGTAAATGTTTAACCGAGAAGCAGATGGCTAACGTTAGACGCCATCCCCACGCTAGGTCGATTATTTGGTAAAGTTGTGTTTATCGTTTAAAAAACGTCTAGGACGTTTAAAAAATGGTATTTGTAAAATAACAACATAGCGACATTACAAACTAAGTGTTTAAATAATAAAAAAATAATAAAGAAATGTATTTAAAATCCCAGATAATTTCTTGTGAAGGCTCTTCCGCCAGCGTACGCTTCTCAACTTTGAGCTTGGTGGTTACCATGGCGGCGGTGGCCATGGCACCAGGGCACTGAACGTTCTCAGTAAACAGTTCTCTGATTGGTGCGCGTGTGTAAAGAAGCCCTGGGATTCGCTGTGGGTTTGTGTCCGTCTACCCGAACACTAGTTGAGGATATCTGTGCCATAGCAACTTCAAAACCACAAACAAAGTGTACCTTTCCCTTGTGGTCGTATTTTAATTAAAATCTGAAAGAACGGCAAAGTGTAAACTGTATGAGATAGCATAATGGAATGTCATGGAACAATGCCAGAGAAAATATGCTTGAACAACATTTTATTTTACACTTTACATTCACATTGCATTCAGGTGTTCAGCATTAGATACACCACATCAAGAATGAAAACTGCCTAAAATCATGGAGTATTTTTCCTGACTGTTCAGTGTAACATTAGGTAAACAGACTGTCCCCAAGTAATTTCTACTAAATTAAAGTCACCATGAAATCAAAATAGACAATTCTTGTTTTTAATGGAATATTGTAGTAATTTGCAACAACTTCTCTTCTCAGATGAGGTGTTTACTGGTGTGAGGGCGGGACAACCTGTCACTCACATGACATCACAGAAATAGACCTTATTCAGACATTTTTTTTGTTTGTTCGAGAAGCCATTTCACTCAAATATCAGTCACAATAGACTGCAACCGTTTTTTAGCGGCTCTGGTTCAGGAATTTTTGGCATAGGGATTTTTTAAAAAGTATTTGTTAAAGAGTTAGTGAGACTCTAAACTGAGTTAAAGAGTTTGATAGACTTGATCTTAGTCTAGACTTAGTCTAAGTCATGTGATTGGGAGTGGGCTATTTTAAAGAGCTATTTTTAGAGGATTACCTTTTCTGACTCTGATTGGTGTAATTTTCTGTACAACATCATGGGTAACAGTTTTTCACCAGGAATTACACTATCAAACAATAATTTTAAAAATAAACTGAAATAATGCAAGCTGACAGCGTCAGCAGAAGCAAATACCATCGATTAACAACCTTGTAGCTCACAAAAGGTCAGTCTTTAAAGATTTATAAGTTATCATTCAAAATCAATTCACTCATTTTCGTTCCTACCAAATCAAATACAGGACCTAATTTTACTTCACTAAAAACAAGCAAAAAATGTCATGCATCTAACTAAGACTATTTTTACTCACCCATTATCGATTCATTGCCTTTGTCCACCCATTGCCAGAGTTCAAGTGTTGATCATATGTGTCATGATTCTTGTCTTGTGTGGACTTTTGTTTCTGATTTGTTCAGATTCTGTGTCTCCGTCAGGGAGACCGGCCCATAGAGGAGTACGTGAGAGACTTTATTGAACTGGCAAATTTAACTTCAATGGATTCTTTGTGCCTCATGATATTTTTTTAGAAGGGGACTATCTGAACCGTTCAGTTCATTCATGCCCTTGCACGATCCTCACGGGACTTTGGAGCACTATCTTGACCTGGCCCTTTTGTTGAGCGGCTCAACTTTTACTGTGGGTTTGTTGGAGGAGGAGCCCCGCGGTGGGACCATGGAGGCCGCGCCATGCCGCCCGAAGGGTCTTCTCCACCCTGGCCACCCGAACTGTCTGGTCCTCCCTGGCCGCCTGAAGGGTCGTTTCCTCCCTGGCCGCCTGAAGGGACGCCTGCTCCTCCCTGGTCGCCTGCACTGCCTGCTCCTCCCTGGTCGCCTGCACTGCCTGCTCCTCCCTGACTGCCTGAAGGGTCACCTGCTCCTCCCTGGCCGCCTGCACTGTCTGCTCCTCCCTGACTGCCTGAAGGGTCACCTGCTCCTCCCTGGTCGCCTGCACTGCCTGCTCCTCCCTGACTGCCTGAAGGGTCACCTGCTCCTCCCTGGTCGCCTGCACTGTCTGCTCCTCCCTGACTGCCTGAAGGGTCACCTGCTCCTCCCTGGTCGCCTGCACTGCCTGCTCCTCCCTGGCCGCCTGAAGGGTCGCCTGCTCCTCCCTGGTCGCCTGCACTGTCTGCTCCTCCCTGACTGCCTGAAGGGTCACCTGCTCCGCCCTGGTCGCCTGCACTGCCTGCTCCGCCCTGGTCGCCTGCACTGCCTGCTCCTCCCTGACCGCCTGAACGGTCACCTGCTCCGCCCTGGTCGCCTGCACTGCCTGCTACTCCCTGGTCGCCTGCACTGCATGCTCCTCCCTGGTCGCCTGCACTGCCTGCTCCGCCCTGGTCGCCTGCACTTCCTGCTCCTCCCTGACCGCCTGAAGGGTCACCTGCTCCGCCCTGGTCGCCTGCACTGCCTGCTACTCCCTGGTCGCCTGCACTCCCTGCTACTCCCTGGTCGCCTGCACTGCCTGCTCTTCCCTGGTCGCCTGCACTGTCTGCTCCTCCCTGACCGCCTGAAGGGTCACCTGCTCCGCCCTGGTCGCCTGCACTGTCTGCTCCTCCCTGACCGCCTGAAGGGTCACCTGCTCCGCCCTGGTCGCCTGCACTGCCTGCTACTCCCTGGTCGCCTGCACTGCCTGCTCCTCCCTGGTCGCCTGCACTGCCTGCTCCGCCCTGGTCGCCTGCACTGCCTGCTCCTCCCTGACCGCCTGAAGGGTCACCTGCTCCGCCCTGGTCGCCTGCACTGCCTGCTCCTCCCTGACCGCCTGAAGGGTCACCTGCTCCGCCCTGGTCGCCTGCACTGTCTGCTCCTCCCTGGTCGCCTGCACTGCCTGCTCCTCCCTGGTCGCCTGCACTGCCTGCTCCGCCCTGGTCGCCTGCACTGCCTGCTCCTCCCTGACCGCCTGAAGGGTCACCTGCTCCGCCCTGGTCGCCTGCACTGCCTGCTCCTCCCTGACCGCCTGAAGGGTCACCTGCTCCGCCCTGGTCGCCTGCACTCCCTGCTACTCCCTGGTCGCCTGCACTGCCTGCTCCTCCCTGGTCGCCTGCACTGTCTGCTCCTCCCTGGTCGCCTGCACTGCCTGCTCCTCCCTGACCGCCTGAAGGGTCACCTGCTCCGCCCTGGTCGCCTGCACTGTCTGCTCCTCCCTGGTCGCCTGCACTGCCTGCTCCTCCCTGACCGCCTGAAGGGTCACCTGCTCCGCCCTGGTCGCCTGCACTCCCTGCTACTCCCTGGTCGCCTGCACTGCCTGCTCCTCCCTGGTCGCCTGCACTGTCTGCTCCTCCCTGACCGCCTGAAGGGTCACCTGCTTCTCCCTGGTCACCTGCACTGCCTGCTCCGCCCTGGTCGGCTGCACTGCCTGCTCTGCCCTGGCCTACCGTCCTACTGCAGTCTCCAGGCCCTCTCCCGCCTCCGCTCCACCACCCTCCAGGACTATTTTCCTGAGGAGCGTCTGAAATCTGCTCCTTAAGTGGGGGGCTATGTCATGATTCCTGTCTTGCGTTCTCCTTGTCTTGTGTGGACTTTTGTTATTTCCTGTTCTGTGCCATGTTTTGTAGTCCTTTGTAGTTTTATCTTGTTTATTAGTCTCGCCAGGTGTTTCTAATTAGCCCCGCCCCCTTGTTATCTTGTTTAGCTTGTTTGTATGTGTATTTAAACCTCTGTGCTTCAGTTGTTGTTTGTCGGTCGTTGTTGCTTGTAGCGGTTTCTTGTCCTTGTTCCTGTCCTGAGTTCCTTTTCAGTCGTTTACTCTGGGTTACCTTTTTGTATTATTATTATTATTATTATTATTATTATTATTATAGTAGTGCTTGCAATTGGATTCTCTCTCCACTTCGTCCTTGCCTCAACGTTACAATATGATCAATAGCATAATGCATGACTGAACAAGCAAAGAATTTAATACATTTCATTTTTTTTTTCATGAAAATTAAATATTTTTTATTTTAAATTTATTTTAATTTGGACTGAAGCCACACTTTATAATATAATAATCCACATACACTCTTATTTAAAACAAATCCAAAAAGGGTTTTAAAACATCACATATTCTAGATTGGATGGGCAACAATTCAAGTTAACCACTGAAAACCCCAAATTGGTCGATAGCTAATTTGACCGATCAATGTCCCTTTAATGTCTACACAGCCTAGAAACCAATACACTTATCTGAAGAACATATAATAAACATCAAGAGCTTCTTCTAATCTCTAAAGAACCTAACCAACTCAAAACCATTACATTTGTTTAACCTAAGTGGCTTTAAAGAACCAGTGAAGAACTTGGAATCTTCCATGAATGTTAAAGGTTCTTACATCATTCATTGCTAATAAGAACCTTTATTTGTATGTGCAGATGAGGCTGTGTATTTTGCTGGTATATCTATACTGTATATATATACTGTATATATTTATTATTATTATTATTTTACATGCTTAATCTCTGCTCGTGACAAATTACACTTTAACCGTTTCCCTGGACACTTGAGTTTAACTACAGAGAAGCACGTTATTTCCCCTGCTGTGATGCACCACTAGGCTACACGGCTGTGCCGGTCCTGGCAGGATGACAGTTCTCAAGGCTCTTTAACTGCGGGTCAGTGAGCGGCCCATTCTGACAGAAAATTGGATTAGTACAACGAGCCCTGTTTAAGAAACGACGTTAAGAGCGCCTCTTTCGTCACGCCAACCCTTCCCACGGGACCGTCGGGTGTTTGACCTCTCGCTCAGGTTGTTATCATTGCTCGTGGCAACAATATCCCGTTCAGTAACTCGACCAGCCGCTGCGGACATGTCAACATCCAGCGAATGCAGGTAAGGGGAAAAACAAATGAACGCCAGGACTGCCAAATGAATCTCCTACATCATACCAGAATGCTTTAAATCTTAGTAAGAAGAAAAATATGTTATTAACATTACATTCGTGAGAATGACAACTGTCGCTTTAAATTTATATCCCTTATCAAACAAGGCTTAATATCATAGATCAACCTGAAGTAAATGGCAGATCATTTTTAAATAAACCTGTATGATTAACATTCAGACAGTCTCTGTCATGACGGCGATATTTAGCCTATCATCTTCCTTCCACTATGCGCCTTCTAATTCCACTGTAAAATAAATAAATAATTTGTTGTCGATTTGATGCTTGAATGAAATTCAACATTTCTAATAACATAAGCTATCTATAAAATCAGCTAGGCTACGTGTTATTATGGTTACGTAACCAGAATCCTCCTTTCAGCTTTGGCGGATGCGCTCAGAATAATACGCAGCTCTTAAAGGGACAGGCTGCGCTATTAAACCTGTGGAAAAAAACAGCTATGAAAACAGTCCAAAATGAGGACATGGCTGGTCAGTTGGCAGGCCTTTTTTAAATAAAAAAGGCAGAGCTGTGATTGTAAAATAAGCGGCCTATTGTGCATTCTCACAGAGACACGTACTAGCCTGTGTTTGAAGCTCAGCTCTCTGAATGGATAGTGCTGATCCCGCAACGCCCTGCAGCACCACGGACAGCGCATGCTTACAGCTCGGCCATTCAGCTCTTCCTAGTTCCTACCCAATATGATTCTTATTACCTCGAGCCCTACAGCTATGAAAGGCCTTCTGATCATAAATGTGGGCAGTCCAAATAGGCCTATGCAAGCAATTTAGTAAGGATTGGCCTACTGTTTGTCTTTTTTTTCTTTCCAGTTTTAAAAGACTATAAAATAATTCAAATTATAGTGAAAGTATAGTTAAATAATGACAGACATTTCTTGAGAACCAGAAAGCATTCTGGGGTTGCCTCCTTTTGTATCTTGCATTGTCATCTTGAGTAACTGCGTAAAGACAGCAAGTGAATATTTAACCGCCTACTGAAAAGCAAGTATTCTTGTACATTAACAGATGCTCTTTATAATTTGCTACACATAAAAATACCATGGCCTGCTTTGATAGTTAAGTATCCAGCTAAAAAACATGATGAGCATAGACCATAGAATATATTTGATTTGCATATAGTTACAACTAAGATTTACTCTCAACTGACCGTCCATTAGCTTTGTAT
This sequence comes from Semotilus atromaculatus, assembly GCA_031834385.1. Classification (NCBI taxonomy): domain Eukaryota; kingdom Metazoa; phylum Chordata; class Actinopteri; order Cypriniformes; family Leuciscidae; genus Semotilus; species Semotilus atromaculatus. The sequence continues at coordinate 3,524,234 of JAULUF010000001.1, forward strand.
GGTAAGAAACATGATTTACTACAGTGATTGTTCAGCTAAATTAGATAATTCAACATGCTTCAACACAATAGCACAACAAAAAATGACAAGGATAAATAATATAATAAAATACATACAATATTTTAAAAATATATTTTTTTTACTGTAGTTAGGTACTTTTCTTTATCTATTCTGAATGCTGCGGTCAGCTGATTGTCCTCACTCTCAAAGCAACTAGACTGGGTCATTGCACTTCCTTCATATTTCATAGCCAAGTTATGTTGCGTAGGAACGTAGGTAGGTTAGTCAGACGTTATCCAACACTGTAGCACTTTATTGTGACACGTGTGATTTTAATGCATGCCAGCCCCACCAAACAAATATGAAGCAAAAAAACAATGTTTTGTTTCTATCTAGCTACAGCTATGAGGAGTACAAAGAAACAGCAGACTGGCTGCTTGCTAACACAGACATCAGGCCCAAAGTGGCAATTATCTGTGGTTCAGGACTCGGTGGATTGGCTGACCTGCTGGACAACAAGAATGTTTTTCCTTACGACAAAATCCCACGCTTTCCCCACAGCACAGGTAGGAGACAGACTGCTAAGACAGATTCACATAAACCTTTGGCGTATCATTCATAACCCATTCAGAGAGTATTGTTTCACATTCTACACACAAAAAATATAAAATACAGTGCTGACGTTTATCGCTCACTGCCATCATTTGATTATTATTTGCATTAACAAACATTAAAAATATACACCCTCATGTCTCTTCAGTCCAAGGACATACAGGTCAGCTGGTGTTCGGAAAGCTGAATGGGAAGCAGTGTGTTTGCATGCAAGGCCGTTTCCATTTCTACGAGGGCTATAACATTGCCACGGTAAGTATAATTTTTAAAATCGTAAAAGTATGAGCATCAAACAAAACCAGCACATGCAAAAGCACATGCGTTTGGATAGAACATCAAGGGGGGGGTGAATGTTAGTTGATAATTAAAAGAATCATCTCATAAGTAAAGATTCATCTCAGTTTTTCTTTTCCTATAGCAATAATATACCACAACACTAACACAGAGGTTATTCTGTACTTAACCATTGACTTCTCAGTGCTGCTATCAGCAATTTAAGTATAACAGAGAATAGTTAACATTTGACAACTGACCCAATCGCCTCCTATAAACTTTTACAACACACAACATTCCAACATCTGTGATCAAGTTTAAAAAAAAAACCTTTTCGGTATGTTTTTTATGAGTGATTAAAATAGTTGTAAATATTCTTGCCTGGGTTGTAAAAAAAGCAGTCATATGTTTGTTTCTTATTTCTTAAGTCAGTGCACATGGGAATCAATTCAAATGTAGTTTCAAATCATAATTGTCTAGTAAATATATTTCTTTCAAAATTGACAATTTAGACAAAGCTGGGGGAAATACAGTTAAACGACTTTATAGTTTTGACAACTGCATATTAACCACATATATCAATTCAGATTTCAGTCTTTAATTTCCTGTTTCATAAAGAACAGTTTGTCAAAGCAGCTCTAAATCTCCGGGTTTTCTCCTTCTGTTTTAGGTCACATATCCAGTAAGAGTGTTTTTCCTTCTCGGGATTGAGACTCTGATTGTGACCAATGCTGCTGGAGGGCTCAATTCTGCTTTTAATGTGGGTGACATCATGCTTATCAGAGACCATATCAATATGCCTGGATTTGCTGGCCAAAATCCCCTGTGTGGACGCAATGAGGAAAGGTGAATTGAGAAATTGAGATACGTTTTATTCAAACAAACAAACAAGCAAATAGATTTGAGATCCTTTATTATAACTATGTTTAAAGACGGCTAATTCTACCTAACACCAATATCTTTTTTATTTTGGTCTTTGTTTTTAACAGTTCAGCTTTGGTTTTTAATCTTACTTGCATTTCTCTAAGGATTTATGCAACCAGTCTAATGATCACTAACATTTGTGTTACGTCCCTGTAGATTTGGAGTGCGCTTTCCCTGCATGTCTGATGCTTATGATAGAGACTTGGCACAGTTGGCCAGGAAATCTGCCCAAGAACTGGGCTGTGCCTCTTTCCTTCAGGAGGGTGTTTACTGCATGTTGGCTGGACCGTCCTATGAGACAATTGCAGAATGCAGGGTTTTACAGCTGCTTGGGGCGGACGCTGTGGGTACGTACTGTACATATCACTTTTATCAAAAATGTCACGAGTGGGAAAGACTTAGGGCATGTCTTATCGCTTGAAGATGAAAACCATAACCATATATCATAATTTCAAGCAAGGACCCCCTTAGAGGGACAGAGCAAGAACCTAGTATTATATTGTTTTTCACAAAAATGACTTATTTATGAAGCCCTGAACATGACATGCGGACAAAAATATATAGGGGCCATTAATTAAGAATTCGTTCCCATGATGATGAGTTTTCTCAATTTAAATAAGTAAATTGCGGCCACTTTGAACTTAATAATTTATGAATGATTATAAATTGTATATATTATATTAATTATATTATATTAATTATTATAAATTACTTCAAAATGAATAATACTTATATATTGTAGTTTTTACTTTATATTCTATATATATATTATAAAAAATATATATATAATTTTTCTTTGTATTAATCTTCTGCTGCAAATTATTGTTTGACCTTAAAGTAATTTTAAAATGAAATAAACTAAATGAAAATAGAAAGTTAAGGGTCACTAAGAATTTTTTTTTTTTTGAAAGAAATGTAAATTTTTGTTAAATTGACGTTTTAAATTGGTCAAAAGTAACAGCAAAGACATTTATAATGTTATAAAAGATTTATATTTTAAATAAATGCGGTTATTTTGAACTTCCTATTCATTCTCTTTTTATTCCAAATATGTATCACGGTTTCCACAAAAATATTAAGCAGCACAACTTTCAGTTGTATTAGACAAATCAGTGTATTAGAATGATTTTTGAAGCATCATGTGACATTGAAGACTGGAGTAATGATGCTGAAAATTCACAGTAATAAATTATAATTTAAAATAGAAAATAATTATTTTAAATTATAATAATATTACTACTATTTTTGCTGTATTTTCATCACATAAATGCAGCCTTGGTGAGTGTTGTGTAACTTGTGTTTCTCTGTAATAGGTATGAGTACCGTTCCAGAGGTGGTGATCGCTCGGCACTGTGGGATGCGTGTGTTTGGACTCTCCCTAATTACCAACAAGGTAGTGACAGACTACGACAGCAAGGAAAGGGCTAATCATGAAGAGGTCCTGGAAACCACCCGTATGCGAACCCAAGTCCTGCAGAAGATAGTCAGCAATTTAGTGACAAACATGTAGCATAACCAGCAACTACATTTACTTGTAATTGAAATACTGATTTGCACTTCCACCCAGACAGTTTGACAATGTAGAAAGGCATACAATGTCCTCCTTGATACTTCTATTCAGGATTCGAGTAACTTCATGAACTTTCCAGTGCCTCAAGACTCTCGAAATGGAAATTTAGGAGGTTCATTTTTGTTTACTTTTGATATTGTCCTCACCTAACACAATATATCACATCGGGTATTAATATGAAACATATACTGTATGATGCATTCACATTTTTCCTAAAATGAAAGTTAAGAACAACTGAAATTAGCAGCGTTACATAACTATTAGCATTCCTGTCACTATGTCTTGAAAAAAGAGTTAAAGAACAAACATACACGAAAAGGGACAAACACAGACTTACATCTGATGCAATGATGCAATCCTTTTCAACTGTATTAAAGGGTATTGGGACTAAATGAGAAGGGTAGTTATAGTATGATCAGTTATTAAAATATCAATTAATATATTAAATAAGCAGATGTTTTATCTTTTTAGTTTTTTTACTTTGTAGTTGATTTTGACTAAAATGTAACAATATAAAATTGATTGTTATATAAATGCTGCGTGGTGGTGAATTTATTTTTAAAATCCATTGTGTGAGATCCTTTGCTTTTAGTTACATATATAAACATTTTGATAATCAGAGACCAAAATTCCAGTCTTTTGCCACACTATACTAAATACAAATACAGATTGTATCTTGGTGATGGTATGAATCATCGGTTTCCTGCAATGCATGTGTACAGAGAGTGAGATAAAAATTGGCTTGTATACATCAGATTCTGCAAAACGCATACAGTATAATTGAAGGAATAGGCATCCCTCTTAACCCCCTCATGTCACTACATTATTGATAAATCTTGCCAACCCAACTCTGAAGTAGCAATGAAATAAAACATTAACAACATCAAGCGTGCAGCAAGTCTGTCACCAAGCAAAAACCTTAAAGCAAAATTGTACATAATGTAAAGTGAGATATTCACAAGAGAGTAAGACAATTTACAGTGTGGCCAGAGGATTCGCTATAGCTCTGTCATATCCATAATGATTTGAAATCATTCGCGACCACTCAATTAAACGTGAAACTTCATATTTTAGATCGCAGGTGTGATAGCATCAGCTTGAATGCTCTGCACACATCAGATTTTTGGAGGAAACACTCTTTTCATCTTTCAGGCGATGCCTCTGCCAGATCAGTCTGTTATTCAGATGCTATAGCAGACTTTCACAAAATATTTATGGAAAGCCAGTTGTGCTGACTCTGCCCAGAAACATCACAGTCCCTGTGAGCCATTAGTGAAGGGGTAACTCTTACGCAATTAGTGACGGGCCATTTGCTGAAATATTCAGGGCTTGATGCCCATGATGTGCAGCAGTGACGGTACTTCCACTCACTGGAGGAAAAGAGGAAGTCAGAAAATTTAATGATCTGTTTTGATCTTGCGTGTTTTTTTGTTCTGCTCTCCCTGACATATTATCTCATTTGAAATTCCTGTTTTTTCTCTGTAGATATCTTCCCCTGAAATGCAGCATTCTTCATTTCAGCGTCTTCACAAAATGTCAGATAGCACTATACATTGTAAAACATTGTCATATCTTAATCTACGCTTTTAAAAGTTTTGGGGTCTGTAAGACTTTTTTTTAAAGAAATGAATACTTTCATTTAAGAAGGACACTTAACTTGTAGTTGCATTGACTGTCAATGGAGGGACAAAAATATCTCAGATTTTATTTAAAATATCTTCATTTGTGTTTCGAAGGTGAACGAAAGTCTTACGGGTTTGGAACGACACGAGGGTGAGAATATTGTATTTTTGGGGTAAATTAACTCTTTAATGCAACTCATGTATTTTATTCAAGTAACTTTATGGACTTTGCAGTAAAACTCTTTGAGTCGAAATTTAGCCTATATGTTCATTTTGTTCACTTTTGATATTGCGAATATTGAATACTGTAGTACACAATACATTTATTTGATGATGGTTGAGGAGATTCCCCCTTCCATGTGTAAAAAGCACTTTGAGTACCTAGAAAAGCGCTATATAAATGTAACGCATTATTATTAATTTTTTTATTTAAGAAGTACACATTCAGTTGATCAATAGTGGTAGTTGCGTAGACTGTCAATGTGTCACGTTGTGGCTATAATGATACACACGATGGAGTAAAAAACAAAAACATTCTTTATTTAATCCACAAACTAAAACTAAGGCGGTCGCAGGAGAATAATGAACACAACAACGTTTAACTAAGACGATACCGGACACAGAGGGAACATCAGGGCTTCATTTCATGGGGAGACAATGATCCTTACAAACAAATCTCTTATATCTTGGACATAACAAACCTTTAAACCAGAAGCCTGATATTTTACTCTCTGCCATCCAAACGCATCCCTCCAACGCTACATTCGCTCCCAAGATTTTTCTTTTTCATTTCACTTTAATCAGCCTACTGCGATCCTGTGCTTGATGGAGAGCTACACTTTACAGTATATCTCGCCATCTCTCTCAAATCATGTTTGCAGCAGGGGACACAGAGAACACTCAGGGGACACGTCGCCATTAACCATCTATACACATCCTTGGAACAGTGAAATTCACTGAGGAAGAGGGACCATATTGGAAAGAGAGATCTCATTTATCCTTAAACAGGCCACAGTTCAGCGAGAGACACAGCAGGGAAGTCATTCTGAACACTGTTCAAAGGTCAGTGCCTTTCTCACATCCACATTCATGACATCTCTCTTGGTAAAATGATAATCCTCTGTCTCATTAATATACAGCGGGGTTCAAAATTGTGAAAGCAAATTCAATTTCCGGGATTTAAAGTCACATTTAAATCTGAAATGTAATATTTGATAAATAAAAGAAGAAAAAAAAGAAAGATAAGACAAAATTGATCATGTGATGGTCAGATGTTCTTGCTTCCATTGAAGTTGATTGTCACCTTTTTTTACACATACATACTTTGTGGCATTCATTTTACTTTTCTATTTCAATTTTCATTACATTTTTTATGCTGACAATATCATTTATAATGAAAGTATGTTTGTATTTAAATGTAATGCGAGGCAATAAAGTCAATTCTTATTTTTATGGAATATTGCAGTACTTATTATAAATGATTTATCCGTCCACATCATTTTATTTTTATCTTCCATCAAAATGACTTCCCCTCCCTCTTGAAGCGACATCTCTTTTCTTCTCTGATGAAGTATTTACTGGTGTGAGGGCGGGACAAGCTGTCAGTCACATGACATCACTGCAAACCACAACCATCCAATCAATTCCAGAAAAACAAAATCAAGTCCCTCCCTACATTTTTCTTGTTCCAAAAGCCGTTTAACTTGGATATACATACTGCCATTTCAAGCCAACTTTAATGTATTAAATTTATAAAAAATCCAAAATAGAAGCCTTTTCCCTAGTGGTCTCGGACTTTTGGACCTTACTGTACGAAGGAAGTTGATCAATCACACTCTAAAGGTGCATCTGGGGATATACAGAGGAAATAGAATTAGACATCTCTGCTGAATAAAGACTTTGCACACTCCTGAACTCAGCCGTCAGCAGCCAGATCACTGGAGTACAGCCAAGAACTGTGTGACAAGGCAAGCAGATGGTATTGACTGACTATTCCTCAATGATCATATTAGTTCACTGTCACTTTCAGAGCATATTGATTGACATTTTTGCCTTGTAGATCATATTAGATCCCCAGCCCTTCAATAACCTCTATGAAAGGTTGTCTCATAAGAGGTCAACAGCCTCTGAATATGAAGGATTACATGAAAAAATAAAATTGTGTTACAATGAATTTGTTATTCACAATGTGTCGCTGTCATGCTAGCCAACGTATTCAAATATGCATTCAAATTTCAGTTTCATTTCTCAGTAGTAAAAGAACAAAGTATTTTAATCTAAAAAAAATATATAAATTCACCCCTTTTTTAATGCAGTTGTTAGACCCTTGAGCTTGGAGCTTGTCATTCTCCCATATACACCCATATACAACAAACAATATATTTTCTGATATTAAAAAAAAAAAAATACCATTCAAAAGTTTGGGGTCAGTTAGATTTTTCATGTTTAAAAAAAAAGAAGAAAACGAGTCTCTTATGCTGCATATGGAATCAAAAATACAGTAAAAACAGTAACATTGCAAAATTAATACAATTTAAAATAACTGTTTTTCATTGTAATACATTTTTTTATTCCTGTGATGGCAAAGCTGAATTTCCATCAGCCATAAGAGACCTCTTTCAAAAACATAAAAAATCTTACAGACCCCAAACTTTTGAACGGGATTTTTAAATGTATAAAAAATTGTCAAGATATATTGAAAAAGATGCATATTACTTTCATTATGCCTATTCATTCAGTTATATGTGTTTTGCAAACATTTTATCTCTTTCTGTACATATCTAGTCTACATACAAATATTTATTATGAGTTTCAAATGCATATACATTCGAATTGTCTGCATGCTACTCGTAAAGACGGCTTTTACAAAAAGTTCTGTTACAAACATTCAGCAGGAATGTTGATGTTGCTGGATCAGGCTTCTTTAAAAGAAGCTTGCGATTTACGTGCTTCCTCTTGTCAGTGACAAATGGAAACTGTTTATTCCTCAGGATCAGACCGAAACACTCTGCCTCATGGCAGGACCGTCTAGACGAACAAAGGTATAGATTGATAGCATCTTCAATCACTGCAAACCCCTCAAACCCCAAGATGTAAAGAAGTTTGCCAGCAGTAATGAAATGGGTCTGTCTTCTTTTCTGTTACATGTTTTTCTAATACAGTTTTCTCTCTTGTTTCTAAAACATTTGCATATTCAGTGAACTACTGTTAAAATGAATCTCCCCTTATGGCTCCAGCTTAAGACATAAAGTCAGTACACAACAGAAGTCACATTTGTCTCTCCTCAAATGAAGATGAATGACAATCCAGTTTGAGACACTGCCCTTACTGGAGGTAGAGTCTCATATTTCACTTCACATCAACAGCTAAGCATTCACAGGGGAGAAACGAAGCACAGCAACCTTGAAAGTGAGTGAAAGCTCTTCTGCTCTTGATAAGGCCAGTAGCTAACAACACACTGGAAGACACTCTGAAAAAGAGGACTGCTAAGAGGATTGTTTTGGCAATTTGTCCATATGTCATGCAATACTTAATAAGATCAAAAGCACGCAGTTTTGATCATGTTGTTACAGTGTAATGGATTTCGATTCATGTCTAAAGGCATTTTTTGTGTGTTTTGTTTGAAAATACTTTATGACTTTGGAAATCTAACATTAAAGAGATAGTTCACCACTCAAGTTCAACACAATTACCCTCAAGTTGTTCCAAACCTGTATGAGTTTCTTTTTTCTGTTGAACACAAAAAAAAATATTTTAAAGAATGTTGGTAACGTCTCGGTTACATATGGTAACCCTCGTTCCCTGAGGGAGGGAACGGAGACGTAGGTCATGACTGACCAATAGGAATCTCGCTAGAGAGGCCATCTACTTCGAGTGAAACTAAACAAGCCAATGCACATTGGCATGCAATCATTTGTATCAGCTGCGCGACCTCGTTAGCGCGGGTATATAACAAGCAGCTGGTGATTGCACTGTAGTTTTTTGCTGAGGAGCCAAGCCTGAAAAAGCTGGCCGCCCCGGCAGGCGGCAGCAGATGTGGCGACGGGACCTACGTCTCCGTTCCCTCCCTCAGGGAACGAGGGTTACCATATGTAACCGAGACGTTCCCTATCGGTCAGTCACTACAACGTAGGTCATGACTGACCAATAGGAATCCCTACCAAAGCGCCACAGCCGCTGCACCCCATCCAGCGCCCCATGCAAGCCTCTACCCCTTCTTGCCTGGAAGGACGATAGGAGGAGGATTACACAGAGTGAGTCTGACACTGTTGTTCCGTGATTAACCCATACAGTGAGATATTGGATACACTGGGAAAGCGTGCCCTTACTATTTAGGAAGGAACGCTGCGGAAGCCACTTCTTCAAAGAGTTATGTGGAAAATACATATGGACTAACCTGAAGGTTGTACTGCATATGAAATAATGGGTGACTTAGCCCAAGGGAAAGACACGGGCTTCCGTCTTAGGAGCAGCCGTGGAGAATATACACATATGGGATCCACGTAGGGTCACACATATGGAACCCAGCCCAGATCCGGCTCTCAAGGATTCAGCGGATAAGGGCCTGGCGCCGGACACTCCGCCATGTCCAGGCCGAAGGGTTTTGGAGGACTCAACAGGTTTACTCTGGAGTAATAAGGTTGCACAGTAGGGTGCAGCAAGCCGACAGAGCTGGGTCTCTCGGTGCTTCTACCCGTCTAGGGTGAGAACACGGGAGGAGACCGGCTCTACACGTAGGCTATAATATCTAGCGAACGTGTTAGGTGTCGCCCAGCCCGCAGCTCTACAGATATCTGTTAGCGAGGAGCCACATGCCAGCGCCCAGGAGGATGCAACGCCTCTCGTGGAGTGTGCATGCAACCTGAGCGGGCAGGGCACGCCTTGAGCTTGGTAAGCCAAGGCGATGGCATCCACTATCCAGTGGGCCATCCTCTGCTTGGAGACAGCCTTCCCCTTCTGCTGGCCTCCGTAACAGACAAAGAGCTGGTCTGAGGTCCTGATGCTTTGAGTTCTGTCCACGTACATACGCAGAGCGCGAACGGGACAGAGCAAAGCCAGGGCTGGGTCTGCCTCCTCCAAAGGCAGCGCTTGCAGGTTCACTACCTGGTCTTTGAAGGGAGTGGTAGGAACCTTGGGCACATAGCCAGGCCGGGGTCTTAATACCACATGGTTGTCACCCGGCCCGAACTCTAGGCACGACTCGTCGACCGAAAATGCGTGCAGGTCTCCTACCCTCTTGACAGAGGCCAGTGCAACCAGCAGCAAAGTCTTCATGGAAAGAAGCTTTAAGTCTACTGATTGCAGAGGCTCAAAGGGAACATCCTGAAGTGCTCGAAGCACCAGGGAAAGATCCCAAGAGGGTATGGAGGGGGGTCGAGGAGGATTTAATCGTCTCGCCCCCCTAAGAAACCTGACGACCAGGTCGTGCTTTCCAACTGTTTTGCCATCTATGTGGTCGTGAAAAGCTGAAATAGCGGCAGCATGTACTTTGAGGGTGGAGGGAGACAGTCTTCGCTCCAACCCCTGCTGCAAGAAGGAAAGCACAGACCCTATCGAACATCTTCGGGGGTCCTCTCGGCGAGAAGAACACCACTCGACGAACAGGTTCCACTTCAGGGCGTAAGCACGTCTCGTGGACGGCGCCCGTGCTGAAGTGATGGTGTTAAGTACCTCAGGGGGTAAGTCACCTAGAACCTCCGCGTCCCGTCTAGGGACCAGACATGGAGTTTCCAGAGGTCTGGACGCGGGTGCCATAGGGTGCCCCGTCTCTGAGTCAGAAGATCCTTCCTCAGAGGAATGGGCCAGGGAGGGACTGTCACAAGGAGCATGAGTTCTGGGAACCAAGTCCGGGTGGGCCAATAGGGAGCCACCAGAAGGACCTGCTCCTCATCCTCCCTGACTTTGCACAGTGTCTGCGCAAGTAGGCTCACTGGGGGAAACGCATATTTGCGGAGGCCCCGGGGCCAGCTGTGTGCCAGTGCGTCCGTGCCGAGTGTTCCCTCGGTCAGGGAGTAAAACAGCTGGCAGTGGGAGGTCTCTGAGGAGGCAAACAGGTCTACCTGAGCCTCCCCGAACTCTCTCCAGATCAGCTGAACCGCCTGGGGGTGGAGTCGCCATTCTCCCGGGAGCACGGCTCGTGATAGCTCGTCGGCCACACGGTTGAGCACGCCGGGGACATACATGGCACGAAGCGACCTCAGATGCTTCTGACTCCAGAGGAGGAGATGGCGGGCGAGTTGCGACATGCGACGGGAGCGTAGACCACCTTGTCGGTTAATGTACGCAACGGTCGCAGTGTTGTCCGTGCGGACCAGCACGTCCCTGCCCTGTAGCGGCCTTTTCAAGCGGCGCAGAGCGAGATGTACTGCTAGCAACTCGAGGCAATTGATGTGCCAATGCAGATGGGGTCCGTCCACACCCCTGACACTGCATGCCCGTTGTACGTGGCACCCCAGCCGGTGGCAGAGGCATCTGTGAACACCACAGCATGCCTGGACACCTGTTCCAAGGGGACTCCTGCCCGAAGGAACGAGGGATCTGACCACGGGCTGAAGGTTTGGCGGCAGGCCGGTGTGATCGCCACCCGGTGAGTGCCGTGATGCCACGCCCATCTCGGGACTCGGCCGTGAAGCCAGTGCTGAAGCGGTCTCATATGGAGCAAGCCAAGCGGGGTAACCGCTGCTGCCGCTGCCATATGCCCCAGGAGCCTCTGAAAAATTTTCAGTGGGACCGCCGTCCTGCCCTTGAACGTGTTCAAGCAGTTCAGCACCGACTGAGCGCGCTGCTCTGTGAGGCGCGCTGTCTGTGTGACCGAGTCCAACTCCATACCGAGAAAAGAGATCCTCTGCACGGGGGCGAGTTTGCTCTTTTCCCAGTTGACCTGAAGACCCAACTGGCTGAGGTGCCTGAGCACGAGGTCCCTGTGTTCGCGGAGCTGATCTCGAGAGTGTGCTAGTATGAGCCAGTCGTCGAGATAGTTAAGGATGCGAACGCCCTGTTCTCTCATGGGAACAAGGGCCCCCTCCGTGACTCTCATGAAGACACGGGGGGACGGGGACAGCCCGAAGGGTAGGACTTTGTACTGATATGTTCGACCCTCGAACGAAAAGCGCAGAATGGCCTGTGTCGAGGATGAATCGAGACATGAAAGTACGCGTCCTTCAGGTCAATCGCTGCAAACCAATCTCGGGGACGGATGCATCCGAAAAAATGCATTTCTGCGTGAGCATTTTGAACGGTAGCCTGTGGAGGCTCCGATTCAAAACACGCAGGTCCAAGATCGGTCGTAACCCACCACCTTTCTTGGGTACAATGAAGTAGGGACTGTAGTGCCCTGACCTCATATCGGCTGGAGGGACCGGCTCTATCGCGTCCTTCACCAGTAGGACTGCGATCTCCGCGCACAAGACATGGGCATCGGCTGCTCACACTGTAGTGGAGTGGATGGCCCGAAACTTGGGGGGATGCCGGGCGAACTGAATCGCATAGCCGAGCCTGACGGTTCGAATGAGCCAGCGGGCTCGCAAGACCATACGAGCGGGACCAAAGGAACCGTAGGCGTACCCGGGGTGGGGCAGCGAGGTGGAACACAGGGACGCGGCTCGGGAGGCTCTCTCTGGGAGGCGGCCCGTAGCAGGGTCAGAGTGTGTTGTGCAACACTTACCTGGTTCCACAGGGCAGGAGGTGCAGGAGGCGGCTCGGTGGCGTTCTCGGACCGCACTCAGCTGCCCGCTGGTGATAGAAGAGGTGGATGAGAGTGGTGAAGATTCTTTACTCCCACTACTCTCCGGGCCCTCTTCAAACCCAGAGATGAAGGAAACTGCTCTATTATTGAGAATTTGGGTACCGCTGGTTTTAAGGCCAGCGGCGGAACACAAACAGAAAATGTTTCTACCCGGCCCTATTCCGGGGAAGGGAGCAGTGAGGTCACCGTCTCCTGGAGAGCAGTTCCAATCATCCCTGGTTTGCCCGTCCTGGGGCCACTCACCTATGGCTTTTCCGCCCTTCATGGCGTGGGCCTGGACGGGCGGGGCGGCCTGCCTGCCACTGGCTCCACGGCGCCGTTGGGTAGAGGCTGCTGCGGCACGGGAACAAGGGCAGAACAGGAAACGCCCCCGGCGACGAGCAGACTGAGGAGCCGCGGACGGTGGGTTAGAGGCAGCAGCTGACCGCCGCGGCAAAATGTGTTTGATAGCCTCTGTCTGCTTTTGTACAGCCGAGAACTACTGGGCGAAGTTCTCGACCGCGTCGCCGAAGAGGCCAGTCTGGGACATGGGGGAGTTAAGGAACCGGAGCTTGTCGGTCTCCCTCATGTCGGCCAGACACAGCCTGAGATGGCGTTCCGGACCACCAAGGTGGACATCGCACGACCCACTGACCACACGGTTACCTTCTTCGCACGAAGCGCGAGGCCCGCTGCGGCACGAGTTCTTGGAGAACTTGTGGATCGTGACCACCCTCGTGCAGGTCCTTCAGTGCTTTGGCCTGATGGACCTGCAGCAACGTCATGGCGTGCATGGCAGAGGCAGCTTCCCCACAGACTTTGTAAGCCTCGTCGAAAAAAGGTCCGACGAGAACCCACAGGCCTGGGAAGGAAGACACGGTTCCTCGCACCAAGTGGAGTTAGGGCACAGCTGCATTGCAGCGGCCCGCTCCACTGGCGGGATGCGCGTGTATCCCTTAGCTGCCCCGCCATCAAGGGTGGTGAGGGAGGAGGAGCCACCGAGATGGTTTCTGGCAGTAAAAGGTGCCATCCACATCCCTGTGAGCTCCTCGTGCACTTCCGGGAAGAAAGGCACTGGGGTGGGTTGCTGAGAACCAGCATGCACCACCCCGAGATACCAATCATCCAGCCTCGAGGGCTCGGGACACGGTGGAGGTTCCACTCGAGCCCGATCCTGTTGGCGGCCCGGGAAAGCATGGCCATCATTCTCTGGGTCCGACTCGGCCGAGTCGTCGTCCGCGGAGAAGTCTGACCCACCCTCCAATGCAGCGATCGACATCTGTTCATCGCGGGGAGCACCAAAAAGAAACGACTGGTACGCACCTCAAGGATGGACCAGCACGTTCGATTGGTAACTCAACTGGCTGCGGAGCGTGAGAGGCATGAGGGTTCCTAGGGGGTTGGTTCCCCGAAGGAAGCGCGCTCATCGTGATCCTCAGGTCACCCATGTTACTGCCCGAGGGCAGATGCACGGGGACTCCGCCCCTTTGCAGGAACGAGAGTCTCGACCGCAGCTCCGAGATGGTCATCTTCCCACAATGGGTACATGACACATCCACGAACGCTGCCTCAGCGTGTACGAGGCCCAGACACACGAGGCAGCGATCGTGACCATCCCGTGACCCCAGGTAACGACCACATCCAGAAACACACAGATAGAACGTCATCTTGAAAAAGACGCGAACTATCTAGCTCTTTTAGAGACTGCTCTCATTGGTGCTGAAGCACGCAGGGGAACGGTCACCGCGAACACAGACAGGAATGTGCACCTGTCTGTGCGCTGTTCTCTCTCGCTGGTCTTACCAGCCGTGGAAACGGCTATTGAGCGCTCTCACGCGCACCTTACCAGCCGTGAAAACAGCTGTTGAGCGCTCTCACGCGCACCTTACCAGCTGTGAAAACAGCTTTTTTGTTTTTGCTCAGTTTTTTTTTTTTAAACAAAAAACAAAAACAAAAAAAAAAAAAAAAAGGGAGAGAGAGAAGAAAAGACCGCTCGCGCTGCTTTGCTGTCACGCCCGCACCAAAGTGGAGAGATCCAGAAGAGGCTTGCAGATTCACTCTGTGTAGTCAGCATACGAAGTGCTTGGCTCCGAAGCAAAAAGCTACAGTGCAATCACCAGCTGCTTGTTATATACCCGCGCTAACGAGGTCGCGCAGCTGATACAAATGATTGCATGCCAATGTGCATTGGCTTGTTTAGTTTCACTCGAAGTAGATGGCCTCTCTAGCGAGATTCCTATTGGTCAGTCATGACCTACGTTGTAGTGACTGACCGATAGGGAACCAGACATTTGTTAGCACCCATTGACTTCCATGGCAGGAAAAATACTATGGAAGACCAATGGGTGCTGTAAACGGTCTGGTTACCAACATGACAAAAACTTTGGGTGAACCATCCATCCATCCATCCACTTTAAAGCTAAAGCTTTTTAATTTTTTCCCAAAACCTTTTAAACAAAGCTTTGATAAGCCAACTTTTAAAGTTTGTCCTGACAAATTTTGCTTTTCTAGTCAGATATTACAGTTTTATTATATTACACAGGTTTCATTACATTTTACAGTAATTCATTCATTTTGATTGTACAGTTTTTCTCAGTTGCTTTGGTGCATTTCTCACATCACTATTTACATCTGCACAACAGTTCTCAAAACAATTACTACAAACCTAGGTTTTGGTTATCACCATTTTGCGTGTCACAAAATGGATAGCTCATTCCTCAAAAGCAAGTATTCATTTTTTTAAGTATTCATTTTTTTTTTTGTGACACACCATTTTGCGTGTCACAAAATTGATAGCTCATTCCTCAAAAGCAAGCATTCATGCCAATGAAAGTGTCATCAAGATGAAAACTACTGACACCATTGTTTATGAACAAGATAGTTTACTCTGTAAATGTTTTCCAATGCAAAAAAGTCAGATCTTGGTGACACTACCTGAAAATGCTCAAGACAGCACTATATTTGCACAGCCATTGTAAAACTACAGTAAAGTTACACATTACTGTATTTAGTGAGGTAACTAAGTACAAGACACTGAATATGTATGTTTCACATTTTTTACATGCATATGCTCTTTGCAATTCTAATTTGTTCACAGAATTGTGCAAAAGAAAAAAATACACCCTTATTTAGAGCTGTGCACAACTGTAAACAATATTGCAGTATATTGGAACTGAACACAACATATATAGTACTGTAAATCATTCATCCACATCCACGTCCCTCTCTGTCTGGCCACATAAGTTCACCTGAGAGAAATTGTTCAATTTAGGAGACATTTAAATAAATAAAAAATTAAATAAAAAAGATTTTTTTATTTTTTATTTGCTTGACAGACTTTGACAACTAGTTCAACATTTTTGTATGTGATGGCTCAAGCAATGAAATGATGACTATTTGTTTTATATGGAATGACTATTCAGCATTCACAAGTATAGTTAATTTTAACTGACATGACATAAGCAAATGATAATGTTATAAAACAGCAGAGAGTTGTATGAAAGCAATTAATGCATGTCCAAAAGTATTTGCAATTTGTTGGAAGGAATGAGAAACTGCTAATATGATGTGCACGTTGAACGACTGTTGTGCAAATGTAAAAATGAACCAAAGCGACTGAGAAAAACTGTAACAAAATTAATTTTAATTCAACTTGCATTAAAATTTTAATTACAATTCTTTATTCTGTTTGCTATTGCAATTCAAATTAAATTAAAATCCATGAATTTAATTGGAATTTAAAAGACATTCTCCAATCAGTTCTAAATGCTATTGAGACCTGTTTTTTTTTTTTCATTTAATGTTTTTCTTTACAAACAGCTGACCTGATCTTAAAAACATATTCAATATTCAATAAATGCAAGTTGCAAAGACCAGCTGTTTGTTGATCCAGATTTACACTGTAAAAAGCTCTCATTAAGTCTACTAGTTTTGGTGAAGAAGGTCATGGAAACTCTCAGACACATCAGTCATCACCTTCGACCTGACTCAATTCTGAATTAACTTGAGCTTTTATTTATGCAAATAATCAAGATTAGTGTTCAGACGCTCTGACCGCATAGAGGGTCCTCATAAGCCACTGGCTCTCTATATGGGATGTGCAAAATGTAATTAAGTGTGTGGATTTTTAATTAATCTGGCCCTAGTTGAGCCATTTCAAACGATTTTAACTGGCATTAAAGATTCTGGAGTGTCGCATGGGCTGGCTGCTTATATATTTGGCAGTGAGGGGTGCAGTAATTACTGCTGAGTTCTCGGGATCCCATGTGGTAAGTGAGCATTACTTTTCCCAATGCTCCGATCCGTGTTCCTATGGTGCAGGCAGCAGAAGCATGCATGACTGCGGTGGGATAATTAGCCTTTGATGCTGCGGGCTCCGCGGGGACGGATGTCCTTTATTACTCTCTGTGATTGTAAGCACCTCTAAGAGGACACACTTTCATAAACACTTCTGACTTACCCCCGGTTTCACAGACCACACTTAAGCCTAGTCCCAGACTAAAATGCATGTTTGAGCTGTTTTAACTGAAAGCAACTGAAAGTCTTAACATGTCAGTGCCATTGTTTTGTCTCAAGATGCACACAAATAATGATTTTTTCTAAGGCATATAAAAGCTACTGAAATGTCCTTATTTATTCTAAACCTTGTCTGTGAAACCGGGCCTATGTGCAGTGTGCATTTCAATTAATACAGTCTGCGTACACGCTCCATACTGTATCAAATTATACGGTAAAGAAGCATGTATTTAGAATAATTTAGTAAAACAGCATTGGAATGTTTTTAGTCCCTCCGCTGCACTGACTAGAGTATGGGAGTTGGTGTTTTCTCTGAGTTCAGGTTTGCTTGTTGAGGGGTTTCTCTCATAAGTGAGCAGGCAGCTGGAGGATTACAGAATGTTTGAGAGGGGATGGGGAAGTCTCTCTCATTCTGCTCCACTCCTATACGCTGCTGCAAACGGCTTTCAATGTGTGCGTTGCTTTTATGATGCAAAGATTGATGTCTAGTGGAGAACAACTGTGTGGAAAAAGAAATGACTCAATATGTAATTATTTATGTTAAGGGAGACGATATAAGGGGAGGGGACACTACAGAGGTTGTCGCAATTTAGCCTGCATTAGTATAGAACAAAATGGGAAACTACATTGAAGCTCCTACAAAACTCAATGAATACTAACTCACTCTCTCTTACTTCCTTATACGACCTCTGAAGGATCAAAGGGCTGGAGCCTATCACAGTATCCGGCCGAGAATATTAACTAAACAAAAAAACAGTAATTAACATAAATATGTGATTAACTTTACAAACTAAACATACACACATATCCCATTACACACATGAAAAAATTATAAATAAAAATATATAAAAATGTAGGCCTATATTTATAAATAATAATACATGGAGTCAGGCTTAATGAGTTATTCCATAATTTATACAAATATCAGCCACATAGCCTATATTATATTATAATCAATAAAAAAAAAAGATTTGAAAAAATTCAGCTGGGGAATTTACAGAAATAGCAGCCACATATACATTACGTAAGCGGAGCAGAACGTTTAATAGCCTACATACAGTGATGGGGGTACATTTACATGTTTCTGTGGACGCATCTGTACTGAGCATCTCCAGCACGTGCGTGAGTGCTGAGCCATGAAACAGTGATGCTGGAACTACTGCGCCACCCGCATGAGTGCCAAAGAACTGCAAGCATTACGCGCATTTAAAACCCCCTGCAAAGCACTGGGGGAGTTACAGTGCGAATTGGACTCTGAGTGAGTAAAAGTTCGCCCGGGATTTTCTTGCGGACAGTGGGACAGATATACGAAAACATGGCAAACAAAGGACAGCAGCCTCCCTACCTTCACTTGGCAGAGCTGACCGCTTCACAGTTCCTGGATATCTGGAAACATTTTGATGCAGACGGTGAGTCCAGATGCGCCGTTTATTCCACGGATTATGATTCTAAAAAAAGAACTAATTATGTCATGAGTGCATTTTTTATCATTAAAAAAGCAGGAAAAAAAGTTTGACGCTAACAATAAACACTTGTAAACACTTTCTATGGCTCAATATATCAGTGTGAAAATTAAAGAATTTGGCAGTTTTTACGTGCGAAAAAAAATTGATCACAGAAAGAAACTTAATAAACAACATTCGAACATTTATGACCCAATGTCATTGTAATCAGTTGACTAATGCATAGATTGTATGGGGTGAAACAAACTTAGGAAATAATAAAATGCCTAAAAAAGTAATTTCCGAAATTGTATAAACACGATATTGTTTCTATGCTCGATCCATGTGTGTGTGAGTGTGTGTGATACATATACATACATACATTTTTACTCTCTTCACATACACTTTTACATACACTCTTCTTGACACAAATCGAGAGTAGACTTCTACCACTGCTATGATCTAATAAGCCGTGGACAAAATCAATTAAAACCTATACGCCTATATACAAAAAAAAATATATATATATTAATTTATTAGTGAATAAGCCTATCGCGTTTCCAGTGTAAGGGGCTCAAAATAGTCTTGTGTCCCATTAGTGAAATAATTTTTTCTGTAATATTTCGCATTCATGCTGGTGGTGGTTTCACCGGAGCTGTATTTCAAAATTTAGTGACCTGCCCACCTTGACATCATTTGTGCATCATCATGCACTGACTGGGTTTGAGAAAGTTCACTTTCTCCAACACGGTGTATTCCCAAGTTTATTTGAGCGCATCCTGGGCATCTGTCATTGCACTTTGTTGGGATGATGGGCGTGTGTTCAAGGTCCTCATCAGGACATCTTGTGAAGATCACTTACAGGAAGCGCATCGCATGTTATTCTGGGAGAGTTTTCTTACATCCTGCAATATCTAAAGCTGAAAATATCTCATTGACTAATTATTTATGTATTAGGAGGATCATAATCGTATCCGTGGATCAGATGTTATCGGTATTGACAACTTGGTTATGGTTTCTTTCCTGTTCGTTTCCCACCTAATTTGTATAGCCTAAATGAAATTAGAATAGTGTAACGTAGCCTACTAGCTATGTGAAGAACCTACTTATCTCTTATTGGAAACAGTAAAATGAAAGATTCATCATATAAAGTCAAAACAACATTTTAAATAACGAAACCTTGTTCAAGAGAGTTGGTGTTCGTGCTTAGCATGATTCCATTAAAAAAGAAGGTAGGTACACAATCTGTAAAGTTTATGAGGGATTGCTTATGATATGTTTATTTAAAATGTAATCAATTATAAATGTTGGCTAATTGCGACAAAATTATTTTATAAGGAAGACATTGATCTGAAATTTTCATGAAGATTCTCATCCACATTATCATAGAATAACTTCTAGAAGATAGCCTATTGAAAAGCATCTGGAATTTTTTTCCATTAAAGAAGCTTTACCACTCATTCTAGTGGCTTGATGGAAATTCCTTCCATTTTAGAATCAGTAAAGTTCATAGCTACTGCAACACAATTGAACTGGTTCAGCAAGTGACATGTTTTGTTATGTCATAGTTCAAAATGGCTACTCCAACACATCAGTTCTACATCCAAGATGGCTGGCCATGCCGAGAAAATGATAGTAAATAGCATAGGCAGAGCCAACAGGTGGTAGGAATCAAAAATGAATAGCCAATATTAGGTTTGGGCCATATTGCATATGAGCATGATGGAATCAACAATCTGTATTCACTGACATTCTCAAAGATCATTAGTTCAAAGTGTAAACAAAAATTCAATTCATTGTAAAGAGAATGAATGGCCATCATATCTCTGAAAATGTCAGAGCAATCATATCAGCACCAGATGGCAACATAGCAGTCAATTCCAACATACTCAGCAGGATTAATGCATGTAGAAACTATTAATTATTATGTATTGCACCCAACAATTTAGTAGATTAATTATTCTGCATGTCTTTGTCTACAATCAATGTATAGTGTTCAGTCAATGTTCATTCTCTCAACACAATACAGATCAAATGCTGACACACTAGTAAGATTGCCTGTCTTCAGCTCATAGTATTTTCACAGCCATGCAGTGATGCACTTCACATTTATTATAAATAACAAAAAGAGATATTTCCCATGAGTCATGTGTCCAGCTGTCTAGAAATGCCACTATAATCCACAGGCAAATTAATCAAAATAGTAGTTCACACTAAGGCATTTCAAACATGATAATAGGACAATACTTTGGTGATGGAACTCACATAAGTTACAATCACTTTGGTGATGTATTAGGCCATAGACACAGAATCCCATTTCAAATGCGTACACATACGCATATTTCCTTTGCATGAAGGGCCAATTTCCTGGCGTGGGAAATTACCCCCAGATGGTAATATTGCATTTATTTGTGGAGGTAAATTAAAATATCAGCATTATTCTCTGAAGCATCAAGAAGAATCTCCTTTTCGTCTTTTCAAATAAATGGCTTTAAAAGGCTCATACTGTAAGGCCTCCAATTAGAGGAAAAATGGAAAAGAGAGAGCCTTCAAAGCTTTAACTGGGAGACTAGCCATCAAAAGTTTTTAATTAAGAACTGTGTTACTTGGATTGGGTGCCAGCCAACAAACCAATCTAGAGTTAACCAGCTTCAAAGCAGCCATATAGGCAATCTCATTACTTAGCATTTCCATTGAGAGACAGTAGTTATCTAGTCATATAATGACAAACATCATTATAGATGAAGATATCTCAGTAAGTACTGAACCAGACTTCCTTGTATTGCAGGAAATGGCTACATTGAGGATAAGGAGCTTGAAAACTTCTTTAGTCAGCTGGAGATTGCACGGAGAGGGGCTGGCGTGGTGAGTATACGGACAAGTGAAGAAGCATTAACATCTAATTATAAAGCATTGTATCTTTCAAACTAAACTGTGGAATTCTCAAAGTAATGAGGAAACTTAGGAAAACCCAAACCAGCCCTGTTGTATTCATGGTGCTCAATTCGAAACTGTGAGATAGTTGCTCTTTTTACATGATTCACATCAACTAATAAAAGGGAATATTCTGTTATCATTTACTCACCGTCATCTCATTGACAACTTTCTTTATTCTGTGGAACACAAACAAAGTTTTGTCATGACAACTCTCATTGTGTTTGGCACAGTAATGAACATGAAAATGTTGATATGTTTGGTCTTGGCGGAATATATCTGCTGCGGGTGTTATTGCTGCTGCTGCAGAGCCTTGCTATTGCCAATACATACAAGACACGCTGCTGTGAGCAAGTAAAACATGCTGCTGCTGTATTATATAGCCTACGTGAGTTAACTGTAGCAGATTTATACAGGTGGAGCTGGGGAAGGTAGAGGGTTTCTGAAAGCGTGCTGTGACTGCTACAGCAAATGCTGACCAAGTAATTGAAATTTGAGCAGCAAGCTCATTGGCTACTGATACAGCAGGAACCAATCAGCTGTGCTCTACAGAGAATGATGTGATTGCAAGAAGATTGAGATAAGGACTATCTATCAGCCTGCGTCATCTAGAATTTCAGAAGATTAAGATTAAGATTAAGATATACTTTATTGTCCCCGAAGGGAAATTTGTTTTGGACTCTGTCCCTTCCGCAGTTTTACAAAGACAACTCAAAATACTAAATACAAAGAATAAACGTCTCTCAACACATCCTCTCACAAAACATGTTCTCATATACATTAAAAAGGTACATATGTAGTAGGCAAATGAACACCTTTCATTGGCAGTTTTAAAAAATTACAACCGTTATTGATTACAACTCCCATATTGCACATCCCCAATGGTATACATATTGCTCATCCCGATGGTATATATATTGCACATCCCTAATGGTATACATATTGCACTATGAGATAATGCACAACCCCCCTACCCTACAAAATGCACAACTGACATATTGCACACCCCAGAACTTGACAGAAATGACCGAACTTTTTATATATTCTGAAAAATGTCTCCATGGGAGGTTGGTTTTCGCATGCAAATAAAGTAAATGGGGTCCGATGTTGTTTTGGATCTAATTGACTTTCATTGTATGGACAAAAACAGTTGAAAAATTCTTCAAAATGTGTTCCACAGAAGAAATTAAGTCCTACGGGTTTGGAAAAACAGGGTGAACTATCACTTTAAGATATCAAAGCTGCAGTGTCAGCATCGCCTCCACTGGCTCAACCAATGGCATGATTAGAGGGCGGGGCTAACTGTTTCGAAGATTGGGCAGGTTTGAAACTTCAAAACATTCATGTTTTAACAAATAATGGAAATGTTTATTATTTTTTTGCAATTCTATCTCTTAGATGAGATAAACTAGAAACACTAAGACACTAGATAGGCACTGGTAATTTTCTATCCGGACCTTTTCCTTTAACCCTAAAACACAATGCAATGGGTAATTCAAAATACGGGGAAAACACCTTTCAATGCTGTTTGTACAGAAAAACCAATATGGAAAATTCCTTCATATTAACAGAGTACATAGGGCCCTACAGACTTTGCTTAGTGTGAACCATGTGCAAATCAAATACATAAAGACCGCAGATGACTAGACAGATGGCCTCCAGGAATGAGAGGACAGGAGATTTTATCTTTATCCCTGTATGTTCGACAATAAAACAGGGGGAGCCTCGTAAAGTTAGTAATTCTATCATCTGCCTTACAGGTGGCAAGGAATATGGCAGAGAACAATGTTAAAGTGCTAGCTTTTTCCTAACCTGAGAAGCACAAACTGATTAAAGCTTTTACAATAAGCAAAGAATGAGAAGAAGATTCATCTTGTTGTGCTGTCTTCATACAGGACCCATCAAATGCAGCCTTTAAAGAGAAGATGACAGAGTTCATGCAGAAATTCGACAAGAACAAAGACGGAAGAATTGAGATGTCAGAGGTAGAAGAACACATCACTTACATCACTGGGACTTTGCTATTGACAAGCTTGTAAATATCCGGTACCCTAAGAGACCGCAATTATCCCATTATCTTTTCTGAGAAAAGGAAACTCTTATGCCACTCATGACTTTAATCAAACCTGTAACTTATTGATAGAGCTGTCCAAAAAGAGCAGGTCTCAAATAGGAAAAAATTTGGGTTTTCAATTATTTACACTCCCTTGTTGTACGGGTGTCTAATCCAATCTATACTTTCCATCAGCTGGCTCAGATCTTGCCCACAGAAGAGAACTTCCTTCTCTGCTTTAGACAGTTTGTGGGATCCAGCGCTGAATTCATGGCAGTAAGTGATGCTACTTTTTCACTTTATAGATCCATGGTCATTTACATACACATATACATATATAAAACACAGATTTCCACTTGGGAACCATACACATTTTTTCCCCTATACTCATTCATTACAATGCGTAGCCAAATACTACATTTCGGGTGATTTGATCATCAGAAAGTGACTGCCTCAATGATGTATTATGTCAAGTTGTAGAGAGAATGAACTAACGAGAAAGGGAAGCTTTTTAATCATCCAGTGTGGTAGCCTTTTAAAGGGATAGAATGAGTAAGTACAAACTTCTATTTTCAGATGCATGTATTATAGATGTGCTTCTGTAATTCTCCATAGACCTGTAGAGGGAGGCATC
Source organism: Semotilus atromaculatus (assembly GCA_031834385.1). Lineage (NCBI taxonomy): Eukaryota > Metazoa > Chordata > Actinopteri > Cypriniformes > Leuciscidae > Semotilus > Semotilus atromaculatus. The sequence goes on from JAULUF010000001.1 coordinate 3,548,536, forward strand.
TATCTTTGATAAGAGTCTGTGATGGAAACAAGGCCAGCTGCTAGATTAAAACATTCATTAAATGGCATTTCTTGGTCCTTGCTCTAACAATGCACTGCTTCGAATAGAAATTACAGAGGGTATAATGAAATAGCTATTTTAATGAATGCACTGTAAGAATATTTCGCCAATTATTTCTCCACTTCCGCATTTACATGCACACCTATCCCTCTGATTTGTCAAACCTAAGATGTATTGCACATTTAATTATAAGCTGTACTGATGGTACAGTTACAGTATCTTGTTTTGTATGTTTGTCTGTATACAGGCCTGGCGGAAATATGACACAGACCGCAGCGGTTTCATTGAGGCTAATGAACTTAAGGTAAGATTTCTATTACTTTTCCTGCTGTGGCCTTCACAATAATCCTGAAAAGAGTTTCCACAGCCACTAATGTGACAAGGCAGATGGAAACTATGCAAATCGCCCTGGATTTGGTGGCTGGCATCCGAGGAGAGTATACAAATCACTACATTTGTAAACAAAGCAAATGAAGCAATGATCACTGAGGAGACGATGACCTCAAAAAAATAAATAAAGCAGATGTCATGCTCAAGGGTGTTCACAAACCAGAACAGGAGGGGGTTTGTAAGATAATATACTCTAAGAAGAAAAGGTTCTATATAGAACTTTATATAAAGGTATAGTGTATAGAAGGGATCTGTCATTTGTTTAATCGTTTAGGGGTTCCCATCATAGGATCACGTCATGGATTTGGTTTTAATTCATTCATTTAGTTTTACTTCACTTTTAATTAATTAATTAATTTTATGCTCACAAACATAGATTATCAGTAGAAAATAGTTAAATAAACAGTTGAACATAATGCGATCATTTAAGACATTTCTCCTTATATAGAACATTTTTGGCATAAATTGTTCTTTATAATTGAGTCAAGAACACAAGGTTATATTAAACCTCGTTGAACCTTTTTGTAGTAGGTGGGATTGCACATCTATATATAAAATATTATTTCAGCTGACAAAAGAGTTTTAGAAATCCTAGCATTTTCTTTTAACAGGTTTTTAAATTCTTAAACAAAACAATTATTTAAATCATAATCTTTTTTCCAACAGGGCTTCCTCTCTGACCTGCTTAAAAAGGCAAACAGACACTATGACGACCAGAAATTGCAGGAATACACACAGACAATAGTAAGTTGTTGTCATTGTGGTGCATTAGTCGAAATCTTATCCTCCTAGTGTCTCACTAAACAAAAAGCGTTAAAGTTTTATTTTACCTTAAAATCCTGGAGCCGATTGCCACCATGCTTGAGTGACTTGTACATGCACTGACCCCACGGGTTGTGTCTGCACTCCAGCTGTGCTAACATATGTCCACATCTTAAGGCCAGAGACACAAACCTGAATTAATCCAAGGCTACCCAGCTGGATAATTGAGAGCCTTAGTTGTCCTCTATCCACTTTGAAAAACAAAAATAAGTTTAGAAATGTTGTGCAGCAATAGGACATATTGATTTTAAAGGACATTTGAAGCAAGTTCAGGGGCCAGTTGCATAAACATAGTCAAGCACAAACAATTAGCAGTTAGTTACGTTTAACTGACTAACTGAAAAGTTTATGAACAGTCTTGAAGAGAACAATTTGATGACTAACTTAAGAGAATAGTATTAGCAGTTTATGCAACCAGGATACTGTGTAAACATTTAAACTGCGCCATTCTCTCCTTTTTAGCTCAAGATGTTTGATCTAAATGGCGATGGGAAACTGGGTCTGTCTGAAATGGCGAGGTGAGAAAAAATTAAAAATTCATATTACAGTATATAAGACACATAAACCCAATAATATTTTTTTTCTGTTTATGTCAAGGCTTCTGCCGGTTCAGGAGAATTTCTTGTTGAAGTTTCAGGTGAGAGCACAGTCATACAGGAAGTTTTATCTTAAAGTTTGGTTTTAGTTTGAAATGTAATATGTTTAGTTACTGAGCAATGTTTTTATTGCTGAACAGGGCGTCAAGCTGACTGCTGAGCAGTTCAACGCCATCTTTACATTCTATGATAAGGTGATGTATAATCCAGCAAGAACAGCTGAACGTCTTTTGCAGGGCTTTATGATATTGTGTAGATTTGTGCACTGCTGTAGTGTTGCTGGAAATCTGATCTTACCCTCCTTTGTGAGCGCCTTCTGAATGCAAAACAGTGTCCCCATTCACCTGTGCAGGAAAATGAGCAGAAGCACCTGCACCTGTTTTTTCTTCCAGCTTGGTGGTATCATCATTTGGAAAGGGATTTAAAATGCAAAATCAGAAGCACATTTACAACAGTTTAAGTGCCAACCATAAGTAATTACAGAAATCCCACTGAAAATTGCTGCAAGACGAAAGTTGCTATTTAATGCTGTACTACCACAAGTCCATCATTAGTCTTTCTTAACTTTCACAGACCAGACTTATACCTTAGGAAGGCATCATTGTTCTATGTAATCAAACAGTCTGAAATTAAACAAAATATTTGTGAGAAATTAGAGACCATTAGACAACAGCACACGCTCACAGGCTTGGTATGAGGACCAACCTTCCATTATACATGAAATGTAATCCACATGAACACAATGTGTATCAAATGTTAGCATTTAAGTGTAGAATTCGTCTCCTTCCCGCAGTCAAAATGCCTTTCTGTTTTTATGAAAAATATTGAGAGCGAGACACATGCCAGGCCATCTAAGCACTATTATGGCTTACAGTCATAAAATAAGAATTGAAACAGACAGGCGTTTGGAAAAAATAGCATTTCTAACAGGGATTAAGTCACTCAAAAGCCAGTAAACATTTAACAAATGATCATTAAGCCAATATGGCTCTGTTCATATGAACAGACTCTTGGATTATTTCACCAAAAGATGTCCCTCCAAATCCATATGACTTTCTTCTATTGGACACCAAAGCTGGCTCTTTTCCATGCTAAAACAATAAATGGTGACCGAAGCTTTCAAGTATCAAAAAGGACACAAACGCACTTTAAAAAATATCATTAGTGGTCTATACACCTGTATTCAACTGCCATACGATCTAAATCTAAAGTTTATGAGAGTAGTGCTTGATTCATGAATGAATAGTTCGTTTGAGTCAGATATTTTCAGTGAATGAGTTAATCCAGTTCACACAACTGGTCTGAATGATTCATCCACAAATCTGAATGATCCGACTCTCAAGTTCTCACTCTCACAGTGATTCGGTCGCAACAGTTTTCAATTTCAATCTGTTCTGCACACAAAGCTATTTTATGTCTCCTGGAATTTTAAAGTCTAGAAAAGAAAAATCAGTACGATCCTCCTTTGTTGAAGAACATCCAAAAGGTTTTGTAAATTGCGAATTTCACAGGTGTTGTTTTCTTGCTTTCAAGGATGGAAATGGCTATATTGATGAGCAGGAGCTGGAGGCTCTCCTGAAGGACCTCTACGAGAAGAACCATAAGGTGAGATAAATAGAAATAGTATAGCACTTCACAGTGACAATACCAAAAGCAATCTTACTGTACTGGGCTTGTTTTTAACCTCAGGATGTGGACACCAAGAGCCTGACTGGTTATAAGCAAAGCATCATGGCACTGTCAGACGGGGGGAAACTGTACCGCTCAGAGCTGGAGATTGTCCTTTGCCGGGACCCCATGCTGTAAATCGAGGCTTTATGACCTTCATCTCAGCTCTGTTCCAGCTGCCTGAATACTGTAACCGTGTGCATGTGCCGGGCACCCCCGTCCCCCTCCCGTCCCCCTCTCAAAATGAGTTCTGAATGAGTGTGCACAGAAAAGCACAAAGTCTGTCCTCTCCCCTTCTTTCCTTTCCTTTCCCTTCCCACAACCCCGATCGCCACTGCTTTCCTTCGCCTACAAACTGCAGCTACTATGAAGCCCTCTGCTCAATTTTTAAACTATATATTTAAAGAAGAATCTTTCTGAAAGAGTAGCAGACTAATGGTATAATATGATTAGATATTTATGTGGAGTGCTTGGCTTTAAATTCTTCTTCTGGTTTCTTCCCTTCCGTTTGGTTTCCTCTTCAGTTTGTTTTTGTCCTCATTTCATATTATATCTGCCCAATTATGTTTGGGTTTGTGTTTTTTTTTTTTGGCTGATACTGTTTAAGGTTGTAACTGAGAGCATTAATAAAAGTAATGTGATATAAATTTTATGGTTTGTCATTTTTTTATTTTTTTTTTGCTAATCCGGAAGCTTGAGAATTTATTTTAAAAATACAATTGCAGGAATATTTATTTTACAGAACAGAACATACTTAGCTCTTTGAAATTGTCCTTTGTTACACGTAACATCTCATCCATACAGTCAGTTCTGTGACATGCTGGATGGAGACATCACATTTCTAGAAAACATCTTTCCCAATTGTGTCCAGATGCATTTAAACCACATTAAATAATTTATCTGCTAGACTTTCCTCTTACATAGCAGAGTTTGTAGAAATTCCTATCAATTAATCATCAGAACATGAATAATTCATCCAAATGCAGTTTTGGTTTTATAAATGGGGATTCTCTACACTGCTTGCATTGACTGATAACATTGCTCCCATGTACTCTGATGATTTATTTAACTAAATCTTATCTGACAAAATCTAATCTATTTTTTAACATTCTATATATTCTAATAATTTAGCAAAAAGCAAATTCATATATCTGAAGACAACTGTTTATAGTAGAAACAAATACTGATAATAAATTGATTGTTAACTATTTTTCTTAAACATTTCTGCAGACTTTAAAAAAAAAGAAGCATTTAGACTCTATTTAACAGTTTCACAATGCTGACTTTTTTTTTCTTAGCAAGTGTTCGGGTGATACCAGTGAGAATTTCGTTCAAAGCAAATGAACTGTAAAGGAATAATATGAGACGGTTCCTCAGCTCCAAAAAGGTTGCTTTTAAATATATCAAAAGCTTTGCACTTCCCCTTTTTCCTATTGAATACTATTACCAGAAAGCATTCATACTCTGTTATTATGTCTATATTGTAATTGCTAGACTAATGAATTAATAAATGAAGAGAATCCTGTTCTTTTATTGATGATGTTTAAATATAGCTACTGTGAATTTAATGGGGGCTTGAGAGTGGATGGCTAAATTCACCTCTTCTCTATAGCCGTTCTACACTACAAATAGGAAAGAGGCTACGTTCTTAATTAAAAAAGTTGTTACCTAAAGGTAATCGATGCGATGCCAATTGAAATTTGGAGGCCTTAGACGCCTTTTAATTAATTTAGGCATCTAAATACTTTTTAAGACTTGATGAAGCTGATAGGTATAAAAACATTGAATGGTGTCCATCAACGATTCAAAACAGCGTTGGATTAAATTAAAATGTGCTATAGCTCATAAAATTTTAGATAGGCTACTGCTGCAATCATCAGCGGATCTAATTCTTCTGACATTTATGTGTTTGGCAGATGCTTTTCCTACCAATGTTATTTTCATAAAGTAAACAAATCACATTAACAGCAGCAGTAACCACGTATCTGAGAATACACCATACACAGGCTTGGAATCCACTTTCTAGGCTATGCTTCAAACATTAATAGCTCACAGCAACTACAAATACGAAACTTCTAAGACGAAGATGTAACAGCCTCAGCTTATCTTCCCCGGATCTCCTGCAAGGCAGACAAGGATGTTACCACTAAAGCACCAATGCTCTCTGCCACTCAGCATATGCTAATATAATTATAAAGGCCTTTAATGTCCTTCAGGCTCACTGCGAGCCTCATAAGTTTGATAGAAAATTGAAAGCATAAAAGGGAAAAGGGGGATGGTAGCTAAGATCAAGAAAGGACAAGCAAAAATTAGCTTAAATGACTGTTGAATGGTCATGATGGATTGAGGCTCACGGATTCATTCTTTACTCATGCACTAAATACTGAAAATATGCCAAGTATGTCTGGCATTCATTGTACCGTTAATTTGTGATGTCATACATGTATTCACAGCATTTGAAAGTAAACTGCAGAACTCAACGCCTGTATGCAGAGAGATCCAGTATAGCCTTTATATCCTATTTATAGCCTAGAGAGAGAGGTGAGCCTTTCACTGGTATTAGCACTTTAAATAGTGAGGGGTTCAACAGTTCTGCAATGTGTGGAGCAACAATGACTCCAAGTGGCCACTTATTATAATTGCACTAGTATGTCAATATGCATTTTGCTTCACTCTGAACAAGTGTTGGGCATCTCAAGTCGCTTGTCATTTGTCTGGAAATTTGAAACCAACACATCTTGTGAAGACTGAACCATTGTTTGGACATATAGCCATGGAAATGTCGTAGCTTATTCACATTTAGTGTAAAAGCCCCCTATAGGCTAAAATAAGTTATTGGAGTATGTTTTAGCTACAAGGAACTACTATTTCAGACGTTTTATTAAAATGACACGCTACTTGTCATTTCATTGTAATTATTTGTGAAATTTACAAGCAATTTCTGAGGAATTTTTTTTCCAAAATAATAATAAAAAATTCGGTGTACACTACAGTGCACTGTTAAACCGGTTACTCGTAGCTGGCTAGTCTAGTCCCATACTGTACTACCTCTTGTCTCCAGCAGCAATGCAACGCAATGTCCTTGGAGGCGCTATAAACAACACATGCAGAGCACACAAGTTCAAGTAACGTTAACCCAGCCAGTGTGCGTTTGTCTTCCTCCAAGTCATTTGTGCTTCCAGCAATGGCCCTGTTGAAATCCAGCAAGATTTTGACTAATGTCGGGGCTCATGCTCCTGTTTTAGCAGTTTTACAGCTCCGTGCAAGGTAATTTGAGGCTTTATTTTTCTTGTGCAAACACTCTGTTGTCAAGTTAGCTTGTGCTAGCGAGTTAGCAGACTGACTAGAGCAGCACCACTGAAAGTTACAGTATGCAACTCTACTGTAACACATGAGACTTTAACCTTGTGCTTATAATTCAACATACTTATTAATGCTTTTGATGTTTAACGTTACCGAGTGTTTTTTTTGTCTTTCAACATGAAATTTTAATTTCATATGACGACTGTCAATGTCAGAAGTTACAATATAATATCACGAATAGGGCTTTGACAAGCGATCAGAGTTAATGAGATCAACACAGGCGAGAATTTGCATGTTAAGTGTTCATAATGGCATTACATTAGTGATATTTCAGGTTCAGCCAGGCCTAACGTTTGCTTGCTACTGTCTGACTCAAGGTGATATTTTCTGTCTATTTAATGTCATTATAGCATGATTGAGATGAAAAAACAGCCTCCCTATAAAAACTTATTTTCTTTTACTGCTGTTTCTGTTAAAGTGTTAAGTTGCATAGCTGCACTTTTTTTTTTTAAACTGCAAAACGTTTTCATATTTTTTTAATCTACTTGCGTTTTATATTCGCTCTAACTTTATTATTTATTAATTAGTCTAATGTGTCTGCTAGGAGGGCACTTGCAATTTTTAGGAACATAATTCATGAATTCATTCATTTACTTTATTTTTTATCTGCTTATATATTTACTTTATTTTTTGCATATCTTCTTATTTTTATTTACTTGCCTATTCATTTTTCTTTTGAACTTTTTGTTATTGTTCTGTCAGCTTTGGGTTTACGTAATTATATGCTATATCAATTATCTGTGACTTGAGTAGGAACATAAAAGGAACATGTAATGCCTTTTACGCCTACTTCCTCAAATCGGACCAATCACTACAGTCCGCTCAAAGTCAGAGACAGGAATGCTTCCACATAGAACCTATATGTCCTGTAAACATTACATTATTGTCATTAATTAATGTTCTACACTTAGGGTTGTGCTTGTTATTGAGGATAAAAAAAGTAGAAGTATGTCTTAAATTGAAAAGCTGAGAGTACAGCAACAGTGCACATAGTATGTTTTTTATTGTAGTTCTAGAGGCTGATTGGTACAAATGACTGACATTCAGAGCTAGGTTGAAAAGGGCAGTATGTGAGTGTGAAACATGATTGGTTCTGATGCCGAGGGTGGGGTGTTGTTCACCTCTTTTCATTGGATTACCACATTTTATGTGGGTGGGGTTTAGATTGGAATTATACTCCCATTTTACACCGGTAATTACAGAGATGACCTACTGTTTGTCAGGGCAAGTTAGCAGAATCTTTATTTAGAATGACATGGCAATTCTGAAACTTTGTGCCAAACATCCATCAGAACTAATACAGCCATGTAATGTGCTTAAACTTGGAGTTTAAAAGTTCCTCTACTGTTAACGTTCAGACATGAAGTCTCATTAGCGGAGTTTAGCAGTTTAGTTCAAGCTGTTAATGACTTCCTTCCAGTTTAGCAAGAACTAAAGCACTGTAATGTTAATCAGCTTATGATAAACTTCTCCATCTTGGAGAATTTTTAATGAGACGTTCAAAGAATGGGTAGATTTGAATATTTTCCCTAATGTATATGCAAAGTAGTTTTCGGGCCAGTGAAAAGAGAAGGTGGTCTGTATTTAATTATTATACTATAATTATAGGGATGTTTGAATTTCAGTCTTCTGCACTGCTCTAAATTCTTTGGGGTTCACCGCTATAAAAGTGTTTGGCCTTACTTCCAAAAGTATTTAACAATTTACAATTGAACTATTAATATAAATTTTCCTATGACAACACACAGTCATAACAATTTGACTGGAGCAGCGTACTTGCACTCAATAGTTAACCTAAAAGTATTCTTATTCCACAGCTCATGGTGGACCGAGGTACAGATGGGACCCCCTGATCCCATCCTGGGTGTCACGGAGGCGTTCAAGCGTGACACCAACCCCAAAAAGATGAACCTCGGAGTAGGAGCTTATAGAGACGATCAGGGCAAGCCGTTTGTCCTCAACTGTGTCCGAAAGGTTCGTCATAATGTAACAGTTGGCATACGTTATGACATGCTATGATCTTGTTAGATTTTTATCTTTTGTTATATAGATGACCTACATTTAAAATATCAATTGTCCATAATTCTATCAACTTCCAATCAGTCAAATAAAGTTTTAATATTCTAATCCCTGCACAAAACAAATGACAGAATTTGGTATTGTCAGGCGGAGGCCCAGATTGCTGCTAAGAAGTTGGATAAAGAGTACCTTCCTATTGGAGGGTTGGCAGACTTTTCAAAGGCCTGCGCTCAGCTGGCTCTTGGACCTGACAATGAGGTCTTAAAGAGTGGAAGAGTGAGTACTTTAAAGCAATGCATTTTAAAAGGATTCTTTTGCTTATTAAATTATTAGATGTAATTCCCGGTTCTTTTTGCACGCAGAGCATCACTGTCCAGACGATCTCAGGAACTGGATCTCTACGTATTGGTGCTAACTTCTTGGTATGTAGTTAAACACAGTGGTTTGTAAGGATTTCATAATATATTTGTTTTGTTTTATATGTGGCTGTCATAGAGCACAGCAGAAGTGACCCATCCTATTCCTTCATATGCTTATAAACCTTTAGAAACAAATACTAAGTATGATTTAAAAAATAATATTTTATCTACTTGCCAAATTTTACACTACCATTCAAAAGTCTGAGGTTGGCAAGATATTTTTTTCCATGTTTTTGAAAGAAGTCTCTTCTGTTCACCAAGGCTTTATTTATTTATTTGATCAAAAATATAGTAAAAACATATTTTTACAATATAAAATAAATGTAGTTTATTCATGTGATGGAAAGATGCTTCAGAAATCATTCTAATATGCTGATTTGGTGGCCAAGATTTTTTTATTATTATTATCACAGTTGAAAACAGTTGTGCTGCTTAATATTTTTGTGAAAACTTGTACATTTTGTTCAGGATTTTTTTTATATATTAAATTTACTGTTACTACATTTTGATCAATATCACATATGAAATTATGTATTACTTTCTAAAAACAATTACTAACCCCAAACTCTTGAATGGTAGTGTATATTGTATTTGTTTTTTATTTATTACTCATTCCCAATGCTTCATGGGACGAGTTGTTCACCGCTTCATCAATGAATTGAAGGGCACAGTCTTGTAGCTAATAGTTTTTCATTCTTTCATATATGAAAGAATATGAAACTTCTGGGGAAGTTTGTAATGCGATGTTAGGCCTGATTGTTTTTGTTAATCAAGGCTACTAAAAAAGTGGGTTGTCACTGTTGACTATTTTTATTTCTGGTTATTGGTTGTAATGGTAGTTTAAATAACAAGTTCTCACATCACTTCTTTTTGGCTAGTCACGATTCCATAACGTGTCCCGGGACGTGTACCTGCCTAAACCCTCCTGGGGAAACCACACCCCTATCTTCAGAGATGCGGGCATGCAGCTAAATGCTTACAGCTACTATGACCCTAAAACCATTGGCTTTGACCTTAAAGGAGCCTTGGATGATATTTCAGTAAGAAAAATGTTTTATATCTTGTACTTTATTGGGAATAAGCATTGTACATTTGTTGCATTTTAGCTCTCTTCTTTTCTTATGATCCACCTTTTAAGTATAAAGTAATTTTAATTTGAAATTCTGGATAATGTAAGATGTGGAGAATTTGTATAAATGAAGTGTGGGGGAAATTTTTTTAATTTATTTTTCCCACAAATGAAATCAGATTTATGTATTTATTTATTTCTCTTTCAGAAAATCCCTGAGAAGAGTGTGATAGTTCTGCATGCGTGCGCTCATAATCCCACAGGAGTGGACCCGAAGCCTGAGCAGTGGAAAGAGATGGCTGCTCTGATCAAGGTAACTGGTTTTGCCGTTAAATTAAAGTCCAAAATCAAGCTGACTGCAGGTCTCAGAAAAGCTACTTATTGAAGTGACAGAAACATATAGTCGGAATGAAATCCTTATCTTTATGTTTGACCGTTTGGATCGACAAAAGAATGACTGTCCTCAGTCTCAAATGAATGACTATTTCAGTAATAATAAGATTCTTCACTCTCATTTCAACAGAAAAGAAATCTCCTGGTGTTCTTTGACATGGCTTACCAGGGATTTGCCAGTGGCGACATCGATCGTGACGCTTGGGCTGTGCGTTATTTCATTGAGCAGGGGCACAACATTCTTCTGTCCCAGTCTTTTGCAAAGAACATGGGCCTGTATGGTGAGCATCAAATATAATTACTTGTAGTATTACACTTGTTGTAAGTTAATAATTCCCTAATTCAAAAGTCTCTTCTCACCAAGGCTGCATTTCTTTGATCAAAAATACAACAAAAACAGTAATAATGAGCAATAGTGTCACAATTTAAAAGAACTGTTTTCTGTTTTATTATATATTTTAAAATGTAATTTATTCATGTGATGGCAAAGCTGAATTTCCAGCATCATTACTCCAGTCTTCAGTGTCACATGATCCTTCAGAAATTATTCTAATAGGAAACATTATTATTATTATTATCATCAATGATAAAAACAGTTGTGCTGCTTAATATTTTTGTGAGAACTGTTCAAACGAATGAAGGATTTGAAATAGAAATCTTTTGTACCTTTATAAATGCCTTTGCTTTCACTTTTGATCGATTTAATGCATCCTTGCTGAAAAAAAGTATTAATTTCTTATAAATGCTAGTGTAAGTGTAATCTCACTTGTTTTTAACTTGTTTATCCTTAAACAAGTGAAAAATTCTCCCACTATAGTAAGAGAAAATACACTGTACAGATATATTCTTGAGTCAATTTATCATTCAAGGATTTGTTATATTTGGAAAATTAGACAAAATACTTGTGGAGAATTATTCGGTTTTAAAGTTAATACTCAGTACCTTTGCCTCTTCAGGTGAGCGTGTAGGGGGCTTCACGATGGTGTGTAAGGATGCTGAAGAGGCGAAGCGTGTGGAATCCCAGCTGAAAATTCTCATTCGACCCATCTACTCCAACCCACCCATGAATGGAGCTCGCATCGCCTCCACTATCCTCAACACACCCGAACTCTACAAAGAATGGTGAGTCCTGAGATAGATCGCCGTCATGAACACAGCCAATGAGAAGTGAGCTCTACAGACTGTGGCTCGACTGTTTTTCTTGCAGGCTCGTGGAGGTGAAAGACATGGCCAACCGTATCATTAGGATGAGAGAGATGCTTGTTTCAAACCTTAAGAAGGAGGGCTCCACTCACAACTGGCAGCATGTCACTGACCAGATCGGAATGTTCTGCTTCACGGGACTCAAAGCGGAGCAGGCAAGTAAAGAGAAAGTGCATTCTGGGTATCTCTGATAAGGCCTCAGCCTTTTCTCATTGGCGTTCTTTGTGGCTCTTTGTCAGGTGGAGCGTCTGATTAAAGAATTCTCTATATACTTGACAAAAGATGGCCGGATCTCCGTGGCTGGTGTGACGTCTGCAAACGTGGAATATCTAGCACATTCCATCCACGCGGTCACCAAGTGAAGCTGGCAGCAGACAGAGAGCAAGAAAAAAGTCATTTAGATGATTTAAAGTCCTCTGTTGCCTGTCTTTTAGAACAAGATATGAAATAGAACTAATGTAGACTTCTAGTTCACTTAATTTGGAATTATAAATGTAAAGGGTTATTTAACCCAAAAATGGATGTTCTGTCATCAATCACTCACCCTCATGTTGTTTCAAACCCATAAGACCTTTGTTCATCTTTGGAACACAAATTAATCTGTTTGTCATATAAAGTGAATGTGTCTCTTAAGAAAATTTTGAATAAATCGCTCAATTCATATGGATTATGATTATGATCTCTTAATAAACTTTTTGAAGCGTGGTAGTTGTGTAGCTGTCAATGGAGGGACAGAAATCTCTCAGATTTAATTAAAATAATCTTCATTTGTGTTCCGAAGATGAACGAAAGTCTTATTTGGTTTTGGATGACATGAGGGTGAGTTATTAATGACTGCATTTTGAATTCATGACTGAATGTGAGCCCCTAAATAAAGTAAGGCAGAATAATAAAAACAAGCTTTATAGGATATCGCTTATCAGTGCTGATACAGGAAATCATGATAAGAATGCTGATATATCAATTAACAACATGTTTAAAGTAAGATAAATAATTGAAAGAAGTAAACAAGATTTCATGTTTGGACATTAATTGTAAAATCTTTTTAGGACTGTAAGTCTTTATCGTGGCATTTACTCATATCAAACTGATGATTCAGCATTAAAAGTCTTCTTGATCAGTAACTTCTTATACACGTTTGTGACAATAATGCACTTATTCTATACCGAGGTATTGTAACCTGCAATGTCAGCGCTCTACCAGTGAAGAAAGATTGCCCATAGTGTTTGCACTACACTTACGTAATTTATTATAAATGTATTTTGGTATTCTGTGTAATTGTCACAGATATCACACATAAAAACATAATTTCATAAATCATTAGGAATTCAGACATCCTAGCTGGCCATTAAACTGGATCTGATTTGTCAAAAAAATAAAAAACAACTTTAAAACATATATTGTAACTGATATTTCAGTGGTTAATCGATGCTTTAAGAAATGTGTGTGTGTGTGATGTTTATGTAAACATGCAATTTGTAAGGATAATTCTGTTTTGAAAACCTTTTAAAATATATATATTTGTATAACTGATTATTGAGTTGCTAAAGTAAATTAAGCGATTTATGAAATGTCCAAAGGTCTTCATCGAAAATGAAATGTCACGAGTGATACTGTATGAACAAATTAATAAAAGTGAGCTCAACTAAAACTCACGTGTTTGATTTTTTTTTAGTGATGCTTGTTTTGCTAAATATTTTGAGGGTCATATGATCGTGTTTTATAATAAAGCTAAGTCAATAGGCTTGTTCGACTTCATGCAGCTCTGCGCAGACCGATCGGCGGCTGACTTGAAGCAGTGCATGCCGGTAAGAAATTTTGTCCGACTTGATACTGCGCCGACGCCACGTGACTGTGACGTATGCCATCAAAGTACCGCGAGAGTGATTCGAGAGTAGCCGGAGAACTCAGCCAGCGCAGCTTCTGAAGAGCGGCTGCTCTGGGCTGCACGAGCGCTGATGACGACACGGCAGTTCCACGATTGGCCGGATTCACCGCATGACAACGATCACGTGTGTTTCGTGTTTATTCGACCACCTTTAGTTCCTCTACAGCTCACAAATCATTTTTATAACATTAAGCACTCTTTTCATGTAGTCGCAATGTTATATTGTGTCATGTTTATCCAATTAAAACTGATTAAAAAACGTTGATTCCACTTCATTGATAGTAGGCTAGCTGTAGGCTTATGGTGAACTTTATTCTTGTTCAAACAGACGCTGTATGAAGCAGTACATAAAGTATTGAATGAAAATGCTTCTGAAACATCTGTGTATTTAGCAAATATTGCATTTATTTCACTTAAGCTGTGATAAAGTATGCAAACACCACGTGAGCGGTCACTACGGGAAGCAGAAGTGTCCGACTTCACGTCTCCGTTTGCAGCTCCTCCCCGGCTGCACGCGGCTACTCTCGCCGATCGCTTACATCCAGCCGCAGCCGATGTCGAACACACCTATTATGTTGAAGCGGAGATACGGGAACTGGACGGCGGTGACGCGTGGAGACAGGTGATTCCCTGATCACGTGACTATAGACTATTCTGTCATCAAGCTGTCATCAATTTTAACTTATTTCGTGCGGCCTGGACAGAAAATTAAATTCGTGTTGTCAAATAAAGTGACAATATGAGTCATACATTTAAAAACTGTTCAAACTTAATGGTCACCGGAGCCAGTCGAGGCCTCGGACTGCAGATAGTTGAGAGTCTAGTAACGGGAGGCTTCTCTCCCGGGAAGATTATCGCTACTGCTCGGGATCCAGATGGAGCAAAGGTAATTTCGTGAGCAGAGAGTGTAGTATTTACATTAGGCCTACTATACAAACATTAGAAACCAGCCGTAGATCATTTACAGTCATCTTTTTAGCTGCATGGGAATGTGCACATGCGCAAGTGAACGACGTGCATTTCAACATTAAGATTTTAAATACCTATTTGTTTTATAGGAATTGCAAAGGTTGGCAGAAAAGCATCAAAACATACACATTATTAAACTGGGTAAGTACATTAAAACTAAAAGGAGTGTCTAGTCTAACAGTGAGTGGTTCTCAGTTTGGTTTACTTCATGACCCAGATTTTATATTGAACATTAGATGGCGACCTAACACAACACAAGTCTTTTTTCTTTTCTTTTTTTATTGTGCAAAAAAAAAAAAAAAACTCAAAGGATGCACGCATTAATATTACCATTAACTACCATGAAATTGACAGTTTTATAAATGCTTAAGCAACAGTGGAAGTGTTTGCCTTGAACTATTTAATGTAGTTGGAGGAGGGTCAGATTTTCTTTTACCTTACATTATTTTCTTAATGGTTTGATGGATAAGGGCCTGTTGCAGTTTAATTATCTGCATTTTGCATAGTTTTTCTCCCTGCTGTGAACCCATTTTGACAGTTGACACCAGTTATGAACCACTGGTCTAGAAGAAGCTGTATTTAAAAATAAGAGTTTATTTACCTGACCCTGTTGCATTAATCGTGGATGATCTGTTACTAGATGTCATCAGTCAAGAGAGTATAGAAAGAGCTGCATCTGAGGTGGAACAGCTAGTTCAAGAGGAGGGTCTCAACTGCCTCATCAACAATGCTGGAATTAATGTTGTAGCAAACCTAGAGACAGTCACTGCAGACAAGATGTTGGAAAACTTCCATACCAACTCTGTTGCACCATTGATGATCACCAAGGTTTCATTTCTCAGATTAACTCTTGACACAATATATGCACATATCTACTCTCATCACTAACATCTGACCTGCTGATCGCACTTGTCATGCAGGCCATGCTCCCACTGCTGAAGCGAGCATCTGCAAAGGGAACCGGGATGGGCATCCACAGAGCAGCAGTCATCAATATGACATCACTGCTGGGTTCAGTTGAGCTCTACTGGGGTGATCGTGCCAACACTTTCAAATGGTATCCCTACAGAACATCCAAGGTTTGTGAGATTGTGTTTTTGGAGTTCAACGCTAAGGTAAAAGTTTTAAAGTCAACATGAAACAAAAGTTGGGTTGCGCTTTTTAATTTAATTTTTACAGTACATGCATTTACATTTAATTACAGTGTACGTACCTAAGAAAGTACTGGTAATATATAAGGTAACAACATGGGTTAGGTTTTTGGGGTAGGTTCAGGGTTAGTACCTAGTTATTGTAATTGCTATAAGTAGTACATAGTATGTACATGAGGAACAGGACTGGAAAATAAAGTTCTACCAAAAGTTGCGATAGCTGTATTGTGACTTCTCGAACAAGAAAAAAATGTGGGGCAAGACTTGATTTATTTTTTGTCAATCTGATGTGAGTGACAGGATGTCCCGCCCTAGCGCCTGTAAGAGAAGTCGATGCAAGAGGAAGGGGAAATTATTTTGATTAAATATTACGAGGGCACATGAATGTAGAAAAATTATGTTGGGCATGGATAAATCATTTATAATAAATACTGCTATATTCCTTTTTTTTTTAAACTTGTCTTTAAGTCGATTTGAATAAAAATGTCTTCCAAATGCATGAACGTTTGATTCCTTTGTTGAAGCACAGTTTTACATATTGAAGGATATGATAATATGTCCGTGAACATATCGGCTGAGATACTTAGTTGTATTTATTACTTAGGTGCGGCGAAAGAACTCCATAGACACAGTACAATCAACATGGGAAGATCTCACAGTAAAATAAGCAGCAGTGAGAAATATGATACACCGGTATTTTGCAGGATGAGAAGTTTATCTATGTATCATCTTTTTACTCTTTTAATTCCTTTTATAACTGTTTTAATTTGTCATTATTTTAATTCATTTCTATGTAAAGCACTTTGAATTACCATAGTGAATGAAATGTGCCTATATAAATAAACTTGCCTTGCCTATTTGCCTTGTATCAGAGTGCACTGAACATGGTCACCAGATGTTTGGCAGTGGACCTCGAGGCAGACTGGATCCTGTGTGTGGCTCTGCATCCAGGCTGGGTACGCACTGATATGGGTGGACCTGAAGTGAGTCTCGATCAGCTTTTCATCACTGCTGTCTGTTGTTGTGCTAACCGAATTTAAAACAAGTGATAAACTCTTGTGGTGTGTTCATTGTTTTCTATACAGGCACCATTGAGCCCCGAAGAAAGCATTTCCTCTGTATTGTCTGTGATTGGTGGTTTGGCTAAAAAGGATCATGGGTCATTTCTTCACTATACTGGTGAACAGCTTCCCTGGTGATGCAGATGTTTTTTAGATGCATGCAATAGAAGCTGTGTTTTCGTTTTGCTGCATATGTATATTTATTTACATATTTAATAATCTACATTCTTGTTACGAGTTTTTTTTTTTAAATCTTCCTTATGAAAAGTTACTTAATATTTTGAATGTTGTGGATGTGACAGCGAATGGAGTAAATAGTTATTGTCAGCTTTGCATTAAAAGAACTGAAATGATGATATCTTGCCTGATAAAATTATTAACAAACTTTTCGACACTTATTCTTGTTTACCTGCAACTGCCAGACACAATTCTGAATGAAGCAGGGTATTTGTGTTTAGTCCTTGGAAAAAGACAAAAAGCTATTAAATATTTATTGTTTTGCAACATAAAATGTGTTGTTGAATGGCTTTCATATTAAAGATTGTATTGACTTTGAATAAGTATTTTTGTTAACATTTATATTATATCATAAAACTGCACATGTATGAATAAAACTGTATTCAGAAACAATTTTCTGATTTACTTTTTGTAACTGACGTAATTGTTTTCTTATGCACACATGTAGCCTTAGGTAAATAAATGGTTCAGCTCAGTGCTTATCTTAGGTTTAGCTATATTTCATTACATAGTGCATGATTTATTATGTAGATTGATATTTCTATGCGTATTTTTTTTTCTTTTCTAAAAGGCAACGGAGGTCCTCCCATCTACTGTACAACACTGACACTCTTTTTCATGAGCAATTATCTCATCTCACAAGCCTTGGGTATTTGGATAAAAGGCAGTGATAAACTGCCCATTGAATTTGAATAGTGGAGTAGTAAAGAAATAGGACATCGCCAATGAAACGCATGGTCTCCATCTTATATTTCAGCGATAGATTGGCGAAGGGAGTGCAGATGAAGCCTGTTTAATAAGAACTGAATGTACAAGTGCTCAAACAGGTTTGCCCGTGTTTGCGGATCACCTGTCAAATGATCACTGTCACCTGCGTTTGAATATGGATACACTCCGGCAGTAGTTTATTTGTAAAATGGAACTAATGGAGGACATTTAAAGCTTAAAAAGGTATGCTTTGTTTCTTTCCTTTTTAGACAGAAACCTTCAATGATCCACCTCTGTCCTTCCCTGGAAAGCATCTCAAAATAGACATGTCTAAATACTTTATGTAGTATATACTTTAAATAGTATAATATAAGATAGTGTGTGAACAGTATATGTTATATAACCTAAATCTGATTCTTGAATATATGTATGTATAACAACTGATATCAATAAACTCAGCATTAGTAACTTTGTGTCCTTCATTTCCAGAGCTGTACATGGCAGAAAGACATGGTTTTCTTTACCCCTTTGATTCTGTCCTTTGGAGAAATCCAACTGTTATTCTCAGAGGAAGTGGAGTATAGTATTTTGGGCATATCTGCTGTCCTTTTCCTTATAGCCCTCTGTCTTTTGATATGGCAGATTTACCGCTACTGTACACTGTTTCCTGTTTTACAAAGAGCCGGTAAGTTTTCATGCTAATTAATTGATTGACTTTTATATTTGACCTAATATTGCTCAAGATTAGTACTTTATTACTATTAACAGTTTTAGATAAGCATTCAACATATGTAGCCTAGATGCACAGTAAAGATGTACTGTATGTAATTAATTATCTACACTACAGTAGAACACAAAATTTTGGGGTCAGCTAAATTTATTTTGTTTCTGAGAGAAATTAATACGATTATGCAGAATAGATGCATTAAATTGATCAAAAGTGACAGTAAAGACATTTATAATGTCACAAAAGATTTTCATTTCATTTTCATTCATGTTCTTTTTTTAACTTATATTCAAAGAATCATGAAAAAAGTGATCACAGACACGGTTTTCACAAAAATAGTGATATTAAGAAATATTTCTTGAGCACCAAATCAGCATATTAGAATGATTTCTGATGGATCATGTGACACTAAAGAGAAATTTAGCTTTGTTATCACAATAATAAAGTGCATTACATTTTCATTTTTAGAATAGTTATTTTAAATTGTACTGTTACTGTTTTTACTGCATTTTTGATCAATATACACACACACACACATATGCAAGTATATGCAAAGCTAACAGGGTTTATGCAGAATATATATCAACATCTATTTGATTCCAGTGAATATTTTGTCAGCAGATGGGCCGACGGCTAAAAATGGAGGTTTTCAGCATGCTACACAAACACGAGACTCTAAGGTGAGATTCATTTACTTAAACCATCATCATTATCTTCATACCCTGGAACGCAACCACTTATGTGTTTGCATCCATAGTTTGTGTTTGCTTCCATAGTTTCTGCTTGCTCTGACTTAGATCAAACAAAAACACGTTTTACAGATGCTTTGCTTTCGTTGCCAAAAAGTATGTCTGTATTTCTAAACATCCCATAAGAGACTATATGCTAGAAAATGAGACCAGATACACATCATACCTGTCAACATTTGGTTTTCAAATTTTTTTGCGGAAAAACGGGAGTGTTGACAGGTATGATACACACTCTGTCCACCAGATGGAGGTTCATTTTGAGGAACTGAGCCAGCGACTGTCCCCTGGCACATCTTGCACTAACCTGGGCAGTAGTTTAGACCTGGATAGCATGGCTGATCTTGAAGAGGAGAACATCCAGGGATCTCTGCGATTTTCACTGTTCTATGATCAGCTGCAGTCCAGACTGGTTGTGACGGTACTGGACGCCCAAGATCTGGCCGTGCGAGACTTCAGTCACAGTGTGGACCCTTTTGTTTGGGTGAGGTTAATGTGGGCAGAGAGAGAAGATGAGGAGCAGTGTCCACTGCACAGTGTGCTGGACGAGTGGCAGACGCGTCTAGTGAAGAAGAGCTGCTGTCCTGTGTTCGGAGATCAGTTCTCTTGTTCTCTGGCTGAGGAGGAACTATCAAGAGTCACTGTTAGATTTGAGGTATGTTAACAAGCTTATTTAGCAAGGACGTGCCCATGACGCAATAATTCATTTTAAGATCATTTCTTTTAGGTTAGGGACTTTGATAAATACTCAAGACATGAAATTCTGGGCGAGGCTCGTGTTCCCCTGAAGAGTCTGAAGATGTCATATCCACTGGAGTTAAGACAGGATCTGCAAGTCCCCAAGAAAGTAAGTGTAATCCCAGCACAACACATTGGGAATTATGAGATGAGGAACAACCAGCCCATTTTCTGTGCAGGACATGGTTGGTGAGGCGCTGCTCTCTCTGAAATACTTGCCTACATCTCAGAGGCTGGAGGTGGGAGTGTTGAAGATCCGCACAGTCTGTCATTCAAATAAAACTGAGAGAGGTGAGGAATAATCAATGAAGTGTTATATGGAATTGAATGCACTTAAAGGGTTAGTTCACCCAAAAATGAAAATGATCCCATAATTCACTCACCCTCAAGCCACCCTAGGTGTATATGTCTTTCTTCTTTCAGCCAAAAACATTTGGAGTTATACTGAAAAATATCCTGGGTCTTCCAAGCTTTATCTTGGGAGTGAATGTATCATAGATTTTGAAGCCCAAAAAAACGCATCCATCCATCATAAAAGTAATCCATGCAGCTCCAGGGGGTTAAAAAGGCCTTCTGAAGTGAAGCGATACGTTTTGTAACTATAATCACTGGTTTCCGGTAACGGCTTAACGCGAGTCGAGTTCTGGCCGAAGAGTGACCTCTTAAGTTAAAATACTTCAACTTATTTCAGTCAGTTGCCAAGGCAGGAAAAATTTCAAATTTTTCAAATTCTAATTTTGTTTATTTTTAATTATTTATTTTATACAAGCTTTATTTCAATTACCAATAAAAAATTTTAATAGTTTTATTTAACAGTAATAACAGTGAAATAGCAACGATGGCATGGAACGTTTCAGCAGTGCGATCGTGTGATATTGATTTTATTCAACAGTTCACAAACATTATTTCAATATTGAGTAACTTATGTTTTAGACACAGTATTGCCAGTTTATGGTTTTGCTCTGACAACGAAATCCACAGCAGAACAGGTGCAGAACAGTAGCGGTGTTTCATTCCTGACTGACTCAGTGTTTTTGAGCAAAACGTTTACATGAATCATTCAATGACTTATGAATCATCGGTTTTGAATGAATCGGTTCAAACAAATGGCTTGACTCCAATGTTAGCTTCACTTCTGTCTCCTTAGATACCTTCATCTGATAAACTTTTGAAAGCAGCATATGCATCCTTTCTGCCTACGATATCACAAAATCCTGTGCGTTTCATTCCGTGACAGTTGAGCTAAAACGTAAATATGGCATCTAAGAGTTGTGGTCGGTGGTCAGTGGTGGTCAACAAGTCAGCTGCCATAGACAACGTCCGAAATTGCATACTCTCTTGAGTAGGTACTTATTTTGAATAAGTAATTACTTTGTGACTGCTTAAAATGTACATTATATATATTAAGAATGTGTGTAGTATGAATGTAATCTGTACGTACTACATTCGCCATGTTGCCCTTATCATGTGACCTATACCAGTATCAGTTACGTCGCTTCACTGCCATTCAAAACACCTCTCCTGTGGCCTCATGGGATTGTAAAGTGTCCATCATATGCACACTTCAGAATCCTGCCGGAAGAAGTAAGTCGCCTACTATATAGTAGGGAAGTATGCGATTTCGGATGCAGCACTAGTCATTTGTCTCCACATACTGCCTTGAGGATGCAATCCTTACTGATTGCATAAATTAGGAGTTTAATATATTCCTTTATACATTGTGAACAACAAACAAAGGTGTATTTACAATTGAACATTAAACAAGCTTAATAAATGCTGTAAAATTACTTTAAATTATTGTATGGTGTTTGTTCATTGTACTCACAGCTCTTTATGCCAGAATCAGCATCATCTGCAACCAGTGCAAACTTCGACATCAGAGGACAACACAGAAGATGTGCTGGGAGGTGACTGTGTTTAATGAGGTCCTGACCTTTGTGTTGCCAGATCAACATATAAGAGAGTGCACCATTATAGTGTCAATTTTCGAACTTCAGCCTTCAAAGAAGTCCTCCAAGCGCTTGATTGGTAACATCCACCTCAAAAAGGACAAGACCTCAGAGAATCCGCACTGGAAGCTGATGATGCAATCACTACGACAGCCAATCGCTGAGTGGCATTTTATCTTCATCTGAATATTGGCGCACACACATGCTCACATTTCCCGAGGTGGGAGGTCTAACTTCCGACTTTTCAGGTTAGGATGTGAAAACAACTTGCGCTGTCAGGGATAAAAAGCGCTGAAGGTTTGTTATGTGTTTTATTTTATTTTATATATCTCTGGATACTTTTGCAACTCTTTCAGACTCTCACCACTCGTATTTATCTTTCAAATAACCATATGTAACAGAAGAGATAAATGCATAATTTTTTATAATTAAACAAATAAAATAAAGTCACGAACATATTCACCACATCTCAAATTATGAAGTGTGTTAAGTGGCGTTCTGCGATGGACATTTTAAACATGTTTGGAATACAAGGACTGACACCATTGTCCTGCTTCAAAGCTGATATTTAAATGCAGCCAGATGTGGACAGTAACAAAGTTCATTTACTTGAGTACTGTACTTAAGTACACTTAATGAGTATCTGTACTTTACTTGAGTAATATTTTTTCTGGAAACGTTTTACTTTAACTTCACTACATTTGAAAAGACAAATATCATACTTTTTACTACACTTCTGTCAAGGTCCTTGAGTAGAAAGTAGTAACGTCAATCAGGGGGTGATTTTGGTTGGAAATTAAAGTCATAACCCGACGTCAGATTGACGTCAGAACCAGTGGGGATTTCTTTAAGACTGCAAGGGAAGCTCGGCTTCCCCTATGATGTCAAAAAAATAATGGTCAAATATGTACTATTGTGTAAACAATTTATTGGCTAAAAATGCGTTAGAACACGTTCATCTCGAAAACGAGTTCATTCAGAATCATCTACAGGTCGGCTGACTCGATTTCCTTCTCATACATTCCCGCAGCATCACAGTGCATTTCCCCGTTGAAGCCGGGCGTCCATTGACTTCAATGGGGCTGCTTTGAAAAGTTTTTTTCAGTGCTCCGAAACTAGACGGTCATTGGATAAAAGCTGCGATTATGTCCCGCCCACGGACGCCCGGCGTCTCTGGGGTGAATAGAGAAGTGGGCTGGCCCGGACGCCGGGCTTCCGCGTGATGATTGGAGGATCTGTCAAAAGACTGCATCTCCTTTTGACTGACAGCGAATCTGTACTATAAGAAGTCGCTGAAGCTATTTCGCGCTCAGTCCCGTCGCGGATTTCTCAAGTGTAGTCGAAAGACAAACTGCAGCAACTTATTTCTGGATATTTCTTTGGCGAAATTGCTAGTCAATTTGCATAATACATTTCACACAATTATACACCACATTCCTTGTTTCAGTTTTACCAAGTTTAATAGATTTTTTTAGATCGTTCATTCATTCATTCATTTATACAGTAGAATTAGTCAATCCAGGGAAATTTGATGACATGAGACAAGAATTTCCAGAGGAGGCCTTCCAAAGTGTCCTGAAAAGTTATGGCCATCACTTTGATTCAGGGAGACTGAGGTCTGAACTTCAAGTCCTGTATTCAGATCAGGACTTGCAGGGTAACAGAGGAAAGCTGTGTGATTACTTGGTGTTCCTCAAAGACATGGAGTTGGACAGTGCAATGCCTCAGCTTTACAAACTGTTCTCATTAGTGGCAACAATTGGAGCTACATCTGCAGGTGTAGAAAGGAGCTTCTCCTGTTTAAAGCGGCTCAAGTCCTACACCCGTAACACAATGGGCCAAGGCCGTTTAAGCAGCCTAGCTCTGCTGGCCATTGAGAAAACACTGGTGAAGTCACTGGAAAAGACGCCTAGTTGGTATGACAGGGTCACAGTGCATTTTCTCGAAAAGGAACGTAGGGCAGAATTTACTTTTAAATAAATGGACAAGTTTATAATGTAGGCCGAAAATGAGCTTCCCTTGTTTGAAAGACCAGGAGCCGCCACTGGTCAGAACCCGACTGATGTTGGTTTCTGACGTCAACCTGATTTTTATTTTCAGCCACAATACAACGTCTGTCCAACGTTGGAGATGAACGTCAATCTGATGTTGGATTCTGACATCAACCTGATTTTCATTTTCAACGTTGGGTTTGGTCTTCTAAATGCAAATTTTGTCATTGTTTTGGAGCACACTAGCTTATTGATAACAGTAAGGCTACCATATTCATACTAAAAGCCAAAAAACTTTAAATAGGGCACTATTTGAGGGAACAGCCATTTGGGTGTCCGACTCCATTATTGAGTGCACTTATTCAATCTCACATTCAATCCCACTACTGGAACTGTGTTCTAGAAATAAATTTGATAATGATTTGAGGGAAGGCAGGCATCGATTCTGAGGCATAAGGTACTGTAAGTATGCAACAATAATAAAACAATCATTGACAAATCAACAATGCATTGACATTTACTTTTTACTTTTGATACTTAAAGGTGAACTATGCAGATTTTTTCCCTTAACTGAACAGCTTCGGAGTCATTGGAATGGTTATACTATTTTTTTCGGGTTGAATGGTGGTCGTCTCTCACCCCCCTATCGCCTGTGAGCGGAAAAACCACCCTTGCCATTTTGAGCCGGCGGGCCTCGGCGTCAGGAAGTATCGCGTGATATCAGTCCTTGCGATGTAACGAATTGCTTTAAATGGCAAAAAAAATCAGCCAAAATTCTGTCATTATTGCGCTCCCTCACGCTGTTCAAACCCGAATGAAGAAGACGGTTTAAAGAATGTTTCATCTGCTTTGATGGTGTTGATCTACTCGCTGGTATCTAGTCGCCAACAAGTTTTTCGACAGTGTTGTCAAATATCTATTCCGAAGCTGTAGGGGGAGCTCTATAGAGAAACCTGCGAGCAAAAAGTGAGAATACAGCGAAGAAATTCCCAAATGCATAGCCCTGCTTTAAGTAGTTTTAAAAACGAGTACATCTGTACTTTTACTTAAGTAAAAATCGGTCTTTACAACTTTTAATATTTGACCAGTAGTATCTGTACTTTCACTCAAGTAAGGACGTTGTGTACCTTGTCCATCTCTGAATGCAGCTAGATATTTTCACTTTAATGTTAGCAGTGATTTGTCAAAAATACAGCTTGTTTGGAAAAGATCCACAATAAAATTAGTTGAAAAGTGATATTTTAGCTAAAGACAAGGAAGTTTTTTTTAAAACTTGGATTTAAGTAATTAAGAAATGATGAGAGGTGTGTGTGTGTGTGTTTGTTTTTGTGATATATGAGGAAACAAATGTGTATAATGACATGCATATTACACTGGTATTACAACTTACACGTGACTTATGAGGACATTGCATGAGTCCTCATATTTCAAATAGCTTAAAAAACATAAAAAACTTTTAAAAATGTAAAAATGCAGCATGTCTCCTCTCCTGTGATGGGTAGGTTTAGGGACAGGGGCAGTGTAAGGGGATAGAATATATAGTTTGTACAGTATAAAAACCATTACGCCTATGGAATGTCCTCATAAATCTGTGTGTGTGTGTGTGTGTGTGTACAGGTTTATATTCCATTGTAAACCAAATGTTTAGGGGTAAGTTTAGTTTAAGGGGACAGTATATACAGTTTGTACAGTGTAAAAACCATTACTTCTAAGGAGAGTCCCCACAAAGATAGTGAACCAGACCAGTGTGTGTGCACGTGCGTGCGTGTGTAACTCTGTATTGACTGCTTTATCTGTAAAAAAAAAAACAATATATATATATATATATATATATAATTCATTGTGAAATGAAAGCTCAAAGTGAAGGCCTCATTGTTTCAATGACATTTTTGTCACATCATTTGAATTTCTGTTAATTTTGCATTATTTTCACACTTAAAGGGCCCCTATCATGGATTTTTAAAAAGTTTCCTAATGTTGTTTTGGAGTCTCCTACAGCAGGTTTGCATGCATCAAACGTCAAAAAACTGTTTCATTTTCTCATAATATACATTTGCACATCACCAGATTTTCAATGATTCTCAAACGACTCGCCAAATGAATCAATCTCTCTAAATCCCTCCTTTCCACGAGCTACTCTGCTCTGATTGGCCAGACAGCTCAGTCTGTTGTGATTGGTTTACCGTGTAATTCCCGTTGCCATAACACCAACAGCTCTGCGTGTCCTGAGGCTTCCTGTACTGTAAACTAAACACAGTAACGAACAATGACGTTGATTTTACCATATCAATCCGAGCTTGAGTCCGATGATGAAACACTAGAAGAAGAAGAACCATTCATTCAACCCGAACCTCCATCGCAAGGACGACTCGAGCAGGACGTTTCAGTGATTCACTACTCAGTTTGAGGCCAACTGCCGAGCTCTAGCGTGAATGACTGATGTAGCATAAACATTGGTAAAACAAATCTTGCTTCATGCTTAATCTTTCCTCAAAGTAGTGAGAACGACAGACAATCTGCATTAATAGGCAGTGTTTTATGTAATAGTGGCTCACAGCTGATTAGCTGACTCCGATATTTGTGAAGCAATCGTCAGTAAAATAAAGGTAACAGGAAAAGTTTAGGATTATACTGCTGTAGTTTCATGGTAAAGATTAATTTTACACACAGATTTTTCACATGCTCGACTTTGGGCAGTGGGAAAAAAATGTCTTTACCGTCACATTGTAGAGCACAGCGTCTCCTCGACATGATGCTCTCCAGTTTCCACAGGATCAGCTGCCGGTTTAAGGTTTAAGTTTCCCTGGTGCGCGCACAATAAGTGGGCAGGCAAATGTTTCGTCTTGACGTCACGATGAAACGGCTTATGACTCGTTTGAAAAACAAATCATTTCATTGACTCAGAGTCGACTCTTACTTTTGAAAGACAATAACTTTATATACGGTGCACTTTCAGATTTAAAACTTTGCAGATATTACACACTACATGAAAGGTCATTTTCAAAAATCCATGATAGGGACCCTTTAAAACATTGCTTTGGTAATTCTTTTGTACCATTGTCCTCTTTTGTGCAAAGAAATAAATCTTCACAAAAATCTGTCCCAAGTGATTCCATTGTTGTCAGCATTAAGAGAATGTTGTAATGGACTATATATCACATTTAATTGTTAGGAAATTACTCATTTAAATGTTTTGGTTCAACTCACCATTAACTTGCACCGAATTGTTTAGTTTTATTTGTCACTTTCAGGAGGTTGTACTTATTTTTGCAACACAACATTTTATCAATTTGATTAGAAAACCTTATTTCCCTGATTAATATTGACATGCTGCTCCACACACACACACACACACACACACACACACACACACACACTACAGCTTCAGACATAAAGTCTAAACAATAACGAGAATAGATTGAGAAATCTATTTGTTTATTCATTATCTATGAGTCCTCTTTTACCAAGCTAATTTAAATCCTCTGTAAACTGTATCCACAAGATGGCTCTCTAACACCATTAGAATCATGAAGCTTATCTGTTGTTTTGACCCAATCATAATAATATATTCATACTAATGCCCCACCCACAATTCCAATAGATTATCATTTTAAAAGGATTAGTTATTTGAAAAATTATAATACAGACAAATCAGCACATCAGGATAAATGTGAGTCAGCAGGAGTGCAATGCAAATTGAAATATTCAATTGACAGTAAACTGTTACCCCTCATCTATCTCCACACTGAATGTGTCTGTAATGAAAGACATCTCACGGATGGATTCATCCGTCACCCATCATTCCCAGCCCACTGAAGCACTGGCTCACTGCTAAAACTCATCTTGAGGAGGCTGCATCATTAGTGTGATGCTAGGATAACAACGTTAGGAAGGAGAAAAGACCCTCATACCATTTAAACAGATGGGCGTCTCAATGGCACTTTATTTCGTGTTAGCCTTCCTCCAGTTTATTTGTTTGAGGTTACTGCCGAGCCACTGAAGCAGTCTTCTTGTAGACAGATATTGAATTAAGGCAAATATCACGACTTTGACTCATAATGAGCGGTGCTGAACAGATGTACGGTGCCTCCGCTGCTCAAGGCCATTCCCAGACATTTCATCTCTCTCTTCAAGACTGTTTGGTAAACTATTCCTCCCAGAGTCTGTAAATGAAACTCACAATGGGATTTGGGGGGGGAAATGGGTGAGCATGAGAAACCTGGGGCCTTGGAAGGGAGGAATGCATTCCTCTTTTCTTGTTTTTATGTAAAACCACCATATAACTTCTACATTATTACAATTACCCAGCAGGGCTAAGAAATATTTGACATTTCACCTTACCTAAACTTTCAAGATACTGGAGTAATGGCAGCTTTGCCATCACAAGAATAAATTACATTTTTAAATTCAAATAGTATTTTTTTTAAAATATATTAATAGTACTTCACAGTATTACAATTTTCATAGTATGTTAGATCAAATAAGTGCAGCCTTGGTGAGCAAAAGATACTTCTTTCAAACTATTGAACGGTACTACTGTACATTAAACACTTTTTTTATTGTCACCATTTTAAACACTCAAAAAGAGAAAAGAAATCCACCACGCACAAGCCCCTGTTCTTCCACCATAAATGGGGTAACAGTGTTGGGGAAAGTTACATTTAAAATAAATGCTTTACAATATGTGTTACTCCCTAAAAAAGTAACTAATTGCGTAAAGTAAAGGGTTAAGTTACTTTTTCTCACCTAGGCTGGGCTTGCTTGTTTGTTTTTTAATAAATAAATAATATATATATATATATATATATATATATATATATATATATATATATATATATAAAGATATATATATATTATAAATATATATATTTTTTTCAAATATAAAGGCCTTTTCACACTAAAAGTAAAATGAATAAGCCTCAGGCTGAAGGAAATGCAAATTCACGGCTATTACAGTACATATTAAGTACATGACTGTTAATGCAAGCCTGTGTGTAATGTGTATTTAACTTAAAGTTGTATTTTCAGTCATAATGAGCTGAAAACAAGTTTTTTTTATTTTTTATATATATATATATATATATATATATATATATATATATATATATATATATATATATAACTAAAATTACAAGGATTTTTTTTCATTAAAATTTAAGTAATAAGTTAAAGGAAAGTAAAATAAAATCTAAAAATTATTAAAGTCCACCCATACATGAAAAATAAGTAATCATTTACCCGTATGTTGTTCCAAACCCTGTGTCCATAAGGAAGTTTTTGAGAACCAAAATGGTTTCGCAACCAACATTCTTCAAACATTCTTCAAAATATCTGTTTTTGTGTGCGTGTTACACAGAAGAAAGAAATGCATACGGGTGCGAAGCGACATGGGGGTGAGTATGTTTTATAAATCTTAGGAGTTGTTAACTGCGGACTGGTGGACTTTTAAAGCGGGTTAAAAGATTTATTTCTTGACGTAATGTGACTGAAACCCATCAGAAAAAATCAGTCTAAGGGCAGTCTATGAAAAACAATTCCCACTGAGGTCCCACTGAGGTCACCCAACTTGAAAATTTGCTTCTGTGATAGTTTAATGTATTAATTTATTAAATTATTTATTCCTTAAGTGCTCAGAGTAGTATATTTTTTAGGCTGTAGGCTACATACAGTATATGAGGCTCTCGTGGCATGAGCGATGGTCCTATAGCTGTCCCAGGCCACTGCTGTCACACATGATATGTAGAGTTGGCTCAAACACCAGTTACGCAACATTAATGAATTGGCCCAGGGCATAATGGAGACTGCTGCAGTAGCCTACTGTTATTGTCGTGGTTTTTGTTGAAACAGAACTTGATTCTGTTGATGAGTGTGGGTTGTAGGATGTCTTTTTTTACTGTAAATATATTTGTTCATTATACAGCATATATCCATTAAAAACATTGATGTCATTTTGTTTTGTATTGGGTGGTGTATTCTTGAATGACATTTATATTGTGTACATATAGCCTTTTTTTTATTTAGGCCTGGCCTACGCAGAAATAGAAAAAGCAGAAGCGTGAATCTTCAGAAGAGGTTCAGGCCAAAATAACAAAAGGAATTCTACCGAAAAAAGAATTAAATGTAACTTACTAACAAAAGAAAAATATCCCAAAGAAAATACAACAGCCTTCCCTTACTGTACTTCCTACCTGACCAGTAAACAGGAGGAAAAAAATAATAAAAAGAATGGCAACCTCCTCACTACGGCTTTCAAAATAACTAAATAAACATTAGTCCAATGACATAAGTCAGCGACAAAATAAATAAACAGGAAAAATAATATATATATATATATATATATATATTGAAGAACAAAAGAGAAACATAAGACATTCAGATGAAGCAAAAAGTGTCCTCATGATTCAACCGTGAAAACCCCCACACAGGGAGAACTCACTAAAAGAACAACACACCAACGACGACTGATCTGGGCAAAATATCTGGGGCAGGAGACGAAGGACAACGGCGCTCTATGACGCGTGTGCAAAAGGAGCTCTGTAACACTGCCATCTTTCTCAGCATTTAAACTCTCCCGTTCCTCATCATAATCTGCCGCAGCTGAACCCAATCAAGCCCAGAGGAAGAGGGAGAAAGAGAGAGAGAGACAACGAACTGCACACCATATAACTTCACAACATCGAGAAATCAAATAAATAACACAGTACGTCCTGGGGCGTAACAGGAAAGAGAAACACAACCACTCTTCCATAAACGATACAGGACAAAGAACCAAGGGGAACTCAGGGCTTATATACAAACAGGGTAAGAGAACAGGTGTGGGTTCCTGAACAGGTTCCTGAAACAGGAACTAGAATTAAAGAAAAACAAAGCCAACACGTTACAATCAGAGTCATTAAAAAGTTAAAAACCTTCCGTGTGTTCTTGTTCTGTCTTTAATGTCACAATGTTGCGAGCCCAATTAAAATAGACTTTTATGCCAAAAGAAGTACTTTGGAGTGGAATATAATTTGTCTAGATTCAAAGAGCACTCTCTGAGTTTTTGTTTTGTTTTTTGTTGTTTAAAATAAGCCAAGGCCCTTCCAGCATGCAGCATTCCAAAATCTATTTATTCACAGATACAAATACACCTTTGGACAGCAACTGAATCAGGACTTCATGACCGAAAACTAGAAAAGTTAGTGAGATAGTTCACCCAAAGTTGAAAATTCTGTCATCATTTACTCATCCTGGACCTCAAGTTGTTCCAAACCTGCGTGAAGATAAAAGATGATATGGGTAACAGTTGATGGGCTTCATTATAGTGTTTTCCCATCAACTGTTTTGTTATACCCATATTTTTCAAAATATCTTCTTTTGTATCCAGAAGACAGAAATCCATAAAGGTTTGGAACAGCTTGAGGGTGAGTAAATGATGACAGTTCACCCAAAAAATTTTCTACACACACACACACACACACACACGTGATGATGAGATGCAGGAAAAACAGAGGTGCATCATCTCATTCTCCAAATAAGCAAGTCCTGAAATCCTCCGTCACACAGGAAAATTCTGAAATCTTTGGACATAGCATTTGAACACCGAATGAATACTTCAGGCATTTCCGTCACCAGTTTTGACGCTATATTTGTGTGACGCACAGTGACGCAAAAGACAGTTTGAAATCTGATTTGAGCAGCCAGAGCGTCCAAACTGAGACATCTATCAAAATCTGATTGTAATCACATTTCACACCCCCTTCAAATGTAATTTGAATCAGATAAAATATATATTTCGTGTGTTTTTTGTTTGTTTTGTTGTTGTTTTGTTCTTGCGGTCCAGACTCGACAAAATCTGGACATGCAAAAACAAATCTTTTGCTATCTTGAACATTGCCTTAGAGAAAATTAAACAAAGACTAAATATTCTAAGCATTTTATTTTATTGTATACTATTTATTCTCAAAGATTTCTGTCTTTGGAGATTAAAGTGAAAAGAACCAACAAACTGAATTTTACTGAGCATAAAGAGATCTCAGTTGATCTGAGGCATGCAGACACAAGAAACAAGACCAACAGGCTTCACACTGCAGGACATCCAAACAAAGCATGAACAGGAATTTTGCTTTTCAGCCTGTCAGATTCCATCCACTGTCCCGCAAGATTCTACATGATCTCAAAACCTGTGAAATGGAAATGTAATTGTGTAAACCCAATATAATTAGACTTGTGAAACACTCAACTGAATATCTTGCAGTAAACAACCAGCTATTCATTCACCGACCACCCCCTCAGTATGTTCACTGACGTCGATGTGTATTGCACACAAACGAAGTAGGCTTTCTCAATGTCAAAACTTCTGGAAAAAATATAGGTGTTTTCTATCAGGCCACCTGAAAATGAAGTGTAGGCCTATAGGCCAAACAAATGTATAAGCTCTATTGACGATATTTAAGATGTTGTTCCAATGCAAATTAAATGGATGTATCAAACATTGACAAATTGTGCTGGATTAACTCATGTTAATTTTAAAGGAACAAGCAGGGGTGAAAATCTGCAAGTGTGTTTGTCCGTCTATCCTGAGCTCTCCTTTATCTTTACCCTGCTGAACTGCAGCCAGGCCTTTTACTTTGGCATCTGTTAGAGAGACACAGATAAGGGCCAAATACCTCCCCCTTCCCACACATCAAATTAGAAAAAAATCTATGTAGTTCAAGGACACCTCATTGGCGCGTCTCGAACTAATCCACTCTCATTACTTTAGAACTGCAGCCGCATCTTTCGGTCATGATCATGATTACGTGCTGACTGCTGTGTGGAATGTTTTTATCTAACTTAAATTTACACATCATATATCCAGTATATCCCTATTAATTAATCTTTCTACAAACACAGTTTTGGAGTGACAATATAGTAAGCAGGAATCGTTAATTTATGTAGGCTATTCTACGAAAACGATGCCAATAGCTGTGTAAAAAATACCCTTGTAAAAGAGAAGTACACATTAGCATAGGCTACTTTTAAAAAGAGTATACTTAATAAGGAAATAATATACTTGGAAGGAATATACTGCAAAGTGATTTAATGTTTTCGGACATGTTATTTGAAATGAAATGTATTAGTTTAAATTTATATCAGGCTAAGTGCAAATAGCTGAACTCTAGAGATGCTTTTTTATACCTTCAACATTATACTTCTTTATCTAATATGTAATTTCATAATTACTTATATTGTCTTGAAATATGATTAAAGTGCTAAATAATGATGGTAAAGTAAAAAATACTTTAAAGGCCTTTCTAAAACTTGTATGTCAAGTATATTTGTATACACATTTGTAATGCAATGTTAGATGTCCCTCTAGATTTGGCAGCACAGTACTGTAAAAACCTACAATAAATAGGCCTTTTAAAATATATTAACTTTAAATATAATATCAAATGACAGTACAGTTAAAATTATAATCAAATACTTGTGCTCTAGTATGTTAGTCAATCCATCAAAATAAGTGGACTTCATTAACGCACGAAAAAAAAAAAACATTTTGGAAACAAAACATTTCCAGCCCTTCACACACTATATTGTACCAGTCAAACAGGTTAAAAGTCATGCCTTTAATTCCAGTCCTTCTATTCATTCAGAACTTTGATACTTGAATCAATCAATGAACTTTGACGTTTAAAAGGGTTGGCATTACATAGGGCAAAACACGTAGCTGCATTACTCATTATCAAGTGATTCATGGGTTTGGGCGGTTTACAGGCACTCCTCTAAAATCAAACGGAATTCTATTCCTGTGGTGTCATCTTTTTTGTGTGTGGTTCTACAGAACAATGCCTAGATGTTCACCGGTTTTAAAGGACTGGCAATCTGAAACTTTGCAGAGAATCATCTAGAAAATGATGCCATTATTAGAGTTATGTTACAGTTACTTTTAACACATTACCTTTAGAAAACCTCTGAAAACCCAGGCTAAATCTGCTTTCTGATCAAAAACTGAGATGCATACCAGTGTAAATTTATTGGTGTATATGTATCTAAAAAACAATGTTTGGTTTTCCATATATTTGCCATCCGTTATTAAAGGTTTAAGTAAAAGTTTTTAAAGTTGTTTATGTCTATGTCTATGTGGTGTTTTTAGTATGCTTTACGACAAACCATGTGCAAATTCATCAGTCAATGCTATTGCTGAGTATTTTCTCCTTAAAACTGCAGTTTACCAAAGACAGACTCATAAACACAGTCCTGTTTCCTACCATCACAAACATGTAACCAATCCTGTCAACTTGTAAAGTTTTTCTTTTGTTTTTTTCTTCTCCAAAGCATTTCTAAGGGTGCTGAGTTTTAGAAGGTACAAGGCAGCAGCCTGACTCTGAGATGGCGAACAGAGACTGGCTGTGTCCGAAATTGCCCCCTATGACCTTAAATAGGGCACTATTTGAGGGGACAGCCAGTTGTAGGGGTGTCCGAAACCATAGTGGAAGTTATCGAGTGCACCATTTATTTAATCCCACAATGCACCACAATAATAAGTGTATGAGATACAGACCTTATGTAGCCCCACCTCTTTTCAGCGCTGCACTTCACTTTAGTCTTCCAGTTTGTATTTCCACAGCGATCTTACGCATTTATGAATGAACAGCTTGTTTTAAAATCTTTTGATCTACTGGCATTTGTTAAGACATCTGCTTTAAACATTAGGCTACAACGCTCGTTATAGCTTTCGTTAACTCTACAATAAGTAAATCCACTTCATCAGCTAATTACTCTTCGACATCGATGCCATAGAAATATACAGAGCAATTACAAAAAGGGAAGTTCAAAGACAAAATTCTAAGGATGGCTGTGCACTTGTTTCTCTGATGCATAAAGTCTATGGAGTGGTGCAGGTATGACATCACTTTGTAGCCCAAAACGCGGAAGTGCGTATGATTTTAGCACTTCCGGTTCCATTGTCCCGAAGTCAACATTTTTTTTTTTTTTTTTTTATGAGATTTTGATTAAACGGCTGAAAAAAGGTTTGTGGTTAACACAAGCTCAAGACACTTTAACTTTTTATTCTACAACATAAAATACATCTATATTACCCCACTCGTGATTTTTTAAAAGCTTTTACATCTTGAAAAAGGAGGTTGCTAACAAGTGGCTAAATGGGACTACAGAGGCCGTAAACGTCATTATGCCGAACAGGTAAACTCAGTCTGCTTTTACAGCATCATACTCAAAATTCTGCTTTTATAAACTTTCAAACATTCTGGGAAAATGTTTTTAGATTAAAAACTGAAAGAGTTGTCAGAAGCTTAGTAATGGTGACGTTGAAGTTGAACGACCGTGGTGTAGTGCGTTTGTTCGTGCACAGCCTACCTTTAGCTTTTTACTTCTTGCGATTGCATTTTTAGGCTTCAAAATTCATAAAGGTTGTGTTCATCTGTGAAAATTATCTTGATGGACAAAACGTTTAAGTATGAAGTATCATAATCTTTTGTTGATCCCAGCGCTTGTTTTTAGCGATAATCCAAAAGCCTATGGGAAATTCCTATTGAGTTTTTTGTCGAGGGAACGAGTGTAATGCTTAACTTAAAAAAAAAATAAAAAAATGTTAAGTCATCTTTACTGCAAAAACAGTGTAATGCTTACTGCCGGGTTCGGTTGGCCTACAAATACCCCTTTTCCACCAAGCTGGTGCCTACTCGCGAACCAGTTTTTTGTGTTTCGACAGCCAAAGAACCGGTAATAATTTGGCAGGGGGTCGAAATTCGGCACAACATCGGTTCTCGGCCAGGAAAATTGGTAACAAAGCGGCACCAACTCTTTGCTGGACTAGAACCGTTCTTTTACCACGTCATGCTTACGTCGGGAGTTGGGGGCGGGGTTATAGTAGAAATTCTTCTCGAACGTAACCTCCACTCCGTCGCTATATAGTAATCCAGACGAGCAGCACAAATGTGTTCTAAATGTCTTCTTCTGACCCCAATATAGGATCGCAAAGCTAGGAGAAACATTTGAAGAAAGACGATGTAGTTCGCCATTTTAATTGTTATGTTATGCATTGTATAATTGTTCAAAGTTGGTCGAAAGCTAAGACGTATGGCAACGTACCCAGTGAAGTAACGACGTCGTTCGCTGGGCTCTCTAGTCAATGGAAAAACAAACAGGTTCTGAGAAGGTTCGCAAGTTGAACCAACTATTGAACCAGCACCAGTTCCGAACCAGTTATTTTTTGGTGGAAAAGGGGTAAAAGTGACATCATACCAGCACCCGTCCGTCATATTGGAACAGTCAATGCCGGTCCGTGAATGCTCGAGAGCTAGTTGACAGAGCATCTGCAATCGTAGTTAGATGAATATTTGTATATCTGCAATATACCTTAACAGATAAATTTGCTAAACTAACACAATATGAGAAGAAGGTGACAGCTAACAAGACATTAAAAAGTACCACAGTAAAAACAAGTCATAGCCTATTGAGTTAATACATATAAAAACACAAACCAAAAAAGATCACCTGTGAAAAGTTGTCCAATTTCTTCGAGGCTTCAAATCTCGGCCGTTTCACAGCCAGAAGGTACCTGTGCATTGTTGTGGCATCGTTGATTCTTACCGTGAGTGACGACACTCTGACCGTTCCAAGATGGCGGGCGTGCCGACTTGTCTGAAGCGAGGGGTACCCATATGCTCTGTGAATTCACGTGTTTTGCCATAAGATGGCGCCCGCAGCAGAATCATGCATACATTTCCATAGAGTTCAAGATAAAATGTTTTCATTACATCTGGAGCTGCCATTTTGTTGATAAACAGCAAGTACAAACTGTCCAAAACGTCCCCATGCCAGGGTAAGGTTTAGGATTAGGTGTGAGGGTTCCTGACTTCAACGAGGATGTTAATCATTTGTCGGGGAGTCGAAATTCGGCACAACACCTGTGCACTCAGTGTTCACTCACTCGTTTTCATTCACTCCTTCAAGTGGAACAGGCCAATGTAGGAAATAGTGAGAGGGTATAGAGATTGCTAATGTGACGTCACCAGTGACGTATTACCAGTGGTGAACGCAAAGCATTTTGGGGATCCGCGGCACAAACAGAAGGCGCCAGACTTGATTGCATGGAGGGAAGAACGCAGTGTACAAGATTCCGTCTACCTGCTGTGTTGTAAACTGCAGTAGTCGTTCTCACGATAGAAGTGGCATAAAGCTTAAGAACGGAAAATCCTTTTATCGTTTTCCAGCGTGTAAAAATAATAGTACAAGCCATGTTTCAGAGGTGACAAAAAGGCGACGAATGGCATGGATAGCAGCAGAGTTTAGAGTGTGACAAAAGCACAATGTTGTGTTTTATTGCGAGTGTACACAAATATAAGTTAACACTTTGCAGTTCTGTTTGAATTATGTCCTGTAATGAACAAAATGACGGAGTATGTTTTTATGCTTCCACTGTTCGATCGCGCCTCTCTCTCTCTCTCTCTCTCTCTCTCTCTCTCTCTCTCTCAAACACACACACACAGTTCGATCCATAGACTGTAAAAAAAGATCGCGCCCGCGCCTCTCTCTCTCGCGGGCACACACACACACTCCAGGATTGCAATCTTGACATGAATTCTGACTGCATGCAGATAGATGAGAGAGAGAGCGAGGAGTGTGGTGCTTAAACTTGCGACTTGAAGTTACTGAAAACGTCGTGTGTGTATGCACTTGCCACCCGTCCCTTAAAATACGGAATTGTCCCGTATTTACAAGTAAAATGATGCGTCCCGTATCAAATCAATAAGGGACGCGATTTGTCCCGTATTTTACATAAGGCCCACACATAGCCTAGTTGGATAAAAACATAAGGATTTACTATAGACTACTAATAGCAAATAGCCTATAAGAAATCAATTTCGCAATAATGTTACATTATGATTAGAATCAAATGAATTTTGTCCATTTTCTAAGCTTAGAAAATGCACATTTATACGGGCTGAATTTTATAGGCCTAAAATATTGTTTAGTAATTACTAATTAGCCTATGTGAATTACACTGCACAAACCAAAGTAATACTACCCACTGGATGAAGAAGGGTTGGCTTTCAGTCTCCACAGAACAAAATATTCATTTTATTTTTAGTGTTCGCATTTATGAGGAAAAAACAATGTTACAGACATGATGACAGTTCTCCATTACGGACGTGAGCGCTCTGAAAGCGGCTCTAAAATATGCTTTAAAACTTTCACAGAGACATCAAACAGAAAGCACAAAACCTTTCTTTAAAATGAATTTCGTTTTGTATTAATTGTATCTTAATTTTAATCAATGTTTCATCAACCAATTGCCTGGATTTAATAAATAAGAAGTAAATATAGCAGCGCCGGCGAGTGAACTGGAGCTCGTCTCATAAACGAACCGAAACTCAGCGTATTAGGTAACCTAACCTAGGCTATTGCCTCACAGACATGTCTACTTTTAAACAGAACAATTCAAAACGAAAGAAAACACACTACAGACTGCTCTCTGCTAATGTAATCCGTATAAAATGTGCATTTCTCTCTTGCGCGTCTACTGCGAAGATCGCGAGTCAGCATATCATGTAGTTGTAAATGGGTGCTGGAAGTTGGGCAACAGGTTGACGTCTCCTGACCAGTTACTATGCTCATAAGGATCCAGTCCCTTGATTTCCTTTATTTTCTCCTCATATCTCGTCTTTGCATTAGAATTTAGTTTTAGGCGGTATGGTCCAACAATGTTATCTTTAGCCCGCTGCATTTTGTAGGATTATAATATGTTTTTCACACAACTGTTTTATTTTTTTCATGCCAGAAAGCAAGACTGCTATGCCAGCCAATGTAAACTGGCCAAACATACCCATAATTCTTTGCGTTCTGATGACGTTGCCGCCCAGTTGGTCACATGTCTTAGCGATCTCTACGGGAGCGATTTCGAACACAGCTAATGTTTGTGTAACCTTAGATACACATTAGCTGTTTGATAACGAATTCAAGCCAAAGGCTAATACAAATTAGCTCGTCCCTCTTCTGAATCAGTTTCTGGTTAAATATCGCTTATTTGAACCAACATTTACATTTGGTATTGTGTAACGTTTACAACAGTGGACTGAGAGGATTAGGCAGTCTGACTCTGAACTGGTGGTGTGATTGAATGGAGGCGGAGACCAATTTGCATATTGATGATGGATCCTAACTGAAGCATAGGTTAGTTACATACAAGTTATTTTAAGGCATAAATATATAAATTATCTTCAAGGAAAAACCTTTAAATATGTCATTTTGATTATCAGAGATGAGTTTTAAGGGATAA
This sequence comes from Semotilus atromaculatus, assembly GCA_031834385.1. NCBI lineage: Eukaryota > Metazoa > Chordata > Actinopteri > Cypriniformes > Leuciscidae > Semotilus > Semotilus atromaculatus. The sequence continues at coordinate 3,587,965 of JAULUF010000001.1, forward strand.
ATGATTGATTGCATAATTTTTCCATTTATAATTATCATCAGTAAATCAAGATTTGTAACATGATCAGAAAAAACTGGCATCACCTAATTTTATTCCCGTTTTATTCATCTTTTGTGAGATGGGGCAGGGATGAGGAAAGAAAAGAACATGACAATAAAATTAATTTTCAATTCTTTATTCACAGTAATATGCGAAGCATGAATAAGTACATTACATTCTATTGAATGGTTTCACATCTTACATCTTTTGTAAGCAGAAGTGTAAATACATTTTTTTTTATTCCTCATTTTAATATATAATTAGAGAACAAGCATCACAGGCTTGATATTGATGTTAACAGATGGATAAGTTAGTAAAGCTGGTCTAAACACCTGATTTTAAAATACAAAGGATTCATATTCCTTTTGGAATTACTCATTTATTAATTATTATTATTTTATTTTTACATTCACACTAAACTTCCACTTTTTCCTTCATGGTTAATGATGTTCCAAAAATCTGTATTTAGGGACCAGTTATATAGAAACATGTAAATAAATATTAACTATTTAAAATTTTATATGGTTTAAGATATGTGGAAACAAATCAACTGATCGCCAGTATAGTACAGTAAAAAATGGTCAAGAGGTCCACTGACATTATTTCAGTCAGGACAGAGAACACTTTCTTATTAAGAAAAATACATCTTCCATTGCAGAAAAATAATAGAAAAGTTACATTTGCAAGTACTAAAACTTTTTCACAAAACTGCTTGAGAAAGTGCCTTGAACATGACCGTTAATAAAAAGCCAGACTGCCTTAATAATGTATAACTATACATTTTAAACATATAAAAAACGCAATTTAGGGTTATACAGAGTCAAATGAAAAACATTAAGTGCATTATGTATATATTGTTTAGTTGTAAAGCTATTTTATAGCATAAAATAATTTCACAAGAATAAACTTTCATAAACTTTCACTTCTGTTTTCAATGCAAAACTATAATTGAACCAAATATTATAAAACATCTTTTTTTTTCTAGAAATAGATTGGATAGATTACGTTTTATATTCATATCTCTAAGTTATCAATTTGATTTCAAATCGGATACAAGCGGGAGTATTCTCATATTGGACACTTTTTCTTATAAAATACACAAGCACCTCTAATAAGAGGTGAATGAGATCACTGTGATCAAAACCATAAAGTTTTACACCATTAAGACAGATATTTCATTTATACCATCTCCTCCTGAGGAGAAGCACAGATGGTACGGTCCCATAGGTATTTCACTTCACATCATGCGGATCTACTAGAAATAGAAATGAAAAGATCTGCTAGAAGTTCAAGTAGAAAAGAGGTAAATCATACAGTAAAAGTACACAAAAATGGTCACATAATATGGAAACCGAGAACTTGGGAACTCAATACTTAATCATCAGAACAACAGTGTCAACATAGCTTGGTCTGTTGTACCATTTTCTGGTAAAAGGTTCAGTTTTTGAACCTTACTCTTTCACAGCACACATTCTACCACCGGTTGTATAGATAACATTACAGCAAATGACTAGGTGATAAGAAATACCGCAAGGTTTAAGTTAGTATGAAGAACTTTCCACCACACCGTTCTTTGACTTGTGAATCAAATCGCAGCTGCATAAAATATTTTCCACTCTGACCTACAATGTTTTTTTTTTCTTCCTGGCACGCAGCCTTGTTATTGTCTTCTATTTTTCTCTCGAACGGTCTAGAAGCTCAATCTGATGTGTTAAATGTCAGAAGCTTAAAGTTGTAAACACTGAGAAGCAGCATATGGAATACTCGATGCACAGAGCCTTTTTGTTTTTTGTTTTTTTAAATATGTTGCACTGATTTTGGTCTATGCAGCACAGCTGAATCACTCAAGAGTATCCTCTTTCAAACACATTTGAAATGTGCTCCGCTCTTTTCCTGACACCATATGAGCGGTTGTTCCCTCTTCCTTCGGTCCGTTGGGAAATTACGCATTTTTCCTTTAAACCTTGAGCTTCCTTTTCAGCTCAAAGTATGCATCAAACCTGGTCATGGCGTATTCCTGTATAAGAAAATAAGACAAATGTTTAGTCTGCTACTATTAAACTATTAGTAGTTTTTAACATTTCAATGATATATAGTAATAACAAATCAGTTTTAAAAGGTATGGGTGCATTATTTGGAATATCTTGGACCTCAGTGTCCTTTTTGTTTATAAAAAGTAACTCTTTATTATTATTTAAGACTGTCATTGTAAATTATTCATTTTATACTTTCATTGTTTTACATTTGTTCAATAAAGTTACAAAAAATTACACAAATTATACAACGTTGTATATAAAAAATATATTACTGTGACACACACCCAATAGGTTTACAGTCATGTTAGCCCGACCTCACAAATATTTGATAACTGTCCTAAGGTTGTCAGGCAGCACAAATATCACAATTATGGTATCTTTTCATATCTCATCTCCAGTGATAAAATTCCTGATTACCTAAGCGCTACACCGTGTATAATGGAATATACTCTCTGGTTCATGATTAGCAATAACTCAACACATGCAGACACGAAGACTTGACAGCTTTCCAACAATAACTCACCATATACCCAAACTCAATAGTTGATATTTTGGCCTGGATCATGGACCACAATCCCCAGAAGAAGTGGGAGGCCAGAGCAAACCTAAAGGAGAGAGCATTGAGTTCACAGAATACAGATTGAAAGAACATTTGGTGAATCCCTGCTGGACTTGGTCCAAACCTCTTTTTACAATATTCATAGTAGTACAGTAAGAGGCCTCTGCGGGATAGCCTTACTTTTTTTCTTTTGATTCAATGGGCCTCATTTCAATGTCAACAAGCACAAGAATGTTGCATAATCATCTATAAAATTAGAACTGGATGGCAAAATGTGTGTAAAAATGCCTAAGACATATCTGAGGTAAGTATTTCACCTGTTAACCTCCACTAGCATATCTTCTATGAGTTTCAGCTGGTCCTCTTCACTCAAGTTTTCAAATCCAGCATTAGATTCCAACAGATAACTCCGAAAGAAAAGCATCTGAGAAAAACAAAATGAAATGTAGGCATGTTCATGGTTAATAGATTCATAGATTTAAGAACAGAAAAAAAAAAAAACTATCTAAGAGAGGCATTTTACAAACCTGCTGTGCATTGGTAGGGTAATTTTTGGTGTTGGCTGTGAAAAATGGAAACTTGTCATTGGTGTAGTCATAAGTCCACTCACAGAAGAAATTTCCAATGTCAAATCCTCTGCGGGAGAAAGAGAGGAGATCATTACCCCATCATCAACATTACTGTGATAATGCATAATGCACAAGTCTTTGGTAACTGTGAAGGTTTTGTTTGGTAGTTTCTCAAATTCATTAGAATATCATGATATTATGAAACTTTTCTGGTCGCTTTAATAAATAATGAATAAATCAGTTTTGAAGGGCATCAAGCAAATTGTAAGGCTGATCCCACTACAATATTACATGTATTACTGACTACAAATGCCAAACATTTGGATGATGATCCAACAACCTCCTCAAAACTAGTGTTAAATATATTCAATTGATAAGTCAACACTTTCAATTTGAAAGCCCTAGAAATGCTATGTGTAAAATCTTCTCTCCGATTTCCCACAAGACCTTTAGCACATACCTGTGGCCCCCTGGTGGTCCCCAGACCTCAGTTTGAAAACTCCTGGTCTAAAATATTGTGCAACTGAAGTGCAACATTTAACGTTAATGTTTTCCTATTGCTGTTTGGCAAGATGATAATAAATATCTAGATTAGTCATGAAAATCTAGATGGTGCAGACTGAAGGTCCTTCACATGGAATCTACATGCAATACAGTCATGCACTACATGGCACAAGCTGATTGGCCCCTGCTGATTTTGCAGCTAGTGAGATTGCTTGCTCAACATTTAAACAGTCTGGATCAGTGTTCGTTGTAAGCTGGTCATGCAGCGTCTAATCAAAGTTCCTCTGAAATCCTCCACCTCCCCCAGCTCCACCTGCCTAGATTTGCTACGTGATTTTAGTATGTCTGTTCATGCAGCAGCAGCATATCTTACATGCTCACAGCAGCATCTATGTATCTATTTGCAGTAGTAAGTTCATACTTGCTCTGCAGCAGCAGCTAGCGTAGAAGATATAGTTTACCAAAATACATTAACGTTGTCAAATCCATTAACATGATAAAACTATTCTGAAAGTTGTTGTGATTGAAACCATAAATATGATCCAGGTAACTAGTACTCTACCAGATTTGAGCAAAGCCACAAGAAAAGAGAAAGAGAGAAAACATGACTCTTAATTTGACTACACAAACTGAAGGAGATTAATTTGTAAGAAAGACTGTGCAGCTCTTTGTGAAGAGGCTCACAGCTGCTGTGGAAACTAAACAAAGCACACATTTCTGTGGCTGTGAAGCCAGGCTTAATTTCCTACTGCTTTGCTGAACAAACACTGTCAATGGGCCTAACCATGAGTCACTTATGCTGTAGGGGACCACATTGGATGGCAAGATGGGAAAACAAACAAAACATGTCTTGACCCATGCCATCCACCACTGGAACAGTGGTCTTGCCAATATAGGATCCTTTTCAAATAAAACTAGGTTACTAAAAGAACGTGTTACAGTTTAGAGCAGTTTAGAGGATTGCCTCAGTGTGGCCCGTGTTTGAGCACGTGCAAGAATGCAAGTACCCTAGCAACTGTGTTTTACCAGAGCCTTCAACGTCTGGAGGTCCCTTCTCAGAAATGGGGCACCCTAAGCATTCCAAGCTTATCAGAAACAACTGAGTGGTCTTGAATAACAAAGAAAAACAGCCAGTTCTATAAATCGGTCAGTTAAAAGATCAAAACTTAATTCCAATCAAACATTTGGTTGTTACAAAAACAAATTGGATGTGCTACTTCTGATGGAGCACGCGAGGAAACATGTGTGGGATGAATGCAACTACGAACATTACAGACCTGTAGTTGTAGCTGCTGTATTCAAAGTCGATCAGCATGAGCCTCTGTCTGTCTGCTTTCTCACGGCCACTTAGGAGCAAGATGTTTCCTGTCAAAACACGCCAGTACTCTTAAAACTATTTTATCAAACATTGAAAAGTAACTAAAGTACATTTTTAGAAACAATAGTGAAATAATCACAGTAAACCTGTCTAACCTTCTTGCAAGTCATTGTGGCAGAAAACAACAGGAGATGGAGTAGATTCTAGTAGACACCTGTGTTCACAAACAGCCGATTAAGTAAGCATACAAATACGTCAATAATAAGCATCAAACAAACACCTTTTACTTGTCAATACATTATCTTGCTATCAGTCCCTCTCAAATCTCTTAAAGTGTGAAGTTTCCAGGGGTTCTGACAAAGCTGGTCAATGAAACAGTGCTAGAAGTGTATGACGAGAAGATGATTCCTCTAAAATAGAAGTGAAATCACAGCTGTACTGAGTAATCTACATAATAAAGATCTTACTTGAGACTGTCAATCTCTTGAGGCAAGTTGAAGCTCAAAAGGCGGGAGAAATTCCGCAGATGGTGTTCCCTGGTGAAGGTGAGCTGGAGCACTTGATCCATGTACCTGTGCAGATAATGGAAGTACAAAAAGATTGCAGTGGTGACCATCAACAAAAATATTCATTATGTTTGCAGGCAAAAACAGACTTAAAAAAAAAAAAAAATTATTCATTTAGTAATAAGATGATTGGGGATTAAAAGACAATTAATATTCAGTAATATTACTGATTTAACGGCACTGACACTATCGGATGAGAAAATTGAGCTGAATCAAGCTTAATAATAACACTATTGCCTCCTGTAGAGCTGCTGTGCTTATAGCTGAATTGAGCTCATAATTGATTAACTTTGTCACTTTGACAGTTATTGAAGTGAATTGAAACAACACTTAACTAAATTGAGCTGAATAAGAATCTTCTGCAGAGCTTCTGTAATTGATACATTTTACAAAATGAACACCGTTATTTTCCAGTTTATTAATGTGAAGTTGCTTTGAAACAATCTGTATTGTATGAAGCGCTATATATACATAAATGTAACTGTATATGATCAGGTGATAAATGCTGTTTAGGTCCTAGAGGATATACTAAAGATGATGTTGTTGTTGTTTTTTCAGAAAACATGAAACAGAAAGCAAAAGGTTTGTTTCACCTTTTTCTTGGTTTCATTATTTCTTTACAATTTACTTCAAGGGAACTTGGTTAACATAAATCATATTGTTATATTTTATGAATCATTTTGTCAGTTTAGACTGAATTTCGCTAGAATAAAGCTAAATCCAGTCAACATCCTGACAGTAAGGAGGATGTAGTTCCTTACCCGCCATGAACATTGGTAAGAATTTAAAACGAACTGGATGGATTTCAAAGTTTTTGTTATCACGCACTTGTCCATTGTGCCAAACAGCCACTTTGGCTCCTTGTTGAAGGGCATTCTCATTCCATGAAACCTGGCAATCTTTTCAGCAATCTCAGCACATATACCAGGGACACTCAGCTCATCTGTGGACAGTTTTCGACTCTGCAGACAAACATATTGCAATGTCAGTTTGCGTTTTGCTGACTAAAACAGAAACAAATACAAACTAAAAAGGTAAAACACAAGAAGTCCCACACAGGTTCCTGTGTATTTAAAAGCCTTTCAGAGCAATGGAAAATGTGACACAGGCGCATTTGCCAAGAATGTCATGTGGTTTATTTTACAATTCAATTAGCAAGAAAAGGATTCATAACTATTAGTGTCAAATCAAGTTGTGTACTGTTTCACATCCAGACTGTCACTTCTCATAAGAGCAAACTTTAAGACTCACTGGGACAAATTGTTCCAGTCTTCCCTGTGGAAAGATGCCATAGAGCTTGGGCCCAAGCTCCCTCTCAGCCAGGATAGCAAACATCACACTCTCCAGTACCATGGCATCAGCTCCCTGCAAACACAAAAACATACGGATACAGTTCGGACACTAGCTGAATCAACCAAGATCTAAAAAAAATCCCACAAAGACAGCCTTGAAAACTTGCTTAGTTTAGCTTGATTGGATCTTCAATCCCTGAAAGAGGAGTTCATCTTAAATTAAAGAAACTGTGATGCTATTAAGGACAAGGAATTCTGCACTGAAATCAATTTAGTCTACAAGCCAGTCATTTTCTAACTGCTGTGATTGTCAGAAGCAAATTCAATGGCAGTGCTGGAGCAAAGTGAGTTTTCAAAATGAGAAAAAAAACAAGAGAGGCAATTGTGCTGAGCGAGGCAGAACTTGCCAAACATCCCAGTCATTAATTGTGGCTGCTTAACTAGCAATGACATTAAGCTTGTTTTTTTGGACAAGGCTTTGCCAAGTGTTAATACACAGAACCGAAAGAGCTGCCTTCCTATGTGGGGAAAGTACTTACGTAAGGTATTTCGATTCTGAAATGTTCTATACTTCTGCTTTTATTCTTTCCTTCCTATTAAAGATCATCTAAAAATAGATTGTGAAGAGATTATATATTTACTAGTTATAAGCAATTGAGTGCTGTACTTTGAACTAATCTAATAAAAGTCACCTAAATATCTGGTAGGGCAAACATTTGAAATTGTAAATATTAATTATTTAAATATTTGGGACTTTCCTGAGTATTCACTGTAACAACAGATGTATTTGTCTGACATTTGTATGATGACAATGTAATATGATCTTATTTGTATGACAATGTAACGCAAAAGTTTTGGTCTCAGACAGTCACACCAATGTGATAAACATAAAAGCAAATAAAAAAGTAAAAAAAATAAATAAAATCTAAACAAATTCAATAAACAAAGTGAAACAGAACTAGGCTGTCAATCTCCAAAATGACACCAAAAAAAAGCTGTGAGGAACAGACCAAATTTTAAGCTGTTATTCAGTGAAAGTGAGAACTGGATCAGTTGATTCTTTGAAAAGATCAATACAGATTTGATATTTTTGTGTTCCCTGTACGAAAGGAAGTCAGGTTTGGAGCAACAAGAGGGTAAACAAATGATGACTTCAGGGCTCTCAAGTTTTGAAGACAGGCAAGAGTGACATTCCCCCCTCAAGAGTGAAATTTCATTGTTTGCTTCACATTTAGTTGGGATACCATGAATAAATAAGTTGTAGAAATTTATATTTTTCAAATTCAGATGTAGTTATCTGGGTTTACTGTTAACAGTATACTTCCTTGTCATGTGTCCAACTTGGAGGAACGAGTTTCACAGGTGCATTTGAAGACAGCATTAAGCACAGATGGCAATGTTTTTCCTACATTTAGTGTCCTATAAAACATGTTGCTAAATCTTCTGCTTAGTATAATCAAAACAACCAAACATTTCAATGTGAATAATAATGAAATCACTACAGGTTCTTGCTTAGAAAATAGCCCAGACAAAAATATATTCAAATGCTAAACTCAATTAAGATAATCATCATGCCATAGTTTCTATACCACATGCAGGGACAGCACGCATGGAAACTCAGTTTAACCTACTAAGTAAAATAATGCATTAGTCTTGAGTCTTTTATCTAGCACAATTTAATGAGGTCAGGTAAAAGCACTGAACACACTTGCACAACAAACCTACTGGGGGAATATCAACTGATTTGCAGGTTGTTGTTTTTTTTTAAACATCCGGTTCTCTCAGAAATTTTACAGGATACTATTGGAGGACAATTCTAACGGAAAAACCCTGGAAGGAAACTAAACTTCCTAAAAGGATACTTTGGAAACACCATCTCTGGCTTGGAAGCATGAATGACTGGGAGAATCAAGGAGTTTTCTAATTCTAATCATATTTCACATACAACGCAACTATGCAACACTGACTACGTTTACATGCAGCCAATAACCCATTCAAAACCGGAATATTAGCAATAACCCGGTCGCGCACGGCCATGTAAACACCGGCAAAAAACCCGAATATGCTCATAATACTGGGTGCTGCTGCTGTTGTCTTTGGATACAGGAAGAAGAATATGAAATGCAATTAAAATTTACCTTTCCCGGCTACAACCGAGTTCCCACAGGACTTCAGCGCGAGACTACAGCTTGCCGTCTAAAACACTATTTAGGTGAATTTAAACCATGGCTAAGTTGCTAAACGCATCTTGTTCACAGGTAAGGCCCCTGTTCATGTTGGACAGACATTTTAATAGCATTTTGTGTCTGTTAAGAGGCACAAAAACGCTCTTTATGTTATGCCCCCATAGCTGCCGTTTTAGCTGAGTGGGAGCTCTGGGCATTCGCTGTCGCAGCTCCGCGTCGCAAGCACCAATCCGGTTCGTTTTTTTTTTCTATAGACAGTACTCACAGAGGTGTAACGATCAAGATTAACTTAAAGGGGTCATGACATGAGAAACCAAATTTGCCTTGATCTTTTGGTATATAAGAGATCTATGTACTATTAAAACTTCCTGCAAGTTTCATAGCTTAAGACGTCCTCCCCATTATAAACGAAGCATTTATTTAATCAAGCTCTAAATACAGCTCGTTCTAGATCCTTTGAACTTAGTGACGTCACGGCACGAAGTAACGCACCAGTCGTTTGCATATGACCGCCTCCAGCGCAAGACAACTACGCCTCATTTCACATCATCGCATCGTGCGCCTTCAACTTGTCTTGCTCTCTCTCTCTCTCCCTCCCTCGCGCATTTGAATCAAAATCAATTGAGAATTGACATGATGGTAAAAGATCGGAAGACCGAAGTTTCACGTGGTGGAGCATTGTGTAGTCTACATGTGATACAAAATGATTAACATTAATAATTTATGCATAAGCAGGACTGACGTTAGCCAGTCATAACAGTGGGTGTTAACACTGAACTCTTAAAGGGGAAATACCTCAAAAACAGACTGTTTGAAACAGAGATGAGAAACAGGGTGGGAAAAGGGCATAGATCACTACATTTTTAAAGTTTTTTTGTACAAAAAACTATAGTAATACTATAATTGCACCTAAGGGAACATAATAAAACAAAACAAAAAACCATGTCATGACCCCTTTAAAAATTGCCCGGATTTCTCCTTTAACCCGAATATTGACAGCTTGTAAACGTAGTCAATGACTCATGCTCTATGTCCAAATTTTGTTCTAGTTTTGGTCTGCTGCCAAGTCAGTCAAAGTTAACAGACAGCACATTTACATGAAAATGCCACCTACAGAAACAGGTTTTGCACAGGTTTCCTAGAAAATTCATGGCTGTTCAAATTTCGCCCTAAACGGCCAGTTCAGAATATAGATCCAGAATATAATCACTTGTTAACAAACAAGTATTCATTACTTAAATTAGCTCATTGTTTCCTCCTTAAATCTTTCAATTTTTTAAATTAGTAAATTTTTAGCTAACTGTGATTTGTATAATACATTTCTGAAATACATAACTTAGACGGTAACCTCTGATAACAGATCACTCTAAATTGTAATGTGGACTAGGGCTGTCACTTTTGAGAAAAATCTAATTCGAACGGTTATCGGATATCAAGCAATGTATTCGAATATATTCGAATTTCTACGAGCCCCGCCCCCCCACCAAAAAAAAAAAAAGAAAAACACCGTTACGGAGATTCAATCACAAATTTATTAACCGTCTGACAGTCATAAACAGGACTCAGGCCTGTCTGAAAAAAATAGATATATTTGACTTAATGTTTTAAACAGCAGGCTATCAACTTAATCTATATGAAGTGGCACTATGCATAGCCAATCACAAAAGTAGGCTACATGGAAAAAAAACTGAATCGGAACAGCACGGCACAAACAATAACTTACAGCTTAAACAGCAGCAGGAGTAAGGCCTAGCCTAATTCATTTCTTAATATTGTTTGCTAGAAACACCAATTTATCAACTTGATCTGGATCAAGTGCGGCTTAATTTTTATTGGCGATGTTTCCCGCAGTGGAGAACGCGCTCGGAGCGCGCGCGCGCACACACAGGTATTTGCGCGTCAATGTTGAGAGAAGTGGTATCTACGGTGTAGAACCCAAAATATTTCCAGACACTACTTTTTAGATGAGTTGGGGTCGTAATTCTCCGCTCAGGGTGGCCGTTCTGTGCGTTATCTTCCATTTTCAAAACAGGGAGACTATTGGCAATTATTCTCTTGATTTGGTCATGGGCCGACGCTACAATACGTTTAGAGCGCCCGCTGCTGGATGAAATGGCAAACAATAATAATAATAAAAAAAAACGGTCTAATCATAGACTGTAAAAAATGCGCTAAACATGGCACTTTAAAAACCGGATAGTTTATTTATAGTTCGAATACGGATATTTCCCGTCATGTTCGAATGCATATTCGAATATCGAATAAAAAGTGACAGCCCTAATGTGGACTCATGCATTTTCTGTAAAGCTGCTTTGAAACAATGTGTATTGTGAAAAGAGCTATACAAATAATGGGAATTGAATTGAATTTATCAAACACACCCGATCAATGAAGAGCTGTTTCCAAAATCGCCCTCTTTACCCTTAAGGGGACAGCCATTTGTAGTGTTGTCCAAAACAATAGTGGACGTTATCGAGCGCACTCATTCATATGTACAACTGATGTACACTCAACGGTTAGAGAATACCCATAATGCACTGTGAGGCTCGTGCCAAATGAATTCCCGCGTCTCACCAGAACATGGCGCCGACAGCTGAATCATCCATGTAAATTCATTTTTAATTGATTATTAAATTGTTTCATTAAGGTTTATATGCTAGTTTCCATGACAGAGTTCAAGTTAAATATTTGTATTGCTACTGAAGCTGCCAGTTTGCGAAGTTTAAAATGATTATTAAACAGCAAGCACAAACTACGCAAAAGCGGCAGCCCTTCCAACACTCTCAAGTGTCCAAATTCACTCACTCGTTTTCATTCACAACTTCAGGTTGTGAATTAAACACTTGAAAATGCTAGTGTGGACGGAGAGCGTTTTGAACCGAAATCACTGTTTTTATATATCACGATTAATGCAGACGTAGCCAAAATGGGGTATACCAATGCACGCCTAGCCTTCCTACCTTCATATTCTGCCAGCAAAGCTAGCATATTTCAGGTTTCGAACATTGTCTCTCTCTCCCTCCCTACCCTTTTATCTGACTAAGAAATGGCCATGTGACAGCTGAGCAGGTGCTTGGGTTTTTCCAGTGCCTGTTAATACACAAGGCATAATCACTGGATTACTGAAGCAGATCAGTTCACACCAGCACAAGGACAGTATCTACATGCAGGTGTTATGAATGGTCAGTGAGGGGAAGTCCATCTCTGCATTAACAATAACACCAAGAAAAATAGACACAAAACTACACTTGCATAATAGATAGAAGCAAAGTTAGCAGAGGCCAGACAGGACAGCCAGCTGATACTGAAGCAGTGAGGTTAATGCTGGGATAAGCTTCTAATAGGATCCATTGCAACTTGGAGAAATTTTAATTGAGTCAGAGGGTGTGTTTCAGCCTTATCAGTTCTGGGTCTTCTCTCTTTATTAGCTATGAATATGAAGCTATTCTCCCTCATTAACCATTCCAGTCATATCCAATTCTAAGTGATTGTATGGCCATATCTTGCCATTTGCAAGATGGGAAAGAAGTCAATAGACCTTATTCAGACCAGCGCCATGACAGGTATGAAAGTGAGGCTGTGAGGGATAGACTTACTGTGTTTTCAATGGGATCCGCTGTAAAAAGCTGTATAAAGCTCCTAGATCACTTATAATTTTAAACAGATCATATTGTCTGGATTATTTGGTCTACTGGAATATCTCAGAAACATATTTTTGCATGGTTTCGTCAGCAGAACAATCCACAAACACATTTAATAGCAGTACAACCCACTGAAGAGATGGAGGTCTATCCCTCACAGCCTCGCTTTCATTCGTGTTAAAAATCAAAGATGGCGCTGCTGTGAATAAGGTCCATGGTGCCCATCAAATGTTTGGCTACCCACCTTCAAAATATCTTATTTTGTGTTCAGCTGCAGAAAGAAATTCATACAGGTTTGGAACAACTTGAGGGTGAGTAAATGATGACAGAATTTTCATTTTCGGGTGAACTATCCCTTTAAGAGGGGTCCCAAGTGACCAATTTTTCCCTGAAGAGTGAAGACAGTCCACTAAAATATGAGAATGCAACTATAAGAAACTCATGGAAGAATTTGACCTAAAAGTTTGAAATCACAAGAGACAGTTCCAAACAAAACATATATGATGACCTTTGAAGATGATGGGATGGGAGGTAAACATAACAGCAGTTTCACTAAAATGCTTTTATGAATTTGGGCCCTTATTGGTCATATAATCTCAATAAGAACATGTCAGATGAGATGTACTAAAGACAATGTGTGTCTCCAAAAGGCACCTTTTTAGACACCCAAGTCAATAAGTCACATTCTTCTCACATAAAGACAGTAGAAAAAGACCTTTGCCAATGTTACTTACTTGAAAGTGATTTTCTGTGTTTGATTGTCTGCAATCCCCTTTATTACAGGACATCTAGCAATAAGAGAAAAAGCAAAAGACTATCCATAAGCACAAAGTGTTTTATGGGACATCTTCATAGAGTAGCAACATTAAATGACAGAGCTATTTTCCTTAAGCAACAGTCACCCGCTATAAACTATGAAATCCGTGTCTTTGGCAGCACAGTAAAGAAAGTGCATTAAACAAATGCATTAACTTTGTGATAAAAAGAACAGAGTGTTAGAAAGGGTTGATAGCTAGAAATGTATGGTATGTTGAACAAAAGGCTTGACTAGTATATGCTGACCCAATGCTTTTTTTCATGACAACCACAGGTGAAAGAAAAACAAAATCAAACTCTGCTATAACTGCAATGATCAAATCCATGTTCCATTAAGACCAAGCACAAATATTTAGTACACAATGCTATTCTCCATTAGAATTAAAAAAAGTCTCAATCTGGAGGGTTTGGTGTCCATAGTAATGAACACTATGTAAATCTCACAAGAGCAACATGAATGCTAGTGACAGCAATAAAGTGCGTCTAGTTAAATAAAGATCAACACAGGTTATTATCAGCGCACAGTTTGAAAATTAACTCATATAAAAAGGCCTTAATGAACTGAACTCATGACAAATGAGAGATTTATTTATGAATCACTATGTAGCAAAGTCCACACACTCTGGAATTTGTAATATGGCTCCAACTAATGCGTCGTCTGAGATTTCCATTTTTTAAACACCTGACTTCAAAGGATTGGACTGTGGACCTACGGACACCTCATCAGGTATGACATCATTAGCTTCGTGACTGCTGTTACTCTAAATAATTTACTGAAAAACATCCAGAGATTCAAAGCAACTCATCATTAAAAAAAAAAAGTCAAAGCCTAAATGGGAACATTCTGTCACTTCCTAAAAATGGTTCTATTCAAGTGCATCATATCATTCATGTTTAGGAATATATTGATTTATCCATTATATAATATAGATAATCAATTTCATTATATATTAAATATTACTTTGAATACACAACTATTTCTAAAGATTAAAAAAATAGAAAACAGAAACAGAAATGTTATATTTATTCTTAATATTAATCATAAAACACACCCTTTCAAGTAATGTTGTTATTATTATAATGACATGAACTATTAAAAATGTGAAATGCCACCGTACTTCGTTAAAATACACTGCTGCAACTCCTTTGATAATGTAACCAGCACCTATATATTTTTCAAAGGAGTAATAAAGAGTTGAAAATAAGCAGATAGAGGCAGAAAAATACTTCAGACAGAGCGATGCACGCCGTGAGCGTAGATCTCAAAGATTTTAAAGATTGAGATGCGCATAAACTTGAAGACAATGCTGTGGCTTCAGGGATCGCATACTGTACCGTGTTTGGTATGTTGGGATCACCTGGAAACAAGAGTGCTCAAGGCACGCTCCTTTGGCAAGCCTACGGCAAAGAAGACACGCAAGTACAGCCATGGAGGTACATCACCCAATAAAAACTGCCTCTTTAAATTTAGAGGGTACACACACAAATACAAAATCTGTTTTAGGGGGACCGATTCTTAATTGAGATTTCTGATCCAGGGGGGTTGCCATCTGCCAAATGAATATTAGGTTTTTAAATCTCACAACAATCACTACTTCTAATAAAAAAAATGTGTTCATTTTAACACAAATGAATACACTGCTTAATTGTTTTAACTGTTTAAATTGAAATTACTGCCATCCATGCCATCCCAGATAAGCAATACTTAGTTTCAGACTAAACAGCAAAGTTTATGTATCCTTCCCCACCTTACTACTGTAAAACAACACACAAACTTGACCTATGCATTCATAGAAGATTTAACAGTGAACATTGTGTAAAATTTGGGTTTGAAATATTTAAGGCACAGGTACGGCTTTTGCTAAGCACTCAAGTGGATAATATTATTTTAAATGCTAATACATACCAGTGTGTGTATATATATATATATATATATATTCAACAACATACTACTTGGCATCTTATTATATGATTATGCAATATGGCACTTAATTCACATTTTAACATTTCACGAAGTAAAAAACTATCAAAACACCTGCAGAATTTGTCCATATAGGCGAAGGAGCACGTTTCGTGGTTCATCTCCCAGGGTTGGTTGCTTCTCTGGCAAAGCGCAGAGGAACAGTTTGTTGCTGAGACCTCCCCTAGAAGCAAAAATTTACATGTTGGAAGAGAAAACTGCATTCTCACAATCAATCAGGATAAATAAGTATTTACAACAAGAAAATACCACAAAGAGTAATGCTGCCAAACTTTTGAGACACAATCTCTGTATTTTCATTTACACTGTATACATTACTTTTGTAACACTTGGTTTTGAGTCACAGCCATGGTCATGGAAACTGAGACATATTACTGTAGTATTGGGCAAGCGTTTGTTATCTCATGACCAAAAAGAGCTAAACTTAACAGTACAAATTTATCTTAAGGAAACATCATTATCTCACATTTTCAGTGAACATGTCTCACATGTCTTCTCTGGTGCTCTTCAGTTATTTAAAAAAAAAAATTCTCACAATTATTAGATATGAACTAAGAAATAAAGTGAGAATTGCGAGATATAAACTCTCGATTGCAATTAAAAAAGTCTAAACTCGCAACTCTTGCAATTGCGAGTTTATATCTTGCAAATGACTTTATTCCCCCAATTCTGACTTTTTTTTCTCGCAATTGCAAATTTATATCTCACAATTGTGACTTTATTTCTCGCAATTGTGAGTTTACTCAGAATTGTATGACATAAACTCTCAATGAATTGCGAGTTATAAAGATTCTGAGCAAAAAAAGTCAGAATCATGAGATTAAAAATCGCAATTACCTTTTTAATGTTTTATTTCATGGTGGAAACAATAAGCTTTCATAAAAACGAATTTCATCTAGTGGAAACTTTGGTATACTGCGCCCAAACAAATCTTACTGAAAGGCAAGCTCGTTTTTTGAGATATCAAGCTGAAATGTGAAACTTGTTTAGATTTATGGCTTTAATTTTATGTGTGTGCAGTTTTAGAGTAAAACATGTTTTGTAAAATAGATATTGCATATAAAAATATAAAATAGTATTTTTGTGCATTTCTCATTACATTAAACGTAAAATTGAAAATAGTATTTTTGTGCATTTTGTGAAATTTGATTTTCAGGTCTATGCTAAAAAAATGTATAAATATATTATGACTACTGCAAAAAAAATATAATTTAGTACCATAAAATACATATTTATTTAAAAATAAAAAAATAAAACATCATCGAACTAAAATATTATACATCCATTTCATTGGTGGGGAAAAAACTTTAATTTTGATCTGTTTCACATCTAGTCGCGCAAAGCAGAATACCTGATGATGGAGATTTGGAAATCACTCTCATCTATGGATTTCCAGGCTCCGTGAAGGAATTCTTTACACCACAGATACGCCTTCAGCTTCGTCTGGTGGTCGGGCTCATCCAGTCGAATACTGTCTTTGCATTCGTCCCCACTCTCTGGCTGGACTTCGAGGACATTCTCATTTACCAATAAAACCAGAGACATAGAAGGCGAAGAAGACACGCCATTGATGAATTTAGTCTTCATATTTGCTGTCTGTTGGTTACTGGTATTAACGTAAATAATCAAAACCTGCAGGGAATAAATTAAATCGCTGACTGTCTGAGTAGTTTTATAGCTATCAGATGTTGTAAACGCAGATTTGATGGCACCAACTGACACTGTATAACTGTACCCACGATGCTGAAGAACACACTGCGTCAGACGCGTTGATTCGTGCGCAGTATGTTGAAGTCGAGGGGGTTGACCTCACGTCACCCGACCACACCCATTCTGTTCCCTGATTGGACAACAGAGTCACGTCCCCTTCATTCCAAGCTCGAGCTACGACAATAGTAAACAATGCCTGAGAAATGCAGATTACTATCACAGCTTTCATGTGGTCATCTATGCATTAAAACTGGATCATTCTGTAAAATAGGTGCATTTCCACTTTAATATTGAATTTTGGGCATATTTAAACCTCAAATATTCAGATTTTATTTGAAAAACAATGTTTAATTGTACCAGAATTACATTTAGCCATATCAAACTGAAATTATACATTTTGAAACAGATTGGAATATAATTATGGCTTTAAAAAAAAAAAAAAAAACAAGGTTGTCAATTTCACAGATTATTTTGACGTTACATGCTAATTAAAAAGAAATGTAATGCTGATAAAACATAATATTAAGTGATTTTCTTGTTTAAGTTAAGGATGAGTTATTCACTTATCATTGGATATTTTACTTGAAATTTTGTCATTAGACAAAGGGTTTATGTTTTGTTTAATAACAGAATAGCATAGCCACAACCTCAAGAACTTCAGAACTTTTAAATCATACTTTCTGCCATATAATTTTTTTTTATTTTCATATAGCCTATTATATATTCTTTCATCCTCTTGATGAAAGAAAGAGACAAGTAACACATTTGTTTTGCTTCAGCTCATTAACCTCAAATCAAAAAGTCATTAAATGAGGGACACAAATTGTTCCCGTTTTGTAGGATAACTCATGTAGCCTACATAATATAATCGATCTTCTTAAAATTAGTCTTCTCACATTATTTTTTTAAACAAACTAATCCTTTTTTATTTATTTATTTGGTTTAATCAAACAGTTTAATTTACCTAGAGTGGTTAATGTCTAGTTTTGTTGCGGTTCTATTAGTGCAGTATATCATGAAGCCTATATTCCTTTCTTATTTCTCCTTATAATGTTTATGACCAAAAAAGAGGGTTGCAATGCGGTTCAGACGTGTCTTTCCGCACGTCTCGTAAACCATGTGCGATCCTAGTAGAGTAGCTACGGACAGCCACATGCAGACAGCGGCCCCCTGTAGTCACATGACCTTGACGGGAAAGTATGAATCATGTAAACAAGACGGCTGCTAAAACGGTAACTTTGAGCATTCGAATTAAAGAGATACAGTTCCCCCCAAAATAAAATAAAAATATGTCATCATGTACTCGACCCTCATGTCGTTCCTAACCCGTATGACTTTCGTTCATCTTCAGAAAACAAATTAAATGAGAGATTTCTATTCCTCCATTGACAGCTATACGCTGATGCTTCAATACGTTCATAAAGAGATCGTAAAACGAATTCATATTGATTGAGCGAATAGACACGATTACTTTATATGATGAAGATTGAATTCAAAGAATGGCATGAGTATGAGTAATTATTAAAATAATTTAAATGTTTGGGTGAACTATCCCTTTAAGAAATAGTCTGACCAACTTGCAGTTAGTTCGGGGTAAACAGTCTTACTGTTTGGTATCAAATGAGGCCAATCAATGTTTAATGTACCTGACTTAAAAAAAAAAAAAAATTAACAATCTTAAAGAAAAAAATTGGATAAGTCTTCTTAGCAGTTTATCCAACCACCCCCTGAATGTGAATCAGCAAGAAGGAAATACAAATAAAATAGCTCCAAGAAGCAATACGGGCCCCGTATAATTTTCTGACAAACTGTACAAAAGTTATTAGCAACAATTGCAATTTTTTTTTCTCATGACTTGTAGGTGGCGCTGTACCCAAATTTGGCATGGCTTGGCCGAGAGACCGCATCTGAAACAATTTTGGTTCGGCCTTGTTAAGTTCGCGACATCATAACGTTCGAACAAAGAGGAATAAAAAAAATATGTTCAGTCATTTCTGTGCGGCTTGGTCCATTGTTAATCTAAGCCAATTTGCGTAAAAATGTAACAAAATTTGAAGGAGTAGCGAATAAACGAATAGCCTACTGTACTTTTCAAAATGGCCGCTACTGTAATGGAGTCTTCATGTAAGATGTTGAATGTGACCAGTTAGTTGTTTCAATTTTCTAGATCAAAGTGTCAAAAAGTTATAACCATATGAAAAGTGATTTAACTGAATAATGTTCCTATTTGCCATGGATAGGGCTGCCATAGATTCCCATTCGGGAAGAAGAATAAGAAAACTAACCGCACCTTTGGGGCTGGTCCCTAAATATGATCATATAGTACATCTAATAAATCTAATAATGACATAAGACAATAAAATATCTTGAAAATGAGTTTTATAGTTTTCAAGTACTTAAAACAGTTAAATAAAAACAAGTCCCAGAATATACAGAGTGAACAGTATGCCCCCAGATTATGTATACATCCTACATTGTTACTGTCATGATGCTTTTAAGAGTCAGTTTGTAAGCTTGAGACCATAGGAGTTTTGTGATCATTAGGATAAGAAGCTCCTTTAAGCCCACAGATGGCAGACTTTTGACACTACAGAATGTAAAGTATATAATGAAAGAAAAGATAGAGAAAAAAAAAAGGTACAAATAAAAATAGCCTAATATGGCAGCTGCCTACTTAGGGTCAACAATGGAAACACAAACAACAGCGTTGATTACCGTAGCATATTTTTTTTGTCCATTTTTATCATTTTTCGGCAGAGCACAAAATGCACACAAAGCCACAAAGTCAATTAGATGTACTGAATACCACAATGAGCATGACTCAGAAAAAACAGATTCTTGATTAATGACGTTTCAGTACAACTCATCTCTTGCGGACTTTTATCCATAGGCACGCTTCTCTATGGACTTCCAAGGTCACACAAAAAGGGTCTGACGTTCACAGAATAATTATTCAATAGTCCAATATCTTAATGGACCAGCACCAGGCCACCACAATGAGCACCACGGCCTTCCATGGCCAAAAAATCTGACACATGATAAAAAGGATTTTGATACAAAAAAAGCGGAGAGATCTTTATAAATTTGAGCTCCTCTGCACATTGTTTGCTCAACGATTCCCTTTAGCCAGATCAAGCTGAGGAGCGAGTGACAGACACGTGATTCTTGTGCATGGGAACACTGTTGTTGAAACATCAAGTGTCAACCTTTTGAGGTGAAACCATGCATACGTTTCCCAAGTGGATTAACGTCTTGCAAACAAAGCCGAGAGGTTTATGGAATAAAACAGTTAAGCTGGACAAAATGCTAACAAACATATGCACGTTATCAGACTTGGATAGAATTCATACATAACCTGTACACTTTCTACAATATTTATAATCATTGTGAGAAAAAAAAAAAAAAGAAGTGCCATCACTAAAATGTAAAGAAAGATATTTTGCCATGATTTAATTGTACATTTTGCATTTTCTATTTAAATTACATATGTTCAAAATGAACATGATTGAGACAATGGATATTTACACAGCTTATGCATTGAGTCTGAGGGACTGATCTTCTCGTCGTCTGGAGGAAATGTCAATGTCTATGGAATCTTTGCCCACGATGAGACGCAGACGTTTTGCTGGTGGGAGCGGGATGAAATCATCCTCGTTATCAAAGTAGTCCTCTTCCTCGTCCTCAGAGGACAGCGATTCCACTTCCATGTTCTGACCTACCTGAGTGGCCGCCTTGTGATCCAAAACATCCCCCCCTTCTCGCTTCACGATGCCCAAGGTGACGTCCTCCGGGTAAGCGCGATGCAAACCGGTGCCGTCTTCCTCCCGCTTCAGTTGGATCTTGAGCTTGGTGGAGCTGCTGTGGGAGCCGTGGCTGTAGCCGTTGTTCAGTTTGGCCACGTACGAGTTGCTCCTGTCCTTCTCGTGCTCTTTGCTGAACTTGATGCTGATTTTGGAGGAGCTCGAAGAGTTGCTCTCTCTGGCCTCGTTCTTACTGCTGCTGCTGTCTCGACGCCGGCGTAGTGTTATCTTGGGGATGCCTGAGTTGTTCTGCAGAATCAGCTGAGCGTCATAACGCGTGATCTGCCGCTTCTTCTTGCCCTTGCCTCGGCGGAGAGCCTTGCTGCTTTTAGCCGAGCCGTTGTAGTGCTGGTGGCGGTCCGGCAGGCCGAGCACTACCTTCCCACAGTCTGCTACATCTGCAGCCCGAACCGCGTGCCGCAGGTCAGGTACGCCCTCCTGGAGGAAGGACTCACCATAGGAGCCGGCGTCTTCCTGTTTCACTGTCCTCCTGCGTCTAGGACACGTCCCTTTCTTAGGACAGCTGGTCTCCAAACTAGGGGTGTTCATCTGGTGCGCAGGTGTCACGGGGATGAGCTCTCCAGGCTCCGACTTGAAGACTACACCCGGGCTAAACGGCTGACTTGATGCCTGCGTGCCGTCAGACCCCTGAGCACTGAGAGAGGTCCTCGTGGACCTACGAGTTCTGTAAGGGCAAAGTATGCTGTCCTTGCACAGGGAAGCACCCTTCGAAGAGCTCTGATTGTTTTCTGATGATCGTGCTACACTGCCTTTGCCTCCAGAACTGCGTCTGTCCGAGTCTCGTCTGGAGGGCTCCTTGAGATTCCCACTAGCGTTCACTCGACTAGAGGCTTTTGTCCATACGCCTCGACACCGTCGTCTTCCTTTAGACAAAGGCTGTGAGGGCTTTGACTTAAGTCTCTTTGGTAAACTTGAAATATTCGTTTGACTTCGTTTTGAGGATGAGGTAGAAGGAGTGCTTGACAGAGTTTGCCTTGTGACAGCCTTTGCTTCTCCGTGCTTTTTGACACAGGACTGCGAAGTCCTCTTACGTAATGCTGGAGAAACATGAAAGGAAGAGAAGAGATCTGATGAGCATTAGCTCTAACAGCATTATTAGTATCAAACGTCTAGTATTACAGGTCTCTCACATGTTTGTACAGTGGTTGGTTCCTGAGAGTCTGCATCTGCATTGGAGCTGACTGACTGGCTGTCAGAGTTCCTGCAACTTTCCCCCAGCTTCTTTAGTCTGTTCAGACGCTTGTCTGTCTCTCTGAGGCCGTACTTACTATTGATCACCGGAGTCTCCACAGGCAACCCTGCTTTCGACTTAAAAGCCCCAGTGCCACGTCTAAAGGAAAAATCTTATTGTTAAACATTACATTTAATAAATATATATTTGGAGCAAATATACATAAGCAAATAGTACAATATCACATATTAATTTTATTGTTAAAAGCTAAATAAAAATGTATATTATTTTGATATTAAATACATTAAGTATGAATATTTAAAAGCAAATAAATATAGAATGTTTCTAATGTAAATATTACATTTAATATTTTTATGTATACATTCAAATTGATATTGCATTTTATTTCCATTAAATAAATGTTCAAAATAATATTTAAATATTAATATTCAAGTATTTGGAAAGAACATGTATAAGCAAATAGTAAAATATTAACTTTATTATTAATACATATTATATTATTATTTAACCATTTTAAACAAATAAGACAAATATTAATAATATAATATTACTATTTAATAAATCTTGTCCATCACCAAAGTCCCGTGCAAGCCAAAAATGTCATATATGACAAAAACAACTTTTTAAATCGATTCATTTTTAATTGAACTGAATAAACATTTAAATGTTAATATTTAAATATTTGGAGAAAGAATGTAATATTTAAACTACTGAACTAATAAGCATTATTTCAACAGAACTTAATTCTAACGCTTTATAGAATATACAACACAAAATGCTGTTATAGTAATCCATTCCAAACTACTGCATTAAAAGAGACATGAGAAAGCACATGATACCTTTCACAAGTATAGCATTCACAAAATTCATTGTTTTCTCCAAAGAATCCATCTCCATAGTAACAGGAGATCTCTTCCCCTGGTTCAATGTCCCGCAGAACCTTCACACAGGCGGTATCTCGGCCTGTTGACACAAACTGTAACAAACGCAGCACATCAGCAAAATGTCATTTTCTCGTTTATCGGTTAATCTTCAGGTTAGTCTTCATTTCTGAGCCCAGACACAAACTGCAACAAACACCGTACATCAGCAAAATTGTATTTCCCGATTATCGTTTAATCCAAGTTAGTCTTCATTTTTGAGTCCAGTCTCATATGTACTTACCTTGCAGTTTGGCCGGCAATCTGTAAAAACAATTAAAAGAAAACACCTTAAATTTCCTACAAAAAGTCACCGTAGGATAATTTTATAATTTATCGATCATGGGTGACTGTTCAAAATCCAGAAGAGAAATACCATGGTTAATAAAAGCTGCAGGCCCCAGCCAGAGTTGCGCGCAGTTTTTGCGTGTAGAGTACATGACACTGAAATCATTCTCTCCGTGTCGAAGCAACATCCTCTCTTCACTGGGAGACAGCTCAGCAATGCAGCCCACAAGATGCTCGATTTTATCATTCCTTTTCCTGTAATGTGCACAGGGGTATGAATATATGATGAAAACTAGCAGCAAATTAAGTTGATGATCTGATTATATAAAAACGCTAACTCACCAATCTTTTGTTGCAACAATTTTTGCTCCGTTTTGCTCAGAGGAGTAGCGATTGCAAGGAAGGATCTCAAAGCCACTGTCTGAAGCAAACATGCGCAGGTAAACAAACACCTGTGGGATATGAGAGTTTTTTTTTTTAAAACATTTCATAAATATTTGGAGCAAATATACACAAACATTAATTTAAATAAATATATATTCATTTAATCATGAGATATTAATACTAATTTTCACAGGAAATAAATATTAAATGTTAATATTAAATAACCTAGCTTTAGATATTACATTTAATATTAAAATTGCCATTAAATAAACATTTAAAATGTACTGAAGTTTTTGGGGCAAAAATGTACACACAAATAGTAAAGTATTTAATAATAATAATAATAATGTCATCATGAAAAATTAAACTATATTAATATTTAAATATTACATTTAAAGCGGATTAAAATTTTTGAAGCAAATCAACAAAAATTAAATGTTAATATTCATTTTATCAAACATTAAGCAAACAAGCTTTTCATTTAGTGTTGTCACAATACTGGAATTTCCAATATTAACCAGCAGCTGGTATCGGTGTATCAATACTGCAGAAAAGGAGTATTGGAAGCGATATTTCAGTATCGATACATATCGAAATTGCAATATTTTTGACAACACTAATTGCATTTAATATTAATATGTATAAACCATTTAAATGGTCTATACATATCAATATTATAAACCTGCCGGGGCATGAGAGGAAAATAAATATTGTTAAATGATCATCAACATGTAGTATAAATCATGAATTGAGATCTTTCCAAATACATGATTTACATGTGCTTTGAAGAGCTTCTCCTGGGACTTGGTCTTGTTGAGGAAATGATGTCTCGTCCAATCGCCAGAGGTCAGAGCCTGAAAGGCTTTCTCCAGGTTGTCATGCTTCTTAAAACGCTCAATGATCTCCCTCAGCTCCCCTTGCCGACCTTTGATTGGCCGAAACCTAAAAAGGAGCATCACATCAACATGAAAGACAAGCTTAATTACTGCAGACCCTGAAAATGTACCTAGCTAGAAACACAAACCTGGTGTTCATCTTGTGGGTCTGGAAGCCAAGGTAAGGATCAAGGATCAAACTAGTACTCAGATCATCATATTCACACAGCTCCTTGGCAGTCATTCCCGATGAGGGGACATGGCGCCTTTCTGCCTCCGGGGGAGCCCCACCACAACCTGTTTGAATATTTGCCATTAATAACCATTAAGGACAGGATTAAGATGATGCATTAGTAGTTAAACGAGTTGGAAAAAACAAGTAATCTGTGTGATGGCTTGCAAGGAACTTACGTCGACTGCATCTTCTGCCACTCGGGGAGCCCTTGCTTTGACGAAGATGGGATCTCTGTGTGTTTTGCAGCCTGGACTTGCTTACGGGCTGATTACTGGAGAACTTGCTGCCATGTCTCCTGCCATTCAGCACCATGTTCTTGGATTCTCCCATCTACTTCATACCAGCTGGCGTTCTGGAGAAGTCGCATTGAGCTTCTGTGTGCTTGTGAGAAACCATTCAACAAGGAGACAGCAGAAACAACTGGGCTGAAGCCTGATCTGTTGTCTTATCTGCCAGGATACTCTGAATCAAACTAGTTTCTTCAGATGTTTCTTCACCTAGATAAAATAACAGATTATTCATAGGCTATAATATGCTTATTAACAAATTAATTTATTTGTAAGAATTGTTATAAAGTCAGTAGTTGTTAGTCAAACATAATTACAACACAAATGGTAGTGGTTGCTTTCATGATCAGCATGCAGTTCATTTAAAAAGTCTTGAAGTGTTGTGCAAGATATTGATTACTTTTTAAATATTCTTTAGTATAGAGCGCCACCCCCTGGCTGCTGTTGGAAATAACAAAAGCTGCCTTCCATTAAACTACAAATCTAGAATTCACAATTGCGATAGTCTTGCAAATACTGTCACATCGGCCAATAATTCACAAAGTTAATTGTTTGCCTATCATTTAGTTCATAACTTACATCAGAACACGTCTCTGCTGTGGCTAAAACACTCCAATGTAAGCGTCGGTGTATTTAAATCCCAACACAAACCACATTAACACGCCGATTGAAGTTTATGCCCCAAAATACTGCTATAGTGAACCGAAACGAAAGGTTAAGGGTAATATAATGACTTTAAAGTGTTAATTCGCTTTATGTGCTGCTAAACCACCAACATTGGCGGTGAACGTAAACATTCGATGAATGCTAACTAGCTTAGCATCGAGCTAACCAAACAATGAGACTTGCCAAACCGGCAGGGCAAACATATCTATAACAGAGTTCCTGACGGATATTCCAATACAGTAATAATTCAAATAAAAGCATGATTACGCCCCGTAAGTTTTATTCCAGTGAATATTTTTTACGATGTTGACTTTAAACGATAATAATAGGAGTATCACATTGGGCCTAATGTACAGCTAACTACGAGATTGCTAGGCGACACCCGGAAAAGCCCTAAGCAGGAGTGATCTCGGTTACCATATACACGCAGTACTTTAAATACTCACGTTTTTCCTCTTCTACGTCAAAGCTTGTCCATCACCAAAGTCCAATGCAATCAAAAAATGACATATTGCCGAAAGATTGTCCGAAATTTGTGCATTAAAATTCAAGATGGCGGCCGTTTCCAGATCAACAGAGACGACAGGACAACCGAGCCGCCTCAGAAAGAAATAGACCCAAAATGTTTGAATTATCGGCCCTACTTTGACGCTTACTGCTTCTTTCTACCTCCCAAACTGTCCGTATAATACTGTCGCACTAAGAAAATGTGGCTAGATGTTGATCAAGAGCTATAAACGCCTCGACAAACTCAGATGTATACAAAGACAGCGTTGTTGTTGTACCCCTTTAAATGTGCACTTGCGGCTCGATCAGTGCGCTTGTGTTTCCGTAGAGCAGCAACAGCATCCCACCGCACCATAGCCTCTCACAAATTCACACTTTTCTGCTCTAACTTTTCATCTCGCAACCCCTAGAATTAATAATTTGTGCTGTTATATGGAATAGTGAAAAACAAAGTATTCCTGTGCACATCGGCAAGAAAAATTATAACCGCAGGTTATAATTATAATCGTTAAGAAAATGTAGTGTCTCATTATGTGTTGCGTATTGTAACCTTTTCTAAAATATGTAAACATGTATATATTGTATAGATCACTTCCATTATCTTTGTTTAAACAAATACACGTATGTTGATACACTACCTTTTAGCTGCCTAGTAAAAATATGTCCTATAGCTTGTTGTGTGAGTGTTGTGCATGAGTCAATTATGACGTTTTGATTAGTTCAACACCTTAGTTTATTGATTGAAATTTGAACACTAAAGAATAATAAAGATAACCAGAAAAAAATAAGTTACAAATAGACCTCACATTAAAAGAAACAAACAATTAAAAACACCATCGCACATGCAACATAGGCTACACTGATATCATTATTGTGAAGAGAGTTATAAGCCAGAAAAATAAAAAAAACTGTTTGGATCAGATTCCTTCAAAAATCCTACAAAGTTGTTTCCCCTATGTGAGTTTTCAAGAGCCAAACAACAAGACACTGTTGTCTAAAAATGGGTCTTTCTGAGTTTTTCCAGTGTTGAAGAATATAAGTTTTGCTTGTAATAAACAGAGGTCCAACATTTTCAATTAACAGGAAAATATTGATTATGCAAAATTATGACCTTTTAATAACACAAATGTCATACAGTGTATATGTGCTGGGTAGTGACTGATTACATTTAATCTGGATTACGTAATCAGATTCCAAAAATTAAGTAGGCTACTTGTAATTAGATTATATTACGTTTTAAAATACTTGTAATCAGACTATACTTTTTTATTGATTACATGATTATATGTTATTCTCACAATGGCAGACAAATATTCATAATTCATTGATTCTCACTACTACTTTTTTATCTTTCAAATTTTCCTTTCTAAAAACACCTACTGCTTGGATACATTCAGAAGGTCTTCCAGGTTTGTGGAACTGCACACACTGACAGAAAATGTGAGCCTATTGCTGAAAACTGAGACCCACACATCATATGATCACTGGAATTACAGAAATCATTTGACTTTTAACACGTGTTTTCCTCACACTTTGCACATTGCATATCTAATCATATCCTGATTCACACATTAATCATTATTTGAATTATCACTCAGTTTCAGTGAGTTATTTAACCATGCATTAATGTCTTTGGAAGGCTTTTGTCTTTCAAACACATTAAAATGTACAAATTCACATCATTTCATATAACATGCAAAGCAGGGATTCCCCAACTTTTTTGTCAGCTGAAATGTCTTTGACCTAATATATTTACTTTAAGTACCCCCTGAGATTTTAATTTGTAAGTTAGGTCAATAATAAAATTAAGACAATAATAAAAAAAATAAGTTCATGGTTCTCTGATGTCGGTTAATGGTCACATGACATGCAGTCGAACAAATAAAATATTGTTTAGTAGTTATATATTTTTTGTTTTTGTTTCACAATTATTTATTTTAATTTAAATTATGTATGATTTAATTACTTAATAGCTTTTCATTAAACTCATGAACTCCTGCAGTTCCATCATGAACCCCAGTCTGGTGTAACCCTGAAGTAATGTAAAAAAGATCCTAATGCACTTCATGTTGTTGATAACAAAGAATGGAATATATTTTCTTTCTCTTTGTTTTTTCATATTAATGGTATTAAGATTATTCTACTCAAATCAGTGTGATAAAACAACCCATTTTTTTAAGAAAAAAAAGAAGAAAGTGGATGTAGCCTATCTGAAAAGCCTACAAAGATGCCAGCGATGTCTAATTAGTAAACAAAACACTATTAATAAAATGTATGATCCGGATCACAAAACCGGTCTAAGCAATTTCTTTCATAAATCAAATGAAAAAAAATAAGTGTCAGAAATGTCACCATGGGCAAAAACGTATTAAACAGTTAGTTAATTCTGGATAATTGGGACATTTTTAAAGTGATTTTAATGTCAAAATTTTGTTATTAAACTTCAAACAAACAGGAGTGTTAACGTTATAGGCCTTTAAAATATAGTTTAGCCTACATAGAAAAAACAGTCTATGAGAAAAACATACAGCCAAGGTGGTACGCTAATCATTATATAAATATATTTACAGGGCTCACATGTACGTTAGACAGTCTAATTGCTTTCTTATTATGTGAATGACGCCAACTCGCCGAGACAACGGAATGACGTAAAAGAACAGATGGAACGGCGTTTTAAAACCTGTTCGAATAAAATTAGTCTTATGTTACTTTCTATGATGTATCATAACGTTGGCAGATACGTGCTGTAAAATATGTTTCTAACATGATTCTTTTATTAATAATATCGATCAGCGTGATATTAAAAAGTAGGGATGGAGAAATGTGACAAAACGATACCGTTATCGTCGCTTTATACGGAACTCATGACAGCAGAAGTCGAAAAGCATGTTGAGCCTGTCCTCAAGTCAGTTCTTTCAATCTAAATCCTGTTGTAACTATATTTGGAGAACATTTACAGAGCTGGTCCCGGATCAGCCATAAACACCCAAGGCTGTAGCACGCACATTGATGATGTCACTCACCGAGAACAACAACAGCCCCTTAAAGGGATTCTCAGCACAGCTTAGCTTCTTAGTTTGCTCTAAATTGCTGACTAATTCTCACTTATTAAAGCGTTCTTTTTTAATTAAGAGCTCAGTCAGATTACCACGATAGTTTGAGTTCAATAATTTTATTGAGCGAACGAACAGTTTTGTTTTAACGTTACATCTATCGCTAAAATATGTCAGGCCGCAGTGATAGGCTAACAACGCGCTACTAGCGGTCTATAAAACTATTTTGCATAGTTTTGTAAAAAATAAATAATTAAATACATGCCTTATTTCGTCCAAAAGCTTAGCAAAAACAGCAATATGCTGAGTTGTCTATTTGATTAATATTAACTTTACATCTCAGGAATGTGCTAGTATGTAAAAGGTAAGTTATCACTATTAAGTGTTTCCACATTACTAATTTAATTTTAAATATATAAATCGTAAAACTTGCAGACGTTAAAATGCTTTAATATTGCATATGTTTTATGAATTTTCGGTTGAGATGCTCTGTCTTGATGCTTATTACAAATTACATTTTGTTTTAATTCGTGAACGATTTCTTTCACGAATCGAATTGGAACAATTACAGTGGTGCTAGAGATAACTGAGTCAGTCAGAATGGATCTTTGGATATAACATTGACAATGTTTTATGCATTTACTGTTGAGATGCACATTATAAAATACATTTTGTTTTCTGTTAGGTGCAGTCAAACGTCTCTCAGTGAGAGAGCAAGACAAAAGGATGATCTTGAAGATTTAACCAAGCACTGACAAACATGCCTCAACGGAAGAGAGCCCTTGTTCCCATTAATACAAGGAGAAGGGTTAAAGGTGATGAAGAATACTTCCCTTTCAACTCCCTACCCATGGAATGCCAGCTCCATGTGCTTTCATTCCTCAGTGAGGTGGACAAGTGCAACTCTGCCCTTGTGTGTGCTAGCTGGAGTTGCTTAGTGCGCTCCGGGAAGCTCTGGAGAGTTGCAGACTATTCTCGCCGTGGGGTGTTTCATCTGGGCCAGGAGGGTCTGCTAGTTTCCAACAGAGAGTTTGAGCGCTGGAAAGCTTGGGTTCACCATTACACCCATCATCTTATATCCCGTGGGGCTAGTTTGCTGACTCTGAAGGCCAGTTTTGATCTAGGGGACCTGTGCAATAAATGGGGAGAGCTCCTGTCACACCTTCTAGAGAACGTGCATTGCCGGGATCTCAGTCATGTAGATTTGAACTGGACATTTACGCTGCTGGAGCCCCTCGACCTTCGTGTTCACACCAGTTCTAGCTCTCATCAAGACAATATTACCAAGATGGACCAGGTCAATAACTTCCAGATTCTCCTGACCAGACTCGTCCACAGCTGTCCCAGGATAAGCAAAATGCGACTACACTTCGACTGGTCCGAAACGTCAGTTACGCTGATAACTCAGTTTCAACACCTTCGTATCTTAGAACTGAAGTACTTTTGGGTATTTAAAGGGGTCAGCCCTAACACTTTACAGACACTGACGAAATCACTCCCTAATCTAAAGTCCCTTACGCTCCATGTTCTTGTACCTCTGCGGAATTTAGGCATCTCGTACACCCTTGAATCCCTTTCGCTTGAGTTCTTGGATGTGTCGCCCAGTCGCGGTCTGGTCTTCTCCTGCCTAAACCTTCCAGCGCTGCGAGAGCTGCGGGCCAAGAAGATAGTTCGGGGCATTACTCTGGACCGCAGGACTCGACTACAGATACAGAGCCGATGGCCCTGCTTGTATCAGGTCTTGCGTGAAGGAACCCCCAAGCTTCAGGCCCTTAACAATGAAAGGCTCCTTCCCAACTGGAAAGAGCAAAGTTACAGAGAGCTGACGTCAATCCTCCAGCAGTCTTGCTATTGCCTTCAGCATTTAGACAGTTGGCTCTGGTGAAGTTGAAACTTAAACAATCACGACCACATCCGGAAGAAAAACATTAGATGGACCAAAAATATACTCAGATAACACACTTCTGATCCTCTCAAATAAAATGATTTAATGCTGTAATTAAATTATACATCAGCCACATCTTGTTAGCAAATACCTGGATTAAATTTCAATATATGTGCATTTTATTAACCTTACAATTATGCCTAAAAAGAGTTTTGACTTGTGCTATGAAGGTTTATGATCCAGTGCATTTTTTAGGAGCTTATGTGAAGTCAGGAAAATTGTTCTATTGTGCAAAAGTAGGATAAAGCAGATTGCAGCAATGGAGTGAGGAGAATAGGATCACTTTGACATTAACTCTTTATTAATTCCTTAAAACATTTAATTCCTTGTGTGTTTCAGTAGGAATCATCAAAAATAGAGTTTTTTTTGTTTTATTTTTTGCATTTATTTGTGTGCATTATGTCCTGAACATATGTGTTTTCAGCAATCTGTGACCAAAGGTTATGACATTCCTGATAATCTATATTTCAGACAACTTTTTCCTCTTCTGACAATTTAATTTTAATCTCACTTTCAGAAACTGGAATTGAAATAGATTTTTTTTTTCTTTTTGAGCCTGTTATTGAGTGTTTTTAAGGATTTTCACATGAGTGAAAATGTATTGTGTTGCATCCTACAGTTGATCCATATTTGGGGCAAATGTCTTGCATAATACAATTAAAAGCACAATCTTGAGTTTAGGGCTTTCTAAAGAAGTAATGAGTAAAACTTGAACTGCTTAGACATTCTTTACATGATGAGGTATTAACTGACCAATGAATAGGCATGTCAAAAAGATCAGATCAGCATTCATGCTAATCATTAACATAATGTGCCTTTAATTAAGTTTTTCTTCCATGGAGTTTTGCTTTGATTTTATGGAATGAAAATATTGCCTTTAGCACCAAAAACTAATAGATAACTCATATAATGTATATCATGTGCATAGAAGTTCTGTCCATTTTCCCCTCATAGTAAACAACAAGTGGATGAAATGTGATTTGTGTGCAGTACTTCGTGCTCATCCACAGGATGGCACCACCATACCTTTTTCTTTTCGGTGCAGTGATAAATGAATTCTGTGTACTGGCTGGAACTCAAACAGCTACAATAAATTGATACGATTTTACTAAATACAATTTTTGTGCTGTTTTGATTGTTTTTTTTTAATGCAAATGGTTCACTGTAGCTTTCAGTTACATTTCCTGTTATTGTAAGTACATTTTTATATAGCACACTTAAACATATAGCAAAGCTATCCAAAGTGCTGAACAGATTAAAGAAAAATAAAAGAAAAACAGAGTAAAACGAAACAGACAATACAACGGGAGTATAATATTAAAATGCCAGGGAGTAGAGATACGTTTTCTTATTTAAAAATGGTAATGGAAGGTGCAAAGCGGCTGTCCAGAGGCAATTGGTTCCCATAGACGAGGGGTGGCAAAGTTTTATGTTGTTATTTATATGTATATATTTTAAATTATTTATTTGTACAATCGTTTTAAGATCATTTAAAATAATTATTTAGTCCATTTTGATGTTTACAAGAGCCAGGCACAAACGAAAAAGATTTGACATTAAAAGACTTTAATTTAATTTAAGGTGAATATAAATAGATATTTAAAGTATTTTTACAAAGAGTGACAGTTTTTATCTATCTATCCATCCATCCATCTACAGAGTCCCCTCCCCTAACTCTTTGGAAAACTCCAAATTTCGCTCAAAGACATACTGATTTAGAAGTAGAAAAGGGTTCAATGAGTCATCAGAGAAATTTCTGGGCAAACACTGCTGTCACCTCTGCCAGGTTCCCAAACAGCTGGATGTCTTATCACTGAGGTCTGATGGTCTATGGCAGAACATAAGACGGACTCAAGAGGATCAGAATGGGATTACTCCGCTCAGTTCCAGTACATTTACTTTCAGAATGCACATCTCTTTTTTCAGCAACAAAACTTTTTGCTGACCTTGGACCGCATAACAGATATTATAACTGATTCCAGATGTGGGACAAAGGGCAATGCAAAGCATTACATGTAAAATACAGTCATGTTTGTGTTTCTGGCTCATCCATGCAAGTTAATGTGTAATCTTGATAGGCGTGGTAGTGGTGCTTGACGTCCCAACTGATATATTGTCAAGATCTGTGAGAGGGTACAGAGTCTAAAAAACGCTCAGCAAGTTCCCTCAGCTCACTTCATTCTTGGAGGTTTCTCAGAAGGATCGGAAATGGCCAAAGGAACTGGCATTTCCAAGGCCGTGGCTGTCGGCATTGGGGTCGTCACAGTTTCTTCTGTTTGTGGTTTAGTGTTGATGGTTGTGATGTTCCAAATTCAAATAGAGGAGAAACGTCCACTGCGTCCACCTCGTCCAACTAAACCTCCAGTTATTCCAACAGATCTTCCAACGAATCTCAGACTATACGACTATTTGATTCCTGAGAGCTACAAAGTCTTCCTCCAACCGTACCTTTACGCTGCGATAACTAACAACTACACAAACCAATCCTTCTTTTTCACGGGGAACTCAACTGTAAGGTTAAAGAGTATGAAAGTCTCCAAAACCATCTTACTTCATGTTCACAACCTAAATGTGACGAATCTGGAAGTGAGGGCATCTGATTCAAATGAGAAATTAGTGAGCAGATATACAATTCATTACAATGAAAGTAATTTTCTCGAGATCCAACTCGAGGGCCAATTATCTGGAAATGGGACCTACTATGATATTTTTACCAGCTTTGAAGGGGAACTTTTTGAAGACTTGGCTGGGTTGTATGTGAACCGGTACACCGAGAAGAGTAAAGACGAGGATGAGGAGGACGAAGAAAGGTAAAGATATCTGGAAACCTAGTTTCTTTTAATAGAAATATTATTTATAAACTAGTATATATATATATCTATATTTTTTTTTTAAATATTTTTGTCTTACAAATGTCTCTTTTCAGTTCGGTTAAAAACACCCAAGAATCATTGAGTCATTGACTGACAAAATGTGAATGTGTACTTATTTCAGTCTATGATATATTTGCATGTATTTCGTCACATGAATAGTTTTAAAAAATGTATTCTCTAAACTTTCTCTTCATAATATTCACCACAGACTATCTTTTGTCGGGTAAATTGTTTATTGTGAGAAGTCTCCTGAGATTTTTTTTGTATGAAATCACCGTTATGTACATTTACTGTTGTTTTTACATATTTTAATGACAATCAGTGATCAGTGAATCTTTTGATCAGTGAAAGATCAATCCAGAACATAATTTGCATAAATACTCCTCCAGAAACAGATTCCTCGCCACCAGCCTGTTGCAACCCATAGACGCGAGGAGAGTATTTCCCTGCTTTGATGAGCCAGCTCTGAAGGCTGTGTTTGATATCACTATTATCCACAGACCTGGAACTATTGCCCTCTCCAATAGAATGGGAGGTTAGTATACTAACTTGTCAGGCTTGACGAAGTCAAAATTTCACTGTACATGAAAGAACATATTTGATATATAATATATATACACGCTTAAGAATAAAGGTTTAAAAAGTTTTTCGCCGCACAGCGCCAGAGGAGTTCCCCAAAGAATCTTTCAGTGACCAGTTTAAAAAGAACTTTTAAAAATCTAAAGAACCTTTTTTCAACTTTTTTTGTGGTATGAAAAGGTTCCATGGATGTTAAAGTTTCTTCATGGAACCATAGATTAAGAACCTTTATTTTTAAAAGTTTAAATATTTAGTCCTAAAAACAGTCTCTAATACAGACAATAAACTTAAAAACAGCAAACAGCGTTCAAAACCTGACAGATTTTGAAAAGACTGTTGCTTATTAGAAAAGAATTTAAACAATGTAAACAAAACAAAAATCAAGGTATTTATGCTCAATGTATAATTTCTGTTTTTCAGCCTCAGACTCGATGGAAATAGATGGAGAAGAATGGGTTATGACTGTATTTGAACAGACCCCCATCATGTCAACTTATCTATTGGCTTTCACTATAGCTGATTTTACGTATAAATCGATAGCTACTGGGACAAACATGCATGTATGTTGCTTTAATTTTTTCATTTCACTTCAGTGCTGGCTTTTTTATTTATTTATTTTTTTACATTTCACAAATTATTATTATGATGTGTTTCCAAGATATATGCTCGGAGAGAGGCTATTGCAGCTGGCCATGCTGACTATGCAGCTGAAATAACACAGAAGATTCTGATTCACTATGAGAATGAATTTGAATTGAAATACCCACTGAACAATCTAGGTGAGTCAGGGGGAAAAAACAACGAGGTTTCAATGGCTCTATTGAATTATGTTGTTTATTTGAATTGCTTGCATCAATACATATGGATGAAGGTCACTTATTAAATGTGTTTTTTGTGCCCATACAACAAAAAGTTTTTGGGAAAAAATTGGACCCCATTGACTTTTATTGTATGGACCGGACAAAAGACCTTCTTCAAAATAACTGGTAACACTTTACGATAAGGTTTAATTTGTTAACATAAATGAACTACATTA
Organism: Semotilus atromaculatus; assembly: GCA_031834385.1. NCBI lineage: Eukaryota > Metazoa > Chordata > Actinopteri > Cypriniformes > Leuciscidae > Semotilus > Semotilus atromaculatus. The sequence goes on from JAULUF010000001.1 coordinate 3,623,843, forward strand.
GTTAACATTAACTAACAGCGAACAATACTTCTAGAGCATTTATTAATCTTAGTAAATGTTAATTAAACTTGAATTAATATTATTAAGATCAAAAGTTGTATCTGTTAACATTAGTGAACTAACATGAACATTGTTTTTAACTTAAGCATACTGTAAGAATATTGTTCTTTGTTAGTTCATGTTAGTTATTGCATTAACTAATGTTAATAAATAAGACCTTATTGTAAAGTTTTACCAAATATCTTTTGTGTTCTAAAAAAAGAAAGAATGTGAACAACAGAATATGGAACATTACACAATGTTCATTTTTGGATGAACTACCCCAAATAGAACATGCTGAACAAGCTGAAATGAGTCTGTGTTCCATATGAAAGACATGGAGGATAACAAGCTAAATTTGTTTTATTACAGATCAGATTGCCCTGCCAGATCTCAGTGTCAGAGCCATGGAAAACTGGGGTTTAATTTCATACCAGGAGTCAGGTTTGCTGTATGATGAAGATACGGGATCAACCTTTGATAAAGAAGGGGTGGCCACTCTGATTGCTCATGAGTTGGCACATCAGGTAAACATATGCATAACCTTAATATCCTATTGCATAATTTATCACAGACTAAAGTTTACAAAATGTAGTCAAAAATATGCAAATAAATAAACAATCAAAATATATGAGAGTTTTGATTAGCCTATTTATTTTTGCTATCCTATGACTGATTAAATAGTTAACTGCATTTTAAAATTTGCATTCTGCAGTGTATTTTCTCTGATGTCTTTAGAACAAAACATATTTAGATCATCCACTAGAACTTGGGGTTGAGAACCCCTAAATTGTAAATCTTGAAATAAATATTTTATTAATTTTATGCCTGTGCATAATTTCAGTGGTTTGGAAACCTTGTCACTATGCGCTGGTGGAATGACCTGTGGCTGAATAAAGCATTTGCGACATACATGTCATACATTGGGGTGGAAGCTGCTGACTGGGACTTGGTATGTTTTTGTTTATTTTAGCATAATGATTTTAACAAAATAGTACCCAGGGTTACTCTTTTTTTATTATTACTTGTCGACAACTATAATGGGAATCACTTAATTAAATTAAAACTTTGCCACCTTCAACTTCATCTGATGATACTGTTCATTTGTTTTTTTCAGAAAGATCTAATTGTTCTCAGAGAAATCCAGTCCGCCTTTCAAGTGGATTCCTTGAACTCTTCTCATCCTCTCAGCTTGAAGGAAAATGATGTTCAAACTTTCTCTGAGATCATAGAACTTTTTGATGACGTCACATACAGCAAGGTTGGCATGACATCTAAATACAGTTATAGTCTCAGTAAGTAGCTTAATGTTCAAAATTAATAATAATACCTTCATGCTCTGTACATCCTCTAGGGTGCTGCTGTGTTGAGAATGCTGTCCGCATTCATGACTCACAACGCATTTATGAAAGGACTCAGGGTAAGCCGAAGTCGGGGGATTTATATACACTATTGTTCAAATCTTTGGAGGATTTTTTGATGTTTTGAAGAGGAAAGGTCTCTAAGGCTCAACAAGGCTGCATCTATTTGATCAATAATACAGTAAAACAGTAATATTGTATATTGTGAAATATTATTACAATTAAAATAAATGTTTTCTATTTTAATAACTTTTGAAATGTAACTTATTCCTGTGATGGCAAAACTGAATTTTCAGCATCATTATTCAATTATTTGAAAACAATCTATTTATATATTGTTCAGATGCTTTATTTTTATTTTATTTTATTTATTTATTTATTTATTCAAATGTTATATATCTACTTTAAATATTTTAATATAATTGTGTTTTTACAACTTATGACCTTCTGTGATGATGTGATTATTGTATTGTTTATGTATTGAATATTTTAAAGTATGGTCAAGACTGATTGTCTAATTGATAAATGTATATATTTTAGACGTATCTCCTCAACTTCCGGTACAATAACACTGTGTACAACGATCTTTTGGAATGCTTGCAAAAGGTAAATCGAGGACCTATATACCTTATTTTTTATTTGAAATAATATGAGAGAATAATGACAAATATTTCCAACAATGATCAGGAGACAAATCTAGATTTGGAAAGCTTCATGAGCACATGGATTGAGCAAGCTGGGTACCCAGTAATCACCATTATTACCCAGACGGGGGACACGTCTCAAGAACAGTTTTTACTAAAGCCAGGCATGGGCCATGGGTGAGTTCCAAAAATCAATGGTATTCAATATTATCATATTTACTGAATCATTTAGGTTCCATGGCAGGCCATTTATCGCATTGGATTTAAACTAATAAAATAAAAAAATCCTAAATCGTTGTACCATTATATAGTTTTTATTGTTTAGTCTCTATAATTCAGTAGTTTCCAAATTCAAATATTCTTTATATTCTTCCTAACAGTATTCCATGGCAGGTTCAAATAACATACATTAAGTCTGATGATTCGGGGTTGAAAAAAGATTTACTGAGAGTAAAAGGTCCAGGTAAGTAACGAATAAACTTTAAAGCTTCATTTTAAAATATAATAAGGAAACCTGCCAAAACAACAGGGCTAAATATGCAGTAGCTGTTTTTAGTGATTAACCCTGCTGCTCATTTCTGCATCCTTCCTAATAGTTCGAAGGCCACATTTTCAACTCAAAGATGAATGGGTTCTCGCCAACATCAACTGCACTGGCTTTTACCGTGTGAACTACGATGAAGAAAACTGGAACAAACTTCTAATGCAGCTTGAAAAAGATCATCGTGTAAGATATGTTATTAGCATTCTTTTTAAATCACTTTACAGTTAAGGGCAGCAACATAACTTTGCGCAAGTACGCCAACCCTTGGCCAACAACCGATCCGGTTAAATTTTTACTTAATGTGCGCTGTTCCATTGGTCTAGTGGTATCAAACTTCAGTAGGCTACTCAAGGGGGCGATAGATCAGAGTGCAACGGCTTCTCGAACAAGAAAAAATGTAGGGCGGGACTTGATTTTGTCCATTAGGTATTGATTGGATCGTTGGATTGTTGTGGTTTGCTAGACCCTTAGGTGCGTTTACACAATGTCTAATTACGAGATTACGAATTGTAAAAAGCATTCACGTTCTCGTAGAAATCGTAATTACAGCATGTTAACTAGGAATTTTCATCATGTGTCGTCTCGTAATTACGTTAATTACATTGTGAACTTTTCACATTTCCGGGGGTTCACAGAAGTGGAAGTCGTCATCGTTGGGTAAACTTAGTGCTGAATGGGAGACAACAACTAGGCTATAAAATGTTGTTATTTTGATTAAGGATTACTAGAGCACATGAACTTGATGTGGACAGATAGGTAGGCTAATTTATAATAATGCTGCAATACATAAAAAGCGTTATTTTGTATAGGCTATGCTTTGTCAAATATAACTGTTTTACTGCCTTTAAAGGAGCTACCAAAAATGAGCACAATTCGATGTCCATCGCATGCAGATTGATATCTAAAAATTCTGATATCTAATTATTTTTTTCTTTTGACTAACCTTTGGATTTTAAAAATGAATAAAAATAATTTGCTAGTTTAGCTGATTACCTTAAAAGTCCATAGATATCGCCATCAGTTCACACTGCTGTAAGACTTTCTCCGACGAGCGGATACGATAGACTTGTTTTCCTGTTTGTTCATGTGACGTTCGTCATATAGCCATAGACAGTAAAGACATTGACAGTAGCTGCTGCTAAACTGAAACTGTAAAAAAGACATTTAGGCTAATTTACGCGATCGCCTCTTGTGCCCGCGCTGAGTAGGCTAGGCTACAATGCGCGCGATCCGACACATTTCCGCACGCAATTTGCGAAATCGAGTTTGCGTAGCATAAGCGTCTGCGTTCACGTACTTGCGTGAAGTATGTTTGGTCATATACAGAAAATATTCAAAATTCAAGCAGAATACTAATGAGATCAATACCTTACGTATTTAGAGAATTCCACTCATCAACCGAGGGCAACTCATTGATGACGCTTTTAATCTGGCAAGGTACATTTCTCATTCAGATAATTTGCCAATTCTATCGTTCTGGGATTTGTTGCTGTATTGTTAATTTCTAATATTTTTTGTAAAGGGCTCATCGCCTCAACGTCACTATTGCACTAAGTCTAACTAAGTTCCTGGTGAATGATACTGAGTATATTCCATGGGAGTCCGCGCTGAAAAACCTGGACCATTTTATCCTTATGTTTGATCGCTCTGAGGTCTATGGTGTGATAATGGTGAGCACAAGGAAACAGTCTAATTGAACACATACAAAACAGTGAAAAATGTGATAACTTATCTGTACATTTCTATGTCAAGAAATACCTACGCAAGCAAGTTACAGGACTATATGAGCACTTTGAAGGGTACACAAATAATGCAACCATTCCTGAGGATTACACTGACCAGTAAGCACTTTTTTTTTTTTGTCTTTCTTTACATATATTTTGTTGGAAAAATAGCAATCATTCTTTGATTTTTTTCTTCTTCTTAGGTATAACCAGGTAAATGCCATTTCAGTGGCCTGCACTCATGGCCTTCCTGCGTGCATAGAAATGGCAACAAGTCTGTTCACAGATTATAAAAATGGCTCAGATGTGTGAGTTGCATCTTTAAGATTAAATTATTGTTAATTACAGTTCCACGAGATATCTATGCATATACATAAGATATATTGACTTGAAGCTGATGTAATTTTACATTTAGGATTCATCCGAATTTGAAGAGAGCAATCTATTGCAGTGCGATAGCTACCGGTGATGAGGATGATTGGGAATTTGTTTGGGAAGAATACCAAAGGACTACAGTCGCTGCCGAGAAAGACAAATTAAGATATGCCCTATCATGTACCAAAGAAATCTGGCTGCTGAACAGGTCAGGTCACCGATTCAAGCTTTACACCATCTCAACGGACTCTATGTTTACTTCATACTCACTATTGATGTTTATAATCCAACAGATATCTTGAGTACACTCTTGACCCTTCAAAGATAAGAAAGATGGATATGGTCTCTACCATAAACTACATTGCCAAAAATGTCGCCGGCCAGCCTCTCGCATGGGATTTTGTTCGTGGCAAGTGGTCCTACATCACTCAAGAGTAAGTTAAGGTTCAAATGATTATTTAAATTCAATGAATGGAGAAACAATTTTCACTCAAAAGCTTGCTAGTAAATTTCACAATTGTTACAAAGAAACAGCAAGCAACACATTGAATTAAAGACAACATTTCGAAGTAGAAAGACAGATTGTATTTTCAATACAAACAATTATTATTTTTTTTTTTTTACAGTGCAGGCAAATGAAACCACTCAAATTACACATTCCACAAACATGTTCAGTCTGTGTCTTTGGCTTGAAATAAATGATGAATTATAAAATATGAATCGGGAATTGCCACAGCAATCAGGAAGTTAACACCCAAGTTACATAAAAGTGTCAAAGATCAACAGCAATTCAGGGTCCAAAGGCTGCCTTCAGCTATGAATGATAGTCTTAATAGTCTTAAAGGTTTTATCTCTGTTACTTGTTGGAAACCATGTGTATATGGACACGTGACTAACAATGATATTTTTTGGGCAGGTATGGAGCGGGAAGCATATCTTTAGGCAGTCTACTAGATGGCGTGACAAAGAGATTCTCCAGGGACATTGAACTTGAAGAGGTGCTGTTGTTTGCCATTTTTGGTTACTCTCTGACTCTTTCAGTTATTGTAGAGCGATGATAAAGAGTAATAGTTGATGATGTGCCCTCTGTAATTGTGTTTCCACCATTGTTCTTACACAAACATTCAAAATTGTCTTTACACAGCTGAAGCAGTTTCAGAGGGAGCAGGATAAGGATGGTCAGGGGTTCGCGGCTCGAGCTTTGGAGCAGGTCATTGAAAGGACAGAGGCCAATATTAAGTGGGTGAATGAAAACAAGCAGAATGTTAAGGATTGGTTCAATGGAGAGCTGTAGGATCAGAGTTCTAAACAAGCTGCACAATCAAAAACAGATGTAAAGGCATTCCACAATGAAAGCAACACCCTCCTGTGGTTCTGAGATTGTTTTCGCTGGAGAATTAGTCAAGCGTTAGAAGAGAAGAACAACGAATGTGCAATTTTAAAATGGCTACATAACACATTCCCTATGCTCTGTTGAGTAGTTAAAGCCAGATATATGGTGTGTATAACAGAAAATGCCAAAAATGAATGTTTAGGACAGCTTAATTTATTGCTTTTAATATAATTGAGCTGATATTACTGAGTATTGTTTACAGTGATGAAATCACATCTAAGCACATAAACCAAAAACAAAAGCACAAAGGACTATTATGTTATTCTTTGTATTTGTATAGTTTATTTTAATTCAAATGCATATTGTGAAAGCTAGTATTTTGAAATATTACCTTTTTATAAAACCATTGCTATAATTTTGTTGATTACTGTGATTGATGAAATTATGAATGACAAAAGTTGTGATTAATTGTTGTGACAAAAGATGTAATATTTTTAAACATGTAAAAGTCAAACATGTAAATCTTTAAATAAAGTGATTTTTTTTACACAGCTGTTTCTTTTAATACACTGGTACTGTATTATATCTATAACACACACACACACACATATATATTTTGTTGATATTAGATATTTAATTGTGCATGCTTATTTTCCTTTTTACATTAAAACGACCGTTGCTGCCATTTAACTCTCACTAAAAAACACAAATAATTTTGTATTATTAATACAAATAATTTTGTATTATTTGATATTATTATAAATAATAATGTAAACTTCAGCAAATCTAAAGCCATTTTTTAATATAATTTATTTATACTGTACATTACAATGTTGCGATGCTTAAACTTACTTAACAATTAAAACAACTGATTTTAGTTTTTTTATGAATCATTTAAGAATCACTAGCATGTATAGCTGCATTCTGCATGTATAAATATGATTATGAAATATTATAAAATCATTTTCAATAACGATGCTTAATGATCTGAAGGATCTGCCTTTGAAAATACTTAGTACATAAAAATACATAACAGTCTTTATTTTAAAATGGCACTTTTGCTGTTTATTTATTATATTTTCATGTGATAACATAGGAATACTGACTGTGTGGTCTTGTTTTGTGGTGTAAATATACATTTGGAAGACAGATAACAAGGCACTGTGATCCAATCCTGGAAGCTCAAGGATGTCATTCAGTCATCCTGAAAGCAAGATCCCAAACAACATAAAACAGATGTTACAGGTTTGCACAAATAAACTCAAACAAATCCTTCACTGGATCATTGCATTTGTTTGACTTAATCTTAAAACTCTTGGTGATAGAATAACAGGAAATGTTCAAACGATTACACATCTGTTCATGATAAACCCATTCCCTAAAAAAATGCTTCATGTGGCCAGAGCAAAACACAAAACATTTTCAGTTGAGTAGAGAATCTTACCCATTCTTCATCGTCCGCTCCGTCTCCCTGACCGACACTCTTCCCTGTCTTTTCCTGATCAGTTTTGTTAGCCAATATTTTCTCTGTCCACGATGCTCCAGCGTTCTCATCTCCTGCAAAGTTGCACTTTGTCACTGTACCACCATCCAGTTTGGCGAAGGAAACTAGACAGGCAAAAACAGACAGAACAGTGTAGTCACCCTGATTTACTTAGAAGTACATACTATTTTCAGCATTGCACTCACAAATAAAGGGGCCGTCTCCTTTTGTCTTAAGGCGGATTTCTTGGCCAGGCTCAAGCTCTGTTTTGTTCATCTCTTCCTCTGAGATCCAGAATGCAAAGGCCTGACCAGGACAATGTTTGGAAGTCATTTTAACCAGCTGGTCCTTATTCACAATATCCCTCAGTTGGTGCTCATCTAGACAACTTGTTTCACCCTTAGCCTCCACTTCTGCAAGACACACAAACAGACACCTTTTACTCACAACATGAATATAATAGTCTGCTGCCATACATGAAGATATTTTATAAATCGGCATATTACATTTACTTGTAATAGTTTTGTAAAAGTTTATTCCAGCTTTTATTATTTAATGGTACAACTGAAAGTTGTTCAGACAGGCTGCCATTAAAAAGCACAATAAAAACATGTCATATTAAAACCGAATGGTTCTGAATAGCACATTAAGGCTACTCACTGAAGGATGACATCAGATAACCTGTGTTGACCTTCCGGGTATCACTGAAGTTAGGTTCAATCTCATTTCCTTTTGAATCATATTTTCTGCGATGGATTCGGCTTGGTTTGATGTACAAAACATTGAAGCGCTCCTGAAATAAACACGTTTTAGATTTTAATAAAAAGGATATCAGACACTGGCGAGACAAGCAACAATAAAACAATTGCTGAATCTCTAAGAGTTATGGAAAATATTATATTATCATTTTATTACAAATAAAATGATATATTTTCGACTGTTCAGATGTTTGGGGTTGATATCATTTTAAAATGTTTCTGAACAAAGACTCTTATGCTCACCAAGGCTGCATTTATTTGATAAAAATACAGTAAAACGTAGTATTGTTAAATATTATTACAACTTAAAATAACTGATTTCTATTGTCAGATATTTTAAATGGACCTATAATGCAAAGCTGAATTTTCAGCATTACTCAAGTCTTGTGTCACATGATTCTTCATAAATCATTCTATTCTATCATGCTGATGTGATGCTCAAGAAACATTTCCTATTATCAATGTTGACATATATTATTCTCTATTATTTAATATTATAAGTTTCATTGTGGACACCATGACATTTTCAGGATTCTCTGATGAATTGTAAGTTGTTTTTTGCTGTAACAGTTAATACTGACTCTAGACTTCTGAACGGTAGTTTAAATTAGTGAATGCTCATGATTGCAGAGTACAACCTACGTTTCTGAGTTGAGGAACAGTTTGAAGTTCTCTAATAAACAAACACTTTACCTTTCTGTTGTTCACATCTGTTATGACATGGCGTGAAACATCCAGGACCGCCCCCTCTAAAATGACACCATGACCACTGGAAAGTGAAAATGATATATAAAACACAATGTACTATGGTACTATGATAGAAGTACTACTATGGTAACGATCGTTTCCGCCAGAACGCCACAGTTGGTGTTGCTATAAACTATAATATACTCGCAACTCGAAGAATATAGCATATCAAATTACTTCATAATGTTTTTACAGTATTAGCTATAACTATAACCAACTATTGTATTTGGTTATCTGTAAGGGAGACGAGGAGAAGTAAGTTAAACAGTCGACAACTGCAAAAAGCAGGCTTGCACTTTAAAGTATTACCTCTGGTGAACTATTTGATCCCATGCTGAGGATAGTTTCTCATTATGGACAGGTTTGTTTAATAACGCAGTGTTGTCATAAATGCGACTCATCTTCTGCCGATGATTTTGATTTCGTCGAAAGCTCAGCCACTTCCTGGTTACGTCATCATGAAATTTCTATCCATTTGTAACGCAGTTTAGCTACGCGAGGAAATATTGTGTACTATGTAGTTGTAACTTGTTGACAATATATAAATTAATGTAAAATAAGAGTTTAAAATGAGAAGTGAATTATTTTTTGCATATCTTTTTCTTCTGCATGACCTTGCTCTTTATTTGCGCGAATTATATAGTGACGTAAAGTCATCTATCAATCTACTATGTCTTCAAAATATAGTTTTTTTTATATAAGCCGACCAATACCATTTTATATATCATCAATGGAATTGACTAAACAGAACATACATCACTTTTGGGTAGTCTGATTCATATCTATTTTAAAAAACACCATATTAAAATTTTTATTTTGTGGAAATATAATTACATTACACAATAAAAATTTGCACAACTACAAATTACATAAAAAAAAATATATACCACTAACACTGAGTAACAAGCAATCAATCTCACAAAAAGATAAACCCATAAAGCATTACATATTTTTATTTAGAATGTATTTATTTGCCCACATCTACATTCTTTGTAGAGATGCATCTTGAATATTTGGGCTCTCTGTTATGGCTTTCAAAGGACATTGCCTGTCTAAGATCTTTCTAAGCCCTGGCTTTTTTAAAGCAAATCCCTGTGTTAGACTGATCTGCTGGTCGCTTCTTTTCCAAGCTTGATGTGTCTTTGAGACTGACTGATGAGCCACATTGTTCCAGAATCCCCTGTAGAAATGAGTAAGACAACAAAGAATGATTCATTTTATTATTATATTTGACTAAATATTAAGAGTCTCCAAGGACAACGGAGACCAGCTTACAGTAACAGGCAGTAAACGGTCAGTAGATAAGCTTATATAAACGCAAGATAACATCATACCTCTTCTAAATCAGCTTCCTTCCTTTCGTGACTACATGAGCTGTGTGGACTCTGCTCTGAGTTTCCACCTGTAAAAAGCACCACCTCTGAGATAAAGTGCCCTGATCATTGCAATAACACCCACAAAGTCTCTATAACGCACAATAAAACACAAGTAAGTATTTAGAATCAAAACCACTTGCTCACATGCTATGAGTCAAATTACTCATGTCTTGCTTTATGACCAAACCAATGTCAATATCTGCTGTTTTACAGCAACAAAGAGCCTTACAGTGTTTTGGGAGGTCCTGCATCTGGATATTTAACCACACATTGCGTCTCTCAGGCCATTCACCAGGGGGCTCCACCTCATAAAGACGGTCTCGTTCTTCTTTGTGGATCCCGAGATACTTCTTGCAAACTGTAAACAATTATTTAAACAAGTTGTGTAAGCTTTAGGTACCAGGCTTCCATTACATCAATAATAACAGATAAGAGGGGTTTTATTAACATCCAATGAAACCACTGTTATCAGTTCAATGTAAAGTATTGATTTCGCATGCACACGGAACAATCATTTAAGGAATTTACTTAAGGAATTAACGTAGCAGTTATGTAGATGGTCTCTATGATATTCTGGTGCTTGTTATGTAGACAAGATAGCACTTATATATATATATATATATATAAGTCAATTCCATACTTTTATTTAGCAAGAATGCATTACATTTGTCAAAAGTGACATATATAATGAAACGATTTCTATTTCAAATAAATGCTATTATTTAGAATCTATTCATCAAATAATTAAAAAAAATTATCACGTTTTGCATAAAAATATTAATAAGCAAAGTTTTTAACATCAGAAATGTTTTGATCATCAAATCAGCATATTACACTGATTTCTGAAGAATCATGTGACACTGAAAACTGGAGTAATGATGCTGAAAATTCAGCCTTGCCATCAGGAATACATTGCATTTTAGAATGTATTAAAAGGAAAACAGTTATTTTAAATTGTAATAATACTTCACATTATTACCAAATTTTACTGTATTTTGATCAAATAAAAACTTCTTTAAAAACATTAAAAAAATCGAACAGACCCCAAACTTTTGACCGTTAGTGTATACATACCTCCATACATGCCAGGAGACATAGGAAAGCTAATACCCAGAATGCACTCAGAGGGTTGGGACAAACAGAAATCCTCCAGCATCTGTAAAGCAAGCCCGGTCCTTCTCCAGTGGGAGCGAACAAACATAGTGTCCAGCACAGGGAGCTGATAACTCTGACCAGTGCAGCCGTCACACAGGCTGCCTATGAAAAAACAACACAATAAACCTTCTTTTTTTTCTACATCTATACCAAATTTCTAAGCATGCTAGAAAAGGAAATTACCCTTTCTTTTGACGGTGTAAAACCCAACCGCCTCTCCATTTTGCCAGAGAATTTTGCCATGTTCCCACAAGGAATAGGCTGAAAAATATAGGTCTTCTTCAAGAGACCTTTCCAGAATTCCAAATATAACTTGACTGAGCAGGAATAGCACAACTCTCTCCATCACTGACTCCACCTGGGATGATAAGAACTGTCAGAGCTCTCCTGGAAATGGTGACATCATGACATTTCTGCTCAAAACATTGCTAAAGGAAAGAAAGTTTACCAAACTAAGTGCTACTCACTAACACAAGTCCACGTCTTGATTTGTTCGATGTCTTCAAAACATCACCAACAGGCCACCATTTGCCTTGCAAGTACACAGCAACCACTAAAAGTATAGGCTATATATTATCCAAATGAAGTAGGATGACACAAAACAATATTAAGAGTGGAAACGTAGCATTCTCTGGACCTTGTGTTTCGTCCTCAGGTGTGTGGAGGGCAAGAATAAAATGTGATAAATCACCATCTCTCAGAAATGGAAGCCGACCAATGTTCTCACAGGTTACTTCCACCTATTATCACAAATATCACAATTTTATGAGGAACTTAAATAATATCTGCCAAAAACTAGAGAGCTGCCAACCAAGACATGCAGTTATTGGCTAGGTAGGGAACTCTCAGAATTTTGACACTAAATAACTAAATTCTGTATTACATGCAAATGTATTTCCTCTCACTTTCTCCCCATGAGGAAGGGTGAAAAGCCTAACATCATCTGACTGAACACTGGACAGGTATTCGTCACATCCTGTGCTCAGCTCTCCACAATGCTGCACAGGTAGATCCACGGGATATGGTTTCACTGGAAAAACGACATTTGACATGTTTAAACAATCAATAACACGAGTTTTTAATTCCATGATGGCATTATGTCACACTTTTTAACCATGTTGAACGACGTCACTCTGTCAGACAGCCGGAGGCGTATATGTTGAAACGTAGTGCGAGAGCATGTTTGCATGAAAACAACCCCTTAAACCCCGTTTTAACATAATCAATTTTGGGAATGCTCATAGGAAGCACCCACTTACCTTTAAAACTATTCTCCGGTTTAGAGTTGGATTCCATTTTGATAGTTGTTCGACCTTTGAATGTTTCTAAACAGAACAACGCCATCTAGTGACTATGAAAAGGGTAAAGAAGAGAAATTTCAGGTCTTCGTGGCTATATAGGCTGAGACCTCCTATACTGTAGGCTATAATTCTGTGTTGCATTTTAGCCTTAGCACCTGCGTGTAGTATTCATGTATTTATCATCATCATCAGGATGTATTTCGGTCCTCATACACATTTTTCGTCAATAAAAATGGACAATTATCAAAAAAAGGTATAGACTGAAGCCATTATCTTATTCTACATACCCACCTACACTATTTCATTATAATTCAAATAAGTGTCAATTTCACTACTTGATTTAATCTATACAACAACAAAACAACAACAACAACAACAACAACAACAAACATCTCCTAAAACTAAAAATTACATTATGTATTAAACATTAATACACTGTAAAAAATTATATGATCAATGTTATGACAACATATGTTTTTACATTGCTTTAAATGATCAAAATAAGTTATACAAGATTCAACTCAGTCAGTTTAATGTAATTTAAGTTGAAATGACTTTAACTTCCAAGTTGATTGTACTTTAAAATTGAAGGCAGCAATTTTTCACAGTTTAGAATCGTATTAACATAATAATTTGTTTTATTTATTTGTTTATCACTTTATTTTTTAGCTTTTCTCCCTACGTGAACTAGCCTACACTTTCTTAATTCCTTGTCACAGTTTTCTACAATTTCACCCCTTTGACCAGTAATATATTTTTTATTTGTCCTTGCCATATGCTTACACTGCACAGTCAAAAACTGTATGTTAGACAAAACTGTATTTACTGTATACAAATAGGTCTATATTAAAATGTTTTTTTTAATTAATGTTAAAATGTATAGGCTACACTACACAGTTGTGTAAATTTTTCTCTCTCCTCTGCTATGATTATTATAGTTTTCTAATAATACCATGTCTGCTCTCTCTCTCTCTCTCTCTCTCTCTCTCTCTCCCAACAAATTAAGCATTTAAGGTTAAAAAAAACCAAACACCATCCAGTATTTACAATGCCAACAAAACAAATTCCAAACAGTGACTATTCTCCGATTGAGAGGCAGTGTTGCCATGGAGAGTTTTTCCACTGTCCACAAGATGGCGACATCATCATACAAATGTGAAAGAGACATGGAAAAATACATTGAATGCTTTTTTTTAACAAACATGTTCTGAGGCACATTCTTTCCCTGCAAAAACATGCTTTAACAACAAATATTATAATAGAAACAAAAATGCATAGAAAGTTTCAAAACAAACACTAGCAAAAATAATATATTTTTTTCTCATTCTTCTGTAGTTTTTTTGTAGGCTACTTACATTCTTTCAAATTGTACACAAACTGTTCATATAAGGGTTATTAAGATGTTGTAATATAACCCTTGTTGTTCTAGAACAGCCAGAAATTGTAATAAAAGTATCAGACAAAACTGCATGACCATATTATCAGCATATAAGACACTATATAAATATATATATTTTTTTTTGATGAGAGCCTTAATTAATTTAATAAAAATGCAATTTTCTTTGCAGTGAGCTCCTTTTTGACCTTGTTTTACTCTACTTAAAACTGCAGTCATGCTACTGTACACTTTCAGTCTCTCCTGCTATGGAAAATACATTCTGCGTCCGTTTTATTCCCATCTCCCTTCATCTCCATTACCCATAAACCACTAACTTCCCACTGAGAAATTGCAGACATTTCTGAAATTCCTTTCACTAGGAAAGGCTAGCTTGTGTTGTTAAATATGCTTTTGTAAAGCTGAGAGTTTATCTTTTAAAAGGGATTGGCTGTGCATATATTTGGCATGAGAGTAAATACTGCAACAAACTAAATTAGGCAAAAGACTTTAAATGCAAATCACCTGTGGTTTCTGTTTAAGATGTAAAACAGGATCTAGCTTTGCATATATCAGTGAGTTTTATACTTGTTTTCCTTCCTTGCTTTGTCATCAGGCTGTTTTTGTAACCCATGTGGGATTCCTTGAGTGTCTTCAATCCGTGTCACATGAACAGACATTACAAGAGGATTATGACATTGGCATTGGCTTTGCTGAACCCTGGCCTACTTTGTAAAGATGACACTGAAAAAAAAAAATTACATTCTCACTCGTCTAGACTAGTTTATCATGCAACATAAACATATGGTCAACAACAAATATGAAAAGAATGGCCACTTAATATGTAGTTTTTTTAAGCTTAGCATTTAAACATTAAGTTTAAAAATGACTATAAAAAATAAAAAATATTATTCTCAACATGAAGTTTAGGGTTTCTTTTTTTATTATAAAGTTGTGTATGTAAAACACATTTAATCAAAGTCGGTAAATGATGATGCAACATAAACTGTTGCTATTAAAAAAGAAACACTGTACACTGAACACTGTTAAAAAAAAGTTGCTGCCTTAAATTAGTAAGTAGCCTACAATCAACTTAAATGTGTAAGTCATTTCAACTTAAATTATTTGCTTAACATATTATTAAGCAATGTAAAAACGTGTTTTGTTATAACTTATATAATTTTTTTTACAGTGACGGTGGATATTTAGCTATAGTAAATTCATGGTTGATTATCTGAAGCTCAGGAGGAACCGCTAATAGATAATCCCAGCTAAGCTTTTTAGTGGCAACACAACAATCCAATTGATGAATCAAGGTTCATGCCATCCAAAAGAAGAGCTGAACTGCATGTTGTCTTAGACTGCTACGCTTACAATGACTTAGTTTAATGTTTTTCCTGCAGAGAAATACTGTTTAGTAAAATCAGAATGATGTATCGTACAAAAAAAGAAAGAAGAGAGATTTGTTTTCCATTTGCTGGGAATATTGCAGCAAACACATTCTCTGGGAAGTTTCCCCTCTTAAAATGTTTACCCAAACAGCCCAGACATAAGGAATGTCTCAACTATTATTTACAAAAGAGGGGGAAGCGAATACTTGATGGTCAGTGCTCATCTGCAATAAAAATGTTTGGCTCCCGGTTTTGTGGGTGACAACAATAATAATTGTGATCAAACCAAGCTGCTCCGCGAGGAAACAACTTGTTGCACCCCTCCTGCGGTATATGCTATTTTCTCTCACATGCCTTGGCGCTCCCTTCATTTTCAGCTTTATGTTTTTCAGGAATCTATTTCTGTTCACCCAAACATAATTGTCACCCTCTCCTCTAAATTCCCTTTCATGCTTAGACAAAATGAGAAACAAACAATGTCATCACTATTGTCACTTTGCTGGAAAGGAAAGGTGAAACCACAGGAAAGGTTTGAAAGGAACGTGAAACTGCATGAGGTCAAATTCATCCAGAAACGCATTCCAAGGGAGTTTCGCTTTTGGTGACTGCTTTGCTCTGCTACAAGGGCTTAACTTTGTTTTGCCAGGACAGAGGTAATCTGGGGCACTATCCTTGTATTTAAGCTTTGTTGTGAGCAAAAATGCATTTTTGTTTTTGAAAAAGAATATCTTTGAAAGGAATGTAGATGGGTCTGCTTATTCTTTTGCATGTTATTAAGTCTTTTACATGTCTACTTCCACAATACATGCTCATTAATCAGTCTGGGATATTTCACCAATATCTAAATAAATTCAAAGGATAAATTCAAATATCTAAATAAATTCAAATTCTGACACTATGTCATAAAGTGTAAGAAAGAACAAAACATTTTTTTTTCTGTTGTGCTGAAGATCTGTTGTACAAATGATCTGGAACTGAAACCATCTGTGAACATATACTGAGTTCATATCGGTTCATTGTCCAATGGGCCATGATAAATGCTCCATTTTGACATATGGAGGCGCCAAACACAAAGTTGCATATTAGAAGACACAAGGTCAAGGCGATTTCCAAGGCTACATACACACACACACGCACACGCACACACACACACACACGCGCGCGCGCGCGCACGCACACACACACCTTAAAAAAAATCTCAAAAACAGTCTGAAATATTTTTCATGTAGGCCTATTTGTATAGCCTAGGCCTATTTTTTATAGCCTATTCAATAGACTATATTTGTGTGTTTAGACATCTGAAAAAACATTTAATATTTGAAATGCATTCTATATGAATCTAGGATTGGGTCTTTTCTAATAAGAAAGTTAGTATACAGTAATGTTGAACAGAGATGACACTGCTTCACAACGAACGGATGAATGGATTGTAATTGTAAATCCGTTCCGTCTCTATGAATGAAAATCTACGTCGGATTTTGGATTTAGCTGACAAGACTATGTCATTGGCAAAATATGTGCACTTCTAAAATGTGGAGCTGGGTAACTTTTTTTTTTTTTTAATATAGCGAATTGATTTCAAATCGTTATCACTATATAGGCCTACAGCTATTTAGCTGAAATGTGAAGATTATAAAAAACCAATGCATTCATTTAAAAATAGGTTTACATCACTTAATTTCGGTTACAGCTCAGTTTATACCAGAGAGACGAAATGCGAATTTACCTTATTCATTGCATTGGAATTAAATATAGGACTGAGTAGCGTAGGCTACTGAAAATAGTCGGTAGGCTATTATTGTTAATTAACTCGTTTAATCAAAAACCAGTTAGCCTATTCTTCCGACGTGTTTGGTTATAATCATAAAGTAGCCTACATCGAAACTCGGAAAGCATCTCAAGTCAACATGGATTTGATATTTAATCAGTTTTCCAAGAAATAAACATGGTGCCGTCAATACTTCAAAAATAACAAACACAGACAATTTTATGACTACCGTTTTTTTAAAAGTTGCTTGTAATTCTTGTTGGTGTTTATTCATCTAGCTATCTGTAAAAGTAGGCTCCTGTTTTAAGTAGGCCACTTAACTTGTAACAATCAATCAATCAATCAATCAATCAATCAATCAATCAATCAATCTATCTCCTTTTTACAGTTGCTGTTTGCAAGACAGGAAATCTCTGTTAAGATTGCTTTCAATTTCAAATTAGGACGATTCCACTTAGCCTATACAAATAAAATAACTAATTATTGACAGATCTGGTATTGTTATATATTTAGCCTATGTGTATGCCTATTTGTAAATAACAGTGTAGCTATTGTAAAATCATTATTGTTACGATTTTCTTGAATAAACTTAAAATATATATATATATATATTTTCCTGTCACCTTGACATTTGAGATCAAGTGGTTGCTGGCACAGACATGGTTGGATTAGGAGTCCAGTCCATGTTTTGAGATTCTCTCATGCTTGGCGTGTTTCTCTGTGAGAGAAGCCGAGTTTTGTTTACAGCGGTGATTCTGAACGGAGACCGTCAGAAGAGTCGTGGACGCCGCCGTGTAGACTTGAGAATCAAACATTAGCCTCACAAGCTATTCATATCTCACAGTTCTTGATTTTTTACGTTGCGGAAAACCAAAACCTACGCTCGCGAGCTGCTCACTCTTCGACAGATATATTTTTTTTTCCCTACCGCAAAACAGACCGACCATGAGAGCGCGTGAAGACGGTAGGGGAGGGTGAGCAGTTAGTGAAACCATTTTTGTCCTGGCGGATATTTTGGATCGAGCCCTGTCGGGAGGCTTTCATTCATACATAAAATACGCTATCCGAGTTGTCAAGCTCTTTGACCGTGACCTCAGAATTCCTCCGTACATCACTACAGCGTCATTCATCACACACTGGCATAGGCACGTTCACACAAGGTGTTTTTGTTGGAAGAGAAACCGCTCGTTTCGTCGGCTGTACTGCGCGCGTCCCTCTCGGGTTTTCAAGAAATGGAGGCAGAAGATGCAAATTATCGGTCGAGTGAAATTCGTGGCTACGACACGATTGGTTCATTTAATTGCTGGCAAGAATAACAGAATGTTTTAATTGATCTTAATGTTAAAAATTAAAGAAAAATTACATTACCAGTTATCTTTTATCTACTCCCTCCTCGCCTCCCGTTATCTTTTACGCGTAAAGGAACTAGCTGCTCATCCAAAGCGGATTCTTCTGGACTTTCTGCTTGTGTACAAGAAGAAACGTCGCATTTCGCTGCGGTTTCACCTTTTTATTTTTTGGAAAACTGATTATTAGGAATGAGATCTGGAACAGCGAGGGATGTTTGGACCTTATTTTGGGGACCTGTGCTGTTTCTCTCCACCATCTGCATCTGGTCTGCACATGGAGAAGGTAAATTCTTTGCTTTTTTTGTCTAATAAGAAAAGGACATATATTATCATTGCCTTGTATGATCAAAACATTGATTCAAATCGTGTCACAGTGGTTATGGACTCATGTTATGCCAAGCATGAGTTTAACTGCATGATGCGTTGCTTTGGATGTTCAGGTACATTCAGAAGGGCCTAATACGCGACCCAATTTATTATGGAATTATGACCTACTACTACCATTAAATATTAAAATGTTCCTTATACTAACGGGACGTTCCTCATTTAGATTTTTTTTTTCCGTCTTGATGTCTCTTGGCCCATCAGTTAATTGTCGTGACATCGGATGTGTTGTAAGTCTAGTGTGCTTTATGAATTATTCATGAGCTGGATCACGTTGGTATTTAGAGGCTAAGTGAGAATTGGCTTATATAAAGCATTTGCCTATTTAATTACTTCATTTAGGCCACACATGCAGTAAGGTTAAACCATACACCGTAATATTAAGATTTGCTGAATTCAGTCAGTCAGTCGAGCATCACGCAGTGAAGTAAAGGTGACTGACTGACCATGTGCTTGTTTAAAGTTTCTCAATGTCCTCAGGAGGGTCATACAGGGGAGTTTTGTAACACATTTGGTTTCATGGGCTGTAATTCTGTGTGTCTCAAAGTTTAATGTAAAATTCACATATTTATTACAACAAACTAGAAATTTAACCGTGTAAATGATTCAAAGAGTCCTGTTTGGTTGATATAAACAATGAGCGTTTGCAGTTCAAATGGTAGACTAGACATAAGAAAACATTTGAATTTAAAACGGACAGGTCTATAACTTGAAGAAATGAAATTTGGAAGATGTACTTCATTAAAAATTAGTTTATAAACCCGTTATAAAAACATCTACTCTTAATTGGTAAATAAAGAAAGCTGATATGATCCTATTTTGTGCAGCCTTTTTAGGTCCAGTAGAAGTACATTGAAATTGTTACAAACCACCCTGTCTGAACTTTTTTTATTTGATTTATTTTTTATAAATATGTAGCCTAGATGTGAATATTTTATATCAAATTAAGCTGGCGAACATACTGATTTAGATTATAATAGTTTTGTCATTTATTTCCATTAACTCTTTCCTCAACAGCTTTTTGATAATTTTCACAAAAATGTTATGTCCCCCCAGAATATTTTGTTTCTAAATATATGATCATGCAATATACCAAAAGAAAGAACAGAGCCTCTGCTTTTATTAGCCTATAGCTTAATGTATTCTCAATAATGAGCAAAAAGCTGAGAAAATTGCATTTATTGGCAAACACTATTCAGTATTCATGATTCAGAACGATGATCAAAACATTGATGGAGTAGATCAAGTCCACCAACGCCCTCAAAGCATGCACAGTCCTCTACATCTCGTCCTGGATCGTCATTTCATTCAGTAATGTTATGCAGTTTTGATTTATAATGTTGGTAATCGTGTTATTTTTACATTACATATGATATCGCTTGTTTCTGCATCGTCTTTGCATATATTTTGATCAGGAGATTCAGATGATTTGTAATGATTTTGCAATGAGACCTCTTTTCCTATTTGTTCATGTGATGTTCACTATGTGTATACAGATTTACTGTCCTACCTTAAAATCGTTTTTTGTTTGATTTGGGATTAAGGTTTAAAGGGACAGTTCATCCAAAAATAATCATTCTGTTATTTTCTCTCCCTGTATGGCTTTCTGTCTTCTGTGAATCATAAAAAATGCAGATGTTAAGCAGAATTGCAGTCTGTCACCACCATTCACTTTCATTGTATGAAAAAGATGCAGTAAAAGTGAATGCTGTCAGTAGCTAACATGGGGGGGACATGTGGGGGTTAGTCCAAATTGGACTAACATATGTAAAAACGAAACATCCAACCCACAGGGTTTGGTTTGGCAAGGTTGTTTGAGTAAAATTCGAATTGTTTGTAACCTTTGGATATAACAAATATTTATTGGATTACAATCGGATTTAAACTTAGTGAGTTGTTTTTTGGAATAAGCCCAAGAGAGACTACAAAAATGAGTTTTGTATCGGGTGGCTTTTTACAAAGCATATTCATGTGTGGTTTTGTGTATTTTTCTACAATTCCACACAGAGATTCTTTGTACCGGTGTCTTGTATGTCAGGATGTAATTTATTTGTTAGTGATAAACATCGTGTTTCTCAAGGAAGAAAGGAGAATGAGATAACAACATGTTATTCCTGCTGCTGTCAATTTTCATGTCTCTCCACAGTTTTAAAACATCTTGTGGTTGGCGGATGTAGTTGTAATGTTTATGCAGCTTAAGGATCATCAAATGCCTAATTGTGATTGTGCGGGGGCTGCATTGTAGCATAATGAAGGTGGGCCATTCTTGGGTTTAAACTCCCATTTACATTCAAAAGGAGTTAGGATGCAATTCAAGGCCATTGACCGGAGTGGCCAGTCCCACATCCAGGCCACTGTGAATGTCAGGGGGGTCTGTTTCTCAGCACCCTGCAGAGACCAGGACCACTGGCCCTATACAGAGAGGCTTGTGTGGGGGGTGAACTCTCACTCTTGGACTCCATCATTGCATTGTCCCGTCTGTCTCTTTCTCATAAAGTTTCGCAAAGACACTCCACTGACACACTGACTTTAATTAGGGCAAAACTGGTTTCATACTTCTCCACTCTTGGTTTTGTGTCAATTTGTCCATTTCGATTTCATTGATTTGATGTTTTCTGACTTTAAAGGGCTGATTAGAGATGAACTGTTTCATTTAGGCTGGGTAGGCTATATTGTGATTAAACAAGAATAGAAACAAATTGCAGGACACTGGCTAAATAATCAGTTTATGAAGAATATTTATATTTTTGTAATAATACATGTTTAGTGATTTGATGTTTTCTGTAGGGATGCACTCAATTTTGGCCAATATCAATAAGGTGATAGTTTAAAAAAAAAATATTATTATAAATGGCTGATATTAATATTCTATAGTATTTTGTCTACTTAAAAATAAAGCACTAAAACTAAAATCAATCATTTTAAATGATACAAGTGAATTTAGGCATCAGAACATTGTAATCAACAGTCTATCTATCCATCCATCAACCATCTGTCTGTCTCTTTGCACACTTTATGCTTAGTGCACTGCACATTTATTCCTATACTGACTAAAAAGGTTACAAAATATTCTTTACCTAAATCACTAAATTAATGGCCATGCTCCAAGGGAAGACCTCTTTGGTCTTTTTCATCCTGTTCAGTTTAAATATCTGGTAAGGCTAATAAAATGTAATTTAGCCTCCTTTCAAGTTTCACCACAGTAAACTTTCCATGCCAATTCTTCCAAGTATATGGCAAACAAGCCTCCATGGTCCATTGAGAAAGAGAGGGTGAGCGAGAGGAGAAACATGAGGTTTGAAAATAGAACATGTAAAAATACACGGCAAGGGAAACAGACTTGGTTTTGTTGATTCGAAGAGTAGTGAGTTTGTGAATGTTTTATTGGGCTTTAGCCGTTCACACGGACGGCCTCCGGACAGCCTGGCGGCGGAGCGTGAGTCACTGCGTTTGCTGCTGTCAAATTCTGACACAAACCCAGCGAGGGCCAGCGTTCGTCAAAACTGCACATCGTAATCCTGAGATATGGCTAAAAGTAGTCGAGATTAAAAAATAAATGATTCAGTAATGCCCACTCCCACATTCAGCCCCGTATCTTCATAGGTCTCCGCTTGTTGTTAAATGATCTACAGTCATGACTGTATAAAAAGCTGGAGAAAAATGTCTGTCACCGAAGTGAAACATTCAAAAAAAGAGAATAGTGGGTGGACTCTTAAGTCTTGCACTGTTTATTTGATAGCCCACCTTTGCCTACTTCAGTCTGTGGCATTTGATATTCTGGTGTTGCTCATTCTTTTCGTGACTAAGGGTGCCTACGCGCTAGAGTTTTCGCTGCGTCAGATAACACTCCGAATCCATTGAATTCAACGGGGATGACTTGCGTTGAATTTCAAACTTCTCCTCCTCTTTCAAAACTGCATCCTACTCATGTAACACTTTCTCTAGTGTGGAAGCGCCCTCAGGCTGAGCGAGTCTATTCCTATGACTCAGACGTGCGCCGTAGTGACCAACGCTTCTCTCTCTCTCTTCATATTTCTTTATGTCTCCCCATCCCTTGTTCTGGTTCTGCTGAGTCGTGCTTCATCCTCAATGTTGGAGCATTCGTGCCTTTTCATCCGGTACAGCACAGCGCTCTGAGTCACTCCCCCTGCCCCTAAATCTGTGTCACTGTGCTAGTTCTGGCCGATCGCTGCTGGAGTCAGACGGTCTTAAGGCTTCAGTAAGCAGCCAGATAAGGTATTTGCTTAATTAAATGTTAATTTAAAATAGGTCTGTGTGCAGTGACCACCCGTAGATCATTGAACACAGGGCGGTTGTACTTTTACCCTTGTGTGGCTTTTGTTATTTAAAAGGATAGTTCTCCTGAAAATACAAAAATTGTCATCATTTACTCACCCGACATGTGGTTCCAAACCTGAATGACTTTCTTTTGGAACACAAAAGAAGATATTTGGAAAAATATCTCTGGTGTATTTTTGTCCTTAAATGAAAGTCAATGTGACCCAGTGTTGTTTTGGACCACATTTAACTCTTTAACATTCTTAAAAATATCTGCATTTGTGTTGTGATTCACACAGGTTCAAACTCCAACCATGAGTAATTTTTACTAGGCAGTCATGCACAATATAGGCTAAAAGTTTGGGGGTTGCTTTTTATACTCGCCTCCAAGGATGCATTTATTTGATCAAAAATACAGTACAAACAGTAATAATGTGAAATATTACTACTAAAATGTCTTCAATTTGAATATATTTTTAATTGTAATTTATTTCTGTGATGACAAAGCTGAATTTTCAGCAGCTATTACTCCAGTCTTCGTGTGTCACATGATTCTTCTGTAATCATTCTAATATGCTAATTTGGTGCTCAAGAAACGGTGTTATATTATTATAATATATTATTTTAATTATGAATAAGAAACATTATTATATAATATAAAAAAGTTGTAAAAAAATCTTTGATGAATAGAAAGTTCATTTATTTGAAAAACAATTCTTGCTGAATAAAAGTATTAATCTATTTTTATTTATGTATCTATGTATTTATATACTGGTTGATATTGGATATTTAATTGTGATTTAAAAAAAAAAGTTATTTTAATTTAATTTGAATCTTTTTCTTAAAGCACTTCATAAACACTGTTAAATGTAATCAGCAAATCTTAATTTTCCAAAATGCTGTATTCCCTTAAGTCACTTGTAGCATCTAAAACGATTGACTTTAGTTTAGTTGTTATTTTTAATTTATTTATACAAAATAGTGTAGAATTTAAATTCCCGTTATTTATCAGTTACCAACAATAACAATTATCGGTATATGTCGGTATACCTAATCCAGAATTTGTTATACTGTTGCATTATTTATTTTTTTACTTTGAGGAACTAGAGGTTTTAATTTTTTAGGATTTTTGAAAGATACTAGCCGCTCCGTGTGGGTGTATTTCTGCACTATTAGTTGACCCCTATCTTTCGTAAACATCTGCCTCAGCAACATACCATGTTGTTCCATCTTTCAGGCAGAGTTTTGCTAGCTGAGCATGCGAGGGGGGGGGGCATAGGTGTTGTATTACTAGTTGGGCTCTGACATATGAGCTGGTGCTTTTGAAGTGAGGGCTATTGAAGGGAAGTGTAGCACCAGACCAGTGGTCAGATGACTTCCAGCATGTGGGGGATTAAACAGCAGTTGAGGTGGCAGGTGTGAGCGCTGCGGCGCACAAACCAGGATCTTGGTCGTGCTCCCCTGTGCCCCCTTACTGCGGGGCTGACTCAGGACCCCCATCGCAGAGGTCTAATGCAAAGCGCTCTTTGAATTCGGGCCAAGAAAGAGGAATTAACTCTAAATGTCAGCGTTTTGTTGTTTTCCGCAGGAAGGTGCAAGAAATGCACAGCCTATAAGTGCATGTTGAAAGATGTCTGGCTCGTGGCGTTTAAATCTTGGACGAATTCCAAACGGCCTTTTTGCGCCCTTGTAGGGCGTTGCAAGAAGGTGACGCTACTCAAAGGGTCTTAATGAAAGTTAGTTAATGAATCTTTTCACGAAGGGGCTGTTAGTGAAGAGTACTATTGTCACTTTTAAGAAGTCATTTTTTCTTGAATATTCAAAAGTTTTGAGAAAAAAATGTCTATGAAAGAAATTAATGCTTTTATTCAGCAAGAATTCATTTAAAAGCATCAAAAGTGGTAGTAAAGACATTTATAATGATACAGATATTTTGATTTGAAATAAATACTTTTCTCTTCAACTTTCTATTCATCAAAAAATGAAACGCATTGTTCATGATTCTAAAATATGCATTACATCAGTTTTCAAAAGATTTTCAAAAACACCATTTTTGAAACTTTATTTGTCAATGACCCATATTCTTCCAAACAGTCACATGAGACCGTATGTGACATGCACACTTCAGTTGCTTTGCATAGTGATGCTCACTTTCAAGTGGAATTGGCTTCTTATCTTGTGTGTGACCAAGCTTTAAAACCAGGAAGAGTTTTATGTCGCCCAACAATGCTTCACCAGATAACAGTGCAAGTACGGGAAAACCTCTAAAATAGTGTTGTTTTCCGAGAACGATTACTCAAAATGGTTTTAGTAACCTTTGATAATCTCTTGAAGATATTAATCTGTCCCACAAGGGTGGTCATTTTCTTTAGGTCACTTTAACAGCTGCAATTAAGACTTACTGTAGTGTGAGGCTTTTGGTTTCAAATACATTGCTGTGTACTTTTCTCACTTGGAAGTAAGATCTGATGGATGGACAAGTGATTGGTGAAGCCAGTAGGTTACAGACTAGATTTCAAGAAAGGCAATAGATAAGTCTTGTTTTTCCCTCGCCTATCCAAGAGGTACAGGGATTCCTGTGGAAGGCCAGCAAAAGGTTATCAAATGTTAACAGCAAGAGTTGGATTTCAGACCAGTATGTTTGCAGCGTGGTGTGAAAACCACAGTAAATGAATGACTCTCCTGGGTTACTGTTTGCTCCTAGTGAAAGACAAGCACTGTAGGCGTTTGTGTTTTGCAGTTGAATAGTGCTGATATTTGGCTTTTTTTTATTTTTATCGGCATCAAGTCTTTCTGTTTGGTCGATGTGTCGTAAGGCGGGGCTTTTATTTTGATAGCGGGGGGGGGGACTTTTTATCTTTTGAATATCTAATAAACATTTCATTTCACAAACCTTGCAGACTTTGTTGAATCCAGCTCTGAGATATTCTGAAGTGTGCATTTGTAGACTGCATGAACCAGAAAGTTCTGTACTTTGCAGTCGGTACGTGCAAATCAGATGCGGACAGGTGTTCAGCCACTGGAGACGCATGAAACACAAACTCTCTAAACCCTTGAAAAAAATATCGGTCGACCACTACAGTTGAATTTTGTGTGCTGGTAAGACAACAATTGCAGGTGACATGAATCAGAGCTGAGCCCATGACCTCTCAGGGAGGATTGGCCAGATAATATGGACTGATTCCTGATGATTATAGCTGAACGCAGAGCTGAACACAATCCTCTTAGGAAAATGATTTGAGGACCTTAAAACTGCTGCTCACTTGTGAGGTTGTGTGGGAAGGATGTGGAAGCTTTCCTTTGTATTAAGTTTCTTTCTCTTGAAAAAAATTAATAAGCTTACACATTTACATAATATATTTAACTTTACTTTACACACTATTAGTTTTGGCCAACGTGCGTGATGCAAGTGAGTCATAATGACCGTAATTGTCATTTAATCTGGACCCCAGAGGTTATGATTTGAACAGAATGAATGAATGAGGAATTTATATAGCACTTTCATATGTACTACTGTACACCCAAAGCGCTTTTACAATCTTATCAGGGGATCTCTCCTCAACCACCACCAGTGGAATAAGACACATATGTCCTCACCGATGTATCTTGCGGCAAATCAGTGGGTTTCACTTGTGTTTTTGACTACACACATTCTCACCTCAATATGTTATGGTTTGTTTGAGTGGTCGAGACTGACTGATATAAAAAATGTTCTCAACTTTAATAATTACCGTTTAACTTAACTATTTGTCATTAACTTGTAATTGTTTTATTTGTGCATTTTTTTTAAATAATGAGAACATTAAATATTATTATTTGTAACTAATAATCACCAAATTTTTTACCATTATAGTACTCTGTTTTGTCTTTTATGGCCACCAAAGCTGCATTGATTTGATTAAAAAAAACTGTAATATTGTGAAATGCAGTTTAAAATTTTTTTTTTTTTTAAAGAGAAATGTATTCTTTTGGCAAAGCTGAATTTTCAGCATCATTACTCCAGTCCACTCTAGAGATCCTTAAAATGCTGATTTGTTGCTCAATAAACATTTCTTATTATTATCATTGTTCAAAACAGTTGTGCTGCGTAATATTTTTGTGGAAACCATAGTAAAAAAAAAATCTGGATTCTTTGATTAATAAAAAGGTCTGCATTTGTTTGAACTAGATTTTTTAACATTTATATACTTATTTTACTATCACTTTTGTTCATTTAAATGCATCCTTGCTGAGTAGCATCCTTTTTTTTTTGTATTTCTGTATAATTTATATAATAGTCTAATATTTCTTTAGTTTTTCCTTGTTATCCCCTGTCTGTGTGTTTTTTTTTCTTAAATCAATGAGAATTTTTGTTTGTACGATTGATTCATTGATTTAGCAGATGAAACCAGAAAAGTATTAATTAGTCAATCATGGCATGTGTGTATGAAAACAAAAGTCTGAACAAAAAGGAAATGAGAATGATGGTACTTCATTAATAATAAAATGTATAACAGTATGCACTTTTACACCCCCCATTTGATGTATATTGAGTGAAAATGGGTAATTATGAAGAGAAATTAAGAACATGAATCGACTGGAGAACAACAAGAAGTCGATATTTCTGTAGGATAGGCTAATCTTTGAAAACATGTAGTCCTCCGTTATAAAAGGAAACTGTCCTTTAGGTGCAGACCAGTTGCATTGGATCCTTTAGCTGTAAAATCTGACTTGTTGAAAGCAACACCAACATGACAAGGGTGGAGAAGGGTTCAGATGCTTCTCTGACTGGCTGTGTTTACGGAACAGCCGGATCTTTGGAAAGGGAATAGGTACTAGGCGAATTCTTTGGCCTTGGATCATCCTGGATAAATCAATGTTGAGGTCAACTGGTGGGCATGTTTGTGTCAGTTGGCTTCACGCTTCTTGTGTGGCAGTTTTAGGAGACATGAGACTTTTCAGCACATTACATTTTTTAAATATCGGTTTCTGAGGCAAAAAGTTTTTTTAGGTGTGTACGTTTTCCAATTCAAATATCCTTTTAGCTGTTAAAACCTTTGAGCCATTTTGACATGCTGTCAGGGGTTTTGTGTCACTGCATTAAAAACTACTTCTACTTTCGTGTAACTGACAGACACCATGTCTTTGTCTCTCTCCCACTCTGTGTCTCCCTCTTTGTGTCTTTCCAGACCGCCTGAATTTATTAATGGATCCAACCGGAACTGAGGACTAAAGTTTCTCTTTATCAACAAACAAATTAGTCTTTGTGTGAGTCACTCCGGCTCTCCTCCCTCTCCCGGGATTGTGAAGGAGAAAAAAAAAATGCCGCAATGAAACAAAGGAGACATGCAGCTCCATGACTCCCAAGAGCAGCCCTTGGGCATTTGCGATGATACGGGAAAGCAAATGCTATTTTTTTTATCCGTAGAGCAATCATTTCCGTTCTAAATTTAGATGTGCACAATACACTGTCAGGAGCAAATAAAGATCTTTTTTAAACAACACGCTTGCTATTTTTGGCACACCAAACCTAAAATGGGATTTAGATTTATGAATCGTGTCATTTTCACAGGAAATTCGTGTCAGGAAAAGCGGTTTCCACTCCTGTCAGAATAATGCACAGTAGGCAATCTGAGATTGTTGAAATTTTGACCTTTCTGCATTACTCAAAAGTTCACCATCTTCTGCATCTCGCAGTGGGCTATTTAGATTGATATGGTTGTTTCTGTGTGGGACCATGCGTTCCGGCAGCCATGGCTGTGTTGTTGTTGTTGTTGTTGTTTTTTCAGGTAGCAGGGAGAAACATTTTCATTTCTCACAGAGGCCCTGTAATATTGTCTCTATCAGAGAAGGTGACCTACGCCTCTCTAAGAACATAAAAGGTTTAGCTAAAGGAGCTCATATGTCAAGACTATTCTTCTGCTGATCTCTTTCCCCTTCTAGGACACCATGCATTTGATTTGTTATTGTTGGATGTGAATTACTCCTCTCACTGTAGATTGTCTGTAGTATGTAAATCTTCGACTTTCATATTGTCCCTTTTGTCAGATTCATGCTACTGTTTAAACGTTTGGCATTTACTTAATATAAATCTGTAGCCCTTCAAAGTATTACGCATGGAAATGTGGATCATATCGGTTGGCATATAAGGAAAATTCTTATAAGGAAAACTGCACGAACCTCATCTCAGGGAACCGAGGTGTTCTTGGGATGGTACTCATCATTCTTCTTCCTCCAAACACGGTTAGTGGAATTATGACCAAAAAGTTCTATTTTGGTCTCATCTGACCACATGACTTTCTCCCATGACTCCTCTGGATCATCCAAATGGTCATTGGCAAACTTAAGACGGGCCTTGACATGTGCTGGTTTAAGCAGGGGAACCTTCCGTGCCATGCATGATTTCAAACCATGACGTCTTAGTGTATTACCAACAGTAACCTTGGAAACGGTGGTCCCAGCTCTTTTCAGGTCATTGACCAGCTCCTCCCGTGTAGTTCTGGGCTGATTTCTCACCTTTCTTAGGATCATTGAGACCCCACGAGGTGAGATCTTGCATGGAGTCCCAGTCCGAGGGAGATTGACAGTCATGTTTAGCTTCTTCCATTTTCTAATGATTGCTCCAACAGTGGACCTTTTTTCACCAAGCTGCTTGGCAATTTCCCCGTAGCCCTTTCCAGCCTTGTGGAGGCGTACAATTTTGTCTCTAGTGTCTTTGGACAGCTCTTTGGTCTTGGCCATGTTAGTAGTTGGATTCTTACTGATTGTATGGGGTGGACAGGTGTCTTTCTTTATGCAGCTAACGACCTCAAACAGGTGCATCTAATTTAGGATAATACATGGAGTGGAGGTGGACATTTTAAAGGCAGACTAACAGGTCTTTGAGGGTCAGAATTCTAGCTGATAGACAGGTGTTCAAATACTTATTTGCAGCTGTATCTTACAAATAAATAGTTAAAAAATCATACATTGTGATTTCTGGATTTTTTTTTTAGATTATGTCTCTCACAGTCAGGGTCCCCGCGGGTCCTTAAAAAGTCTTAAAACATCTTAAATAAAATTTTCGCTTTTTAGGTCTGAAAAAGTCTTAAAATCAGAAATTTCCGATAAGGAGGTCTTAAATTTCACGTACGGACCTTAAATTTCTCGTCCGACCCGTTTTTTTTGTTTTGCTTTTTGTACAGTGCGCACCATTTGGGGGCAGCACTTTTCTATGTGGCTGAAACCTGCTTCATTCCATAGGCGACTGAAGATGAATGCGTCGCGTTGATGGTTTG
Source organism: Semotilus atromaculatus (assembly GCA_031834385.1). Classification (NCBI taxonomy): domain Eukaryota; kingdom Metazoa; phylum Chordata; class Actinopteri; order Cypriniformes; family Leuciscidae; genus Semotilus; species Semotilus atromaculatus. The sequence goes on from JAULUF010000001.1 coordinate 3,654,484, forward strand.
CCACACCATTCTGTGTCGTGTCGCAGTGTTAATTTCGTTATTGAAAACTATGACGAAAAATGTTTGTTGACGACCTTTTTTCCCCTGACTAAGACAAGACGATGAGAGACGATACCCACGTCATTAAACGATAACTGTGACTACCGGTATATCAACATGTACAATATCGTTGACGAAAAAAGACGAGACTAAAGTGTGTTTAAAAAAATACAAACTTGACTAAAACCACTTTTTTGTCGAATAAAGGAGACAACGCCACATTACAGACTGTGTTTAGTATCTGGCAACCATGCTTGCGCGCGCGCTCTCTACACTGCTGAAGAAGCGCGGATGATCTGAAAACACAGACAAGTAGCTGGAGTTCAGTGATCTTCATTTGATATTTTCTAATTAAATTAATTAGTGTCATTCAGTTGGTCTTTATTCTGTCACGAGCTGTTTGTGCGACTAAATCTGTGATCAATACAGACTGATATCCAGCAGTGTTTTTAATGTTGATCATATTATTGCATATTATTGCTATTTTGCAACGAAAGCCACTGCAGCACACAGCGGTGATTCGAGAACGAATCTGTGGCTTTGAACGAATCGTGAGATTCAATGACCCGTTCATAAATACAACCACTTGCTTTGTTACCATAGACTTGTGTTTGTTACTAATGAATGAATGACTCACTCATAAAGACAGTGACTTACCGCCACCTACTGGCGATTTTAATTTAATGTTTAAAAGTATCACCTCGTTTTTACCATCATTGCATATTTATTGAACATTGTTTTATTTAAAGCATTATTTATTTTATAAAGGTAAAAAATGAACTGGAAAAAATCGATTAAAAGGGGCAGATATTGTCCCTTAATGGAAAAGGTGTGTCTGCAGTCTAAGTGCAAGAGGGGTTCTAGCACTCCAAAAAATTGGAGAACCACTGAACTAAGGAACAGGGATATGTATGTAGAATTGCACAAGTGCTACTGCTAAAGAGTGCATTGTCAATACAGCCTGTTACCTTGATTCAAATGTCTCCATAAGCTTAATTGAATTGGCCTAAAGCGAAAAATTATAATGTCATTTTTTGTCTAAAGACTACATATAAAATAGCTACCAAAATGAATGTCGGTAACTGAAGTTTGACTAAAAGTTGACAAAAAATGCAATGACTTAGTCACATTTTAGTAATTTTGTCTTTCATAGGTTTAGTCTAGTTTTAGTTGACAAAGACCAATAAGCATTTTCATCTGAAGACTAAGACTAAAACAAAAATGGCTGCCAAAATTAACACTGTCGTGTCGTGCTGAACATTTTCCTGTTTTTTTTTTGTCGTGGTAAAGTCTTAAATTTGCCTTTTAGAGGACTTAAAAAAGGTCTTAAAAGTCATTAAATTTGCTGTTAAAAAATGTGCAGATACCCTGACAGTGGACATGCACCTACGATGACAATTTCAGACCCCTCCATGATTTCTAAGTGGGAGAACTTGCAAAATAGCAGGGTGTTCAAATACTTATTTTCTTCACTGTATAGCATATATAAGAACCTCAGTTTGTGTAAAACAGGACAGGATAACATTGGCCCGAATTTTATGGGGATATGTGCTTACACGTTTCATACTGCAAGTACTCTGGAATGCAGAGCAGAGACTTGTAGGTTATAAAACCTGATAAATGTGGACAGCGTGGCCCAACCGGCCGCCGAACAAATATCTTCGATAGGTATTCCTCTTTGACCAAGCCCAAGATGAGGTCATACCTGTATAGCCCTTGGCCATACCCATCTTGACGGGCTCTTATGCATCAGGGCGCGAGTTGCCCTGATTGGACTGCGCGTCTGAGTCGCCCCGTCATAGGTTCGTGCAGTTGCCGCAGCACAGCCAATGACCGAGCTCGCTGTTCATTTGTGTATGCTGTGCAGCCACACTGCGTTTAAAATGAATGCTTCTATTAGGGGTGGTGAAAAAAATCGATTATCGATTAATCGCGATTATGTTATGAACGAATATGAATCGATTATTAAATTTTCAAAAATCGATTTTTTTTTTGTTGCATTATTTTCTTTTGTAAAAAATTTTATACCGGAAGTTGAACGTCACGAACGCGCCCAGTTCCAGTTAGCAAGCGCGTGTAACGGCCATAGACAGTAAAAGAAACGGCGCCCGCGGCTCGCTCTCTCCCTCTCTCACACACACACACACATACAGTTTGATCGCGCCCGCGGCTCGCTCTCTCCCTCTCTCTCTCTCTCTCTCACACACAGAGTTTGATCGCGGCTCGCTCTCTCTCTCTCTCTCTCACACACAGAGTTTGATCGCGGCTCGCTCTCTCTCTCTCTCTCTCTCTCTCTCTCTCTCTCTCTCTCTCTCTCTCTCTCTCACACACACAGAGTTTGATCGCGCCCGCGGTTCGCTCTCTCTCTCTCTCTCTCTCTCTCTCTCTCACACACACACACAGAGTTTGATCGCGCCCGCGTCTCTCTCTCTCTCTCTCTCTCTCTCTCAGTTCGATCGCCTCAACTTAGTACAACTTGATTACTCACAAGTTAGTGTGTTGCATTTTGTCACTGTGTTCTACAGTACAGTATATAAGCTGAAGCTACAGTAAGTTGTTCAAAAATGTAATCTTAATGATTAAATTGGACAATTTTCTTCTAGAAAGACAAGGTGTTCAGGTGGAGAAAAAACGTTTTCTTTACCTTGACATGTTTCGACTGCAACCTGCAGTCTTCCTCCACCTGAACAACACCTTGTCTTTCTAGAAGAAAATTGTCCAATTTCTACAGTATGTTGGTTCTGACCTACTTCCTAAAGGAAATAAGCCTTTCATTTATTTGTTATTGTTTAGTTCAACTTGATGAGTCACAACACAATGTGATGTATTCATTTCTGTGTTCTACAGAACATAAGTTACATACAAATAATTCTGAAGTTATAACTACACGACACAGAAAGTGCTTTGAGTTGTTTTTACTCAATAAAAGAGTTAAGTAATTCAGGAGCTGACTTTTTTTAATACTGCAATCACTTTGTAGTGTATTTTCGTTAACTGTTGTGAAATGGAAAATCAATAATCGCTAATCGAGAATCGTTAATAATCGAAAATCGACTGTAATCGAATCGGGACTTCAATAATCGTAATCGAATCGAATCGGGAAATCAGACAGATTAACCACCCCTAGCTTCTATATTCTTGAGAAAAGGAGTTTTCCCATAGAAAACTTGCGCAATAGGACAGACCTCTCGAAAGGGAACAGTTCCTTTTTAGTTTTTTAGTTTCCCCCCCCCCAAAAAAACGAAAAACATGAATTCAGCTTGATTTATACAACTACTACTACTGTATTCATTTTTCTACATCAGAATGATTTTTTTTTAATGTTTTTAGTAAAAAAAAAAAAAATAAAAAAAAAAAAACGAAAAAGGATCTGTTTTCTCATTTTTCTACCCGGTTCTGAAAGGAAAATCAAATGACCAAAAGATACACAGACCGTGTGCAAACCAAAGTCTGAAAAATAGGGAAATGCATGAGAATGATGGCACTTCATTAATAAAATCGAATATAGATTGAATGCTAGGATGCTAAAGATTTTTTTTTTTAAATGGCTATATTGTTATTGGTTGATGATATCCAATAGCCGGTGCAGCCTACAGATGTTTTATACTATTTTCATTCTTCAGTGACTTTAAAGAGAGAAAAATAACCAGCAGCAACATTGATATAACGTGGCAACACAGTCAATCCTAATTCTGGGAGTGCTACAGTGTCCAAGGGTTATATAGGATAACTTGGCAGATCCCTTCTAAGACGCTGTAAATTAAGAGCATGCTCTAAAATTATTTTTCCATTGTCCCTTGTGACAGACAGTGGATACTTCAGTTCTGACTAAATTCACGTCATGCTTTTGTAGATGTTTGTCCACCAGAGAGGTGTGCTTTTGTTGGAAAGTTAATATCCTTTATTTATTTCATCACAATATCCTCTAAATAAATCTCCTCAACATTTATGTTTATTATTTCTTTATTCATTTCTATTAATAAAGAAATGCATACATTATCAATGTAATAAATGTTAATAAAGAAGCTTTACAATGTTCAGTTTTGATAATATTAGTCTAACTGTACTGTTTTTTTTCCCCTCTCCATTCCAGTCTGTGGTCCTCACATTGATATCCGCAATGACATCAGTGAGTTCAAGAAACTGGATAACTGCACGGTGGTGGAAGGCTACCTGCAGATCCTTCTCATTGGAGACAAGAATAACAACCTCAACCAGGAACACTTTCGCTCCCTGTCCTTCCCCAAGCTGACCATGGTCACCGACTACCTTCTCTTGTTCCGTGTCTCCGGCCTGGACAGTCTCAGCATGCTCTTCCCCAACCTCAACGTCATCCGAGGACGCAACCTGTTCTACAACTACGCCCTCGTCATTTTCGAAATGACCAGCCTGAAAGATATCGGCCTCCACAACCTGAGGAACATAACCAGAGGAGCCATCAGAATCGAAAAGAACCCGGAGCTGTGTTACTTAGACTCGGTGGACTGGTCGCTCATTATGGATGCAGAGTTTAACAACTACATCGCTGGGAACAAGCAGTCCAAAGAATGCGGTGATGTTTGTCCAGGTATCATGGAGGACAGACCGCAGTGCATTAAGACCAGCTTCAATGACAACTACAGCTACCGCTGCTGGACCTCCAACCACTGCCAGAAGGGTAAGAGCTTGCCAACCAGACCTGATCTTTTGAATGTTTGATTTATTTCAGGTTTTATTTCTGATGGATTCACATCTCCTGGCTTTTCATATATCATTCCTTCACATGGGATTTGAACGAATAGTGAACTGAATTGTGAAACTGAATGAGGCTTAGTTTACATAAGATAAAGCTGAGTTTAGCTAAACCGATAGTGTGATGCTGTTTACTTTGCTTGGGAACTTGAGGTCTGCCTCTTTGGCAGGATCTTGTCAGGTAAATATTTGGTTAGTGTAATCTATGTTGTGTTGAGAGAGTTATGACTACCAATTCATCAAAGGCTTTGACAGTAGCTGAAGACAGAGAGTCCTAAAACAAAACAAGGTTTTCTGTGACCTGAGGAGCTTTACAAATTGTGCAGGATAATAATTACCTTTATTCACTGGATAATTGTCCAGAAAAACCCTAGATTATGTTACTGCACTCTTGAATTTCACCATTTTCTGATTGATTGCTGTTGAAGTTTGTTAAATAATGCATTTTGTACTTCTTTATACTAATGATCAATTGATATAATTAGCCAATATTTGGCCACTGTGATATTATTTCATTTAGCTTCTGACCATACCTGATAACTGTTTCCACTTGGCAGATTAAAGGATTAGTTTTATTTCGCAAGTTTTTTTTTGTTTTTGTTTTTAGTGAATAATTTATACACTTGTTTTTGAAGTATCATGTGAAAATTCTTTGAGAACTGCACATCCGTTCAGTTTATTTTAGATTTATTGAGTGGTTGGTTTGAAGCTCTTCTATGGCTTATTGTGCAGTATTGATAAACCGATATATCAGTCAGGGTAATTATTTTGCCAATATTTGGCCATTTTTAAGATTTAAGGTTTTAACATATTGTCAGTAGATAGTAAAGTGTTTCTGCTTTCAGTATTTGTTTGGTGAATTTTGAGTAAACGTTGGGTAAAATATATATTTTATTTCAAAAAGTTTGTTTACATCAGACAGACGTTGACTATTGGAAAATCCATATTTTTCAGCCACCAGGAGGACCAATACTTGTGTTCCTAGACACATTTTTAATGAATAATGTACTTTTTCAATTATTTTTGAGGAAAGTGTGAATGAAATTTGTGTGCATATTGTTTGCTATTGACATAAACTATTGAAAAATCAGTTCAGCTCTAACTTCTATCTATTTATTTTTTTAAATGGACATCCTTTGATTCATTTCATATTTTTTGTTGATGAATTCTCTTGTGTGTAGATTCAAAACTGCTCTGTTTACTGCAAGGAATGAATGGGCTTGAATTAGGATGATGATTTGGCTAGATACCTTAATAGTACTTTGATGTCCCAAATGGAGATGTTTTTTTTTTTTTTTTGGTGTGGATAGGATTGATCGATTGTGAGAAAATCACCTGGCTGAGGCCAAAATATCTTCATCTACGATTTCTTATCTCTGTATGAGGTCAGTAGATATGAATGCCAGTGTGTCCGTACATCTGACTGGGAATGCCTGGGAAAGTGAACTACCCCTTATGAATGTTTGCTCCCTCTTCCTCTCCCAAGCACACAAGAATGGTGGGAAAAGCATAATGGATGAGAACACTACAGCACCCTCCACCCCTGGCCTTCAAGAGACCTGCAGACCGTGCAAGTCCCAGGCTCAGAGAGGCGGTCGCAGAGCTGCCCTCCCTCCTCTTTCCCTCCGCTTGAAAACAAACAGAGGAAATCAACTCTCCTCACAAACGCGCTCCGTTACAGCCTGAATGTTTATTGTTGCTCTTGGGATTCTTTGAATCCGACAATCTTGATGACGACACGTTTGAGGAAGGTATGGAGGTTGACGTGCATCGACCCTACCAGGAGATTTGATCCACATCAGTGGGCGACTCTGTTTGTGAGTGTCCTTTTTTTTCAGTGACTCCCCTCTGCACTGCTGATACAGTCTCTTCCCGGCATTCCCGCCCACATCGTGTCAGCACTTGCTCCCCTGCACACCTGTTCAGTATGGTAATCTTGTGTCTGAAAGCTGTGTTTTCGCCTTTGCAGAGGTGGGGAGGAGTGAGTCACCTGTATCCAATGCTCAAACACTTAAACAAAGACTCGTAGTCACAGCAGATAGGACCTACTAATGGTCCGACTGATTGATCTGTGTTCTCCAAAGAACTTACTGGAACAAGCAGTGGGCTGCCACCTGTCCGATTGTGTACGCTTCCCGTCAGTGTTTCCACATGGAGCTTCAAAGGAATCAACAATTTGTCTATGAAAATCACACCCCAGCATTTTCCTACGCTTTATGAGCTGTCGGTAGCTTGCGGTGTTCTTGAGGCACAAATGTTGGTGAGAATGATTATACTTAAAGAAAGGTCACGGCAAGGGTAGGAGAACTGAGGGGCGTCTTAACTAGGGTTGAGTATTGACGAAAATGTCCTATTTCAATTCGATAACAATTAATTGGGGCATGTATCCACAGTTGGTACAATACTATAATATTAAAGGTTAAAATGAACAAATTTGCTACTTACTTTTAAATTACACATAAGGACCTAATAATTATAATAATAATAATAATAATAATGTTATAGTAATAACTTTTTATAAATGTTAATTATAAATGTTTCTTCACAAAAACAGTACATACTTCAGGGCATAGAATAAGTAGGTGAATTGAGACACAGCAACAGAGAAGTTGAAATGACAGTTTTTTTTTTTTTAATCATGTAACTAAAATGATTCGGTATTTAGTATTGGCATTTGGCACAAACTCTCAGTGTCACTCGGCGCAGCCGTCTGACTCTCTGTGGAGGACAGTCTTTTCCACCCCTTGGCATAATTGCCTTGTTTTTCTTGTGCACAGATGTTTCTTCAAGGGCACACGGTGGTTTTGTAGTCAATTTGGATCAGACCTCTCTCTCTAATTACTGCACCAAGAGTTGCTGTCAGCGACCAATCGTCGATCAGCTCCTGCATATATGCGCGAGCGAGACTCTGCCTGTTTGTTATGAGATGAGGGTGTCCACAACAGCACTATTGTTTGCTTTTTTTCTGAAATGTAAGACCATTAAAGCATTCCTTACCTGTTCTTGCATGCACTTGTTACCGTCACCTCTGTGTATGCATCCGTGTGCCTGGAGTTCATGGACTTTCTATTTGTAATGCCTTTCCATTGTTTGTCTTCACGCTGCCTAGATATGCATGTTTGTTAACCTGCTTATGCTCTAATAATCTATCTCTGGTGATAAAGAAATGTATTTTGTTTTCATTCAGGAATACATTTATCAAAAAGGGTTGTGAATGGCTGCTGAGTTAATCTCTGATGTCATGAATGATTCAATCTGCCCCTTGAGTAACAGTACAGTACACAAACCAATTCCATTGGCTGGAAGAACTTTTAATGGGTACTCGTACTCTTATAAATTCTACAATATTGATTTTGCATGTATGGCATGTCAATTATTTGTCTGACTGTACCTATATCTTATAAGCATGCCTCATTAGCCTATACCCCCACATTCAGTTATACATTTTTATACGTATTGTATGGTTTGTTCAATCATCTCTCTTGTACATAATTATTTGATCACCACTATCTTATTAACAACAACCTTCAACTGAGTATGGCAGCTGAGAATGTTGTTGTAGTCTAAACGGAGCCCCTGGTGGTGGCTGTAGGTATGATTTGTGTATGTTTGTAATCTGTTTGTGTCTGTGTGTGTTTGAATGTGTCTCTGCTCTTTGTCTCTGGAGACATTGTGCAATGCCAGTTCGGTTGATGGTGGGAATAGGAAGGGGTCTGTTGGGAGGAGGCATGCAACAGACGTCCTCAAGTTTGTGAGAGGCGAAGTGTTGATGAGAAATGTCAAGTTTACAAGCACAAAAACAAGACTCTTCAGTGAGGGGGAGCGAACCGTCAGCCCTCCTTAATCTCCTCCCTCCTGTCCGCCAACCTCTCCTCCCTGCCCACTTATTTTGTCTGTCGTTTTTTTTCTTTACGGCCCCCACTTAACATTTTTACTGCCATTTCCTCTCCTCTCTCTTCCAGGGCTCTTATCGTTTGCGGGATGTTAACAGCTCTAGCCGTTAGATAACTCACTGTTTACACTCCTGGCCCCACCACCCGTCTGCCTGTTACTCTAGTGACCCATCCAGTTGTTTGCTCGCTTGTGGCCTCGCTGACATTGTGTGTTTGTACACTTTGTGTGTGTGTGTGTGTGTGTGTGCATTCAGGGTTTGTAACCTCACCTACTCTGTGGTCTGGGCCCCTATGATCCAGACAAGCACGCGTTCCCCCTGAAAAACATGCTTGCATACCCCAGACCAGAGAGGGGAGGGGGAGAGGATTGTTGGATAACGGGGTCTGAGCGTGGGTTTGAGACCCCTGGGCTTCATGGGCTGCGAAACGACCCCAAACAACAGTGCAAACTCTTGTTGTTGTCCCAAAGGCTAGCTGATTTGTCTGATCAAACCATTTAGCATCCTCTTTGGCTTGCATACCTGGAATTTTTCGCGTTCCTCAGCTGTGCCGCATAATGCGCAGATTGCAGATTTCCTGTGTAGAGCACAGATCAGCTCAGTGCCGTCTAATGAAGGCTAAACTGACCCTCTCTCGCAGAACACTGCTCAATGTTCAGTCATGAGCGCTACTGGTTCTAGGGTTGGGCCGATGGACGATATCATCGTTCATCGTGATGGCTGACAGACATCACGATGTTTAGCCGGCATCGCGATCCCCCCCACCCCCCCGACCCCCGACCATTTATCGCTAATGTTTCTTTTTTTTTTTTAGATCCTTCATTTGCAAAAAAGTTCATTTTAGACCCTGTGTTTGTCTATCTGTCTGTTGATATAGAAACTCTTAGTACAATGCTGGTTTACCAAGCGGAGTAGTTTGGCTCTGAGATGAAGACTTTCATAGTTTCGCAGATGTCTCTGGATGTTTGAAAATGTTGAAATCCTCTTTAAAGTGTTTTCCGTGCTCTCTTGCCTGCTGTAATGATAGAAACAGATACATAATGCTTTGGGAAGACCAGGATGTGTTTGTGTTATTTCAATGGTCTTTTGCAAATCCATTTCAGGAGGATAAAGGAAAAGCACGACACAACCTGGGGGTGCTGAGGAGGGGTGTCCGTTTTTTTGTAAGAAGGATGTCGTGTCCTGTGTCATATCCCTGTAGGTTGTGTGTAATCACTGGCCTTGCCCAGACATGTGTGGGAGGTTTTACTTGTCTAATGTTTTTCTAAAGCTCTTTGTGAAGAAATTTACAAAACAGCTCTTCTTCCATTTCCATCTCTGGAAATTAATTGGTTTACTGTCCTTCTCTGGCCACAAACATGCTGTTTTTTTTTCCTTTCTAGTCATTAAAAAGTCCCCTTGAGTAATCTGATCAGATCTTTTTCCAAATTCTGCTGTGATTCAAACTGGACTCCTCACTGAAGACAACAAAATCAACTTGGTCACAAGTGCTTTTCCTGCTCAGTTTTACTGGATTCTGCTGGACGTTGCAGACCTGCACAATTGTGAAAAACCCTATAATTGTTAAATATTTGCCTTAATATTGTGTGGTATAACATGTTTGATATCATAGACCAAAGTCTGTGCCCATCATACACTACATTATTTTCTATGAAATCTATCACCTTCAACTGCCAAAAAATCTGCAGTCTGGCTCTTACTTTCGACAGCTAGCATTGACTCGTCAATACTGAAAATCGAGGTATGTTATGTGGTATATTCTAACCTGATTACCTACTTTAAATACTTAAAATCTGGTCTGTGAATGGTTATAAATTTTAATCGCTGGAAAAAAAATATTACATTGTAATAGAAATATGTGATGCAATGGGAATAGACTTAAATGGAATTATGTAATGCTTTATGCATATATGTTATCCAGAGTGACTTACATTGCATTCAAGATTCAACATTTTACCTGGAAATCGAAGCCGTGTCTTTGCTTTTGTTAATGGCGTGCTCTATTATGGTACATGAATGCAAACTGTAGTCTCAGTTATTAATTTGAGTTATGGTGGAGCTTCAAAAAGAGATTTTCAGTAAAAGTGACATATGGGTACTGATGTGTGAATGTAACAACTAAGGCTTTTGTTTCTATGGCAGCTGCCGTGTGATTAAAGCAGCAGTGGAGTAGTAAAACAACAGTCTATACATTCATGAGTTTCCACATATTTATTGGCTTATATGCATAGTCGTGCTTCTGAATTTATAGACTGTTAAACATGTAGCAAAAATGTTTGAATAGCTCCAGGGTTTGTGATTTTTACAGTACAGAGAAGAGAATCGTGGGATTTCTTTTTAGTAAGTTGCGGTCACGTTCAACTTCAAAGACTCTTTTGTCGACTGCAGAATCTACACAGACACGCACCCACACACTTCATACAGCCATATCTCCACCCTACGCATTTCCCTGTGTGTTTGTGTGTCTTGTCTGGGGGCTTTGTATGAGGCAGTGAATGTAGGCATACGTTCTGTGTGTTTGTGTGTGGATCTGGCTGCTGCCTCCTGGCTAGCGTCGAACAGAAGTCGTGATTCATCTACCGCACTCGACACTCATTCATAAAAATCAGCACGAATACTACGCTTTCCTTTTGGAGCGCTCCGGGGGCCTGGCATGTCCACAACATGTCAGAGTCTTCTCAGTCCAGGTTACGTGGCAGGAATGACGAATGCTCTCCTTCCGCCAATGTGGGTGTCCTCACTGCTAGTTGGCAGAGCTGGCATAGTATGGCACCATCGGTCTGAGTACACACACTACTTTGTGGCAGCTGAATGGAGATGTGGCTCAGGTCATTAATGTGGGTGTTTTCAATCTTTTTGATGCCAAGGACTCCCAGATGTAACATTTCGCTTTCTAAAAGACAAAGACAACTATATATCTTAATTTCTGCTGAAAAACAGTGAAATATTATAAAATACATGTATTCATAAATAAATAAATACATTTGAAATATCTTTTTATAAGATCTCACTATTTTCTGTAATAAAAATAAAATAGAGAGAAGCACTGATACTAAATGTCTCAGCTGATTATTCAGAATGATATCTAATATGTATATAGGTATATATACTAAATACACTCACCGGCCACTTTATTAGGTACCCCATGCTAGTAACGGGTTGGACCCCCTTTTGCCTTCAGAACTGCCTCAATTCTTCGTGGCATAGATTCAACAAGGTGCTGGAAGCATTCCTCAGGGAGTTTGGTCCATATTGACATGATGGCATCACACAGTTGCCGCAGATTTGTCGGCTGCACATCCATGATGCGAATCTCCCGTTCCACCACATCCCAAAGATGCTCTATTGGATTGAGATCTGGTGACTGTGGAGGCCATTTGAGTACAGCGAACTCATTGTCATGTTCAAGAAACCAGTCTGAGATGATTCCAGCTTTATGACATGGCGCATTATCCTGCTGAAAGTAGCCATCAGAAGTTGGGTACATTGTGGTCATAAAGGGATGGACATGGTCAGCAACAATACTCAGGTAGGCTGTGGCGTTGCAACGATGCTCAATTGGTACCAAGGGGCCCAAAGAGTGCCAAGAAAATATTCCCCACACCATGACACCACCACCACCAGCCTGAACCGTTGATACAAGGCAGGATGGATCCATGCTTTCATGTTGTAGACGCCAAATTCTGACCCTATCATCCGAATGTCGCAGCAGAAATCGAGACTCATCAGACCAGGCAACGTTTTTCCAATCTTCTATTGTCCAATTTCGATGAGCTTGTGCAAATTGTAGCCTCAGTTTCCTGTTCTTAGCTGAAAGGAGTGGCACCCGGTGTGGTCTTCTGCTGCTGTAGCCCATCTGCCTCAAAGTTCGACGTACTGTGCGTTCAGAGATGCTCTTCTGCCCACCTTGGTTGTAACGGGTGGTTATTTGAGTCACTGTTGCCCTTCTATCAGCTCGAACCAGTCTGGCCATTCTCCTCTGACCTCTGGCATCAACAAGGCATTTCCGCCCACAGAACTGCCGCTCACTGGATGTTTTTTATTTTTCGGACCATTCTCTGTAAACCCTAGAGATGGTTGTGCGTGAAAATCCCAGTAGATTAGCAGTTTCTGAAATACTCAGACCAGCCCTTCTGGCACCAACAATCATGCCACGTTCAAAGTCACTCAAATCACCTTTCTTCCCCATACTGATGCTCGGTTTGAACTGCAGGAGATTGTCTTGACCATGTCTACATGCCTAAATGCACTGAGTTGCCGCCATGTGATTGGCTGCTTAGAAATTAAGTGTTAAGGAGCAGTTGGACAGGTGTACCTAATAAAGTGGCCGGTGAGTGTATATTAGTTTCACCTTTTAATTAGAATTACTGAAATACATGAACTTTTGCACGATATTCAAATTTTTTGAGTTTCACCTGTACAACAGAGCCTAAACTATTATATTCAACTGCTATGCATTTTCAGATATAATAATTACAATCAATGTTTGTATATAACTTGCTGTTGCATAAACACAAATTTTAATGACAGATTTTTTTCAAACATGCATATATAAACCGTAAATAAGCTAATCTCTAGTTGGGCTGCACGATATTGGAAAAAACAGATGTTGCGATATTTAGTTTTTCGGCGATATGAAAACAATTTCACCAGATGGTTTGAATAGCTCTATTTGGAAAGAACAAATCATTTTTGGATGATTTTGATGATTTATGATTGTGGTGATTTTTGATTTAGAAAATAATAAACAAATGACAAGCATAGATAAATACAATAGAGCAAAGTGCTTTGTTTTTTTAAGTGAATCTTAACTGTATTCATGTGCAGACATTGAATAATCAAATGTAAAATAACACTATAATCCTCACTGTATAAATGAAATATAATTAATACAATTTATTAAATTTGTTAAATTTACAAAAGTGATTTTCTCTTTCTCTTTTGTTGTTTGATTAACATTGGTGACCAACAGCTGCAGGTATATTAGGCTGCTGTCACTTTAAGATGCATGCACCGCAGATCCAATATAATGATACACATGTGTTTTCTTTCTCAATTGTTTACACACATAACTGACTGATTGCAACACTTCTATCGTCTTTACCTTCATTACAATCCGCATCCATCAAAACTTAATAACCGACTGTTTACGTTTTATTTGTTTTATCAAATTTCTTTACATTTTTCGATGATTAATCTGACAAGATTTGGCTGTTGTACCCAATGACCACCCAAATGGACTCTTCTTGTGTGATGGCACCTGCTATCTCTATACCGCAAGTGTCTTGTCAGTTGCTTCAGTGATGGATTGCATCTTTAATGGATGTGGTGTGACCTTCTGTTGTCAGAAAGAGGAGTTATAGAGATTTGATTCCTGATTTGAAGGACTTGGAGGTGGTTCTCGGGACTTGAACAGATCGAGAGGGCAGAGCAGCTGACAGGAAGGGGTTCATGACCAGGGGTGAAGTTACTTGCGTATCCTTTCTTAAGTTTGCTGCCACCTGTCTTTTGCATTAGTTCCAGTGTCTCTGAGTGCCTCCAGCACAGCCACTGTTACGTTAAACCCGTTTACTTTCCACATGCCGAAGACTACTGCGAGACTCCTCTAGTTTCTCACTAGGTGTCTGTATTAATTTAATGAGATTTCTGTCAGAAATCTAAATAAAAATGTGGAATTGAGTGGTATCATCTAAAATGCATAGTATTAGATATACAGATTCATGATTTATTAGTGTCTAGTCAATAGATACTACCATTCAAAAGATTTGGGGTCATTATTTTTTTTTTTGAAAGAAATGAATACTGTTATGCAAAGATGCATTAAATGGATCAAAAGTGACAGTACTTTTTATATTGTTTTCTATTTCAAATATATATTTTTCTTTTCAAGATTCCTGAAAAAATATATATATTAAGGAGCACGATTTAAAATGTTTCTTCAGCACCAAATCAGCATATTAGAATTATTTCTGAAGGATCATGTGACACTGAAGACTGCACTATAAAATTCAGCTTTGGCATCACAAGAATAAATTACATTCCGAATACATTAACATAGAAACTTATTTTAATTTGAAATAATATACTACAACATTACGGTTTACTGTATTTTCGATCACATAATTGCAGCCTAAGAGACTTCTTTCAAAAACATAAAAAATATTTTATTTATTTATCTACTTATATTTACAAACACTGTTGATCTAATACACATTTAACATTTTCTGCCCTGTTTAAAATCTGATACATTTTCATGAGAAAAGTAGCCATGTCTGATTTGTGAATGAATCATCATCTGTTCAGTGAATTGGATGATTCTGTTCACAAACATTTAACTCAAAGCAAAATCATAATAATTACTACTATTAATTTTTTATTCAAGGCAGAGCAGTAAACTGACAGAATCTGCAGACTGTTCGAGGAGAAGCTCATATTTCATCTCTCTCATTTAGTGGTATCCGCAAAAAGGATCCAGTTTTACAAGCCCCCATTCTTTCTTTCTGAATGAAGTGGGTAAGAGCTTCTTAAAATGTTTTTTATTGGTTAGAATAACTCAAAGGGCACATCCTAAAAGCTAAAATTTCACACGTTTAAATGTGTTTGTACGAGTACCATAGTATGTCGTGCTAAAGTTAAGCACGCTGTTTTTTTTTTTTCTTCCAATGTATGTTTTTTTGCTCCTGAGAAAAGCCACGTGCTTGATTTATAATATGTGCGTGTGGTGTGCGTGAACATAAATAATGTACTTGAGCTCATTATTGTGTAAGAACGTGCTGGAAGTGTGAGGGAGTTCAGTGTCTCCGCAGGGATGTATGTGCTGTGAAGATGAAAGGCGGCCATAAAATTACAAAGGAAATCATATGGAGTTACTCAACTCATTGAAAAATACCCCTGATAAGCTTAATCCTTCTTTAACCCTTTCTGAGTCACTGATGATAACAGGATTGCCTCGCATATATTTTTATTAGGGCTGTCAATAGATGAAATGTTTTAATCGCGATTAATCACACCCTTTTGTGCGATTAATCGCATACTTATTGTGAAATTAAGCGTTCATTATTTTTCTTGTTCAACACGTTCATTTTGTCATCATTTGCTATATCCAGCAAAGTAACAGATTGAAGGCTGATTTTCACAAAACTATTTTTTGCAAGCTTTTTTCATGGGAAATGTAGGTGCATTTCCAAAAAAGGACACTTGGAGACTCCAAATGGATACCTAATAATCACATGATATAAGTTCAAATAATTCTTTCATAACTGTATGCACATCAAAGCACACACGTAAAAAAATACCCATTACAGAACAGAACTTTTCACAATTCACTGTACTGTGTACAGTGCAACAGCAAAGGGCTCTTTAGGACTCACGTGTGCTTACTGTACGACTCCTGTACGTCACTGCAATCGTCTTTACCTTCATTACAATCCGCATCCGTTAAAACTTTACTAGCAAGACGTTAGTTTGCTTTATCCAGCCGATAAACGTAGTTTGCGTATCATCTGGCCATACAGTGGAAGGATGTTTTGACGTTCTGTTCAGTCTGCATTTCACACAGCGTGATGCGTGAGTGCTCGTGCTTTTCAGAAATAATCACAGAATATGACAGAGCTTGTATTTTAAAGCTAAACGCACACTGGAATGAATAATAACTGAAAACTGTCCGTGAGTCACTGTTCTCTCTCTGCCATCTCTGATGTAGTAAGCCTGGTTTTCTTTACATTAGCGCCGTTTTGCACTGATTGTTTGAATGCATTCGCTTACTGGATCATTGGACTGAAAACTTTCCTGAAGTTTTAGCGGTTTAAAAGGATCTGATCGCAAACAGAGAAGTGAAAACCGCTTATTAAAAGGTTTCTAATAGAAATGCGCCATTGTAGATACTCAGTTCAAAAATCCTAAACAAAAAACAAAAAAGTGACGGTGTCCGCGAAATCATTAAACGGCACAACTGTTTTCAAAATTGATATTAATAAGAAATATTTTTTGACCACCAAATCATCATAGTAGAATGATTTCTGAAGGATCATGTGACACTGAAGACTTGAGTAATGATGCTGAAAATTCAGCTCTGCATCACAGGAATAAATTACAATGAATTTATTTACGTATTTTTGCTCAAAGGTAGCATTGGTGAGCATAGGTCTGAAACGTCCTTCAAAAACATTAACAAAATCTTACTGACCCCAAACTTTTCAGCAGTAGTGTAGGTTGAATGTTTTAGAGATTTGTTCAAATTCATTACCGTAAGAATGAGCAATAGGTCGTAGTACTTCGTGTCTTAGCACGATAATCTTAAATAGAGACAGCTTTAACATCAGTATCAATACATTTGGGCTCAATCTATTTCTCTCTGTTTCATTCTTTTTATTCTTTTATTCTTTCTTCCACTCTTATGTCATCCTCAGCCTGTCTGTTGTTATCATTGTCCTGTTGAATGTGCACAGGTGGCAGTGGCTGTGTGGCACGCTTCTCTTCTGCCAGATGGGGACTTCCTTGGCCTGCCTCTGCTTCTCGCAGGAATCACCAGTTGGCACGTGATGATAGTTTAGTTTGCCAAGGGTGAGCGGTGCCCATCCATCCTTGATCTGGTGGATGAGGATTCACCTGGTTACTTCCATGTTTTGCACATTTTAGGAAGCTGGCTCATCAGTCTGCGATGCATTTCTCTGACTTTTACCTTTAGAGTCATTTCTTTTTTCAGAGAAGAGATACTGAAGGCTGCCAGATGTTAGATGCTTCATTAGTGGGTGATAATCCATTCTCATGTGTCCTTAAATATCCTGAGCTTTGCTATGAGAGCGTGTCTTCGCATGTGGTGTTGATGGCCAGCCAGTGCTCTGTCGAGGCAAAGATGTCTGTCTTTCCCACGGGAGAGAGCGGCGAACGCGGGACAACCCCACCACGCGACATAAAGGTCAGGAGAATCACAGCTGTGCTCCTGTGTCAGCACACACACACACTCTCTCTGAGCCGTCTGCCCCGCCATTTACTGTGTCAGATAAATTTAGATGTTTCTCAAGTGCACAACAGCATCGCTATATCCACTGCTTGGTCAAGGGAAAGAAAGAGGGCTTTGTGGGAGGATTTCCCCCCTCGTCTGCGGCCTTCTGTGTTTTCTATTATTAATATGCTCATCTGTGAATAACGGAGTGAGGAATGGTGAATGGTTGGACCACTTTTCAATCTGCAATTGGCTGAGATTTGTTTAGTTTGTGATCTGATATGTGATGATGTACAGTGTTTTATGCGCCTTTAAGTAAAAGCATTTCATCCGTATGCCAGTTTTGGGGAAAAATCATGTCTAGATTAAATCAAACCTACAAAAGCATTGCATTAATGTTACTAAGTCCATGGGTTTTTTTTTTTTTGTGTGAAAATGTTACTAACAAAAAGTAAAATGGATTTGTGGCAAATTAATTTTTTTGATGATATTTTAATTGAATTATATATTTTATTATTAAATTTTGTTATGAGGGTCATACATCTATTTTAGCTTCATTTTAGCTTCATTTTTAGTCTTTATTTTTTTCCAGTTAATATTTTTTTATTTAAATTTTCATTAGTACTACTAGACATTACTGTGTGTTTTTAAGGTGATGTCAAGTTAAAATCTTTGTAACTTTGAACTTAACAAAAAAAAAAAAAAATAATAATTTTGCTGGGATGTGTCTAGCTGTTATTGAATGCATGATGTCCCCTAAGAGCACTTTATCTAAATATCAGAAACTATCATAGCTAGCAAGGATGGGAAAAACAACAGCATCTGCACAACATGAATGGTTACAAAGTACAGCAGCAGATGCCTAAAAGCAAAAAAATCTGTCAAAAATCCTTTCTATGCTGTTTCATTCCCAGTCTTAAATGGGTCTCTGATGTGGCCCTTCAGAAGCTCGATCGAGCAGCTTACACATAAATCATCTCCTGGAAAACAATGTTACTTCGGCTCTATGATGTCGTTCTGACATCAGTCACACATCCATTTTAGTAACACACTGGATTGTATCGGTATGGGCTTCAGTAAATATTGATCAAGCCATCTATTTCCCAATAAAGTTCTCTTAAGAACCTTCTGGCCACTTATATATGTGAGAGTAGCGCTGACAGCATACAAGTTGGCAAGTTTATTTAGAAATCTTGCGAGATAAGCCATGTAAAAAGACCCAGTTAAAGCATCCCATATACAAAACCCATCCAGTCCCTTCTTGACTATGTTTTGTCAACCATTAGCGTCTCGTGGGGGCTGGAGTTGAATTAGGCTCCCTTTCATCTATGTTGGCACTTCAGTTTCGAAAGTCGACTATTCAGGCAGAAAAACACACTGCAGACCTTTGTAATCCCCCCCCCCCACCTTTGTCTATCATCAGTTACTAAGATGTAGTTTGGTGTGTGTGTGTATATGTGTTGAATGAGCGTGTGTATGTGAGCACTCGTGTCTCCTCTCAGAGAATAAAGATCGAACAAAGCTCACGATAGAGATCGGCTCACTTGTTCTTTCATATTTTACCTGATTACTTTTAATGTTTCTTTATTACTTCAAATTTTCAACATCAAAAATCCAAATCAAGCCCAAATTACTGTTGGTCTTGTTGTGTGCATTAGTTCAATGAAAAAATAGTTTGTCTTTGTAATATCTCATCAAAAGTTAATACATTTGCTTAGTCTCTGAAACCTTTTCGGCTGATGTCACCAAGTCATCTTCGTTTTTGTTTTTCAAACATATAGAGACCTGTTTTCACTCTCATCAGTAAAGCTCGAATGATAAATTATTTTTGTAATTTTAATATCCTTTTTACTCCTGTTTACTGTTCAAAGGTGTGGTCAAAAATACAGTAAAAATTTTAATATTGTATAATGTTTCTATTTTTAAATGTAATTTATTCCTGTGATGGCAAGTCTTTATTTTCAGCAGCCATTACTCCAGTCTTCAGTGTCACATGATCCTTCTAATATGCTGATTGATTTGGCGCTGAAGACAAATTTCGTATTAATATCAATGTTGAAAACAGTTGTGCTGCTTAATATTTTTGTGGAAACCGCAAGACATTTTTTTTCAGGATTCTTTTTTTTTAAGGATGAATAGAAAGTAAAAACAACAGCATTTATTAAACATCTAAATTCTGTGAAACTCTGAATGGTTTTTTATATTGTTTTGAATGCCACTCTATGTATTTACTGTGTTCCTACTGACTGAGCTTTTCCTCATGTGACATGATTTGCATGCAAACCAAGCCAAACATGTACATACTTGTAAACGAGCTTGATTGGACATTCCTTTCCCCTTCATTTGCTTGAGGTTTCACAGGCACCTTTAGATGGATTTGCTTTTCGCCCCCCCATATAATTCTACATGTAAACACTCTGACACTGTTTGGAAAGGGAACACATCTTGTGCTGCTAATATAACTAACCAGGGGTCCCTTCTTGCTTGCTGTCCGCCTGCTGCCAATAATGTCCCAGGTTGACCACATTTCTATTTTTATTTGTTTTGAAACCGTAGAGAAAGGGCACCCTGCATAACGCTCCCAGTTCGGCACACCGTTAGCATTTCAGCGTGCCTTCTTCATGAGCTACAAGGATGCCAGAGTTCCTTAAAAAGCATGTGTGGTCTAGATTAATCTGTTTGTCTTTTTTTTTCTATTTTTTTTTTCTAAACTCTCACATAGAGAGAGCGCTTTACCTTTTAGCAAACGCTTCCCCTAAATGGTAGAGCTGCTGCCAGAGTAAGAGTGGCAGCCATTACGACTACATGCCGAATGGGAGTGCTTATACAAAAATTCCCGTAAAAAAAATCCAACTCCCTGCCCCAAATGTGGGTCCCCGAGCTGTGACCGTGTGGACTGTGAGAGTTTGTACAGGACACAGACGCGGCTTTGTTTGAGAGGGCTGCAGCATTGTGATTTTTATTTTTTTATTTTTTGTTTTTCCTCTGTATATGGAAACCAGTCATATCTTTTCCTGTGGAACATATTTACCCTCCTTTCTCACTTTTTTAAAATTAGTGTAATTTTTTTTAGATTACTATGATTAGGAGAAGTGGATTGGCTGTTTTGCGGCTCTGTTCCCACATAAATGGCTGATTGTTTGGAGTTGATTATTAGATTAAGCCTCCTCGCTGACCTTTCGCCCTCTTCTGTTTCCTCTGCTTGTCAACATCGGATATGCAACAGATCTCGAGCCCTTTCGTTCGGCCCTCGGAAAGGAATCCCGTGTGTTGTTTCTCCCATATGGCTGGTTAGTTTCTCCATACTGTGTGGCAGGAATCAGTTGCTGCCTGCAGGGGCCATATTAAATCAATCTGTCATTCACATAGACCGGGTTGCATACGGCTCCATCATAGTGCCATAATCCAGGTTATAATGGCCTCAAGCGGAGGAGAGGAGAAAAAAATGGATAAAAAGATAGATGTGAGAGGAAATGACAAGACAATGAATCGTAAAGCAGGTGTTAGACTTCAGAGGACGTGTATCAGGATTTCCACTGTGCAATTTGCAAAGCAGCCCAGTATGACTCCAGGCCACATTATTTATTTGCCTCTGACTTTTAAAGGGATAGTTTATCCAAAAATATTCCTGTCATCATTCGCTTCCCCTCATGTCATTTCAAACCTGTATGAATTTCTTTCTTCTGTGGAACACAACAGGAAAAAACTAAAATCGATGACTGTTGTGTCTTGGGACAGTGGAGAGAGAGTAAAAACATGTTTTGTTGCTTGTGGAACAGCAGAGGATGGTTTCCCAGTCAGAACATTTTGTTTCGCTCCACCGTCCCCACCGGACACGGGTTTACTGTAGCAGCAGGGCATGTGGTTGCTTGAGGATGCAACCCTTGGCCTGTGCCGATCGGGTTAGAGAAAAAAGTTAAGTGTTTTCTTCTGGTCAAGTAACCAGGAGAGTCCTTGGTGTTCCTGTGGAGAATTCATTGCAACCTTAGGACGTGAGTTTTCACAGTATCAATAGGTTTAAAATTGCGGTTTTAATTTTTTATTCTCCTATGCCCACCAAAGCTATTTGTTTGATAGAAAATACAGTAAAAAGGTCTATTTTATTATATTATATAATATTATTATAATTTCAAATATGTTTTCTATTATAGTATATTTTAAAATGTTATTTATGTATGTGATGGCAAAGCTGAATTTTCAGCATCATTACTCCAGTGGCCACATTATCCTTCAAAAATCATTCTGAAACATTTCATCTGATCGTTGTTGAAAACAGTTTTGCTGCTTAATATGTGGAAATCTACTTTTTTACAGGATTCTTTGATGAATAGAAAGTTAATTTGAAATAGAAATCTCTTGTAACAATTTAAAAGTCCGTACTTTTGATCCATTCAATACATCCTTGCTGAATAAAAGTATTAATTTCTGAAAATATTTTTTTAATATATATTTGTATTGTCTTTAATTTAATAAAATATTTTTTTTTGGTAAAAATATCATTTATATTGCATATAACTTATTCATAATTTATTTAGCTTAATATACAGTTATGTGAAAGCATGTAACTAAATAAAGCAATAAACTAAATGTCCTCATCGTTTTTTTGCAGTTGTGACTTTAAGACAGTGACTCAGTTTTGTATGAGCTTTATTAACTCTATGGGCGTTATGAAAATTTGACTAAACTCTCAAGTCCAACTGAGCAGTCTGGGAAATTGGTTTGTGGAATGTAAAGGAAAACTCTCCTCACTATGACCCCCGCCCTCCCCCCTCTTTCTCTTTTTCTTTTTCTTTTTCTTCATCTTTGATTCAGGTTAAAGAAAGCTTTGAGTTACGGTCGTTATGACCAGGACATTATTTTATCCCTATGTTCCCTAGGTGGGCGTCTGGGCTTGAAAAGACACATCAAGGGGTCTGGCAATGCACTGCAATGGAATGCTATTGAATTTTTTTTTTTTTTTTTTTGCTAACATGTGATACACATCACAATGTTTTAATGAACTATAAAACTTTAACAGCTCTACCTGCTTATGCACCTCCTGGGATGATTTCGAGATGGGTCTGTTCTCCGCTTTAAGTTCAGCATTAGAACATGCTAAGGAAATATTTTAAGCATATTAAACTTCTAAGGTACTTGTCAGGTTCTAAAGTGTTTTTGTGCTGAAAATCTTCCAAATGTCTTGCATATCAAAGGTGGTTGACTCCAGTGAACCACAGGTTGCATAAGAAATGAATCACTTGGTTTTAACTGTAGCAGAACAATCATGTAATTTTCTGGCTTAAGTTGCTTGGAAAGTGCTACAACACCAGCTTTGTCATTGTGCACTGGGTTGTATGGAAATGATCAGAGAGCGAGTCCACTCGCATGTATTCACGTGCTCCTGTGAACATGCTCTCAGCTGCTGCCATGGAAACAGACACTTCGGCGCAGTGAACTTCTGATTTAGTTTTTTGCCCGCGGGTGTCGGAAAGTGCCGCATGCTAGCGTGTTTTGGCTTCTCACGAGCCAATGCAGTGGGAGGAAACGGCCTTTCGGGGGAGGGAAGAAAAGTTAGTCATTGCCATAGCGTCTTTTTAAGTCCGTGCCTCCCCAAAACACCACATGTGATTTATGGAGTGAGAGTGAACTAGGCGGGTCACGTCCTAGAGGAGAGGAGAGCTACTTGAGAGGTAGAGGAAGGAGGAGAGAAATGGTAAACGAGGAGGATTGGATGCACTGAGCTCGAGTGGAAGGGAGAGTTCACAATCACATCCCTACATATTTTAAAAGAAGTTTTTTAGGTTAAATATTGACTACTGTGCTGTCCATTACCACAGAATGATGATTTCTCTCATGTCATTCCAAACCTGTATGCATGAGTGCAAAAGATGATTTTTGTGATCGTACAATGGATTTTAAAGGGATGTTTTGAGTTTAATATGACTGATGTTCTGTCAATTACCACAGAATGACGATTACCCTCATGCCAAAGCCTAAATGTATTTTTCTTCAGCTGAACACAAAAAAGGATGTTTTGAAAATGTCTCATGGTTTTTATGTCCACACACAATAAGTCAATGGGGTCCTTTTTTTTTTTTTGTGCTTCACAGAATAAATCAACTTATACAGGTTTGGAATGACATGAGGGTGTGTAAATGATGACAAAATGTTAATTTAGTGAACTATGCTTTTAAACAGTGGGAATAATTGGACAGAAAGTTGTCTTACTGGCAATCCATGTCCATAATTGTAGCCCTGGTATTGAACGGAGAAGAGCATATGCATGTTTTCATGCTTTTCTCTCTTTCTCCTATTTTCTTCTTCTTCATGTAGTGACACACCCAACAAAGGAATCTCAGATGGTTTTGACCAAATCTGGCTTCCCAGAGAAATTACACATTTGGCTTGAAGTTGCAATGAAATGATTTTATTACTACAGTCAAAACACAAGCTTGGCATTCACCATGAAGGAACACAAGATGGGTGACAGCTTTTGGTTTCGTCGCTCTGCTCCTCGGGTGCTTGGCGGCGGAGTTGATCAGTGAAGAAAACACACTCTCTCTCTCTCTCTATCTTTTACAATGCAGCCCTTTGTTTTTCTGTCAGCATCTGAACGTCAACCATTTTCTAAATAGTTTCCAGGTTATTAAAACGCTTCCAGACCGTGTCTGTTCAACGAGCGAGTTTTCGTTTAATTGCTTGGCATCCGTCTCCCGGATGGGCTGCGGGCATCCTCGCAGGCCAGAGGCATTTCTCATCTGGTATCACATGGTCCAGAGAATGCAACCGTTACCTTGTGCATCAACCGCTGCGAGCGGGACCTCCCACAGCAATTGTAGCTCATAGAAATGAGGGGCGTATTTCAGTCTAGTGTATCCAGCGCTCACGTTTTCTAGTTCATCTTTCCTGTCTTCTCTGATTTGATGAACCACTCTGATGTTGCTGAAGACGGCTCTTATTGACTGTTTTACCCCAGCAGGAAAAACAAAATGGTCTGTGGGAGTCATGCATGGAATATGTAATCTATTCCTGTGATGCAAAGCTGCATTTTCAGCATCATTCCTCCAGTCTTTAGTGTCACATGATCCTTCAGAAATCATTCTAATATGCTGATTTGCTGCTCAAGAAAAATTTCTTCTTATTATCACTGTTAAACTTTTGTGCTGCTGTTTATATTTGTGGAAACTATGGTACATTTTTCAGGGATTCTTTGATTAACAGAATTGATTTCAAATAGAAGTCTATTGTAACGTTACAAATGTCTTTGCTGTCACTTTAATGCATCCTTGTAAATCTCGATATTAGCTAAAGTAAACTTAATTATATACGAGAATTGATTGGAGGGTTAACGTTACATACCTGAATGCAGCCAGAATGCGTGTATTTGTTAAAATACTTTCTAAAAAGCTCTTTGGCTTATTATCCAGTAGCCATTGCAATCACAGTGACATTAGTGGAAAGGAAAAGTTGTTTCAGAGGAAAGGAAAAGTAATCATTTTGATTAAACATGTCATGGACAGTTGGCTTCAGAATAACATGCACAGATGAATCACTCACAATTAGACCAGGAACCTGCTCTGAGAAAGTCAGATTTCAGTGTTGACTTTATAAGTGAGCTGTACTTAAAGCATTGCTGCTCATTTCTCTGCTCAACTTTCTTGCATTTAAAAAGGGCTGTCACTCATGAGGTTGGAAACTTCCAGCTCTTATTAAAAACGAATGACTTGTAGTTGCTTTGTCACTTCAATTTGCTGTCCATGAGAACGACCCTATAGGATCAATGAGGCATTAAATATTTCCTAAACTTCTAAAAGTAGTGAATAGATGATGTTATAAGTGAAAAGTTGTGCAAATCTTCCCGCTGAGGCTCTTCTCTGTTTTACCTGAGACATAAATCTTCTAGTTGAGTTTACAGCACCCCATCCAGGAAAAACAACACCGTGCCAGTGTTATTCAGAGGAAATCCTTCTTCACAATTTTTTTTCCCCCTGGCATTTCCCCTTCCTGTTTTTGTTTCACACCACTCTCCTTGAAGTGCTCCGTAAATCAGTGTCACAGGATGACCATTGAGTTGGATATTTGCAGATCACAGATTAAGAAATTTAGTTGTTGTAAGTTCAGTGATCATGCTTGATTATAACTTGGTAATTTTGGTGCATTTGACTAGGCATTTTGAATATCTTTAGTTACTTTTAGTAATTTTGGTTTCAATGTGATTCATTTATTTGATTCCTCTTCATTCTCACTTTTTTTGTTTAACAGCTGTGGCACCGAAGGTCTCTGTTCACCCTGCGGGCCTTTCTTTACTTAGTAAGGATAAAAATCTGGACACAATTATATAAACATCACTTTT
This sequence comes from Semotilus atromaculatus, assembly GCA_031834385.1. Taxonomy (NCBI): domain Eukaryota; kingdom Metazoa; phylum Chordata; class Actinopteri; order Cypriniformes; family Leuciscidae; genus Semotilus; species Semotilus atromaculatus. The sequence goes on from JAULUF010000001.1 coordinate 3,680,422, forward strand.
TTTGGGCCACATCACACTTTTTTTTCCTAGTAGAAACGAACTTGAACTTGAAGTACTTTATTTGTCATTGTGAGGCACAATGAAATTACATTTGTGACAACCCCAAAGGTGCGTTTAAAAGCGAAGAGAAATTGATCCTATTTAAATAAGACGGAACAAATTATTAACAGTAAATGTACTAAGATACAATAAATAATAAGTTCATGATAAAATACTTAATAAATAACAAGCATAACAATATAAAAATAAATACAATATAAAAGCTAAAAAGGATACTGGCTCATAATACAACATATCAAGATTGTTCAGATATTGTCAAAATGCCATATCCATTTATAGGACAATTTATTATTGCACAAGTGTATAGCAGCATAAATTACTATTGCACTTATACAGTAAGTCGCACATTGCCAACAATCATACTATACATGGACCGACAGGGAGATATCATAGTTTAACAAAGTTATTGCTGTTGGAAAAAAACAGTTTTTTAGTCTGTTAGTGCGTAAGCGGATTGACCGAAAACGCCTGCCGGAAGGGAGGAGCTGAAACAAGTTATGACAAGGGTGAGTGATGTCCTTGCTGATGGTATTGGTCCTTCTCAAACAGCGAATGTTATGGATGTGTTCAAGTGATGGCAGCTCAAAGCCTACAATATTCTGTGCAATTTTAACAACCTGCTGCAGGACTTTTTTGGCAGCTTTGGTACAACTGCTATACCAGGCTGTCATACAATTTGTCAAGATGCTCTCTACAGTACATCTGTAAAAGTTGAACAACAGCTTCTGGGGAAGGTTAGCTCTCCTTAGCCTTCTCAGAAAAAAGAGACGTTGTTGTGCTTTCCCTGCTATACCTGCAATGTTGTTCCCCCATGTGAAGATAGAGTAATACACGGTTTATGTATAAGTACAGAGGACACGGCCCATGTCCTGCCAGCATCCTATCCCTCTTCTCATCTTCTCTCTCTCATCGCATTTTCTCCTTCTCTTCACACGTTAATCTGTACTCTTATCCTCTTACCCTCTGCTCCGCTTTACGGTAAGGCTGCGTTGTTGTCGACACTTTGGCCCCTTTCGCTTTCAGCTGAGAATACAATTGAAAGTACAAAAGCATTTGTCAGTTTTAATGAACTATAAAGATGAATCTTATGGGCGGGAAGTGCAAAATGTACACTGCAAAACAGCTGATGAGTAACATTCTATCTGACATCTATTACTTAAATCAGACAGCCAGATGCTCAATCGGTCCCCGCTGACTGCAGAGACGTTATACATTGTTGGATTCAGGGTCACTGCTTGACTAAGCAGATCCTAAGATGTCCTGCCACGTCCCTTCTCGCCCGACCTGCATTAAGAGGAGGATCATGAGAAATGCTGGAGGAAATAAAAGTTGAATTCAATTAATCTTCGACCTCTTTGTGCTACTCTAGTGGGCAAGATTTACACCCTGGGCTTTACACAAATCTAGTTATTTCTGGCACATTCCTTCCATCTTATGCCTTTTTAAACCGTTAATAACAAGCAGAATGGCAGCTACGATTGTTGTTGTTGCCTAATTTGACGTGGAAGAGTCTTAGTTGGATGCTGACGTCATTTTCTATTATATATATATATATATATATATATATATATATATATATATATATATATATATATATATATATATATACAGTGGTGTGAAAAAGTGTTTGCCCCTTGGTAAATATGAACAAAGATGGCTGTAAAAAATAAATCTGCATTGTTAATCCTTTTGATATTTTATTAAAAAAATTAGCAAAAATCTAACCTTTCATTGAAGTAAAAGAATTGAAAGTTGGGGGGAAAATCACATTATGAAATAAATGTTTTTCTCCAAAACACGTTGGGAACAATTATTTGCCCCCTTTTATTAAATACTTTTTGCAACCTCCTTTTTCCAAGATAACAGCTGAGTCTTCTCCTATAATGCCTGATGAGTTTGGAGAACACCTGACAAGAGATCAGAGACCATTCCTCCATACAGAATCTCTCCAGATCCTTCAGATTCCCAGATCCATGTTGATGCTGCTTCTCTTCAGTTCAGCCACTCATTTTCTATAGGGTTCAGGTCAGGGACTGGGCTGGCCATTGCAGATGCTTGGTTTTGTGCTCAGTGACACATTTTTGTTTTGATTTTGATGCTTGTTTTTGGATCACTGTCCTGTTGGAAGATCCAACCACGGCCCATTATAAGATTTCTAGCAGAGGCTGTCAGGTTTTGATTTTTTATCTATTGGTATTTGAACGAATCCATGATGCCATATATCTGAACAAGATGTCCAGGACCTCTGGCAGAAAATTAGGCCCACAACATTAAAGATACAGCAGAGTATTTCATTCTACACATGGGGTACTTTTTTATCCCTGTGTGCACCAAACCCATCTTAAGTGTTTGCTGCCAAAAAGCTCTTTTTTTTTTTGTTTCATCTGACCATAGAACGTTTGAAAAGTAACTGACACTACTGGAACTTCAAACGGGACGGGTTCTATGGTCAGATGAAACAAAAAAAAATTGCTTTTTTGGCAGCAAACACTTAAGATGGGTTTGGTGCACACAGGGATAAAAAAGTACCCCATGTGTAGAATGAGGGTGCTTTCACATCTGTAGTTGGGTTCATTTGGTCCGGACCAAGGGAGAAAAATGATACTTTGTAGCATTTTCAGGCGTTTTGGTTCCTTTTCACACCACACTGATTGCTCTGGTCCGAGTCAGTTAATGAAACGAACCAAAATGCAGTCACGTGACAACATCCACATCACTCGTTGGCCAGATGGGTCTTGAACGTATTTTCATAACTGCACGTCGATTGTCAGAATTAACGTGCGGGAAAATTCCAACAGAACTCCCGGAAATAAACACCGCTTTTTACTATGGAGAGACGACTGCATGGGCTGTTTGTATCCCTGCTGGTCATAGTTTATTATATAGTTTTCTACACCACTTTAGGCAACCAATAACATTTGAGAATGAAGCGAGGATCCGGCTTGAAAATAATGTTTTATGCAATGCACGCGGCGAGTCACTTCAGGAGGAGGCGACGCGTGCATTAATGTTGCTAAACAGTGACATAATGCACAGCACGGCTGACTACGGCGGCTGGTTTAGTTAAAAAATTCGCAGTTCTTTGGCAGTTGGGTCTGTTCGGGGTCGGATCACGTTCTCACCACAAACGAACCGCTCCAGAGTTCGTTTGAAAGCGTACCGAGACCACCTCTTCGAGGAGGTCTCGGTATGCTTGTTTGGTCCGCTTTTGGTGCGCACCCGAGTGCGATTGCTGCATTCACACCTGCCCAAACGAACCGCACCAACGCTGAAAACGAACTCTAGTCCGATTCAACCGAACTAAATGAGGCAGGTGTGAAAGCACCCTGAAATACTCTGCTGTATCTTTAATGTTGTGGGCCTAATTTTCTGCCAGAGGTCCTGGACATCTTGTTCAGATATATGGCATCATGGATTCGTTCAAATACCAATAGATAAAAAATCAAAACCTGACAGCCTCTGCTAGAAATCTTATAATGGGCCGTGGTTGGATCTTCCAACAGGACAGTGATCCAAAAACAAGCATCAAAATCAAAACAAAAATGTGTCACTGAGCACAAAACCAAGCATCTGCAATGGCCAGCCCAGTCCCTGACCTGAACCCTATAGAAAATGAGTGGCTGAACTGAAGAGAAGAAGCATCAACATGGATCTGGGAATCTGAAGGATCTGGAGAGATTCTGTATGGAGGAATGGTCTCTGATCTCTTGTCAGGTGTTCTCCAAACTCATCAGGCATTATAGGAGAAGACTCAGAGCTGTTATCTTGGAAAAAGGAGGTTGCAAAAAGTATTTAATAAAAGGGGGCAAATAATTGTTCCCAACGTGTTTTGGAGAAAAACATTTATTTCATAATGTGATTTTCCCCCCAACTTTCAATTCTTTTACTTCAATGAAAGGTTAGATTTTTGCTAATTTTTTAAATAAAATATCAAAAGGATTAACAATGCAGATTTATTTTTTACAGCCATCTTTGTTCATATTTACCAAGGGGCAAACACTTTTTCACACCACTGTATATATATATATATATATATATATATATATATATATATATATATATATATATATATATATATATATATATATATATATATATATATATATAATTTTTTTTTTTTTTTTTTTTTTGTGCTTTATTTGATTTTGGCATATTTTATTTTTGGGGATATTATTATTATTTTTTATTTATTTTAAAAAATGTATTTTTTTGTTTTGGCTTCATTTTTTTATTTTTGGCTTTAATTTAATAAAATCATTTTTTTGGCTTTTATGATATTGTTGATTTTATTTTAATAGGATGGCCGGGAACTGACATTAAAGTACAGAAGTAACTGAACAATCATGTTATTTGCACAGATAAAAAAAACCCCCTGAAATTTCTCATGTTATTGATGTCCAGTGTGATGTTCAGATTAAGATTAAGATTCACAAGCTTTCGATTTAATTCATATTTATATAGATTCCAAATCATCATCTAATGCTGTAAATTATACAGGGGCAGTGTTTCAGACTGATTCAAACTTATAATTATTCTTTTTGAACTATTTATTAAATGCATACATATTAATTACATAATAGTAATTTGCTGTATGTCTGTTGTGCTTGAGTACTGAATGAACACATCCTCGTGATGAGTGCTTGTGTGTGTGTGTACGTAGTTTGAATTTCACTCTGTTTTCCGATCCTAGAATAGTGTAAGCGGAGATGCCCGCAAACCCTCCAACTCTATTCTCTTGTTCTCATTGGGCTCGTGCCCCCTCCACCTATTCGTGTGTGGCCCATTCAGGAAATTCGGTTGTAAATAAAGCGAGACCTACATTTCCCCACCTCCTAAATAGCTCCAGATAAAAGCTTCTGTATCATCTGGATGTCGGAGTAATAGTGCTGAACATACTCATGGGACAGGTGCAATTAGCTGCGTTACATACCACACGGCGGAGCTCTTTGAAGTGAAAGGAGCAAAATTAAACTCTAATTTATGAAACTGTGAGTAGATTTGTCGAATGATTGGTGTTGCTGTTTATTTTAGAAGCGCTGTGTATGCACTGACATGTGTTCATGTAAATATCATTTGAATGGAAAATGTAATGGTTTTCCATGGATTGTGCAAGTGACAAAGCAGAGAGAAATCATCACTCTCAATATGACGAAACTGAAGTCCTGCCTTTCAGTTAAAAGATTCAGTTGCTTTTTTGATAGTCTGTAGAATTCGAGCATTCAGTTTTTAGCATTTGAGGTAAAGAAACAAAATTAAGAAATTTCTTTTGCTAATTTGAAATATGTTGCAATATGACAGACTGTTTTGGAGATTTCAGCCTTTCCTTATTTAGGTAGTTAGGAAGGAACATGAGAGGAGTAGGGCAGCAGCCGAGCCATTCTCTCTCAGGTTTAGGACTTGTTGGAGATTAAAGAGGCTATATGCGTTTTTCTGAAATTTAAACTCGCGACTGACACCTGTGGCCAAAAAACAAAACTGCTCTTCCTTTCTGCTCGCTCTCGCAGCGCGCTTGTACGTGCACACTTCACAAGTCATCTGCTCCAAGGAGGTCAACATTATGTTTACAGAGGTAAGAACAGTCAAATACATTTATTCCATTGCACTGCTTGCGAGTGTAGGCTACTTGCTGACTAGCGGTGGCGGCAGAGTGATCTGAAAAACGTTTAACATGAACGCGCGCGACGTCACATCCGCAGACAGCGCGGGAAAAATCCGACCCGACAGAAAATAGGAAAAATAGGATACAGGCTTATAGGTGCACCCACTGTGAGCGGACAAGATGTCAGTATGCTCAACAGGAGATGTTTGAGTCATAAATGGTCAAATAAAAAGGCTATTGTTACGTTTATTTTGGGGAAAAAGCTGCATATAGCCCCTTTAACCCCATTGTGGACTTTCATTTTATGGATAAATCAGTTAAAACATACTTCAAAATATCATCTTTTGTGTTCCACAGAAGAAAGTAAGTCATATCATAAGGGTCATTAAAAAAATCATTTTTGGAAAAATGTCACTGTCAGAAAAAATGTGCCAAATAGTGACTGGTACAACAGCTTTTCACTGGGGCAGTAGCCTCAATGGGACAACTTTGAACCTTGTCTACCCCTAAAAGGTTCATTTTCAACCCTCTATATTACAAGTAAACTTCAAACGGCATTCTGCAATTTTAAGTGAGATTCCAATCTGAAGGGTTTGGGCACTGGAAAGTGCATAACCCTTAAAAAGTGCGTCACTTTACAGGAAGTGGAGAGGGAAATTTATGTACCAGTCATTGTTTATCTCCAGCACTTAAAGTTTGAAAAACAAGGCACTGGCAGTGAAACAAAAGTTATTTTCATATTAAACAGTGTGTATATTTGTGTGAATACAAATGTGTCGCTTTGAGGGGTTACTGCTATAAAACTGGGTGCATGACACCACTAATGAGGGCTGAGGTGTTTTGCTCTTAAACAATCCTTGCAACCAATACACACACCCCTATCCTAGGCTTTTGGTTGGTTGAGATCTCAAGTAGCTCTTAGACGGCTCGACAGCTGGTCAAACAAGCTTAATAGAGCAGTAGCTAGTCTGGAGTAGACCCTAAGCCCATTAACTCTTCTCCAGGCCTGCTAGGCTGCTCATTGGTCAGTCAGGGATCAGTCTGCTTCTGTTTTGATGCTAGCATGACCTGACGTTAAGGTTGAGTACGTGCGTGTGAGTGTTGGAAACAGGGAGAAGTACCTAGAAATCGTAACTACAGATTGATGTAATGCCATTGCTAAAACAGACAGGGGTGCTGCTCTGTTTTATCCCTCTTGTCCAAGTGTGTGTGTGCGCTCAGTTTTTGTTTTCGATGTTATATTTTGTGCCCTTGCGAGGTGTCCTGGCGGGAGGGTCATAGGGAGTTTAATCTGTCACGTATACACGGATAGGGGGCTTGGGAGGGAGGTCTTGGCTCGGAATCTACTGTAGCTCTTTTCTGTTGACATCTCATTACAAACTCTGTGCCTATACAAGGACATTGCTGACCTACATCGCGCCGTGTGTGGCAGCCGTGGATTGAGTGCTGTCTTCTTTTGGTCTTAGGGACTGAGGATGAGACTCTTCTGTTTTCTCTCTAATACAGGCCACCTCAGATTCAGTGGGATAGTGTGTCATCAGACCCTGCCAACATGCAGATCAGTAATGTCAGGGTCCATAGGATGGCCAGCAACAGGCTGTTCATCTGCAAATGTAACCCTGCTCCAAAAAATCTTTTTCATTCAGGTCTTTTGATTGTATTGAACAAATAATGTTGTAGATGCAGGGCGTGTTGTCACATTATATATGGGACAAGTTATTAAACTGCCTTTGAAAAGCCTGTTAGACGACTTAAACTAAATGTAAATGTTCATTTATTTTTTAAATAAAATGTTTGTCTTTTTATTTTATTTTAATATAGCCACAATATATGAACCATGATTTTTACCTCAGGTGACCTTTGTGATTTGATAAATTCTCAAACGTTTTATTAGTATTATGTTAATATTGTTTTAGTATATGTACTATATATTACTAGATTAGATTTTATTTAGAATTAGAATGAATCTTTTTAAATCATGTTTAGTAAATGATATGTAACATACTTTATTTTGTATATGCACTAGCATTCAAAAGTTTGGTGTCTGTAAGATTTGGAAGTGTTTTTGTAATAAGTTTGTTGAAATAAGTTATTTGATCAGAAATACAATAAAAACAGTAACATTGTGAAAAACGTTTTCTATATTCATATAAAAGTTAAAATGCCACTTATTCCTGTGATGCAAAGCTGAATTTTCAGCATCATTCCTCCAGTCTTCAGTGTCACATGATCCTTCAGAAATCATTCTAATATGCTGATTTGCTGCTCAAGAAATATTTCTTATTATTATCATTGTTGAAAACAGTTTTTCAAATTAAGTTTGTAGGAAGTGTGAACGTCGTTTTTAAAAAGACAGCATTTAATTTTTGTAACAAAAGTCTTAACTGTCACTTTTGATCAATTTAATGAATCCTCACGGAATCAAAGTAGTAATTTCTTTTTAAAAACTTCTTACCCTAAACTTTGAACATATTATTATATAATTTAAAAATAAGCTTGTTTACTTTTTCTTTTAATGGCATGCTTGTAGGCATATGATGTGTTTATACAGAGCAAACAGGGCAATACATCTGCCCTGTGTGAGTCTTTGCATGTGTGAAAGAGAACTAAAGAGCAACAGCAGCCCTCATTCTGTCGGCCCTCTCACATCTGGATTCAATAGATGCTGTTTGGACGTCTGAGGGAGGAGCAAGTATAAATAGAGCGACTGCCGTAACCAAACTAACCCTCTCGGCTCCTCCCTCACGCTGGGTCAGTGTTGCCCCTACACCACACTAATGTCCTCCCAGCATTCCTTCAGTGTCTCACAGCCAAACAGACAATTATGCTGCTGCTGCTGGCCACTTTTAAACAGCGAGTGAAGCTTGTCTAGTTAAATGAATGACTTGGATTAGGTGACGATGCTGATGGATGAGTATGAGAATTAGGTGTGGTCTTGTTAGTTGGGTTGGTTTGATTATAGCACAAAATAATTTTGAAATCATCTTTTTTTCCTGACTAAACACGCCTCAGATACGAGCAAACACTCAGCCAAAGGAAAGCTAAAAAAGAGCCTCTCATTTGACTGTAATGTGTATTTTCACAGACCACATAAATGAAACCGAGCAATGTTTTTCAGAGGACTAGCACAGGGTGGTGCTACGCAGGGGGCAAGCGTAGCTGTTCTTTTTGTTGTGGCCATCTTAAGTGGAGCCCTGGCCCCAAAACACATGCCCCCTTTGTGGGGCACACGTGCATATCTCTGTTTTTCGCCCCACCCTCCTCTCACTGTTGGATGAAGGCAGAAATGCATGAAGAAGTGGGTGTGGTTTAAGGTGGGGGGTCAGACTAGCCAAGCCGAGCCACGTCACATCAAGCCAAGCAGACCCCTCTTGCTTGAGCAAGTTTTAATTTGCGGAGACTCTGAGATGCTGCTGCGCCAGTGGACTTGTTCACCTCTCTCTCTCTCTTTCTCAAACCCACACACACACACACACAAAACATGTGCCTGCAGATTTGTTTTGTCGCTGCGTCCGCGCTCACCTTTTTGATTGATCATTTCATAAGCCACTCAGCCAGCCTGAAATGAAGTTCTGTTGGGTTAGTTATTGTTGTGTTCTCCATGTGGGTGCTTGCTTGCTTTTGTCACAGTGGGCTGTTTTCCAAAGCGGCAATGGAATTCTACAAAAATCTCTCCTTATGGAACTAATAAAGTATCAAACCAGCTTAGCATTCCAGGAATCTTTAATACTGTAAAAGCATGCTGAGAGGGTGGGATAATGTCTTTACCACGTAAAGTTTTCAGAATAGCTTATACTAATAGGAGTGGTCTGGTTTTGAGATTGCATGTTCAATTAACAGTCTTTTTTTTTATCACTTTGCAAATCTGTGGTATTTCTATTTCAAAAATGCTTTCTGTTCATCAAAGAATCTTGCAATTTATTTTTTTATTACAATAATGGATAGCGGCACAACGATTTTCAATGTTGATAATAATAAGAAATATTTTATGAGCACCAAAACATCATACAAGTATGATTTCTGAAGGATCATGTGACACTAAAGACTGGAGTAATGACGCTGAAAATTCAGCTTTGCCATCTCGGGAACAATTTTTTTTATCAAATAAAATAAATGCAGCCTTGGTGAGCATAAGAGACTTCTTTCATAAGCATTAACACCATTGTAAAACATTACATTTTACCAACCCTAAACCTTTGAACAGCGTGTGTATATATAATTCATTGATTTTAGTTTTGTTTTGTCTTTTTATATACAGTGCTGGTCAGAATTATTTGCCCCCTTGGTAAATATGATCAAAGATGGCTGTAAAAAAATAAATCTGCATTGTTAGGATCTGGAGAGATTCTCCAGAATCCCCCCCCCCCCCCCCCCACCCACACACTTTAAATTATTTTACTTCAATAAAAGGTTAGATCTTTGCATAAAAAAAAATGCAGATTTATTTTTTTACAGCCATCTTTGATCATATTTTCCAAGGGGGCAAATAATTCTGACCAGCACTTTATATAAATATTTATATAATATAACGTTCTCACACTGATTAAATCACTTATCTCAAACTATATCACACTTTTTGAAGCACAGCAAGAGATAGAGAGAGGGATGGAGGGACCGAGGGAGAGACAGCAGAGGTTGTCAGTGATGAAAACAACTTGTCTGTTTATCAGAGCATGTGTGTAATTGCTCACAGAAAGAGACACTTTGAAAAGCCAGAGATGAAAAGAAAGGATAGAAAAATAGGAAAACAAAACCAGTCCCCCCCCCCCCCCTTCTCCCACTGGCTGTCAAACTTGGCTGTGGTCCTTAGTCTATAAATCCCAGTGCCAGCAGCTGGAGACAGTGAAAAACAGAGGGGACGATAGTCAGAGAGGAGAGAATTAAATAATAATAATAATAAAAATAAATAAATAAATATATATATCCAGACAGGAAGAGTGAGGAGACAGCTATCTTATGAATGAAGATCATATAAAGACTTTCTTTGGGATGGCATGCCATAACGGATTAACGTCTTGAGGAATCACGTACATAAGACCAGCAATCTGTATCTAGACAGTTAACAAAAGTTTAACGTATTAAATTTTGACTTTAAGCTTTGGGGGGAAAGGTAGTAGTCATTATTTTACGATCATGGCTGTTCACTATCTGGGTGTATACATGCAGGACCCGATTCATTCCCCACAGCTTGATTTCTTTGTTTCTGGCTTTCAGCGTTGTACTCTATTGTCTTTTGCCTTTTCTCTGTATTCACGGGATGAAGGGCCAGATTTAAATATATATCATCATTTCTGGTAGCGTATTCATATTAGTTAGTTATTTCAAATTTTTTTTTTTTGTTAAGGAAAATATGTATTTCACTTTTATGTATTTTTATGTTTTTACCTCTGATGTAAGAGTTGTTACAAGCTCAGGGTTAGTAATGTTGTGCCCTTGAACAAGGCACTTGTTGTGTGCTGTACCCTTGAACAAGGCTCTTAGCCTTGGGATACACCAGGGGATTGCGCTTGGAATAAGTTCATGGTTATGTTCTGTGGAAACATTGCGTGAAGGTCACAGAAGCAAATTCCACCACTCCTGATCTTGTTTTTTAAGTATCAACATATTTGATCACATTTATGATGGATTAAGCTGTGGCAATGCAGGAATGGATTTATTTAATGTGTTCGAACAAAGTCTCGATACCGAAACACATTTACAAGAACCAAATCCACAGTTTTTTGAGGGCTGAATCTGATATTGGTTTGTGGAGATGTCATGCAGAGACACTTAAACAGGACAAGGAGAAAAATGATAGAGGAGAGCAGGCCTGAGCTCCCGGTTCATCATTAGCACCCCTCTGCTCTTCAGGAGACACGTGTCCTTTTGGAGAAAGCCAGACGATAAAGCACACAAGCTGCAGTTGTTTTGTCATGCCATGAATTTGTGACCTTGGACTACTATGTAAGGCCACAAAAGCGCAGAGTTATAAAATAATCAGGGCTCGGGGCAAAAATGACACGGAAAAGTGACAAATGCTGAAAATATATCTCAGATGTGCCTTTGAGATATTCTCGATTCTCTGGATTTAAGAATCTATATTGGGTCATCAAAATGAGAATCGATTTAAATTGAGGAAAAAAATTTTTCTTTTCTTTTTTCCCCCAGCCCTAGTCAACAGTCTAAATCACTGTCTACTGTTGTTTTATGAAAAGGGAACATGGATGTTCTGCAAAATTTCATTTTATGTTTCATTTAAAACAATCTAATTGCGATAGTTTAGTAAATGTTGACAGTTTTACATTTATTTTTACATTTTATTTTTTATTTTTCTAAAGCTTTTTATGAAATCTAAGGGCATATTTCTTCTGTTGTTGATACAGAGCATGACTTTTCAGTGATCTTTTTTTTTTGTTGTTGCTTGAAATGCAGAAGAGCATGTGATGATGGCGTGGGTTATTAAAAGTGTCATTCCTGAGCAGTTAGAGCTTGCAGGCAGGTTAGTTTGGTTAAGATTCAACAGGAGATGAAGAGAGGCATGTAAAGTCATTAAAAGACTTCAGGTGTGGCTGGGCGCTCCTCACACCAGACTACAAGAATGTCAGCCCGCGGGTGGAATGGGCTGCTGTGGAATTTGCCTTCAAGCTGCTGGTCTGGTTTGTGTTTTGCAGCTTCCAAACACACACCAAAAGACTATGGGGGGAAAAAAAACGTTTTTTTTTTTCTCTCTCTTTTTTTTTCTTTTTTTCTTTTTTTTCCTTTTTTTTATGTTTATTTAACTGAATAGATATATTTTCTGAATTGAAATAGTAATATAAATAAAAAAAATTCAAAGACTTTCTTTTGTGGAACACAAAAGGAGATGTTTAGCCGAATGTCCAAGCAGCGGTCCCTATAGGGAAAAGAGAAGCGTGGACATACTGCCAAACATCATCTTTTGTCTTTGTTCAGGGTTGGAATGACATAAGGGGAGTAAAAGACTCATTTCTGGCTAAAATACCCTTTAAGCAAGATCTGCTTGTCTGTTAGACAAATGTAAACAGTGTAACCTGTCTTTTTGGTGCCAAAAGTGAGCTAATTTATCTCGATCAGTATCTTTGATTGATGGGCCGCACTCGCGCTCTGGTAGCAGCATGTTGTTAGCAGGTCTCGTATTGAACTGACATCGTTGATCCTGTCGTTCATTTGAATTTCTCTTCTCCACCTGTTTCTATTTCTATCATAGACGGATAACAAATGACTTGCTGCTGATTGAAAACGACCAGTCCTATATATAAAAGAACGACTGACTCCATTGTACATGCTTTGTGTGAGACTATCAGTTCATTGTTGAGCTGTTGTTTATTGGCACCTGACGAGGATTTTTCACAAGGTGTGATTGCAGATGTTTTTTTTCTTCACATGGCTTGGTGCCAGTGTAAACCATGATTAATTTGATCAACTGTGACTTCATTGTTTACTATAGGAATTATAGTCAGCATTGACAAACGAGGCATTCATACAGAGCTCAACAATAATGACGACCTGGTGACCTGAGGCTCGTTCTGTGTTGCTTGTAACTATACATCTTGCGTATGTTGGTATTGTTTTTATGCCTTACAAACATAAACTTTTGCTTTGTGACGCATTGAGGAGCATTGGCATAAAACATTTGCGAATAAAGCAGCGTCTCCATCCAATGAGTCAAAGAGAAGAAAATCGTCACTTCCTGATAAACTGCCGGTAAATATCAATAAACGCGTTAGATTTCTTTCTGAGGTGGATGCCTGCTGTTTGGAAACGCAGTACTGTAAAACTGTTCTGGGAGGTAATTATATTTAACCACTTTGATGACAGACTTTGCTTAGGCATTTAAAAATGACCAAAACAACATTTCAGATGCTGTGCAACGAGATCAGTCAGCTGGTTATTACAGTTATAGCGTCCCATCACACAAAGTCACATGATTTTTTGATGCGCATCAAGGAATTCATTTGGTAAATGTGATTCCATTATAGTTTATGCGCATGTTTTCCTATTGGATAATAAAATTTATCTGACTCAAACAAGCGCTTTTATGTGCAGTTTTAGAAGTCATGCGCATCCTGCCGTTTCCATCCAGCAGTTTTATAGCATTTATCCCAAAATGCGCATTATAAAAATAGGTGAATGAAAACCTATAGCTATTGTTAAGCTGGTTCACTTTTTGTCAGTTGAAATTGCAAAAATTATCTAAATAAAAAAAGTAATACATTTTCCAAAGAAATATATAATGTGTACATATTATATTGTAAAAAAATATTATTTAAAAAAAAAATATATATATATATTTTTTTTTAATTACAAAAGTATAGATAATATTATTAATACATTATAATATATATAAATATTTTTTTAACATACGTTATAAAAATATATTACTACTTATGCTTTTTTTTATGCTGTGGGGCTACTGAAAATATTGCCTGGCGAAGTACAAATGTGAGTTACTAGCCTTAAAAGATTCTAAAAAGTCCTTACTGTTGACGAGCCCTGGCACTGCAGTCACTGAAGACCTGTTTGATAGAATATAATCAATCTTTTTAGTTCTAACTCAAAGCCTGTCATTTAGCTCATATTTGACAAGGAAGGGTTTAGGTGTGGTTATGCCAGTTGGATAATTTGTTGGAAAATTCAGCTGTGGTACCACTGACGAGCCAAGCCGTGGACGAAAGACACGTGCTGCTGCTTGTGCTTTCAGGTTGTTCCCTGGCTGTATTATTAAGACAGACAGAGCCCTTTGTTTGTGTGTAGTTTCCACATGCACGTCCGTCTTACAATCAAAGGCGTCAGTATTTTTGCTGGTGAGATACATGAAGCTCGGTGTGAACAGACCTGTGAATGAGCCCCGCCTCTTTTCTGTGCATTTTACAGAAACGTAAAGAATATACTGGAAAATCCGTTTTCAGACACCCTATTAAAAGAGCTCTTGTAAGCGAGCTGTGTTTATGTATGGGTGTATGGATGTGTATGTGTGTGCCTGTTCAGTTAAGCCATTGATTGCAAAGCATGAATGAATCTGTAGATGCTCTAGGCGGTGAGCAGTGTTCAGGCTTTCAACAGACTCCCAGAGGAGATGCTGGTCTGCTTTAAAGTGAGTGCGGATAAACAGTCACAGTAAGACACACAAACATTCACACATGCTCTGATTCTCTGGTTTCACTATTGTAGGGCTGGGCGATAAAGCTCAAATAAATAAATATAGTTCATGTGTGAAAAAATAAATAAAAATAAAAATTATATATTTAATCGACTGTCCAATCAATTAATCGTGATGAATTGCGTTTAACATAAAAGTTTGTGTACACACACACACACACACACACACACACACACACACACACACACACACACACACACACACACACACACACACACACACACACACACACATATACATATATACTGTATGTAGTGTACACACATATTATATAAAGATGCGATCAATCGATTTTACAGCCCTAAATTGTACAGTGTGTGTATATATATATATATATATATATATATACACACTCACCGGCCACTTTATTAGGTACCCCATGCTAGTAACGGGTTGGACCCCCTTTTGCCTTCAGAACTGCCTCAATTCTTCGTGGCATAGATTCAACAAGGTGCTGGAAGCATTCCTCAGGGAGTTTGGTCCATATTGACATGATGGCATCACACAGTTGCCGCAGATTTGTCGGCTGCACATCCATGATGCGAATCTCCCGTTCCACCACATCCCAAAGATGCTCTATTGGATTGAGATCTGGTGACTGTGGAGGCCATTTGAGTACAGCGAACTCATTGTCATGTTCAAGAAACCAGTCTGAGATGATTCCAGCTTTATGACATGGCGCATTATCCTGCTGAAAGTAGCCATCAGAAGTTGGGTACAATTGTGGTCATAAAGGGATGGACATGGTCAGCAACAATACTCAGGTAGGCTGTGGCGTTGCAACGATGCTCAATTGGTACCAAGGGGCCCAAAGAGTGCCAAGAAAATATTCCCCACACCATGACACCACCACCACCAGCCTGAACCGTTGATACAAGGCAGGATGGATCCATGCTTTCATGTTGTAGACGCCAAATTCTGACCCTACCATCCGAATGTCGCAGCAGAAATCGAGACTCATCAGACCAGGCAACGTTTTTCCAATCTTCTATTGTCCAATTTCGATGAGCTTGTGCAAATTGTAGCCTCAGTTTCCTGTTCTTAGCTGAAAGGAGTGGCACCCGGTGTGGTCTTCTGCTGCTGTAGCCCATCTGCCTCAAAGTTCGACGTACTGTGCGTTCAGAGATGCTCTTCTGCCCACCTTGGTTGTAACGGGTGGTTATTTGAGTCACTGTTGCCCTTCTATCAGCTCGAACCAGTCTGGCCATTCTCCTCTGACCTCTGGCATCAACAAGGCATTTCCGCCCACAGAACTGCCGCTCACTGGATGTTTTTTCTTTTTCGGACCATTCTCTGTAAACCCTAGAGATGGTTGTGTGTGAAAATCCCAGTAGATTAGCAGTTTCTGAAATACTCAGACCAGCCCTTCTGGCACCAACAATCATGCCACGTTCAAAGTCAATCAAATCCCCTTTCTTCCCCATACTGATGCTCGGTTTGAACTGCAGGAGATTGTCTTGACCATGTCTACATGCCTAAATGCACTGAGTTGCCGCCATGTGATTGGCTGCTTAGAAATTAAGTGTTAAGGAGCAGTTGGACAGGTGTACCTAATAAAGTGGCCGGTGAGTGTATATACTGTATATACACACTACCGGTCAAAAGTTTAAGATCGGTAAGATTTTTTATGTTTTTAAAAGAAGTCTCTTCTGCTCACCAAGGCTGCAATTATTTGATAAAAAACAACAAAAAATACAGTAATATTGTGAAATATTATTACAATTTAAAACAGCGGTTTTCTATGTGAATATATAGTGAAGTGTAATTTATTCGTGTGATCAAAGCTGAATTTACAGCATCATTACTCCAGTCTTCAATGTCACATTTTTTTAATTATTATAATATGAAATTATTATAATATGATGCTCAAGAAACATTTATGATTATTATCCATGTTGAAAACAGTTTTTTACATTTTTATTTCAGGATTCTTTGATGAATAGAAAGTTCAAAAGAACAGCATTTATTTAAAATATAATATTTTCTAACATTATAAGTGTCTTTACTGTATAACTTTTGATCAATTTAACTCATCCTTGATGAATAAAAGTATTTTCTAATTTCTTTCCCCCAAAAATAAATAAATTTTTACTGACCCCAAACTTTTGAATGGTAGTGATTAATGTTACAAAAGCTTTCCATTTCAGATCAATTCTGTTCTTTTGAACTTTCTATTCATCAAAGAATCCTGAAATAAAAATGTAAAAAACTGTTTTCAACATGGATAATAATCATAAATGTTTCTTGAGCATATTATAATAATTTCATATTATAATAATTTTAAAAATGTGACACTGAAGCAGTGGCGTAGGCAGAAATTGTATTTTGGGTGGGCCAGTGAAAATGTGAGTGGGCCTATAGTTTTTCCTAGAAAAAAATTACTTCAATAATAATTAACCTTAGAGAGTAGAAAAATGAATAGACAAACTGCAAAAACAGTTACACCTTTATATTCGACCAAATCATCATGTTCAACCAACAGAGCTCAATAAAGGCTGGACAAACCAGTATAGACAATAACCTGTCTATTTTATTCAGGCTAGTCAGCAGTGCAAATACAGTTCACCCGAAAATAAAGTAAGCTAAAATAATAATATCGCAGTTAGATCGGCGGGTTAAGCCGCGTCAGGCTGACCGGGAGAGAGGGAGCAAGAAGCGGCCGCCGCCAGAACCTGACTAGCCTTCTTGTGGGTTAATGAGTCTGAAGAACTGGGCTGGGTGGACTCGATAGAGGAAGGCAGTGGCGTGTCTTCTTCCTCAACTCTTGCTTTTTTCAAATAGCACATTAAAGAAAGTTGTTTAGCCATTATTGTGGCGCCGGCGCCGCTGAGAGTTTTCCTGTCGGTGGTCGGAACCCCCAGCAACCATAGCAACCAATAACGTTCCGGAGGCTTTCTACAACCAAAGAGTATACGTTCTTTGCTACAACTTGCTTCAACAGTTCCATTTTATTCGGGAAACAAATTAAACACACACAGCAGTCAACAATAAATCAGGTATATATTAATATATTTTCTTAAATACATTTGAATAATAAAAATAAACTAAAAATGTATTTTTATCAAACTTGCCTGGGCGGGCCAGTGAGTAATGTGGGCGGGCCAGTGCCGCCCTGGCCCAATACTGGCTACGTCCCTGCACTGAAGACGGGAGTAATGATGCTGTAAATTCAGCTTTGATCACACGAATAAATTACACTTTACTATTTATTCACATAGAAAACCGCTGTTTTAAATTGTAATAATATTTCACAATATTACTGTTTTTTTGGTATTTTTTATCAAATAATTGCAGCCTTGGTGAGCAGAAGAGACTTCTTTTAAAAACATAAAAAATCTTACCGATCTTAAACTTTTGACCGGTAGTGTATATATATATCAAATTAATACAAATTGAGTGATGAGGCAAATTAATTGCTGAATCATGTTTACATTTACTCAGATTTGATCAAATAATTTAATTGAGTCGCAACTTACCAATTAATGTTTTTGCTACTGAAGTTTAAATCATATAAAATTGTATTCATTTATTGGATATTTTCCATTTTCATATTATTTTGTTGTAGGAGCAGTATATTCCTGTGTAGTCAGCTTGAATAATCTTCTGATATTTTGTACAGTCTGACCGTGATGTGGTGATCCAAAGAGGTTGCACAAGGATCTCCATTAAGAATCATATTTGTTTGTTACATGCCTGCTTGGTAGTTCATCGGGATAGGCATAAACCATATAATACCTGTTTTTTGTCATAAAAACCTCCATGTCGTTCTGAGTCACAGGCGGTTTTCTTTACTAATTATTGTTAGTTTCTGTGTACCGTAATGATACAGTCAGTGTAGTTGCCTGAAGCGTCGCTCTCGTTC
Source organism: Semotilus atromaculatus (assembly GCA_031834385.1). Taxonomy (NCBI): domain Eukaryota; kingdom Metazoa; phylum Chordata; class Actinopteri; order Cypriniformes; family Leuciscidae; genus Semotilus; species Semotilus atromaculatus. Next base: position 3,699,100 of record JAULUF010000001.1, read on the forward strand.
TCCTTCCATTTCTGAGATCCCAGAGAGAAGCGTCTCTGGCCCCCGTCTGGTCGAACCCAGTACTGCTCCTGTCCCATCCAGCCGAGTGTGTGTGTGAGGTCTCAGTCTACAGGGAGACAAAGGGCATATTTTTCAGTTTGGAGGCCCTGCAGTGGGCTGGAGCTCAGTGGTGCTGCATTGCCTTGTCAGTGTCACAGTTGAGAGAGAGAAGGGAACCGGGGGCTGGGGTGAAGAGGGGGGAGGGGGGTCACTTCATGCTTTTTCAGTGCTCCTATGTTTCCCCTAGCTGTGTTCGTGGCACAACATTGCACAATGGGGGCTTTTGTTTGTTGGGGGGTGGAAGCGGAGGCTATTCTGTTTCAATCATTTCTGGAAGTCCTGTGTTTGCGACGTGGTGGGGGCTTAATGCTTTCCTGTGGCTGTCTGTTGTTCTCTCTCTCCTTTTATTCAGTCTTTCTCTCTTTTTAGCCTCTCTCCATCTCTCTTGCTTCATCTCCCTTTCAGTCTTTATGTTGCTTCTCACTTGTCTGCCTCCTCATTGCCTTAAAGGGATAGTTCACCTAAAATTAAGAATCTGTCATCGTTTACTCGGCCTCATGTCGTTCCAAACCTGTATGAGTTTCTTTATTCAGAATTTTGGTGACCGTGTTCGTCGCTCTACTACAATAAATGGGAACTGGAGCTTATAAGCTTAAAAAAAGGCCCATATAACTCTGAACTGTCCTATTATAATAACTTCTCAGGTCATTAAAATTGTTTTGTAAGTAACAGACCAACATTAAAGTATTTTTTCACTGAAATTTTCGCCTTCATTTGCTGTTAACTGCATTCAGTTCATTGACCCAAGAGCCGAATCAGACTAATTATACTTTGGTGTTTACGCCGCACGAATAGTATACCATTTGATGATGTGATGATGATCGTGCATTACAGGTGTTCCACATATGTGCATTAGAGAAAGATTCATCTTTGTCCCATAGTCTGCGCTATTTCTCTCCAGATGTGATGAAGTGTTATGTACTCTTAAAGTGCCCCTGTTATGCTATTTTAGTTTCTTCATTTTGTTTCGGACATCGCCTACAATCGTTTTTACAATAGTCAACACAAACCAAACTCGTCGATGCCCGTCGACTGCAGTGTTTGAGGTGGGATCAAAGTAGACCTTATTCACGGGCAGCCATTGAAGACCATAGACTGGCATTATGCAAATTTGTTACATTGTTACGTAGGTATGGAACAGGAACAAGACTGGAATTTGCTGACGACTTGTTTGGGCGGTTCAGAATCGATTCTTTCTTTTAGGAGACAATAACATTTTGTCATGCACTTTGATCTTTAAAACTTTGCAGACCTTTTACATTCACAAACAGCTCTGTTGTACACCGCATGAAAGGTAATATTAAAAAAGCATAATGGGGCACTTTAACATAAGCGCTTTAACATAAACCGTGTGAAACAGCGACCTGAACCAGTGTTGCCATCTTGTGGAGCTACCAATAAAATTGAATGCGCATATGCGTAGAATGCACGGTTAGAAAAACCGTTATGTGCGCGTGTAATTGTACGAAATTTGTACGCGTGACTTGTGTAGACCACTTTTATGATACTTTTGTGGTTCTATTGCTTCTGCTTGAAGCTTGAAACCTCTCAAGTCTCCATCGGAAGATTATCGGAATTGCAAGGGAAAGAACGATGAGTTCAGCCTCCTGTTGTGTGACACAGAAGAGAGAAAGTCAAACACATTTTGGATGACATGAGGATGAGCAAATGCGACTGTATGTGTGCAGACTGGACATGAGACGACGAGTGAACTGCAGAGGTGAGTTGGCCATCTGCCCTGCTCTGCTTTCCCACCCCACGATCAGCCACGTGCTTCTGACCCCTTGAATCCTCCTGCCGTGCTCCGAGCACATTTCACCTCTTCCTTACGCAGAGCTCTCGCAAAAGCTCCCCCTTAATCTGACTAAGGGCTAATCTGTTTTGGGATGGAGGGCCAGGCGAGGCTTACAGCCACCAGACTGGCTGACTCACTCCGTCAAACACCCGCCTTCCTTCCCTCCATCCATCCGTCTATCCATCATCCTGCCGGCGCTGCCAGACAAGAGTCACCTGTCTGCTACAGAGATCAATGTTGCCAGCGGTGGAGGCCTGTCTAAATCAATGATCACCTCTCTCATATCCTGTGCATGTCACATTGTAGTTGTTGGTGTATTTAAATGAATTTGAATATCCTATATTGGATATGGTTTGATTTCTGCTGTTTTATTAAGTTAGCCTTTCAGTTTCACTTATGATTTGTGGTTTATGACCCCTGTACCAGCTCTGACATGAGAATGAGAGAGAAAGCGAGAGAGAAGTAAACAAACTCTGAAAAGGGGAGGTGAAAGAGGAGAATAGAATAATGATGTCACCGTCAGCCAATGAGAAGCGCGCACCATAGAGCATTTAAGGGCTGTCAGCTGTCCTTTTCCATCCTCATCACAGTACACACACAGTGACTATGTTTGGAATGGAATACTAACTGCACAATATAAACTACATACTATTTAAAAATAAAATAAATACAATTTAAAACTGTGAAACAGTAGCTATTATGCAATGTTAACCATTTCAACCAAGCATGCTACATTATCACATCATTGCATAATATTACATGTTAGTAGTGTCTACAGTTATCATTCTGGGGATAAATGGTTATGAATGGATGTTTTAACTATGATCTGATTAAATGATAGTCAAATAGAGATGAAAAGTTGCTAAGCTTACCAAGGCTGCATTTATTTGATCAAAAATGCAGTTAAAAAGTTATCTTTTTAATTGAAAATAACTATTTTTATATATTTTAACGTAATTAAATCCTGTGATTTACAAAGCTGAATTTTCAGCATCAATGCTCCAGTCTTCGATCCTTCAGAAATCATTCTAATATACTGATATGGGGCTCAAGAAACATTTTATTATTATTATCAATGTTGAAAACTAATATTTTTATGAATGTAAAGTTCAAAATATCTTGTAGGTTATCTGTGCATTCAGCGTATTCAGAAAGGCTGTACACAGTATCCACACTACAGTGTACACCGCAACAATGTAGTATGTTTGCAGGCTAAATATTGCCATTCACTCATCTTCTCTCTTATTTTGATTCAGGCACTATTTTAAACTAACTTTCTCATCAGTTAAAACAGTATTACAAGTAGAAGTGGCCATTGTCAGTACTTATAACATCTGATTCCCCTGCAGAGCAAAATCCCTAAAACTACATACCTAAATTATGAATTGTACAATTTGAGAACAAATCTGTTTCAGATATTGAATCTTAAATGTTAAAGCTTGATTTAAAAACTGTAATGGTGCAAAGCAAACATGTATAAGCTGTCCCTTTGAGGAGACACATGTTGACTGATGAGGACTGATCAGGATGTGATGAGTGTTTTATTAGAGTGATGAGGTTTTGTTCTTTGTGTTCAGCAGATTCTGCGAGGGTTGACATACAGTCTGATTCATACAGACCATAAACGCTACCTTTTTTCACACTCAGCTGAACGTGTAACTGCATTGCCTTATTTAGCCGTGAAGTTAATGAGGACAATCTATTACGAGGCTCATTGTTTACCACAGTAAAACAGCTGCTTAGTGTAATCAAATCTTTTTAATCCCAACTGTAAGCCTTATGGTGTAGTTCACAGTCCTCCGTAACAACAGGGGGCAATAACAGAGTATTGCAATCACAGCTTCCCTGCTGTTTACATTGGTTTGTATGCGGATGAATCTCACATAATTAATTTCAGCCCATAATCAAAAGGGGAAAAAAGGAATTATATTTTGCATAGCATTGTGATTTAAAATCTCCTGTTTGTATCACCATCTTGTATCAAATCTTTACAATCATTTCTGTAATATTGACTAAATAGCATATTTTTTTCCCAAATATGAAGTATTCATGCATCATGATAGTTTAGTACTGCCTTCTGCGCTGATTAAATAATAAACAACAATAATAATTTGCACCAAAAAAATCTAAATGGCTTTGTTTTCTACATCCAAAGATAAAATCTCTTTATTTTTAGGTGAAATATGACCTAGACATATCGTCATGAATGGTGCCAAAGTTGTCATTCAAATAAGTTTAGTCCTAACCAGAGATAACTTTTTGACTTTTATACACTCATAATAAGCACGTATGAATATTAGCTCTACCTTTATCTTTGATGTTATAGTGTCTGTGACATGAATTCAGATTCAGCGTTTTGGTGTAATGAAAGTTTGTTACGTGGTGAAGTAAGATCGCTGTCGGCTTTCAAGTGAAATTGGGCCTGTGGCGTTTTGGCTCTGGGTTTAAACCCGTGGTTCTGTGTCCCACTTATCAATAAAGACAGAATCTCATCAGTCCATTTCACATGAAAGCCCAGAAAAACAAAGCTCTGAAAGGAAGAGGGGAGGTCGAGCTTGCTCAGCTCACTAAAGCCAGCTGCTGCCTCTGAGGGTGATTGTGCCGCGGGTCTTGTCCCTCTCTGAGAACAAAAACGGGCCACACACACAACCTCTCTGCTCCTCTCCCAAAATAAATAACGGAGCAGAGGAGTCTGTTTATATGTGTGTGTGGTGCCAGATGATGAATAAGTAGCCACCAGTCGCCCTCTTGAAGTCGGGGACTCTAGCCAGAGCAGCAGCAGTGGCACGCACGCTATGCAACGACCCAAAACTAGACGGAGAAATGTAGCAGTCTGTCAGCATGGTTTTCACGAGGAAAAGAAACCGAGACTGCATTATTCGTTGGTGTTCACACACATTGGTTATTTTATTGTAAATTAAAACTAATAAACAAAAAGTGTTGCTTTAAAAACAAATAGGTTTTTGTTAAAGGTAGAGTTGGCCATTTCAGAGAGGTTACAAATAGCAAGCTAGCTTTGAAAGCATAAGATCCCACCCTCCCTTCAGAGCCACGCCTCCCCCAAAACACATGAACACCCTCAGTCTGAGCAGAGTCTGCGGTAAATTACATAGAATTTAACACGAAAATGATAATGAACGTAAATAACTTAAAGAGCTCGGACTTGTACCACCTGACTGCTGCAGTAAATATTTAAAAAATATCAGCCAATTATTGATTATGGTTTCTGAAAATAGTTGAATTCAAAGCTGAAAAAGAGCAGCATTAAAAGCAAAACAATAATAATCTTAACTTTAAAAAAAAAATACATATTTCTAATATATTTTTATATGCTTGTGCACATTACATGCTCTCTGACATGCACAAACCATTTAACGCAATTTGGAGATTTGCTATCCACCATCTGTCAGATTAGCAGGTCGCTAATGACCTTGTCAGTTTTTGAGGGTAAAGCTGCTGCATCATTTAATCTAGGTTCAAGGAAGAGCCCGGTATATGACTGCCGCCAACATCCGCTTTAAATGTCAGGCCAAATATTTATGCGCTCAACGCTGGATTACTGTCTCCTTCAAGTAAACATAAAATGTAGATGTGGCGTTTTGACTCCAGATGTTGTGCTAGTAAAGTGTGTGTGTGTGTGTTCACCATGCCAGGATGAAGAGTGTGCCAGCGCTATTGAAGTTGTTCCGCAACGCTATTGATGACTGTCCGGAGAAACAGGGCTTGACAGAAGCGATCCGTTGAACTCAAAGACTCCTGATTGAGCCTGAAAGGAGACAAAACTCTTGCTGTGACTGCTCATGAGAGAGAGAGAGAGTGTGTGTGTGTCTGTGCCTTTTAAAGAAATAGTTCACTCAATAATAAAAATCCTGTCATTTATTCACCCTCATGTAGGGGTGGGTGATATGAGAAATTTTATTTCATGATAATGATAGATATCACAATATGGTTATTTTGTGTTATTTTATCTCATTTCTGTTTTTAAAAATGAGAAAAAAGAAACAAATTGCAAACAAATAAAATATAACAAAAATATGAATTAAACAGATTGTTGTTTGGTTACAATGTTTATTTAACATGTAGTTAGAATTAGTAAAGAAATGTAGTAATCAATTGCATAGTCTTCACTGTATGACTTAAATATTAATGTATTATTAAAGCTAAGAAAATTCATTTGAAGAAGAGCAAGTTTTCTCTTTTGTTTGATTCACATTAATGAGCAGCAGGTAGGTGTATTAGGCTGCTGTCACTTTAAGACAAAACACACCGATCCTTATACTGATACACATCTGGTTTCACTTGAGACATAACCAGCTGTATTTACATGAATACTCCTCACAATGGGAATTTTGACATAATTGCGCATGTATTCGACCATTCAAGTCCAATAAGACGTGAAAGAGAACTGAATTCTCGATCGTGCATGCGTTAGTTCTTTTTCACTGCTTATTGTGCTTAATAACACTTTTTATCATCGAGCACTTCCCAAATTCGTGGTCCGAGAGAGGCATCTTTCTTGTGTGCGCAGCTATATATTTACATACCGCGATATACACAATATAGCAAAAACTCTAATGATAGACATTTAATACTGTGGTAACGATATATATTGTCAGACCGCCCAGCCCAATCCTCATGCTGTTACAAACCTGAATGATTTACTTTTTTGTCCATAGAACACAAAATCAGAAGTGTATCAGAATGTTCACCCTGCTCTTTTCCATACAATCAAAGTGGATAGTGACCAAATGGAGGAGCACGTTTAATGTTCACAGGTGATTCCGCATTTTGCAGTTTAATATTTTCGCACACCCGTAGCAGGTATTTTACTATAAATAAAGTGTATGTTGTGTGTTTTCAGTAAAATAGTTGTGTGCGTTTCTGATGAGAGTGTGTTGATTTGTGAAGTGAGTCTGTGGCTCCGGGACAGCAGTGGGGTATTTTCTTACCCCCACATCATCCAGGCAACGAGCAGGCGCAGGGCTGCCAGGAAACACAGCACATTTAATGAAGCAGATCTGGGAAGCCAAGTATTTTTAGCAAAATTTTGCGCTGAGAGGAAACACCTCCAAAAGCAGTGGAAAACCTAAATAAAACTTGCCTCCCCCTCTTTCTGAATCAGCCAGACTGTGGTGGCCCATGTCTGTTCGATTTTCGAGAACTGCCTGGCGTGACACTGGCACTGAACACAGTCTGGGTGTGTGTTTGTATAAAACTACATAGACTAGAGCTGTACTTAAAGAAAAAGAGATTGGCTGTCTGGGTAAGTCCAAATGGTATTTATTTTTATTTTTATTTTCAAATTATTTATTACTTTTATATTTTATTTAATTTTTTAGATCTAATGTTCATTTTGATTATTTTTAAATAATTTCACTCCTTTTTCACTCCTTGTTATAGACCAGAACAGCGTCATGACAGGTTTGAAAGCGAGGCTTTGAGAAAAAGACTTATAAAGAAAAAGCTGTATAAAGTTCCTAGATCATTTATTTTCCACAGGTCATGTTGTCTGGATTTCTTTGTCTACTGAAATTTTTTGGAGAGATATTTTTGCAGTGTTTCGTCAGAAGAACAATCCAAAAACACATTAACTAACAGTACAGCCCACTGAAGAGATGTATATCTATCCTAACAGCCTTGCTTTCATTCCCGTTAAAACAATTTGGTGCAAAATTATATATTTTTCTAGTTGTCTCAGACATTTTGGCACTATTGTTAAGTCTTATTAAATCCTTTGTGTTGTGTTGCCCATGTTGTGTTTAAGTAGTCAGTCATCATGGTGAAAATGAAAGCTTTGCTTTGTCATAAGGGCAGGTCTTTTCCATAACAAATTTTTCGCTCTCCCTCACACACTATTCCTCTTTCTGTTTTTTTTTTTTTTCTGTAGGTGAACGAGTGCATGTTGTTTGTGTAAGCTAGATGGCGGGAGAGAGAATGCTGGGATTGCCATGTTACTTCAATACAGACGGATTAATGACTCCCACATTTCTTCAAACCCAGGGATATTAAGAGTGGCACACATCTTATTTTGTCTGTCCCATAAACATATGGCACCAAACTCCAGTGACCTGTTTGCAGAGGCAGGTGTGCGTCTATTGGTTTTCTCCGCCTAGGTCATGAGCCTTGTGGGATTGGGTGGAGGAAACATCCATCTCTCTCTGTGTACTGTTGTGGTTATGCCGAGTGTCTAGAATGATCCCAAGTGGGATTGTGTTTCCGGATAAGGATGTGGCTTGATGGAGCCAGGGGTCTGACCGCAGGTCTGCTTAGGGTCCTGTGTCAGTGGAGAGTAAGGCTAACAGTCTGCTGTTCAGAGCGCTGTCAGTGGTAACCTGAGAGTGCTGAGTGCACATGCTTACACACACGTAAGCACTCGAGGGGACTTGCACATACGTGTGCGCAATATTGGACATTGCTGTCACGTTTATACATGCCTTTGTAAGGTGTCTGTTTTTTAGTTTTTTTATATTCCATTATGTTAAAATTACCTCTAAATATATTATTTTTGATAAATCTGATAGTTCCTGTGATCTATTAGCCTAGAAATCTAGACTCCACCTAGCGGCTGCAAAAAAAATTTCGCAGCGAGAGTGTAGTCTAGCAACTCTCCATAGACGTTTTAGCTGGAAAAACCAAACTCTGGTCAGGCCAATCACATCGTGTATAGAGTCGGCGGGCGGGCTTAACATAATGACGACAGAGTTGCGACGGTTCACTGGTACTTGAAAACAAAGAATGGCTCCTGCTGCTGGCGAACATATGTATTTCAAATCGGCTTTGACCGCGACTCTGGAGGATTTAAAGTTAAACTTTTCTTTGAAACATGAACAAAGAACATCACTTGAGTCATTTTAATAAAAGGAAGATACAAAAGACGTCGACTTCTTCATTGCTCTGGTTGGTTGTAGCGCTGTCCTATTGCATGCAGGGGGAATTTGAAAGACAACCGTTAATCCCGCCCCTCGTATTGAGCCCAGTCAACGGAGAGTTCCTAGACCTAACATCGTGATGTAGGTCTGGCATGCCAGGCTAGTGATCTATATCAGCTAATGCTAAATCTTTCATAACCGAACAGAAGTGTCTTAAAAAAACAACAATGACGACAGAACAATGGGTTTTATTACTTTAAGTACAAAGTAAAATAAAAGTCCAAAACTAAAGTAAAAACAATATTTAGCTGCTTTGTCAAAGTTGAACATATAATCTTTTCCTCTTGTTTTAAAAAAAAAATATTAATGAATTATTATAATAATAATTATTGGTCATTATAGTTATTAAATAGAAGTGGTTAAAATGAACAAAAAACTAAATTAAGTAAAAGTAAAGTAATTAAGTAAAAGTAAAAACATAAAATAATATTTAAATTATTTTATAATTATAGTTAAGTAATAATTTAATTATAATTAATAAATATTCGAATTGGTTATAATTCACACAAAATTACATACCATAAATATTTGTTGTAGAAAAGTAATTTTTTCCCTAAATATATATATATATATATATATATATATATATATATATATATATATATATTCTTATCATTATCCAGTATGCTATATGTTTGTCTAAATCTTAAAAACACTAGTCACTTTTGTTCGATGTTTAGTCTTTCATTTCATCAAACAAGGACAGTTCAGCTGTTGGCTGGCTGGAAAAAGTGCATATGTAATAACGATGGTTACAGCACCCTCCTCACTCTTCCGCACTAGGGAGGACTTGTTTACCACTTTTCTACTTCAGTCAATGACATGCCAATCATTGTGGACCTCCCCCTCTGGTCTCCAATTGGTCCAACTCCTAGTCCCCGCCCCTTCAGCACTTACTATCAAAACACAGAATGAGGTACTATGCCGTGCTAGTAGTGTAAACATCTGGCTTTAATCATGACTGTTATAGTTATTATTATTACTTATAACAACAATGATTGGATTGTTTGGATATTATATCCAAATATATATAATATTATTATCATATTATATTATACAAGGGAACTACTGTTATTTACAGTTAATTCTATTTTTCTCTGCAATCAAACAAGGTGTTCTGTCAAATTTTTGTCAGCATTTACTCACCCTAATGTCGTTCCAAATCCATAAAAACAAAAACAGAGAAAAAAAAATGAAGATACTTTTAATATTCTCATTATTTTTCTCCATCCATCCATGAAAGTTATGTTATCAGCATGTAAAAAAAAAAAAAGTACTTAAACAGATTGTAAATGTAGTCCATATAAATGAGGTTGAGTAAATCATGCATCAAAATTAGTATTACTTAGTGTTATTTAGTATTAATCTCAGTCTAGATCTGGATATTGAAATGAACGGTTGCAGACTATGGCACCTCAGCCTACGTAAACATCCCTGTACTTGTTAACAAATCCATCTGCAATTTGCCACGGTTTAAAAATGACTGTTAATAAAGATGCTAGTCTGTGAATCCTTTATTGCAAAATGTGTAAAATGCATGATCCCAGACACATTTGTTGCCTTAGTCAGGGCGTCTGTCTGCACTGTGCTCTCCCTCAGTGGATTTGTTTTTCACCATAGAGTGGACATTCGGTAGTCTGCCTGCACTGGGGCCTCTCGCTGGGTCACGTTATCCCAAATCTAAGATTTCAAACATCTCTCAGCCATCCATGCCTGCGTGTACGTCAAGTCTGCTTCTGCAAAAGAAGCGAGATCTTCTTCCAGATGCATGTATCTGTCACTTAGGCATACAACATGATGAGTTTGGCAACTGTGCTGCGTTTAAGTGTTGTGGAATTCAAGACGAGTTAGCCTTTTTTTTCTTCTCATGCGCATGTGCTGTAGCAGAGTGACGCACAAGCATTTTTTACCCAGCTTCTGCGAACACTATTGAAGCACATTAGATTGTGAGCCAAGAAGCACATGATGCATTAATAAAAAATGCCTGCCATTGTTAAAACGAAACAATTGTGTCTGCTCTGCACCAATGAAGCAATCATATAATTTCAGAAAAATACCTCTCGTATTGATTTTTTTTTTACTCCCTCAGTGCCCTGAAATGTGTTTTTGTGGCTGGTGCCGAGCCCAAGAGGATTAACATTCTGCTCTGAGATTACCCGTTTTGAACATTCTAGTTATTCTTCACATTCACGCACACGAGTTAAGACCCTAAGACAGAACGGCATCCAAGTGTGTCAGTGGTTTCGTCCAGGGATAATAACAGTTTTTACCGCATTCCTCTTAAAAGATTGCGTCAATCCAGAAGATATTGTGCTTATTAACCTTTTATATAATCAGCCCCTGTGTCATTTCAGCTGCTGCGTGCTGTTCTTCTCATTGTATCAGTTTGGTCTATGTGGTCTGAGCGTGAGCAGAAGGGAGGGCTGGTCAGCAAGCGGTTGTCTCCCTCATGACTGCTCAAAGGAGCAGACAGGGTCAGTCACATCAGGACCGTCACGCCACAGGGCCTTGCGCAAGTTTGACTGTTTCGCTAAACAGGCCAGATAATATGTAATCTTTACGTTTAGCGAGTTGTTTCTGTGGTATTAAATGCTTTTGTTTTTTTGACCTACTATCATCTTCCTTGTTAGGTAATGCACTGTTTTTGTGAAGTAATGGAAACCCACCAAGCCCAAGTAGTTTATGTAAATAGGGGTGGCACTCCCAACAACTATAAACAAAAGACCATATCATTGGTTTACCACGAGAAATTGAGGTAATGTACTGATTGTGATGCTGTGTTTTTTTTTTTTTTTTTTTCATTCATTCTTCAGTCAGCCATAACAGTCTTCCTTTCCAGCAGAAGGCATGAATGTCTGAAATATTTCCTCACTGAGGAATCGCTGTTGGTGTGGGATGGAAGAGCAGTTTGCTTGGGGTGCCCCCTTTTGGTGGCATTCCAAATAATGAATAACTTCCTGCTTCCACTCACTACGATTGTGTATGTAAAAGGATAAGGGAGCACGGCGAACCAAGAATGCTTATGTTTAGGCTTCTTCGCTTGAGCGTAATTCAATTCTCAGGTAGTTAGAGGACAATGAGATATTTAAGGAAACGTGAACGAGTCGGTTAAGTTTGGAATTAGAGCTGGAAAGTGTGCTTCTATTAATAGTCCATAAAAGGGCCATGTGGCTATTTAAGGAAATGCAGTTCTCATTTACAGCTCCACGGGGGGTTTGTGTGACGAATGATATATATTCCTAATACTTGATTTATAGGATTATGGCTTTTAAAAGTTGAGCAGTTTTTCAAATGATCTTGTGCTCTGTTTTTTGTTGTTTTCAGTAAACCCAGATTAATGTGCACTTTGATGAGATGATACCGTCTAACTTGGACGCAAGCAAAGTTTTTGACTTTCACACTAAGTCGTGATGAATCGTAGGGCCAGATCTTTTCTTCTGTATTGTGACATTATAGAAAGAAAAAAAATTTGGGTGTGTTCTTGGTTCCATGCATCGGTTTATTGATATGAGCTTGCAGTCATTTGTGGAGGGACGGGGTTTAAGTGGAATAAACAATTTACAAACAAACAAAAACAAATGGATGAGTAATTTGTAATAAGATCTATAACATGCATTTACAAAATGAGCAACTTTTTAGTCACATTTGCAACCATTTCAGTCACAGTCTAGAGCCCTGCATTACCCTGAATGGATTCCCGTGGAATCTTATTGGTTCACAATTTTGCATATCTTCTGTTATCTGTGATCGTGTCATGCAGTGTGCAGCAGTTTTGTGTTTAGCATGAATAAACACATGAATGACAGAAACGTCAGATATGGGCTAAATACTTTTTTTTTAATACCGTTTTGCATGTGGCTAATGGTTGTTTTGGAAGGTTTTTAGTACAATTGTTTGTTGTTTTTTCTCTCACTAAACTTAGGAATTAAACTAAGGAATGTTCTAGTAATTTCTACAGGGTGGCTTATGATGTGGCAGCATGTGCTGAAGAATGCTAAGCATCTCAACTGGCTGGAGTAGGAAAAGTGTCTCCACCCAGTCCAATTAAGTCCTTGCTGATGTTTGTTTCACTGTGGAGAGTCGAGAGTGTGTAAAATCACGTCCCAGTGCTGTGGGATCTCCTCATTGAAAATCTTTTCATTTGTAAGCCAATTGGCAACTAAGTAAACATACACTGTGATGGGAGTGAGGACAGATGCGGTAAGATTAGCATGTCTCTGTGAAGCTTTTGTTGTAAAAATAAAAACAAAAAAGAAAGTGTCCTTATGTGGTGGGAGTAGTGAAGGTCAGGTTGTGCAGAGGCTGACATGTTTTTCGCAGGCTAAATCTAGTTATTTCAATAGGAATCCATGCAATCTGTAATTTCCCATGAGGGCGAAAGTTTTTCCAATGCAGATCTCGCAACAAGTTGGTCACGCAAATTCACAGCATTGACCAACAGAACAGTTACCTCTGTGTGAGCTGTGCTTCATACATTGCTATACTGTTGACAATAGACAATGGACCTTTTTTTTTCCATGAAATTTCACCAAAATGTCGCTAATATGGCTGCAACTTTACTGCCAGTTTTGCACCATAGCTGTACCTCGGGGAGAAAATGCAGTGGTGGATTTCTACCAGAGTAGACGGCATGCAATAAGCATCAGGTGCGCCTCATTGAGCGCTGTGTGCACCGTGCCTCTCCTCTTGACCCACCCGCTCTTGTCATGAGCCTGGACGTAGGCCAGCCGGTAGGGCTAGGATGTTGATGATTTGAGGGGATGAATAAGCTCCATCCTCTGAAATTCTGCTCGCACCAACTAAATATGTGTCATGAGCAGTATTCATTTCACAAATAAAAAAAAACTGTTATGATTCTCCTGTAATGTCGTACTGCATGATGTGAGATCATAAATAAAAGGGGAAAATCCCATGTAGTAGATGTTTCTTTGGCTGTGCCCTCTGAGCCTGCTAGCTGGAGTGCCAGGAGACTGTTGCCGGGCGACCAGAAGTGCTGTGCCATGCGGCTTAGTTGCCTCCTCATTTTAAACCCATGCCTCTGGCTGCCTAGTTAGTGCTTGGAGTCCCACCCATGCAGACCTTATCAGGTGTCTGCACGTATGCTTTTCCTAGAACTGCCGTCAAATTCCAAGTTCCCATTAAAAAAAAAAGCCTAAAATGTGAGGTTTATCATTTTATAAACTTTGTTTTTGTCAAAACTTATATTATTTAAGCTGTTAAGTTGTTTAAAAAATGTTTGCCTCGTTCAAAACCACGTTGCTACCTGTAGTTTTCTAAACAATTTCTGCTGCTGATTCTAATATTTTGAAGAATTTAAAAAGAATCAAATGTGTGTTTTTTTTTATTTTTTTTTATAATTAGATGCAACATATATCTAAAAATATATATATACATTTTCCCCCTATCCTGAGTACCTTACACTGTTTTCAAGACTGTGTAATTACTTTTCAACATAACCAGGCTATTGTGGATGATTTTTACCTGGCAGAATAATATAGCCTAACGTGCAAAATTTGGGCTCTTTTGATTTTGGCCAGTAACCACCCAGAACACCTTAGTAATGTCCTAGCAACCACCTAGCAACTATCCACAACACCGTAGCAATTGTTACTGGGCTGTTGATCAGAGTGAAAACTATCAGCTCTCCTCTTGTGCTTTTCCCACCCCTTCTCTCTCTGTCTTATATTACCAACAGTCTCCCATTGCTCGCTCAACGTAAGTGATTACATAGGAATGCTTATTGATCCCACATATGTCAACAGTGTGCAAGGATCCCTTGACTCTCCTTAGCAAACAAGTGTGTACAATATGGCTTGTTGAAAACTTAATTTAAACCACTCTCCTATTTTTCATCCTTTGTTGCACTGCATAAAAGTGACTTTCTCACGCTTTTAACAGAAGCTGGTCTCCCATGGAAGTAGGCATATGGAGCATTTGGGGTTACATCATGATGTCAGTAACTGATTTTTTGATTTTTGTTTGTCAAGAACTGATTACAGATATCCTCCAAACAGACCCGTTTGTTTGTATGAAACAAACAGTTCAAAGGCATTGTTTGAAAGGACAATGAACATGTTAAGACTAAATGTAGACGAAATTACAAGGATTTCAATCAAAAAAGTTGTTTATGCCATGTACAATACCTCTGAACATCAATCAATCAGTCTTGTTTTACTTTCCTGGGCATAATGCATTACTGTGTGTTGCATGTGCAAAGAATTAAAATGCTGTCAGTCACAAGCACATTTACATTATAGACACAATATTGGCCATTCCTGTCTATTTTTGTTCACCCTAATAGTTCAAAACAAAGTAAAAAAAACTCAACCGTTGCAACTCCAAACAACGCACATAAGTTACATTTCATTTCTGTAAGAATCAGTTCCAAAACAATTGGCTGGGTGAATGATTCACTGACTCACTCAGTATGTTTGAATGAATCAGTTGAGTAATTGATTCTATGACTTGCTCATAAAGACAATGTCTGCGTTTAAGTCCATTCTTTTATGCCCTTCCCTCGCTAAATTCCCTCCATCTTGTTCACTCGGATGAACATAATTTCTTATATTGCACAACCCTTGCAATGTGTTTTAATGGAATGCCCTAAGCCCTTGATCACTTGGAATCTGCAGTGGAGCGGATTTATTTATCTAGTTTTTCTTATGAATTTGTTTTACACACCATTCTACAATAGGCCCTTATGTGTGGGATGGGAGTAAATTAAGCGCAATCTATTGTAATGTCACAATCATGTTGCATTGTGGTCTATGGATCTGCCTGAAGAGTACATTGAGTAGACTCGCACCCTCAGTCAAAATTGAGGGGTCGAGGGTCTGTCCTAATAAAATTCCCTCGTCCACTTGACAACATTGAACACACTTGAAAATGTAAGTGTGGGGTGTAGTGCTTAGGGAAGTTTGTGAGTGTGTCTAAAAGTGAAGTTAAACAGCCAATCACTTATTGGCTGTGACACTTGACACATATCGCCACCTACTGGCATAAGGATGGAACATACAAGAAAGAGTCAAACAAAAATCCTCCAACACACTAATGCATAAACTGACTGTCTACACAGGCAAGCAGAGAGATACAAACACTGAAAAGTCCTAATGCTTTTGGACTGTATACAGGGACGTCGTTAGGCCTATTTTAGGGGGGCTGAAGCTACCCCAAAATGTTCCTAAGCCCCCCTAAATAATATCCTCATTCATATTTAGAATTAGACGCAACAAATGATATATATCCAGCTACAAAAAATTGCAGAGAAGTCAGAAGTTTGACAGAAGTACAAAAAGTCGTCGTTACTCTAGTTTGGTCTGAAGTTGAACTCGCTAAGCACTCTCCTGCCCACACACACCGATACACACGCTAATGGTGAAAGGAAGATTGGTAAGTGTTGTGATACAGAGTGAAATTGTAAGTTGTTACCTGCTTACCTTTAGCTACGTTTTCTTTGAGGTAAAGGAAAGGGGATATTGGCTATGGAAAACTGTAGTCCATGTTGACATAAGTGTAGCTCTAGATGTGAGTGCAAAGATTTTGCAAACGCAATTTACAAATACCCTGGGGGCTAAGCCCCCCGTCTTCCAATCCTAGTGACGGTCCTGACTGTACATCAGCACTCTTGGAACGCTGCACCGTCAATCAAATCTAAGAACTGTTGTATAACTGTTAGCTGGTGTTTCTCATCATGACACATTCCAGCTCAGTTAAAGCCCGCCACAGATGGACCGTGGCTTCTCGTTGGGCCGGCCTCACTAGATGCTTCCCAAGCTAATAGTCCAAACTGCGGTCCATCTGCTAGCTAGATTTTTTTGGCTTAATTTCTCACTCTACTCTTCCTCTCCCCCTCCTCCCTATCCTTCAAATTCCCTCAACAGTATCTAACAGTAATAATATTTAGCTGTAATGAATCCAGAGCTGTGGTTTACTAACAAGCCTGGCACACAGCAACGCCAGGCCCTGCATCCTGACTTCACACAGGGCGTCCTCCTCTGTGCCGCGTTTCATAGCCGACTTCAGCCATTTTTATTTTACAGTCAACTAATCTTAATGCTTGCTCCCCTATTACTCCAGAACACACGCAGAGACACATATAGAGATGAATAAAACACGCACAGGAGAATAAATGGTCTTTGATTGCTTAAACAAGCTAATCTTATATTATTTGAATTCAACTTTTAAGCCTCAGAAGAACCTCTCGAATGTTTGAACTCCAGAAAACACGTACAATTGATTTACAATGTCGCCTATTTATAAACGTACTCTTTTTCCTTGTAACCGCAACTGACGTTTTTCTCTATATTTATGCTTTTCTTTTCCAGTGTGCCCAAAGAAGTGTGAGAAGAGGGCATGCACGGATGAGGGCAAGTGCTGTCACCCCCAGTGCCTGGGCAGCTGCTCTGAACCAGACAATGATAAGGCATGTGCCGCCTGCCAGCATTACTTTCACGAGGGCCGCTGCGTTGAGGCCTGCCCACCAGGCACCTACAAGTTTGAAGGCTGGCGTTGCATCACCATGGACATGTGTGCCCGTGTTCACCTACCCAGCGAGGTCGACTTTGTCATCCACAACGGAGAGTGTATGCCAGATTGCCCACCTGGATTCACCCGAAATGAGACTGAGAGGTACGCCGCCAGAGCTGGATGTAGGGTTGCCTCATTAGACATTAGTACCAAGAGTGTTTCTTTATGCTTCTGCAGTATTATTAAAATAAACTATTCAAAAATATCATAAAACCAATAGCTGAAAAAAAAATAAAAATTAGATGGAAAAGTTAAAAAAATTAAAGGTTTCTCTGGCAATTAACTGAATTAAAGTTGAAACAAAATAAATATAGAATTTAATAACAAAAACTAAAGAAAATGACTTTGTGTACCTCCTTGTGATTTGATTTTCAACTGTAAAAAATGAGTAATGAGTTTTTTAGGAAACAGCAAAAAGAATTAAGCTTTGTATTTTTTTGGTCATGGGCAATATTTGCTTCTGCTATAATAGGCTGTGCTGCGTGTGGCTGTGACCACATTATAGATAATGAGCTCAGACGGGAAAGACTGTACCTTGGTTTGATACGGATTACATAATCAGAGAATGTTTGGTTTTTATTTAAATGGTTTCATTTAAATTAAGACATTTCAATCTTTCTATAGAAATGTTTCGCATATCATATCAGTGGAGTTTAGAATATGGTCCTGAAAAAAGTTTGGAGGCCGAGGTGGCCGAAAGTTTTGTTTTTGTTTTTTTTGTTTTACAAAATCCCGTTTTGATGTGAGTGTACACAAATAAAAGTAGTGTACGGTTTAAAATTATCTAGACCCACAGGCTAGGTTTTTATTTTATTTTTATTAGGTTTCAAAAATCAGTGAAATTAACACCTGGCGCATGGAGAGAGGAAGATCACCATTATTTAGGGATTCTTCAAAAATCGAGAGAAGTAGAGGGGAAAGCTGAGGAGAACTTTTTTTTAAAACCCTGTGGGAAAGCCATCTGGACCCAGGGATTTTCCACTCTGCATCTGTGTAATAGCTTGCAGAATTTTGGTTAGACTAATAGGATCATCTAATTTGGTTTTTGCCTCGCTACTGATTTGAGGGATGTCAAGATTTTCAAAAAGAATTATCAATAAGATTAGAATCATTGAGGGAGTTTGACTGAAGAATAATACATTTCTTGGGGGTCTGATACAATATTTCCTACTGGGGTTAGGATCTGCTTTTTGCAGTTTGTAGTCTAAGTTGTAATGCAAGTGCTTTACCCGGTTTATCACCAAACTCAGAAACGGTGTTGTGACTTAAGTAGAAGGTGCTCAGCATGGCTAGTGGAAAGAAGATTCAAATCAGATAGTAAAAAAAGCCCTTATTGGCGAGAACAGATGAAATGTTCCTCTTGAACTTCCTCTTCATTTATAAATCCATAATGCTTAAATGGGAAATACTACCACAGAATCAGTACTAAACATCAGCCCTGGCTGTTTCTGTAGGTTCAGGTTCCATTATTAACACCAAGTCAAACCGCTGTATACTTTCCACCTCTGTATACTTTACACAGCCATTGGTCTAAAGCTGCTATTTGTGTTGCCATTAAGATGTAAGTGCTGATTTGAAGGTTTAGATTGAGATTTATGATCTTCAATATTCAAAATCCAGGCCTGTTCACTTTCAGGTAGTGTGTAACATGCTGGAACGTGTTTAAACTAGGTAAAGGAGATTGTAATTACCACACCTTGGACTTAACTTAGACACCTGCATTTTTCAAGTAAAATATTAACAAACTTTTCCATATAACTTTTTAGATGTTGAGTCTGTTTTGCCTTTAAATTGACCAGACCTGGTTTTACCTCACTGCTGATTTAATGATCCTCTTTTCACATAAAACCCAGGGTTTAAGCAGGGACTCTGTTAAGTGCATAAAGCAGTGACCTTGTGTTTGTCAAAAACAAGCCTTAAATATTCTTCATGTTTTGGTGAGACACAATAATCCTGTCACGGTTCAGTGGCGTTTGCCTGTTTGGAGTCTGTGTGTGTGTGGCTGGGACCTGTCCTTGACACTTTCTCTCCCTTCTTCTCCCTCTCTCTCCCATCTGCAGTATGTTTTGTAGTGCCTGTGACGGACTGTGCGACAAGGTCTGCGAAACTAAAACAATTGATTCAGTGGATGCTGCTCAGTCCCTGCAGGGCTGCACGGTCATCAAAGGCAACCTGCACATCAACATCCGGCGGGGCAGTAAGTTCCCTCACTCTCAACCTTTTCTCCACAAATGACCACTGTCATGGGAAACCTGGAATTATCCAAGAATGTTCCAATTGTGATATCCAACATGGGAATAGTATGAAAAAGAGTAAAATATTAGAATTTAGTTGCACTCTGCTCTAAAATATTTAATCTGCTAGATGTTTAAAAACTTTTTAGAAAATTATACAACTTTTAATTGGGTTTTCACCCAAAACATCCCTATTTTGGTGATTTAAAAAAATAAAATAAAAAATCAGGACCATGTTGAGTTTTGTCAATGGTGCTTTTTTGAGTTTTGAAAAACTACAATTGAGAGAAAAGAAAAAAGATTTTGCAAAAAGTATTTTAGGGCTGTCAAAGTTCACATTAACTTAAAATATTAGTATTTTTTTAACAGTGCTTTGGAACAATATTTATTTAGAAAAATTAAGAATTGTATTTGGCTTTAGTACAGTGACAATATAAAATCAAAAAACAACAGTTTGTACACTAAACTTATAATGTTTTAAATATTTTTTCCCTAAAGATTGGTACGGTGTACACAAATGAAAATCAATTTAAAAATGTTATTATTTGCATAATTATTATTTTAAATGTACAAATATTTATTAAACCCTATTCCAGTAATCAGGAACAGCAGGAAAGATCATGAAAATCATTGGTCAAATGCTGGTAGACCCTGATTATCGTTTTTATTTTCCTGGGATGACACAAAAAAGGCTCATGTACAGAATAAAGCTCTTAGTGGTTTGATATGGGACCGTTGCTGCCAGCAGTCCTGCACGGGTCCTGTTTGGTAAACCCGCACCCGCAGTACTTAACAAAACACATGACCCGTAATCCGACAGCAGCACTAATTTAATTCTGTACCCGACTCGACCCATTTGACATAAAGACCGCGGCCCGAACCGCACTCACATTAAATCTACTATATATATATCAGATCATACATCAGATTGACAAAAAAATATTTATTTTCTCATGCAACACAAGCAATCAAACCAACATTAGTCATTCTGAGTTGAGGCATTTAAGCAAAAGACTTAAATGCCCTACGTGGTAATAATTAAAAGAAAAAAAGATCCGTCGTGTAAACAATACAGAACTTTTTCATACATCATGTAAACAATCTGCCCATACAGATGATTACAGGTCTCCATAAATTATAAGAACAAATATGAGCCTTTACTGTCATATAATATCGAGGATATTATAGTGATTCACTCTGAAATGTGGCCGTTGGTCCTCTTAGCAGCAAAGAAATACAACTTTTATTCAAATTGCAAATAGATTATATACAGAAAGCGAGCAAAAAGCACTCCCTTAATGACTGAAGATGTCAATCACTTCAGTTGCTGCGTGATTGGCTACAATGCTCAGCGGTCTTCAGACTACAGAGCGTAAACACAAATAAGCACGGGACCGTTCCCGACCAGCACCGCAGATGACAACGTAAGTAGAGGTTCACCCATCCCCACCCGCGCAGGACTCTGGCTGCCACCCATGTATCACTCACACTGATGAAGTGATGAGTTAGTGCAGACACTGTGTGTCCTTTGGGATTTAGTTTGTGTTGCTTCAGTGTCATATCTCTTTCTCTCTGTCTGTCTGTCTCCCCTCTCACACTGTCTCTCTCTCTCTTTTTCCCCAGATAATATTGCGTCAGAGCTGGAGAGTTTCATGGGCCTGATCCAGACAGTCACTGGATATGTAAAGATCAAACACTCTCAAACTCTGGGCTCTCTGTCCTTCCTCAAAAGTTTGCGATACATTCATGGAGAAGAGCTCACAGAGCAGTAAGGCATATAAAACATAACTATTGTCGTGGCATGTTGATGATTGATTGTGTACAGAACAGAGCTAGCCTGCAAAACAAGTGCTGTAAATATGCTATATGTCTCACTGAACACTAGTTATTTGAGTCTATTATTTTAGTTGTTTTTTTTTATACACGTTATAACTGTAAGAACATAATACGAATTATTAGATTATATTCTAATATACTAAGAAATTTAAGATAAGTCTCCCATTGACAACCGTTCAAAAAATGGAGTCACCAAGTCTCTTATGCTCACCAAGCAAGGCTACATTTATTTATTCAAATATAAAAACAGTAATGTTGTGAAATGTTATTACAATTTAAAATAACTGTTTTCTATTTTAATATATAATAAAATGCAATTTATTCCTGTGATTAAGAAGCTGAATTTTCAGCAACCATAACTACAGTTTTCCTGTATGATCTTTCAGAAATTATTCTTATATGCTGATTTTCTGCTCAAGAAAAAGTTCTTATTCACTCCTCCTTATTATTATTATTTCTTATTATTTTGTTAGAAACAGTTCATATTTTATAATATACAGTATTATGTTCATCTTTTTGCCGAAACCGGGATACATAGTTTGTTTCAGGATTCTTTGACAAATAAAAAGGAACAGAATTTATTTGAAATAACATTTGTAACATTATAAGTCTTTTGTCACTTTTGATTAATTTATAATGCAAGCTTGCTGAATAAAAATATTAATTTCTTTAAAAAACAAAAATCTTACTGACCCCAAACTTTTGAAGCGACCAAGCGAGTTAGACCAGCTGGTAGGTGGTTTGTTGCTGGTCAAAGATGATTACCATCTATTATGTTCCAAAACTCAGCTTCTGCACCAGCACGGTAGTCACGTAACGTTGCAACATAGTCTCCTATCTGAAACAAAAAGAACATGAATATTTCTTGTAACACTCTGTGTCCTTCACAATTCCCTGATTTTAATGCGTGTCTTCAAGGGTTTCCATGGGAACGGGTGAAAGTAATAAAATGTCTGCTCTAATGGAATGTACAGCTCAGAGTTGTAAAGCTAAGTCAAGAGATTCAGCTAATGTACATATGTTGTTCGTACACAAAGTATACATTTAACCTCCTGATAAAGCAATTTGATATGTACATTCATGTAAGTACTGAAGTATGAAGTATATATATATATATACAAATCAGTATTTGCTATCCATGATTTTACGGAGGATGTCTGAGGGAGGCTGTGGGAACTCTTCTGTTGTGATCTCACTAGGGTTGAGTTTCATCTTGAGGAATGCTTGTAAGCAGCGCAGGCATTCTCCACGTTCCTGAGGAGTTCAGTGCGACTCAGTCGGGTGCAGCTGTAGAAGTCATCCTAAACGCTTTTCTGAGCCCTGATCTCCGTGTGCCTTAATGAAATACAATCTGTGCATGCGCTTCAGTTGTTGTTTTCACACATATCACATTCGTCACGTGAATAACCAGATCCGACCATTCTCATTCCTTTCTTTGCTTAGATTATACTTACATTAGAAATCAAACATTTAGTATTTAATACGAAGTTGTTTCGTTGTGTGTATGTTTTTTCCTACTATAGGAATTATGCATTCTATGCAGTGGACAACCAGAACTTGCAGTACTTGTGGGACTGGAGTCAGCACAATCTGACCATTAGAGCTGGGAAACTCTTCTTTCGCTTAAATCCCAAGCTTTGCATGTCTGAGATCCAGAAAATGTGGGAGAAGACCGTTGTAAAGGAGAAGATGGAAGAGGACGACGTTCGTAGCAATGGAGAGCGAGCAAGTTGTGAGTAGACAAAAGCCGAGCAAGTTGTGAGTAGACAAAAGCCGCTTTTCCAACCCAAAGGTGAAAAAGCAGCTCAAATGTTTCCTGTGGTGCTCTGTCACTGCTGAATTTGCAGTGCCAAAGCTAAAGGAATTTTATTTTAAATGAATTGATTTTTTTTTACTCTTTCCCCACCAGTGTTTCATGGTCTCCAGAATATTTAGTTTTTTGAATATCTGAACATGCAATATATCAAAAGAAAGAACAGACCCTATTCTTTTTAACAAAAAAGCCTGTTTTATTCTAGCTTCATGCATTCTTTTTGATCAAAACTTGAATGTGGGTAAGTTTCATAAAAAAGTAACAACTTGAGAAAAAACATGCAGACTACATGCAGATCGGATTCAGAACAATGATCAAAACATTGAATGGAGTAGATTGAGTCTATCAACAACCTAATGCTTGCACAGTCATAAACCCTGTCCTGGGTCGATATTTCATTCAGTAATGTTAGGCAGTTTTAATTGATATGCGGTTTAATGTTGTTGGTGATCGGGTTATTTTACATAATGCACATGATTACATATGATATCGCTTGTTTCTGCATCATCTTCGCATATATTTTGATCAGGAGATTCAAAAGATGTGTAAATGCGCCTCCTACCGCATAACGTATAACAGTAAAAACACGGAAAGCCGGAAAATTCTGTCAATGGCGGGGAAGTGTTGTCTCACAAATGATGAAAATTTCTGGTGGGAAAAGAGTTAGGTTGTGCATTTGAAGTAAATTTGATGAGATAAGACCACAAACATAATGTCAAGACAACATGTCTTTCTATTTTATTGTTTTTGCTGACTGCACTCAAGAATAAAGTCTGATTCGTGAACAAAAGAGAGGATTCTATAAAAGAATAACTCAAAAAGTGTCATAATGTCCCCGATTCTGTCAGAGCAGAAAATGTAATTGTTTAACCATTTCTACTTTATGTACAACATCTTTTAAAAAATTTTTTTTTACTTAAATCAGCATCATTACTAACGGGTTGTTTTTATGACAGTCTGTAGTTAAAGATACACATTGGCAAAATAGATTTTTGTGATTAATAATAATTTAATAGGAAAAAAATTATTTCATTATAATCAAAGGACATTGAATTGTAAATGTTCTATTTGTAAATTAAAAAATATCATGCCTATATAAAATTGTTTTTTTTATTCAAAATGTTTCACACTTAACCAATAAAGCCAAGTAGCTTCTGCATACGCATGATGCTAGAGCTTTTCTCAGAACAGTAACTTTTTTGCAATTACTTTTAACCAACTAATATCAAGATCATTTTTAGTAGATGTAGAGTCAGTTAACAGTCCTCAGAGAGTGTCTAAATACTTTTTATCTTCATTCTGAACAGTATATCTATTGTTTTATAATTGATATAATGCATTGGCATTTGTAAGTGAGGCTTTAATGTCCAAATACTTTTTAAGGCTGTTGAACTGGTTGGTAGACGACAGCATTATCTCTCTACAAAGACATCACTCAAGACTCTTAAAAAGCTTTTTGCTCCCAGGGTGTCCCAGTCGTTCATCTGTACCTGCTCTATTATGTGTTTGACAGATTTCTGCATAGAGTGAATTCGCTTTGAAGAACGATGATAATGGCTTATTCAATGTGGTCGTATTTTTTCTGCAGAAACATAATTGCTCTGACTCTAGACTGGTGAGACATTAACAGAAGTGCCTTTTCTAATACCACTTCGATTCCTAGAAGCTCATGAAAGATGGAAAGGCCATGGCACAGTCTAACATTCAAGTTGAAGAACTCTTATGGGTGCTTTTAGTTACATCTCTCTTATGACCCCTCTTATAGGTGAGAGTTATATTCTAAAGTTCAAATCCAACCACACTCAGAGTACTCGGATAAAGCTCACTTGGGAGCGATATCGACCGCCTGACTACAGAGACCTCATCAGCTTCATCGTGTATTACAAGGAGGCGTAAGTTTCAGACTGCTAGAAGTTACTATTATGGACATATTATTCACATTGAGTTTGTTAGCGGAGTTGTGATGTAACATTATGAATATGTATACTGAAAGCATCTGTGCGCTGTTGTCTCAATGTAGACCATACCAGAACATCACAGAATTTGACGGACAAGATGGATGTGGTTCTAATAGCTGGAACATGGTGGATGTGGACCTTCCTCCGGAGAAATCAACAGACCCAGGGGTATATCTGTCCCCTCTTAAACCCTGGACACAATATGCCATATTTGTGAAAGCAGTTACCCTGGTTGTGGAGGACAAGCATATAATGGGGGCTAAGAGTGAGGTGGTCTACATCCGCACCAATGCATCAGGTTGGCTTCACCACTATACCTCCTATATCCACCTAATATCCAGTATCTAATCTACAGTTTGACATATTACACCAACTATTATCTTGCTATTCCACAGCGCCATCAATGCCCCTCGATGCCCGCGCATATGCCAACTCCTCCTCATCTCTGATGGTGAAGTGGTCTCCTCCCATCTCTCCCAATGGAAACAAAACATTCTACCTACTCCGTTGGCAGCAGCAGGCAGAAGACCGTGAACTGTTTCAGCATAACTACTGCTCTAAAGGTAAGTGTGCACATTTAACGTACACTTTTGCTTCGTCTAATGTATACCTCTAATCTTCACCCTTCGGCCCCCTTCAGCTGATATATACAGTAGTCAACATTTAAAGTGGATCAAAAAAGTGAATCAAAGTTGTCCTAAGACAAGAACGGTTATTGTTCAAAATTCATGTATAACTTTGATGAAAGGTTTCCACTTCAAATGTTGACTACTGTACATGAGAAAATGTAAAGTGAGTGTACATTTATCCCAATTCCTACATTGTTACTTGCCAAATAAATTAACGGATTTGAAAAATTAAATTCAGTTTAAATTATTTATTTTTGTGAGCAGAAAGAGATTTTTAGTGAAACGAGACCAAAACCGAGAACGGCTATGTGGGAAATCGTGTGACTGGGGCTGTTATTATGCCATGGCAGACTTTATCGATCAGATATTAGGTGTTTCAGAGAATTGTACAATAACTTTATTTATAAATGTGTGCAACTTCTGTTCTTATTGCTTGATCAGTTTAGTATGTGACCGTGTCATTGTTTTGGAATACAGAGCTAAAGATCCCCATCCGCATCTCAGCCACGGCTTTGTCGGACATGGAGGGCGACACAAAGCCTACCAAATCGGATGTTGGCGGGGGTGAAAAGGGCTGCTGCCCCTGCCCAAAAACCAAGGAGGACCTAAAGGCGGAAGCTGAAGACCGATCTTATCGCAAAGTCTTCGAGAACTTCCTGCACAACTCCATCTTCACACCCAGGTATGACACATGTACTGATGGCACTTTCTGAAGCTTTTAGATCATATCAAGTGGTCAAATGTCCTTTGGTTTAGTGGATTCTTGGATCCTGCTATTTGAAAACATCTCTGCACGGTACCTAAATCTGGTTTAAATGTTTCATTTTAAAGAAATATTTTTGGTTCACTCTTAGTTGAATCAACACTTGCTGAAATTTTTTGAAACACTTCACATTTTAGAGTGAAAATTTAGCTTACCAACCTTACCAAAAAGTTCAGGTTTTACAACCTTTATGGCATGACAATATAACCCATAAATCAATCGTACAAATGTCACTTTACGGCTCAAATACAAGAAGTTCAACAGAAATTATTTGTATTCAGATGAATTCATATTAATTACATTTAAATAATTTTTTTTATTATTATAAGATTCACACTTCCGCTTTTGAATCCTCCCAAAATGAGCCCCATTCACTGTCATTGTAAGTGCCTTACAGTGAGTTTTGCTTTTTTTAAAGGAAACAAGAGCCGAGTTGAAAGTGTTTTTTTTGGTAATACACACAAATGCTGTTTTTGACATTTTTGTTGACTTTTGAATGACAAAGAATGCGTTGGCTTGCCAGTTGATGTCCAATGTGAAATCTGGGTCCTGATGGAAAACTACTGTTCTAGCGTACTGCAAAGGTTAGGTGAACCCTCGGTAAGAACAGAGGCTGGTTTACTCCCAGCACTTTCTGCCACAGTTTACAACAGTGGTCTGAAGCCCTTAATTTTTTTAGTCTTCCTGGAAAGCGAATATCAAAGCGGTTCTGAGCTCATGGTCTTGAGGCAGCTTGATTTCATAGAATCAAAACCAGAATTTTGGGGGCCCAAACCGAAGCCTAATTATTTCGGCATGGGGCTGACAAGATCAGAACAAGAGGTTTTGGAAAGGGGTGAGTGCCAACAGCAGAGGCTGGAGCAGAATCAGATGGTGAGGGGGGGAAAGGTACGGCTCTGAGAACTCCAGGCCTGTGAGGCCACGTTGTTTGTTGCTGGGGTGACGGTGGCGGTTGCATATTAAGACTACAGCAGGCTGTAATTTGGGATGCACAAACAGACGCAGACTGGATTAATGAGACTGGAAAGCAGCCGCTGGCTCAGGGCTCGCTCCATGTTAGGCTTTTGTTTGCTGAAACGAGGAGTGACGTCTGCATTGTGTTATCTGTTTACCTTGCTTGTGGCGTCGGATGTTTTCTTGTCTCATGCGGGCGAAGAACGGCACACAGGAACCTGTTCAGGTTTACTTAGACGCACATGCTTTGAGACTTTCCGAGAGTTCGCTCAGGACATCTGCAATCAGGCTTTTTTGTGGGTTGTTTATTTGGTTGCAAATGTGTCTGTGTTTTGGGGTGGGTTTTGAATCATGAGTATTGATGCACAAATCGATGTCGCCAACTTCTACCACTTAGTTTCCCCAAACGTCTGCTTTTGGAGCCTTATTTTCATCAAGGTAATGTTTTGCGGTTCACTCAGGGATGGCGTGATGCAACGTCAACCCGTCTCTCCATCTCTAATCGATTGAAAACAGACTTTCTAAATGTAAATATGCTTTCCCTCAGTAACAGGATGCTTGTGAGGCATCATTTTCTCCATCACTGATGACTTTTTATTTCCATCTTTACCCCAGCAGCCCTAGGGTGTCCGTTTTGAGCCCCCTCACTCTGTTTGCATTTGAAATTGGGGTGACAGATTTGTCACTCTCTGTCCCCATTGAGCACACCTCATTACTGACATCAAGACTTCAGGAAAAGGCCTCTGAAACTGGTCGAGTCTGAGAAAAACAGGAGATGCTCAACACTTGAATGAAGCGAATGTTGTTCCATTCAATGGTCATCTCCCTTCAATGGCTCATCTTCCTCTCGCCTGCTCACTCTCCCTTCTTCCTCAGACGCGTATTTGTTTCCTTTGGAGTGTCCGGCTCCCAGGAAATGTACAGCAAACCTATGTGGAATGTTAATGAGGAGGAGGTGTGGACGTGTCATCTCCCCTTGGAAACTCCTTCTCAGCTGATCGGCCCAGTAAAGAATGCCAGTGTCATTCTTGAGCCCTGTAGTTTGCGCCAGGGGATGTGAGGTGTTGCCCTATATGCATCAATAGGTGACTGACACGTAAGCCTTTCTGCTTGGGTAAAGGAAAGAATGGATGTTCTACTGTTAGTGTTGCCATTACGCCTTCTGTTTGAGGTTTGCTGGTGTAAAATCTTCCCTCAGGACCCTGTGATGTGCGTCTACATGTCTGTTTCTGCTACAAGCCTGACCTTTTCCTAGTCAGCGGTCTGTGCCAAAAGCAATTAGGTTAAAATCAGCAGTTATGGTCATAGACAAGAGGCAGATCCTGTTTGTGTTCAAGTCTAATTGGGTTAAAGGTTCCTAAAGAGTATTTTATACATGTACTTCAAACACGTCATCAGGGCTTTCTTTGCACTTGATCAGTTGTAGTCAGCGAACTACGCGTTGATGTGATGCTTGGGTGACAATATGATTTGATCTTCTACAGTAAACACTCTCAAGGGAGATCTTTATCCATAGTTAGTGAGTATTAAATAGTGTCCAACTGCTTCCAAAATCCCTTATCATAAATCATTGAGTGCTATTCACTGGAAGTGACATGGAATGTGGCTAGGGTTGATTTGATTGTTCCTCCCTACAGCGTTCTGTGTTGGCTTTTATTAAAAGTTTCCACTCACACACATATACAAAAGCAAACACACACAAAGATCTTCTCTCATTACTGTCATTCCTCAGTTGATTAATTTGAGCTGGCAGAATAAGGCTTATAGAAATGTTTAAACTTTCGTAATCATCAGTGGGTAAAGTTCATAATTGCTTGTAAATTTGCTTCTTGAAGACTGTTGAATAGGACTGTCTGTCAGTCTTTGTGTCTGACACTTTTATTTGACCACTTTCCTCTCTTGTATTTTGGCACTCTGGGGTTTCCCTCATGTCCATCTCAAATCACCCTGTCTTTCTCATCTGTGATGGATCGTATTGTTTGGTCTTACTATTGGTCTTTACAGAGATCCCGAGCGAGCAAATCGTTACATGTCTCCTAAAAGTAGCTCTAGGTAAGGTTGTGGCCCTGGCCTAGTCCTATTTGTGAAGTGGCAGTGGGTCAGTTGGCGTCTGGTAAGCTCTTGTGGTTGCTGCTGACTGCATGTCCTTAGTGGCGGCAGTGTTGACCTGTAGCCAGTGCCTTAGTTTGCTTATCGCCTCATGCACTGTGTCTCTACCGTCAGAGTCGGTCATATCATTATTATGGATGTTCTATGCTTGTTCCAAATATGCCTTCCCATTTCATTTTCTCATCTGCAGAAATGTTTATTGCTTCATTTGCAAGTATATATTTTATAGTAAGCAATGACAGTGCATATAAATGCTTCATGAATAGACTTTATTTTTTATATCTGGACATGAAGGAGAAGCAGAAAGAGAGGAAAGGGTCAGGGTAGAAACAAGAGAGTTAACAGTTCTTGGATACCAGCTCTCATTTCATTTTAAAACTACCAAATTTTCATGAGGGATCAGTCCCAGCCTAGCTGGATACATAGCAATCATAAGAATTTAAAATATCTCATTATTCAGGATGATAAATGATGGAAGAGATCCAGAAGACAAAAAGGGAGCTTTGTAGACTGTAGAGTAATGGAAGTATCCTGTGTTACTAAGAGACCTGTTAGTAGGCCATTAGAGAATTAGGCTTTCACGTTAAAGGAAGTGGTGTGTGTTGTAGAGTAATTGTGCGCAGTAATTGGCTTTTATGCTTTTAAACCAGTGAAGACTCTGCTGACTCGACTGCCCTATATCTTTCTATTATTTCTTACTATTATTTTCTACTTCATTTCCTTTTTCTGTTTACTTTTTTCACCTTTATTTTTATTGACCCTCTTAGGGTGCTTTCACACCTGCCTCATTAAGTTCGGTTGAATCACACAAGAGTTCGTTGTCCCCCTTGGTGCGGTTCGTTTGGGCAGGTGTGAATGCAGCAATCGCACTCGGGTGTGCACCAAAAGCGGACCAAACAACTCTGGAGCGGTTCGTTTGTGGTGAGAACGTGATCCAACCTCGAACCCCAACTGCCAAAGAACTGCGCATTTTTGGACTAAACCAGCTGCCGTAGTCAGCTGCGCTGTGCATTATGTCACTGTTTAGCAATATTAATGCATGCGTCGCCTCCTCCTGAAGTGACTCGTCGCGTGCATTGCATAAAACATTATTTTCAAGCCGCATCCTCGCTTCATTCTCAAATGTTATTGTTTGCCTAAAGTGGTGTAGACTATATAATAAGTGGTGTAAACTATATAATAAACTATGACTAGGGATACAATCAGCCCACGCAGCCATCTCTCCATAGTAAAAAGCGGCGTGTTGTCTGCCGGATTTTCCTCCTTGTTTAATTCCGGGAGTTCTGTTGGAATTTTCCCGCACGTTAATTCTGACAATCGAAGTGAGTTATTAAAATTAGTTCAAGTCCCATCTAGCCAACGAGTGATGTGGATGTTGAAAAATGCTACAAAGTATAATTTTTCTCCCTTGGTCGGGACCAAATGAACCCAACTACAGATGTGAAAGCACCCTTACTGTAATTTTTTACTTTCTTTCCTTTTTTCTTTCCTTCCTTTTTCCATCTTTTCCTTTCCTAATCTCAATTCCTGCTCCCTTCCCTTTTCATCTTTCATTTTTCTGCTTCTGTTATTTTCCCACTTCCTTTCCTTTTTCATTGTCAAACACTACTTCCCTTTTCCTCTTTCCTGTCCTTTAAATTTCTTTTTCCCATTTTCTTTCCTTTTCCTCATTCTTTTTTCTGTTTCCTATCCTTTTCCATTCCTTTCTTCCTCTATTTCCTTTGCCTCTCTAACACTTTTATTCCATGTTTCAGACCTCCAGACAGGAAGCGTCGAGACCTGTTCGGAGTGGCCAATGGCACACTGCTCCAAGGGGCAATCAGGAACATCACAGGACTGGAGAGTAACATCACTGACCCAGAGCTGCAGGAGAAAGAGTATCCTTTCTCCGAAGGCAAAATCCATGCAGAGTTCATGGAGATTTCCAATCTGCAGCCCTTCACTGTGTACCGCATCGACATCCATGCTTGTAACTACAAGGTCCACCGTTGCAGTGCTGCGGCTTTTGTGTTCTCTAGAACCAAACCAGCAGGTCAGTAAAACCAACAAACCAAACTGACACAAATGACTGCATATCCAGGCCAACAAAATATAAAAATTCCAGTAATTCTCCACAGCATGACTTGTTAACAGCAATTAAAACTGAAATGCAATTGAAATCTTATTGAATTACTGTAAGAGAGCACTGGCCTTAAGCACAATTATGTTCTTCTCCAGACAAAGCGGATGATATTCCGGGCACTGTAATTCAGGAGAGGGATGAGAAAGTCGAAGGAACAGTGCTTCTGCGGTGGCCTGAACCTCATCACCCTAATGGACTGATCCTCATGTACGAGATCAAATATCGTCTGGGAACTGAGGTTAGTGTGACAACTAACTCATACACCATTAAGAAATAGTTCAAACCTGCAGCCAAGGCCACAAACCGACT
The DNA here is from genome assembly GCA_031834385.1 of Semotilus atromaculatus. NCBI lineage: Eukaryota > Metazoa > Chordata > Actinopteri > Cypriniformes > Leuciscidae > Semotilus > Semotilus atromaculatus. The sequence goes on from JAULUF010000001.1 coordinate 3,731,176, forward strand.
GTGTGTGTGTGTGTGTGTGTGTGTGTGTGTGTGTGTGTTTTTCAGCCTGAGAAGCATGAGTGTGTATCACGGCAGCAGTACAGAGTTCTGCGAGGAGCTCAGCTTAGCAATTTGGCCTCTGGAAATTATTCTGCTCGGGTCAGAGCCACTTCTCTGGCTGGAAATGGGTCTTGGACTGAACCAGTGTTCTTCTATGTGCCACCACCTAAAAGTAAGGAACGCATATATGATTGAATTTTTAGGAAGAGATATGCTTACTAATAACTTTGAAATAGCTTCTTTAATGGAAATGTAGAGAGACCTGTTTCTGTAATGTTTTAAAGTTTTTAATTCTGTTTGAATACCCTTCTCTTTTACAGTAAATTATGGTAATGCCTTCTATCTGGCCATCATCATCCCTGTTGTGGTGCTATTTTTGCTCACTGCAGTGATCAGCGTTGTCATCTTTGTCACTAAAAAGAGGTTGATGCCCCATCTATTCAAAAATAGACTTTATTTCAACTTCCAGTGTCCAGTACTGTTCTTCATTTGTTTTTATGTATGTTTGCTTTCAGGAATAGTGACAGGTTAGGAAATGGTATGCTCTATGCTTCTGTAAACCCTGAATATTTCAGCCCTTTTGAAAGTGAGTATTATTTTTTTTAAAACCACCTTTAAGTGTTGCACTGCCAATTTGTATTTTTGTCATTTTCCATTAAAAAAATAAAAAATGTAAGTTATTTTATTTCCTAGTAAATTAGCAATTTATATTACGTGAATTATTTGTCACAGCCATGATTAATTGCATAATCATTAAATCATCATGAAACCTTTGCCTCATCATCTGGGTTTGGCCAAACAATACTGTGTGATTTGTTTTTTTGTTACACTGCACTCTGCAATGTGCTGACTCTTATTTCTGCAACCTCAGTGTATGTACCAGATGAATGGGAAGTGGCTCGGGAGAAAATCACCATGTGTCGTGAGCTGGGTCAGGGCTCCTTTGGTATGGTGTATGAGGGCATCGCAAAGGGCGTCGTCAAAGATGAACCTGAGACCAGAGTAGCCATCAAGACTGTAAATGAATCCGCCAGTATGCGTGAACGCATTGAGTTCCTGAACGAAGCTTCAGTTATGAAGGAGTTCAACTGTCACCATGTGGTAAGAAAGAGGGCACAATCTCATCAAGCAGTTGGTTTTGCCAACAACAACAACAATTTATTTTTTATGTATTAAGTGTATCATTTCTGTGCCACCAAACAAATGGCAAAAATAGTGATGCTTTTTAAACAGGTTGCTAATAGTTTTCATAGTGACAGTGTTATTTCAGTTCTTTTTTTCTTTGTACCCTGATTGGTTTAGGTGCGACTTTTGGGTGTAGTTTCGCAAGGCCAGCCCACTCTAGTTATAATGGAGCTGATGACACGGGGTGATCTGAAGAGCTACTTGCGTTCTCTCCGTTCAAAAGAGGTATGGAAACATCCCGTCATCTCTGCCTGAACAAACATCCTCCCCACAAATGCTCCAATTGTTATCCCATAATTAATCTCAGTACTTCTTTTTAGCTTATTAGAATACACTTTTACTTCATAACGTTTATTTTTGTTCTGCTCGTTTGTAACGTTTATCTTATGCCCCCTTTTAGTTGATGTTCAGTTTCTCAGAATTACTCAATATGTCAGTCAGCTCTTCACAAAGAGGTTAGAAGTGTAGAGAGAAACAGAAGTGTTGAATGCGGCATTTGTCCTCTCTTTTTTTCCACCATGTAGCAGGGCTCTAGCAGCCAGTCTCTGCCTCCGCTGAAGAAGATGATTCAGATGGCCGGAGAGATAGCGGATGGGATGGCATACCTCAATGCCAACAAGTTTGTCCATCGAGACCTGGCTGCCAGGAACTGCATGGTTGCTGAGGACTTCACAGTTAAAATCGGAGGTAAGTCTCAGTGTTTGAGGAATATATTTGAAACAAGATTTGATTGTGAGGTGTGACTGGCCTTTCACAACTTTCTTTCAGCTCAAGTTTGCTCTCTTTATGTGTTTAGACTTTGGCATGACAAGGGACATCTACGAGACTGATTACTATCGCAAAGGAGGCAAAGGGCTATTGCCGGTCCGCTGGATGTCCCCGGAGTCTTTGAAAGATGGAGTGTTCACAACAAATTCTGATGTCTGGTATGAGCTGCCTGTCCTTTCTGACACTTCTCTTCTCACACACACACACAAATGCAAAACTTTCTGTTGCTTCTCTGCATAGTGTATGTGTGTGTGAATTGATCTGCGCTTGCATGTGCAGTACGTTACCGGTCAAACATTTGTACATACATTAATATTAAAAATGTTGTGGTCAGTAAGATTTTTGTTATGTTTTGAAAGAAGCTCATCAAGGCTGCATTTATTTGAATATACAGTAAAAACATTAATAGTGTGAAATATTATTACAAGTTAAAGTAACTGTTTTCTGTTTTAATATATATTATACAATGTAATTTATTCCTGTGATGCAAAGCTCAGTTTTCAGCAGCAGTTATTCCAGTCTTCAGACACATGATCCTTTAGAAATCATCTATATGATTTGGTGCTTGAGAAACATTTCTTATTCTTTGTTATCCATGTTGAAAACAGTTGTGCTGCTTAATAGTTTTGTGGAAACTAATAAAAAAAATTCTCTGAATTCTTAGAAAGCAATTATTTGAAATAGAAATATTTTGTAATTATAGAAATATCTTTACTTTTGATATTTTACAATTTAAGGCATCTTTTCTGAATTATTCTGTTGCAAAAAAGGAAAATGGAAGTGTAACCCTAACCCTAAATCAAAACTACCAAATATTTAGGTTTCTTCAAATTAGTTGCCTCTGGTACATGTTGGGGTTTTATGTCTCCTTTTGTGGGACCCCTTTCCTAAAAAATAAAGAAAGTTTTATATTTTAACTCAAAACCCTGCAAAAAATACTTTCAACAAATCAATAATTACAACAAACTTAAGTCTAAAACTTAAGTTAATAGATTATGTTAAGAAATATGAAAGTATAAAGTGAAAGTATAAGCTTAAATCAAAAAAAGTTTAATTTATTTATGTGTGTCCAAAATTTGACTGATGAAACACTGGGATTTTTCCATCTGATCAGCGGGATGTCCCATCAGAGACACAGTAGCCCCTCTGCACCGCAGGCCTCCAACTGTCCAACTGAAACTGTCTCTTTATTTTTCTTAATACGACAGGAAGCCTCATAGGCTTATAAGAGGTGAAAACCCTTTAATGTTTTTTCCACTGATGTTCTGTGTCAAGGGAGAATATGCATCACTTCCAGACATTCTTCCAGTCCCAGCCAAGCGAAACGTGCCCAAACACATTGTCTCTTTGTCTCAGACAGACTGTCTCTCCACAGCCTTAGTCCCAGCAGCGGCGGTTCAGTAGAACAGAGTCACGGTGCCATAGACCGACTTCTCCAATTCTGCAGTTTCCCAATCTCCAGCGTCCCACAGCTCTGTCACTCTGTGCGCTCCTAACCTCCTCCAGATGTTTGGTAATGACGGGGTTGGTGTGCCAGCGCAGACCCGCCTCCCTGTCCCTCCGTCCGTATCTGCTGCTTTTGAAGTCCCTGAGATGAAAAGAGTCACCGCGAGCTCCCATCTCGTACTCCCATAAACCTCGCCGTTAGGTGTCTTTATTTGTTTCCTTCCCCTGAAAAAGTCCCACTCTAATGCGGTTTTGTCTTTCAACACGCAGATGTTGCAGCCAATTAGATGCAAGTCACTGTTGTAATAGCCCTGTTTTAAAGGGTGTTGAGCTTTGTCTCAGATCCCTGGCCAGTGTAGAAAATTTGTCCTCGGAGAACTAATGAATAACGACTGGCAACAGTGTGCTCTTTGTGTGGTTTTTATTTGGGGTTTGCCGACTTTCTGGTCCGCTGCTGCACTTTCACACCGGCCGCCGGCTAATATATGGACTCATTTTCATTAATGAGGAACACAGGGCTAACAAAAACACCACACTAAAAGAGAAAAGTTCAGGTCAGCGGCTCATGCGGTGTTTGTGACTTTTGTGCTGTTTTGAAAATGAGCATTTTGTTGTTCCATGCTAGAAAAAGAAGGAAATGCGTAGCTGCATCCACAGTGACACGCGCTGCTTTTAGGCTCCGCAGGACTGCAGTTGTCTCAAAGCGTCTCTTCATGCATCTCTTGACCTTAAATGGCCTCATTCCTTTCCTCTCAGTCCTCGTCTGACTGGATTGAGTTACTTGATGTTTACGGTTGCTGACGTAAATGGGTTTTGTGACATTTAGCATGATTTACTGTAAGTGCCTTTGTGTTGCTCCTGCAGATTTATTTTAACCAGTTCCTCTTTCTTCAGGTCGTTCGGTGTGGTTTTATGGGAGATCGCTACTTTAGCCGAGCAGCCCTACCAGGGCATGTCCAACGAACAGGTACTGCGCTTCGTCATGGAGGGAGGACTGCTGGATAAACCCGACAACTGTCCCGACATGCTGTGAGTCCACCAACTGCACTTTGCTCCCAAACTTGGCACTCTGCTTTACACTGTTAACCCTTTGTCCTCTAACCGGCTCTTTTCTATTTAGGGATGCGATATCACATTAAAATGTCGATAGTATGTCACCAGATGCTGCTGCTAACGTCACGCCAGGCCAAAGCCTGACTGGTGCCATTTGCGTCACGGGTTAAAAGGAGACAGGTGACATCATGTTGTCAAAGAGCTTCCATCCATAGAAGGGAGAATGCGCGGTACCCAGGGGGTGACAGTAACGGTGACCCGTGCTGCTCCACTTTTTATTTTACGAGCTTCTCGTACTTATCTTTGCATCTTCATGTCTGCCTGCGTCACCGATCTAGTCTGCCATTCTCCTTTTCTGGGCTGATGTCAGTAGCGAGGCATGAGGTCTATCTGTCTGTTTCTCTTGACCCCTTTCTCCCTCAGTCACTCTTTCTTGTCTCAACTGTTATGGAAACACAAACCCCCGGTTTCCATGGCAGCTACATTGTCCTGATTGCACGAGAGAGGAGGATTGAACATATGCCGCGCTGCACTACATAGCTAGTGCTGTAAAAACGCTGAAGCTTTGTCATCTGTATCTCATCATTACACTCAGCTAAACATCATAAAGTCAGAATGTCGGCCTCATTTCTATGATATCATGAGAATTTAAGTATTACTTGGCTGAAATACAAGGGCAGGGAATCAGAAATAGCATGTACATATCTTGAACACTTGCTTGAACAACGCTTATCATGTTGAGCTCAATACTTGGACATTTTTATCCTAAAACTGTTTAACAATTATGTTTTTGAAGTGTTTTTTTAAAATAGTATATCAGTTGTCCTATTTTGGATACATTGGGTTTAAAAAAAACAAAACAAAAAAACATTCCTTAATGGCAGTCAGAAACTCTGTTCCAAAACCTAGTGAGCTGCCTACCTAGACAGCATATTAAGGCATCATAGTCATGCTCGTGACATAACGATACACTCAAAAGTTTGGGGTCTGTACGATTTTTTCAAATGTTTTTGAAAGTCGTCTATTCTCAACAGGGCTGCATTTATTTGATCCAAAATACAGTAAAACGCTAATATTGTCAACATTATAACAGTGTATCTTTTTTTCTCTCTATTTTAATATATTTGAAAATGTAATTTATTCCTGTGATGGAAAAGCTGAATTTTCTGCAGCCATTACTCTAGTCTTCACTGCCACATTATGCTAATTTGGTGCTTAAGAAACATTTCTTATTATTAATGTCGAAAAGTTGTGCTGATTAATATTTATGTGAAAACTGGGATACATTTGGGATGCATAGAACATATAAGATTCAAAAGAACAGCATTTATTTGATATATGAATCTTTTGAAACATGAATGTCTTTACCATCACGTTTGATCAATTTAATTAGGGCATCAAGTATCGGTCAAAGAGAAGGCAACCTCAGAATGCATTGTGACAAGCTCAGTGAAAAGCATAAACTGGAAGACAATAGATATGTGAACAGGTATGTCATAATGAATAAGTCATTTAACACTTAAAGTAGTGAAAATAGTTCAGATTTTAATGAGTGCTGTTTATTTTTATCTTGCCATAGGCTTAGAAACATACTAACATCAAACTCTTTTGGGATTAATTTTGAGTCTAGCGCTATTTGTGGAGTTGCTGGCTTTGTAGAGCGCTTCAAATCATTAACTTATGAGGTTTCCTTTCAGTTAGTATGCTGCCTTAGAAGGCAGCCGCACACAGAGAGAGGCAGTAGAAAGGAAGGTAGCTCAATGGGTTTTGGAAAAAAAGATTGCAGTGAGTGCAGACAGTGGGCAGGATTTATCAAATTTTCTGATTAGCTTTAAAATCACTTCAGTGAGAAATGACAGATGGCTTCTGCTATGAATTTGTGATCCAACAAACAGTAAAAAGGGAAGTTACTTGCAAACGCCAGGCCTGTCCAAAAAAATTTGTTGTTATTTTGAGAGAACATCTCAGAAGTTGAAACCACAAAAAGGTTTAACTTTCTGCAGTTAACTTCCAGTGCAGTATATGACCTTATACTGTGGAATGTCCTTGCGAGAAGGTTCCCAGGTCTGCTCTGAACCTGTGGCTGGAGGTCACTTAAAATGTATTTCAGTGGGACAGTTAGTGCTGAAACTATTCTTAGCTTGTTTGTTTGTTTTACCAAGATGGTGGGATGGTACCACACCAAACTTTTATGATCATAGGTTTTATTATTTTGTTTGTTTTTTTGCTTCTCATGCATCCTCAGTTGTTCACATAAGACATGTCTGTGGAGTTTTCAGGATAGTAGTGCACTTCTCAGCGTGTACAACCACAAAATGTTCTAGAAGTTGTCTTCTCCGCAACACTCCTGTGTGTTCTAGCTTTAGTGAACACTGCCACCTGTTGATGGGTGGAGTTTTTAAGTGAGAATCACCTGGGTTTATGATATTTTATTGACATTATATTGATTCTTTGCACTGCTGCATGCGAGTATGAGATTTGTACATGAATATGAGAGTTGTACATTGCCTCTGTCACAACCACAATGCTGAAATGTTGCTATATTTCAGTTATAATATCCATTTTGCTGAAAATCTCTCTCTCTGCTAATTCTTTAAACAAATTCTGTAACTCGACTCTAATTTTCATTCAAGTTGTTCCATTTTATGTCAGATTTTTTTAAATGACCAAATCTTTTTAACAGTTTTAGTTTATGATAAAAACTCTGTATACAGGTCAGAGTTTTAGACTGATTCAAACTGGTAAATAATCTTTTTAAAGTATTGATTAAAAGAACTGGCTTATTCTGGTCATTTAATTCCAGGAATCAGACTTAACTGGTCATGCTGTACATTTTTGATTCACTAAAATGAACTGGCTCAAAAGAGTAATTTGTTTTGCAAATCTTTTGCTTTTTAGTGTGCATTATTTGCAGATTGCATCACATCAAATATAGTAACTTTTATTTCTAATAGTTCATGTGACTTCTGAAGTTCTGATCAACTTTCTTTAAATTCAAACTATAACACTATATGTGTATCTGGTCTACAGGTTTGAACTGATGCGGATGTGCTGGCAGTACAACCCTAAAATGCGACCGTCTTTTCTGGAGATCATCAACAGCATAAAAGAAGAACTGGAGCCGCCCTTCCCGGAGGTTAGCTTTTTCTACAGTGAGGAGAACAAGCCCCCGGACACAGAGGAACTGGATATGGAGGTAGAGAACATGGAGAACGTTCCACTGGATCCTGCTTCCACGTTAGCTCCCTCCTCTCAGGGGAGCACAGGGGCTCAGACCCAGAGTCCACAGCCACTCTCCCCAGCTCAGGGGCCTGGGACGCCAATGGGTTCCACCCTAAGCCCCTCCACCTCACCGCCCTCCTCCTCAGCCTCTCCAGGCTTGGCCTTAGACAAGCACTCAGGACAGGTAGCAGCAAACGGGCCAGTGGTGCTGTTGGGGCCGGCGTTCGATGAGACGCAGCCCTACGCGCACATGAACGGGGGGAGGAAGAACGAGCGAGCGCTGCCACTGCCTCAGTCATCGGCCTGCTGATCACGACTGCTCAGTTTCCCTCTACTCCTCACACAGGGTACCCACATTTCCCTCGACCCTTTGTCTACATGGTCATATGCGTTTTTTCTTTCATTCTCGAGGAGTCAAAACCCAGGGCTGACCGTGGAGTCGACAACCAAAAGGACAGTGTCCTTCCTGGAAGTCAGTGGATCATTTTGTTCAAATGATTTCGAATGATGGAGGATGTTTCCGGCGATTGGTGACAGAAAAAGCCTACAAAAACTCTTGCAATATTTAAGCTTTCAGAATGAACCACCACACTAGAGAGGCCTGGCTTTCACTTGTGTGAGAAAAAAAAACTGTTTTAATGTTTTCTAAAGGAAGAAAACCTGCCAGTTCATTGTGAAACAAGAGAGACAAGCATATTAGCCAGCAAGCCCAGCCTGTGAACGCTTTCAGGGTGCATACCAGTGTGTTTTTATATACGAAAATACACATTCACCTCTTCAGCGCAAGTACATTTCTTCCTCTAAAACTGTCACACATTTCTCTTTCAAAATTGTTCTCTATCAGTAATTGGTCATGTTACTGGTTGAATCCACCCTTCTACTTAATTCATTTCAAGGGTGTTTGTTTGAGAGTGAGGTGGGCTTTTTTTGAAACTGCCAAATTTTTGCCAAATCAAAAGTTATTTTATCATTACATCACCCACCCCCCACCCATCCACAGCCGATTTTTCAAGGTTGCACTTTGAAGTAGCGCAATCGAGGGACTAAGCTCTCATACTGTCTTTGATGGGGGATTTCTGGACCTCATCTTTTACAATCAGCTTGAGTTTGTAAATCCTTCCCCTTTCCCCTTTTTATATGGATCTGATCTTCGACTATTGCATGGTAGTTCCTGCTGCACACACCATCTGTGAGCTGAGCCTCTGTGAAAGCAATGTCTCAAGTCAAAAGGAAAGAGCACGTCGCTAATCGCGAAGGTGAAGAGATTGGTGCGCTGCAGTGGCGTATATGAATAAGGGATCAGCCTCGGTCATGAAGCAAACTGAGGGGCTTCATCTGTTTTGTGTGATGAGTGAGGCATTGTACACAGCAGGTATTTTTTTTAGACTAGTCATTAGTCTCTCTGTACAAATCATATGATTCTGAGAAGGGTCTTACAGTTCTATGTTAGACCACAAGATCATTTACACACAAATCATTGGTTTGAGTCACTTTTGATAACTTTTTTACAGTTCTGATGTTCACCTCTTTGTCTGTACAGAAAGAAGCTGCTATTTTTTTTCTTTTGTGGGTGTTATATATACGTATACTTACATACACATATATATATATATATATGTGTGTGTATGTATGTATGGTATGTATGTATGTGTGTGTGTGTGTATATGTATATGGAAATCCTTCAGGTTTAATACTTTATGATATCTCCTCTACAGTCCATTTTCTTATGCTTTATACTCTTCTTGCAAAAAAAGAAAAAAAGAAAAGAAAAAAGAGAATAGCAATTTATTTTTTTCTCCCTAAGAGGTTGTCTGCATTGCCACATGTCCATTGCCTTGTGTTTAACATTTCTCTATATTATTATTATTATTAGTAACAACAAACTCCTTTAGCTCTGCATGTGAACTTTAGGCACCCTTGATAAAGTTGTCTACCATTGCACCTGCTCATGAGGTGCAGCTCAATCTCAGGTTAACGTTACGGTTTTGTTCTCCAAACATCATGTTCCCATCAGAGCTGATTCCACCTCAGCTTTTAGTTGCTGGCCTCTCCTTACAGTGTAGTAAACCGTACAGTATGTCAGTGTCCGTGCTCATGCCTCCTGCCAGGCATTGACATGGAAGTTTTCATTTACATTTCTTTACCCTCATAGACTATTTTTGTAACCCATTCATGTAACTGAATAGCAACTAACAGGGCTAATCGGGTTGTCTTAATTTGTCTCGCATATGCCAACCAGCCTGTATCGCCTCCAAAAGAGATGTATTCGTAATCTCAGTAACCACCTCGATTTTATAAATCCATGCAATGAACACTAAACTTCCTGATGAAATATGCCATCTGTAACCAAATAAGAATCGGTTCAAGTTCAGAGAAGTGATCGGTTTCTTCAAAGATTGCTAAATAAAACAATAGGTTTCCCTGGCTAGTTGGCTGTAAAAAAAAAGTTTCGTTTTGAAGAATTTCTTCATGTGTATTTGGGAACGTTACCCAGGACTTATTTATCCTGTCTTAGAAGGTTATTTTCCCCCTTTGAATGGGGTATTTATTTAATTTCCTGTTTTTTTGTGTGTGCGTGTGTGTGTGATACCAGTTGAAATCACTGTACAAATGCCCTTATGATTTAGTATAAAGTCTGATTCTAGATGCATTTTTCATGATGTCATGACTGGGGGACTTTCTTTTTTCATTTCCTTCAGCATCTATCTACCTCATTCTCTTTTATTTTTTTTAAATGTGTAAGTATATGAACTGATAAAATACATCTTGCTCTTTTCTGTAATGGACACCTTATCATCATCTGTCATGTCTCTGATTTAAAAAAAACAAAACAAAAACAAAACTCTAAGCATCACAGAGTACAAGCTCCCAGGAGTGGAGAGAGAGGAAGTCATGATAGTGTGAGCTATCATGCCTATGGGATTCCTAATGGCGTGTCTATTGCATCCCTTATCACATGCCTGGCAACGCAAAAATCTACTGCTCACGATCACACTGCAATACTTTTATAAATAATCATGTTAAACTACTTAATTCACCAGATGGTTTCATCATAATGGACCTTAGCGATAAAACAGTTCTTTGCTATCAGCTATCAAGTGTTCTTTTTTCCTTTTTTTTGGTATTTAATATTATTATTCACTGATCACCCCTTATTTGCCATCTAATAAATAAAACAGCTGTTTATACAGGTTTAGGAGAGCATATAATATCCTCATATTGAGTAACTTGCAATGAGACCAAGACTTCAACAAAAAACATGATTTGAGTCCAGATATGATGATGTCATTGAAAGCTCTACATGATGTTAAATTTTCCATTAGTTTAAAGGATCTCATTTGCAGCATGAACGGAGATCATGGCCCTTGACATCCTGTTTCCCAGCATGACCTTCTTCTGCACAACAATATCAGTCTCCTGCATCTGCCAATGGCCTATAACTGAGGATGACTTTAATACACTGATAACTATAACATTATAAGTGAATCTTCCTTCTTTTTTGCTGCAGTCTGCTCTAATACCTTTTGGCCAGAGCATCTAATGATCGAATGCATACTGTGGATTTCGTAACACTTTCTCACAACAAACCAGTGGATTTTTTTTCCCCTTCTCTTAAACCTACCTGGAAAAAAACATTCCAACTGATTTGTTTGGTCAGATGCACTCCACGTCTAGCGAGTACAATATATAAAGGGCCAATTGTTGTCGGCGTATTCATCGACATCATTCTCTAGAGGGAGAAAGGGCTGTAGTTTTGCCTCTCTTTTCTACTGCTGCTGACAACATGCTGCTTTACAGAGACTACAAATAGTCTTGCCTATAGCATTGGGTAGATGGTGGATCCGACATGCTTTCTCTCCGCAAACAACCGTTAAAAACAGATGGGTCAGACGATTAAATTGCAAAGAGGATTCAGAGAAAGTCACGGTCTTACAACCCCTGGCTGTTCTGTTTCATGGCACTTAAAATATTATTTGACTGTTTTTTTTATTTATTTTATCTTTTGAACTCCAGGGGTTGGAAACGAGGGTGCTTGTAGAAGATACCTGGTCGGGATGCTGAGAGGCTCATTGTTAGAAAATATTCTGTGTGGTACAACTACAAGACGATCGAAATAACCATTCTATAAAAGCCCTTGTGCTTGTAATGTTGCGTATGTATATGGGTGGGAGTGTATCACATGTAGATGTAGTGATTAAGATTTTGATGTGTTTATAATGGAAAATTATAGATATCACTATTTATTTCTGCTTCTTTTTTCTTCCTGTAATGAATATGGACAAAAGCATTGGCCTGTTGCAAAGTGAATGTCAGTTTTCATTGAATGCTGCCAAGGTTCCTTAGTTACCAGTAGGTTACAGTTCTACAGAAACACATACACAAATAGGACAGCGATGTCCAGTAGATTACGGGTAGTCATGACACAGAGAGAGAGAGAACATGACTAGAATTTAAAATAAACAGAGACAGAGACAAGTTTACAGTAAAAGCTTATGTTGCAATGAAAGTTTTCTGCAAACCTGAAGGTAGATTGACTGAAAGATTTTTTTTTTCTCAACTATCATGAGAACTATTATTATTTTATTATATTTCTTCATAATGCAAAACCTCAGGTTTAGAAAAGATGCATGTATGCATTTTAATTGCAATAATGAGCTTGAGGTTTCACAGACATCATTTCCCAGGCACTGTTGTTTCTGCTTGGCATTCCAACAAATTTCAAAAGGGGCCTTGAACTACTGTACTGAAAAGTTTAATAACACTTTATTTACCTTTCACAAAAAAAAAGAAAAAAAGGAGAAAAATAAAAAATATCTCTGTGTCATTGCATTGATTGGTAGAAACTGATGATGAAATGACTTGGCTGGTACTCTCATCGTCTTTTAAGTTATGTATCTAAGGCCTCCTGTTTTTCAGTTTTCTCCTCACCTCCAGTTGAGATGGTAGACTTTTTACATGCCATTGGCTTAATGTATATCTGAAGAATTTTCATGTATTTTCTTTTTTTCTTAAATTTTGAATTAAAAAAATGAATGAGTCTGAAGTCTTGTGTCAAGTGTCACTTACTGAATTTCCACTATGTGGTCAACACGACAGGATTGTGTTTTATGGAGGATGTTTTCTACCTGTGTGCTGTCCACGTACTGAGGTTGTGTGTGCAGAGCTGCCCAGCTGGCGTAACAGAGCGTGGATGATGGTCTGGAGTTTTGGTACCAGTGTCTCTGGGTTTGCCAGGCTTCCTGAGGCTGGCACATGGATCAGCGCAGCCTTTCCCTGCCCATGGTACAGTGAATAGTAGTATACAAAATCACACAGGTACCTGCAGAGAATTATGAGGAAAACTATGAAAGAATTCACAAATGAAGGAGGAAAATAAACTTTTATTTTACAGTATTTACAGTACCAATTACAGAATTACAGTACCAACTTTTGTACAGGACCTTAAAGGGATACTCCACCCAAAAATGAAAATTCTCACATTATTTACTGTAAGGATGTATATACTGTATTTTTTCAGATGAATGCAAATTCAAAAACAATCCATCTCTGCAAGTCCATATAATGGAAGTGTATGGGACTTCCAAAGCTGATGCTTCAAAAAACCACACAAAGCGAACACCATATGATATATCTGGGATGGCATGAGAGTCTGAGTCATAGATAAATATATACATAGAAAACTGTTGCGGCTGCTATACGTAAGCCGTCATGGCATGCATGACGGAACGCCGAAACGCAAGTTCATGCGAAAAGGTTCTTATTATGTTGCATTCCAAAGTTCAAGTTTGGTGAACACTGACCTGCGAATTCGCATCACGTGAAGATGTGTGACCAGTAACATTTGATAGGTCATGCTGTGACTTCTTGGCTAGATATCTTCTTGGAAAAAAACTCGTATTTTTGCCGTAAAGTCGAATAGATTGTGTATTTTTACATTTTAAAAAAAATATATAACTATTTGTTCATTATTATATGTTGAATTCATGTTTGTAAAAAAGACACCTCAGTGACATCATATCACGACCGTTACAGTGTCCATATAAATTTTGTGCGCACAAAGTCGAGTGTGACTGTAACTGTGAGTGACGACACGCTGACCGTTCCAAGATGGCGGACGTGCCTATGTGTCTGGAGCTCTTTTACTGTCTATGGTCTGGAATGGTTAAATGTGCCATCTACATATACATATCCAAGATGAGAGTGAGTAAATGAAAGAATTTCCCCTTTTGGGTGGAGAATTGCTTTAAATCAACACATTTTTACACATAACTTTACATTTTTATAGATTAATAATATTTTCAAGTTTTATCCATGAATCCAATTGTTAGTCTATTACCTCCCAGCATCCCTGGAGTAGATGACATCAAGTCCCATATTTTTTAAATGCTTGCTAAGGGTTCTCATGTCTATGATAAGAGTCCAGTCGCCCGGTCCTCCCTCAATACAGCAGTGATGAACAGGGTACAGACTACTCACATCCCAGTCTTTGTAGCAGTGGTTCTAGCCTGTTTGCTCCAGTGGGATGCCTTTGGATCCTGGGGCTATGCCCAAATAGATAACAACCTGCCCATCACAGCGAGAAAATGTCTCTGTCATCATTTTGTATCAAAAGTAAAATGTTTGACGTCATCTCAGATGCTGTAAACTTATCATCTGCATCTCATAATCACTTCTCTATTATGAAGTGTTTCAAGACTTGGTCTATGTATAAATATTTGTTTGTTACCTTTGGAGTCATTGCTAGCCAGATATCATCAAGAACTTCTTGTGAATTTGAATAACTGAAAGGAATCTCCATAATATGGACATCTATGCCCAATCCAAGTCCAGCCATCTTCAATCTCTGCTCAAATAGCAAAGTGTGGCCATAGTGTGTCTGTGTGTCCATTTTACTGACGAGAACGTATGACTTTAACGCACATGGGTATTTATACCTATTTGAATTCCTATAGGAACCTCATGAATGTTCTTTAGTATTATTTAACGTTACACAGCGAAAATATTAACTGCGACACAACTTTCACTCGACGAAATAGTTGAATGCGTCAAATTACCGCCCCAAAATAAACCACCTAAGTTAACTGTTAAGTGTTAACGTTACCTGTTACAACTACAGTTTCGCGAGTAGTGTCCATGTCCATCGAAATTAGATTTTATTAAGTTAAAATCTTTAACTTAAAAAACGGTTTACCGCCATTCTCGTAGGTCGTAACTGAAGACGAAAGTAACGGTGCTGTGCAACAGTGTAGCCAGCCTACATAGATGTCTTTAATATGGCTATAACCGAACGTGACTCTGCGCAAATGAGGCTGTGAGGCAGTGCATTGTCAGTTTTTCTCCACATGGGAGAGCCATCTCATATCCCATCATACAGCTAAAGACGCACTACTTCAACATCTTGAACGGGACAGAATTTGTACAACCTACCATGGCGAAGGACTGGGTCATGAATATTAATTAGAGCGGTCTGACGTTGCTAAGCAAGCGTCCAGTCACATAACCTAATTAATATTCAACTGTTTCGCGCATACTTGCCAACGGCAAATCACTGAACCCTACTGGGTAAACGTAGCGTTGCGTAATTAATATTCGTGAGCTGAACCGTGATCATAGTAGGACTCACTAACGGGACATGGGATCAGCTCAAATCCTCCGCACTTGTTCGACTCTGCCTCCGCCCAGCGCTTCTCATCGACGCAGAACACAGATGACAACGAAATAATTGATTAACTTCTAACTTGAACATTTTAAGCGTAACCCGAATTTACACAATTACAAAGAAAAAATGTTCCGAATGAGGGAGCCGTTTGAAAGCGAGAAGCTCCAATTACAAGAGCTCAATCAAAGACTCGGCCAGTACCTAATGCGCTCAAAACAGTTGGAACAAGAAAATACCGGCTTGATAAGCGAAATAAATTCAATCAGACAAAACAGGTCTGGAGAATGGGAAAACAAACACATGTCCGAACTACGGGAAATGAGGAGACTGGTGGAGCGTTTATCTTTCGAGAAATGCAGAGCAGAGATGGAACGACAGAAGCTGCGCAATGAACTCCAGATGCTTCAAGCGATGCGTTCAGATGAAGCTTCGGTGGGCAAAAGCATCGGCACTGAGCTTAAAGGCTGCGAGAAGCAGCTCCATCATACTCTTCAGACCAACGGTGCGTTGGAAGATCGCCTTGTTGAGCTTGAAAACGAATATAAGTTTTTGGAAGATGCCCACAGAAAGGAAATCGGCCAGCTGAGGAACCAGGCGCACTCCCGAACTGTACGCGTTGTTACTCAAACGCATCACGCACCAGCAGTTACGATGGAAGAGGTGCAGGAGTATGCGGCCAACTTCACTGAGAGCTGGCAGGGGACTTTGGACATGTACCGCCTGAGGGTAGAGGAAATCGAAGAGTCTATAAAAGCAGACCACTCGAGGCTGGAGGACATTCAGAGGGAAAAGAGGGAATGTGCTTCACAGTTCAAGAGGCTGCGTGACGAGATTGAGAAACAAACACAAGTGCAGCTGAACCTTGAGGAGCAGCTCGAGAACATGCAAGAACATTTCAGAGATGAAATCAGTCAGTATCAGGTGGGTGTCAAAGCAAAACACAAGCCCCTTTATTAATAAAATCACTACAGATGAAAAGCAGGGATTGCGTAAGGATGCACAACAGTGCCACACCCACTGTGCGCACTACTAGTAGTGACAGCAGCACCATGGCTTGAATTAGAGGCACAATTCTAATTCAAATTCTAATTCAAATGTCTTGAATTAGAATTCAAATATATTTCTTACATTTACTTTAATATATAAAGTGCAGTTATATAAAAAAATGTTGACGTTCAACATTTCTAATGGTTAAGCACCATTGAGAAGCAATGTATACCATGTATGTTGAGAAGTTTGTCTGTTTACTTTTTTTCCCATTACAAATAGTTTTATTATATTTATGAGAAATATAAATGTATCAGTGCTTTTTAGTTCTTCCAAGAGTAAAGTAAAATATTACAAAACACATAATGGAGACCAAGCAGACATCAGCTTAATGTAGATATTATCCAACACCTGTTTTTTCAATGGGCCCTTTTGGAGCTCAAGTGAGAAGTGCTTAGGCACTGCCAATATCCATGTTTATCATCTCTAGCTCAGTGTGCCTAAAAAAAAAGGAGCATTAAAGCCTCATCCCATTATTGCCGCTCTCCAGGGAGAATGACAAATGAGCCGTTACTGAAACAAAGTGCAAGCATCAGTAAAGTGTTGTGTCACTGTGGGCTAAAGTGAATTTGAGGATGTCAGTCTTAACATATTACTGCAGTTAGTTTGACTAGCCTATTGAGTGCCAAATGTTCCGATTCCAAAACCACTGATGCACTCATCAAACAGACTAATGATGTGTTGTTGTGATTTTGCCATAAAAGACAACTTTAGTTGACCCTGGAACAATATTCCTGTCCAAAAACTAACCGTATCTGTACCCCCTAAATCTAACCCTACCCATAACTTATCCCTAAAAAGGGAAATGATTGGTGAATGAGAATGGTGTAGAAGCCCTTTAACTCTTGTTGTAAGCTAAACCTGACACTAACTATAAACCTATTCCTCAGATCTGATTGGTTGATTGGAATGTTGTTGCAGGATCAACAAGGATGTTGATCTAGGAACATGTTCAACTTGGTAAAATCGCACAGCTAAAATTAATCAGAGGTGACATTTATGTCACCACATGAGACCAAAAGTACAAGCCTTGTACAAGGCTTGTAGCAACCATTGAATGTAGCATATTAGGAATTTGATCTGTGAATTACATTGACTTAAAAAAAAGTCTTGTCTTGTGACTTGGACCAACATAAAGTAGATAACCCTTCAATCATTAAAAACCGCTGTCTCTTTAAATAAATAATGAGGTTTCAGCAGGGGGTGATGTTGGAAGAGCTCTCAAACAGGTGCATCACACAAACAGTAGCCCCTAAAATATACTTTGGGTCAATAAGTGTGTGTGTGTGTGTGTGTGTGTGTGTGTGTGTGTGTGTGTGTGTGTGTGTGTGTGTAAAAGAGTAAATAGGCTAACTATCTATCTTCTTGTCATACAGGCTATCATTGAGGAACTGGAGTATGAGCGCAGAATGTTGTCCAACACCATCTCAGAGAAGCTGAAGGACCATCAGGATCTCTTACAGGTCAAGATGGGTCTAGCTTTGGAAGTGGCAGCATACAGGTAGAGCATACAAAATCAATTAAATGCTCCCTTTCATGTTCCACATTCACTTAAATGAAAACATTCAGCTTGTCTTTTTCTGGTAATTCATGGTTAATGATCCCAGAGGTCTTCTGCTAGGACTTGAATTTCATGCATTCAGTTGTAACAATTTTCTCAAGCTCATGTATTTTTTAAGTACTGTCTATGGTCTGATGCTAACTCAAGCACAGGGATGAAGGACCTGTTTCTGTGCCCTTAAAACGAGTCTCCTCCTACATTCTCTTGGTGACATTAAATATTAATACCAAAATTACTTGTGCTTCATGGACTTTGGCTGACAAGACATCTCACAGGATCAGTGCAGGAGTCATTGAAAGCTATTAAAATGTCTTAAGTTCATATTTCATTGTTAGGGGCCGATCACACAGAACGTGTTTTTGCACTGATTCACACCATCTCTAATTCCACTGTGCTGCTTTTTTTTATTTTTTCCATCTAAACATGCTGCATGGATGTCTTTGAACGGCAGGTTTGCATCTTTTGCAGAATCTCATACATGACAATTTTTTACCTTTCCACTTCCTACATCTAGCATTTTTTGAAACACAAAAACACGTTCTGTGTGAATGGCCTTTTAATAGTATGGGTATCTAAAACTTTATCCATGCAGTAATGTGAATATAAACATTTGACTGTTGTCTGTTTAGAGATTTGAGTAGAGAAGTTTGACATAGCAACCACCCCTAACATGAGCCTTGTAGATGTATTTTTAGCCACTGCAGCAACAGAGCAACTAATGCCCGCCCATTTGGCAAGTCTGCTTACAGTCCCGCCCCTCTTTTCTTGTAAGGCTGGATAACTCCTGTATTTATGACCTAATACATGTATGTTGAACAAACACTGAAGCTGAGTCTTTTGTAAAGCTGTCTGATGCATTAGCTAATGCTCATGAAAGATTAGCATCTAGAGTTATTAAATAAAGCTACATAACAGTAGATTAAAAACAAAGTTTAAAGATTTTTTCCCCCTGTTATGTCCCCTACTTCATAATGCGTGTAGAAGATCCGCCATTGCGGGTACTTGAAACTGTATGTACAACCTTTATTTATTCTTAATCAAATGTTTGGTTGGTCTTTTGTCTGAAGATGTCGATATGTATAGTTGCAATATTTTGGATACTGTTGAGACATGATCATGTAGAAGTTTCATTTGTCTGTTTCAAACTGCTCCATATCATGAGCCATAATGAAAACAGACAGGGTGCATTGTGGCAGTTATTTTTAGTGCAGTCTTTCAAAGGATTCTCAGGGGACTTTCATTCGTTTACTGTCTGTAGCTCCACATAGTCTGCTTCGCTTTGGTTCTCCAGTGCATTTTTCATGTAAAAGCATTGTCAAGGTAGGTTCAAAGCTGCTCGAGGACCCGTTTAACCAATTAAACACAATGATGGAGATAAAGAGTGTTTTTCGTGACCTTGACTGTGTTTCTGCTTAGGACATGGGCTTAGTAGGTTTTCTGGTTCCCTTCAGTGTTGTTTGAGCTTTTGCATGGTCATGGCAGAGCATGGAGGTAGTCAGCATTCTCCAAAGAGGTGAAAAAGAAGTGCCTAGGTTGTTCATGATACTGTATGTTCTGCTTAAAGTAATTAGAGATTGACCTTAAATATGCCTGTTTGCCTGTATCTTTGACATTGTTATGTTTATCAGGGCACTCTTGGAAGAAGAAGGAAGACATGCTCAAATGTGGTCTAATCAGCATTCAAGAGAAAGAAAAATAGGTATTTGCTTGTGTCATTTAGCTTGAAATAATGATTTAATGCTATATGATTTTTAACACTACTAAAGTTTGGTTTACTATTATTCTAATTATTAAGTATTCCAACAAAGCATACTAAGACAGATGTTAGAAAATAAAATGTAATTTTTATCTGTTATCTATCTACTGTAGATATAAAAATGCCGTCCTATCCTTACACTCCAAGAGTGTCCATCAATTCGACAAGTCGACCAGATACAAGGAAAAAAGCCTTCACAGGATATGATGTTAAATATATGGAGCCTATTTCCAGTGTGAGAACCTCATCTACATCAAGTCAGTTTCATTCTCACGAACCCTCAAGGATCGTGCCCATCAGTGTATCAAATCGTGCCGAGCAAAGTCCTGCTTCAAGAAGGGACATGATTTCATTCACCAAAGCAGCGCAGGCAGCTGCTTCCAGTACCCTGAAACCTGGAGTCTCTTCTGTTGAGATAAATAGAGAGGAAACCGATCAGAGAAGTATGAGAAAGGAGGTTTCACAGCACTCTTCAAAGGGCTCACTTGATCATCCCCCCTATAGAATCGAAAGTATATCAAGCTCTACAGCCTCAAAAATAGAGAAACCAAAGCCAGCGAATGTGATATCACCCCTTGCGAGTTTGAGCAAGAACACCACTGAAGAAAGCAAACAAAAAGATGTTGAAACGAAAGAAAAGAGAATGGATGACAAAAAAGATAAAGAAAAACCCAAGGCAACCAATAAAGAAGAAAGAGGGGATGTGAAAGAATCAATAGCTAAAGATGTGAGAGTGTCTGAAAATGTAGGGCATAAGGTGTTTGTAGGTGAGGAAAAAGTACTAGATGCAATTTCTACGGAGGAAATAATTCAGCAGGTCATGAAACCAGCTGGTTTAGATACTAGGGTCAGTTCAAGTTCCCCTGACTCAAAATTCACATATCATGTGGAGAAAACAGAGCAAGAAGATGGATCCACCAAGACTCAGATTGTCTTACAATCTACAGTTGAGGAGGAGCTGGATCTGACTGAAGATTCTGCCCTGGGGGACCTTCTCAACAGGGGAGTCAAGAGAGTCACCCTGGAGAACATCAAAGGAACCCCAACTGGAACCATGATCGAGAACCTGCTGAGTCTTGGCCTTCAAGGTGAGAGTTTGGGAAATAGGTCAGTGAATGTGGAGATAATCGAGGAACCTGTGGAGTCTCAGAGTGATGAGGAGGGTGAAATTGAGGAGTTTCTGGAGATGAAGTCTAAACAACTAAACATCAGTCCCTCATCGATGTTCTTCCAAATAGAGGAGCTAGAGAGTGACCCTAAGACCATGAAATCCTTTGACAGTGGTTCTGCTGAAGCCTCTCATTATGGAAACAGTGGTTCTGTGCAGGTTCAGGAAGTTACCAGAGATGAAAACATACCATACTTCTCGCATGTCCAAGAGTCACAAGAATACTTTGTCTCCACTCCTGAAGACAATATGTCTGAGTTTGAGGAGGGTGGAAGGTTTATGTCTTACAGCCATTATGGAGTTATGGATGATCTGTCTGATGAACGATATTACCAGGAAGATGACCACAAACAGCCCACTGCTGAAGGTCAGAGTTACAGAGATTCACCCGAATATGGTGACCACTCTTTTTTGAGAGATAACATCGAAGACATAATTGAAGAGGAGGTGCACGTCTCTCCCACCCTGCAACAGTCCATAGTAGGGATCCTGAAGACGGAGTCTCTAGACCCCGAACAGCAGCTCAGAGGAGCATTAGAGCAAATCCAAGATACTGTATCTGGAGCCCTCAAGGAAGAACTTGCATTTTTCACGAAAGGTAGAGAGACTCCAGAAAATGTCTCTGTTGACATCAAAAAAGTTGAACAAGTTGCAGACAGCGGAACCATGACCATTGTGGCTGAGGTTAATGTGTCCCAAACGTTGGAGGAGTCTGGACTGCTGGAAGAAGAAGGAGATCCGTCTGAAGAGCAGATAATGGCAGCGCTGAGCTCATCCCACCCAATACTCCAGCAGGCCCTCGGTGGTGGAGCTGGTGCAGGATACACCATGAACATTTCCCAAGAGGAGTTTCAAGTGGAGGGAATGCCATGGATGACCAGCAACGAAGAGATTCAACAATGGAGCTCAAACGATGAGGTCGGCAAGACGGAAAAACACATCAAGCTGGGCCCTAGTGAGAAATCCTTCACTTTTCAGATGGACGTGAACAATGGCTCCTCTGCATCAACAAGCGGAGGAGCCGTTAAAGTACAAAGAAGCGGCAGTGCTACTGAGTACTCACAGACCCAGATGGTTGACCCCCACTTGAAGGTCTGTCATGAGAAAAGAATCGCAACTGTTTATCTTGAAAGCCCCAAAGACGAGTGATATCATGAAATAACATCTAAATGACACATTATAGCTCAACATATGTCAATCAAATAATTCATTATGAAATGAACCAAAAAAATCAGGTGTTGTAAACCAGAATTAAAAATTCATGGTCCATCATGACTGTTACACACTAAAAACTGATCCCAGTTTTTGAACAGTACTGTAACTGACATAGCTAACGTATTAACAAAGCTAAAGCTAATCACTACTTTGCTTAATACTTTGCTTTGTATATATTATTAACTACCAGAACATTTTATTTCATTTTCACTATATAGTACAGATTTAACTAAGCACAGTAAAAGTGAAAAACAGTATTTTCTTTCCATTTCATTTTTAGATAGCTTAAAAAAAATACATTGCTTACTATATAAAAACACACACTTTGTTATTGTACCGTCTTGTGCTTCTAGTTTCCATAGAATTGCAAAAAAACAAGTTTGGCATGTTTTAAATCTTTTTTGTGAAATATGTTAAACAGAGATTGATCAGATGGAGATATTTACAAAAGTATGCAGAAATTCTAGATTAGTGCAGGCTTTAATTGGCCATATATTTGTGAGTTATTCAAAACTTTAATCATAATATCACAAATTTGGATATTTTTGGTTTATATAGTGTGGTCTACATTTGGCCACCGTCTAGTTCTGAAGGTGAGAAGCACTAGACTGCCCTTCCTATAAGAGATCCAGAGATCTCTTAATCCTTAAATGACATTAGACCAGCAAGGACTAATCTAGCAATCCTGCTCTTCCAGGACAACACATTTTTCATTGCTCTAGTACTGTACAGAGACAGTGAGAGAGGGAGGATCGTAGATCCTAAGTAAAGGTAAAGTAAAATAAGTGCAAGGCAGCTTACACAGAAGTGTGTAAGTGCTTCCAGAATAGCTATTCGGTGCTATTAAGTCTGTGTCACAACCTATTACGCAATATGAGGATTCAGCTCCACTAAATGACAGTCTATTTTTAGGATTCCATTGACACCTCAAGGTAAAATAGTGTCTGAAGATTTCAAGTGTAAGCATGTGTGTTCTCCTCTATTTTTTCTATTTATCTTTTAACAGATATCAGCATATTAATGTTAATGTCACCAGATGCTGCAATGGTGACAGTCCTGTGCCTGTTAACAATGCTGGGAGTAAAAAAAGTGTAACATCATTTGAACTCTATTTAATGATTTACCATTTCATTTTCAAGTAGCTTTTTATGTCAGTATTCTTATAAACTATCATAGATCTAGAAATGAGATCCTCAATATCATATATGTTAACACAGTGATCCCAGGGGTTCTTAAACAAGTTTGAATAAATTTGATTGAACTTTATTAAACTGGGTACAAATGGTGCTTAATGTCATTTAATGTGTGTGAGATTTTACATTTGTTTTTATGACACAAAGCAGAATATAAGAGTCACTCGCAATATGATTTTTCACATTTAAGTGACTTAAATAATATCCAGTATAATACAAGATGAAATAACCCCATTTCTGGGTTGTGTTGATGATTAGGCTGGGGTGCTACACAACAGAAAAAAGGTTGAGAAACACTGTGTTAACAAATACATCATAAGTTATTAAGGATCATTATTAACCATTTCCGACCATTTATCTGCATCCCTTAAAATGGTGTTTCAGAACCTACCGTTGTTTATTTGAATCTATGCATACTAGGATTTTAGGACTCAACCATCACTGTGAAACCTAATTTTGTCCATCTACAGATTTACAGTTTGCTATACATGATTTACTGCCTTAGCAAAGATTGGTTTGGGGATGTATTTTTGCAAAATGAAAATTCACAAAAGGGGTGTATTGTGTACTGTTTTACTCAAAAAGGTATTGTTTTTACTTAAAAAGACTAGTCTGCTCACTGTCTGAATGTTGGTTTACATGCAAACACAATAAACAAACCCTTACAGAGTTGTGAGTTCAGCTCAATTCTCAGAAATAATATAAGAATTAAAACTCTTTGCAGAGAGGCCTGCCGCTCACAGTCAGAGATTGTTTGCAGAAACCACTGTGATGGTGTATTAGATCACTACTGGGCAGTTCTCATTTATTGAAGTGCAGAGGTAGTCACCTTGCCAAGCGCTCTAAAGACACAATAGAGCTTGTGTGCTGTTCTAGAAACTCTGCCTTGGTTTTTCCAATCCACAGATTTCCCTTGGTGAAATAGGATGAGGTCAAACATCCCTGACAGTCCATGCCACAAACAGCCCTGCTGGTCACTGCTGTTATGAGTTAGACATACTAGATGTCACCTCAGATGCAGATGATACCACTGCACAGAATGGAGGCCTTGTTTCAAGACGACTTTCCTTACGTCTCTCATTGACCTCTGGTGACCTAGAAAAAGACAGCAAAGCATTAAATGCCTCATCTATTAATAATATTCACTTTCAGCAACATACTACATTTAGGTGAAATGTCCGCGTACTGCACTGAAAGCACATTTTTAGAGTGCACTGTGACTTCCTGCTTAATGTGTAACACATGATTGAGTAGGAAACTCACTGAGAAAGCATGTCCACGGTTCTTTGTGTGGCTTTGGTTTTCTTGTGCTGAGGACCATACAGCATACTTTGAATATCCAGACACTAAAAGAGAGAGATATAGGTGGTTAGCAAAACATTTGGGTACATTGGTGACAAGCTATACTCCATCTAAAACTACAAAATGCATGTATATTTTTAATATAAATACTACATAATGCATATATATACATACAGTTGTGGTAAAAATTATTAGCAACCATGGTAAATATGATCAATGATGGCTGTGAAAATAAATCTGCATTGTTTATCCTTTTGATCTTTCATTAAAAAAATTCTCAAAAATGTAGCTTTTCATTGAAGTAAAAGAATTGAAAGTGGGGGGTAAATCACATTGTGGAATAAATGCTTTTCTGCAAAACACGTTGGCCATAATTATTGGTATATTAAATACTTTTTGCAACCTCCTTTTTCCAAGATAACAGCTCTGAGTCTTCTTCTATAATGCCTGATGAGTTTGGAGAACACCTGACCAGAGACCAGACCATTCCTCCATACAGAATCTCTCCAGATCCTTCAGATTCCCAGATCCATGTTGGTGCTGCATCAGTTCAGCCCACTCATTTTCTATAGGGTTCAGGTCATGAAACTGAGATGGCCATGGCAGAAGCTTCATTTTGTGCTCAGTGACACATTGTTGATATTGATGTTTGTTTTGGACCGTTGTCCTGATGGAAGATATGGCCCATTATAACATTTCTAGCAGAAGTGGTCAGGTTTTGATTTTTTATCTGTTGGTAGCCTATTTGCTAGAATTCATGATGCCATGTATCCAATAATGTGCCAATAATTCTGACCACAACTGTATATTAAATATAAATATAACTGTATATTAAATATGATATATATTAAAGTTTACTACTCAAAAGTTTTTACAAGTTTTCAAAAAAGGTTTTGAAAGAAGTCTCTTAAGGCTTCATTTGTTTGATCAAAAATACATAAAAAAATAGTAATATTGTGAAATGTTATTACAATTTAAAAGTACTGTTTTCTATTTTAAATTGCAACAAAAACAACTTTTCAATAACAATAACCATTATTAATAATTGAGTGCCAACATTAACTGATAATAACTGAGAACCAAATCAGAATATTAGAATTATTTGTGATATGTGATATTATATGTGAGACAGAAGACTGGAGTAATGGCAGCTTTTCTATCACAGGAATAAATTACATTTTAAAATATATTTAAAACAGAAAAAATATTTTAAATTGTAATCATATTCAACAACATTATCATTTTTATTGTATTCATATCAAATGAGTGCAGCCTTGGTGAGCATAATAAAAAGCATTAAAAACAAATTATTCCAAACTTTTTATCTGTAGGGTATATTTATATAATAATTATAATGTAATTATGCATCTTTCTTTATTCGTATGAGGTTGCATGGAATATTTGCACTTTTAAGTTGATATTAATGACACATTCAAAAACAACCCAAATCATTGTGATATATATATATATATATATAGAGAGAGAGAGAGAGAGAGAGAGAGAGAGAGTGTATGGTTGCTACACAGACTACTGAACAATTCTAATAAAGAATTAATGTTCATTCTTTTGAAAGTCATTTTCATATGGAAAGGCCTAGTGAAAAATAAATGGCTAGCTGAGTTTCAATACAGTCAAAACTCTGTGAATGTGAAACTAAAATATCAAAAAAGTTTGTATTTGTTACAGCTAAAATTCAAACCTAAGAAAGTAAGATTTAGTGTTCTGCTTTGTGGAGCTCAAAGGGTAGTGAACGGCTTGACTCTGATTTCACAACATAGTAGAGAGGAGGAGTGCCTTTGGCAGAGATATTATAGGATACCTGGGCCAAGCCACTTCATTTCCTCAAATAAACCCACTCTCATTCACTTCTTCAAAACAACAGCAACGGTTAGGATGAAAAACACTCCAAATGATGACATGACAGCAGTCTTTCCATAAAAAGACAAGGGAAAGTACTGTTCAAAGTTTCCTTCATGATTGAAAAGTCTCGGTCCATGTTTTCATCACTTTCCAGTTTCCACAGGCAAAAGTGATGTCATGGGGCCCACTTCAATGGGAAAACAGTTGCAGTGACTCTCAAAAGTGTGTGTGTTTGTGTGTGTGTCTTTAGAAAAGACTCTCAAAAAAGGACTGGATATTCATCTAAAAACTGCATAAAACATAATATACTATACTGTGTATATAATCTAACTTTATTACCGCTTATTTAAATCCCTGTTTCTGTTTTAACCACACAACCCTGGCTTTAGGCCAAAGTCTAAAGTGAGAGTGTGTTGCTCTGCTGCAGAAGAGAAAGAACATGATATGAGCTGCTCGTATCTGTCAGAGGTAACGGGGAAAGGTTAGTAGCCTGAGGAAACGCTGAGCGTGGGACCACTGATTCACAACCCCAGAAATGGAGCCCTTCAATACAACAACAAAGCAACATAGCAACAGTGCTCGCTTACAGACGAGTGGGGACAGGTTTCCAAAGAGCAAGAGTCACCAAATTATCTCAGTGGGGTTTCAGTGTGACCAAATAAAAATAAAATAAAAGCCATATTTAATACTAGGAGATAAGGATAATGTTGTAGTTTCTTCTTACGGCATCAAATGTTAAGAGCGAAAGACAAAATGAATGAATAACGTCATGTGGCATGACTCCTGGAGGAGGACATCAAGTGAGCTGCCCAAGACACCAAGAATAACATTGTCCCATCTAAAAACAATCAAGCTTTAAATAAAGATAAAGCTACCCAAACAAATGTTAACTTCGGTAACTTGCTTTATTTCCAAAACATTATCATACTGTCTGAAATAAAATGTCTATACATGTTATAAAATTCATTTTAGAATTTAAGTTAAGACTATTTTAGAATACTATTTTTATTCTAGTGGAAGGTCTCATGAAGGTCCTTTTAACTGGATTCAGTGGTCTTTTAACAGCACTCGGCAATGTATCAATGGCCATGCTATTTCTATTTCTATTTCTAATGCTATTTCGTGGAACGTTTCATATCAGGAAAGGCGTCTATCATTCATGCTACCCCCCCAAGATTAGAGCATAGCTCTGAGGACAGAAGCTGTTTTCTTTTTTCAGATCTCTTTTTATGCAAACTGCAGTTGCACAGGCTCAAACAACATTGCATGGAAGGATCTTAGTGAAATATATTGAATAAACTTTATTTGATAAACTATATTTTATACCATTAGAATTCAATGTAGTAGATGTAGCATCAAATTCAGCCAAACGATGATGTATATATTGGCTGCGTCTGAAATCGCATAGTCTCTTGAGTAGGTACTTATTCTGAATAAGTACGACCGCTAAAAAAAGTACATTCAATATAGTATGAATGTGTGTAGTATGAACGTAATCTAGACGTATTACATTCATCATGTTGCCCTTATGTGACCTACTAGTGTCAGCTAACAGTACTGTGAATTCAGACACTTCTTTTGTCACACACTGTTTTTCGCCCACTATATAGTAAGGAAGTATGCGATTATAGATGCAGCCTTAATGTCACAATGTCGGTTGTTAACTGTATAGAGGCAAATCTAAATGTGAATTTGCAGTCGATTGTAAGAAAGCGGCAGGCTAAATGATTGGAAAAGGAAACATGCATCAATTAATTAGTCACATTAAGATAAAAAACATGCATTTAGAAAATAGAGAGGGTGATTTTTTTTTAGTATACTTGTGATGTTTGGTCATAAATACATTGCAGAACTGTTTTAGTAGATACTATATGTGATATGTAACACACGGATGTTTATGAAATAGGTACGAGTAAATATCCATTAACAGCTAACAGCCAACTCCTACAGCACAGTGATCATGTATTAGATTTGATTCACCTTGTTACGTACGTGTACGTATTTATAGTGTTGCAATAGGGACATGTGGGTAGTTTGTTGTTGTTGTTGTGTGTGTGTGTGTGTCAGATGTTCATTGGATCAATCTAAAGCCTGTCAGTCTTCCTGAAGGATGATGACGTCCCGGTTCACCTATCCAATCCCATTACACCTCCTTCCTCAAATACCCGTATCTCTTCCACGTCCCCAGCTTTTTGCTCATTTTGACATTTGCCTTTGTTTGGCTCGCTGTCGCTGATTTCTGTGTGTCTATTGTGCGAGTTAACCAATTGTCGTATAGTGGTTGTGAAGTGTTTTTGTTTGTCATACTGTCATCACGGTGTGTGTGAGGCTGGGCAGGAGGGAGCCGGTTAGTAAGTCGCGCGACATACATTACGCACCACATAGGGCATTTCGAATTGTATTAGACACACTAGGTTTAGGAGAGTGCCACACCCTGTAACTTGTTATAGTGCAGTTAGTGTAGTTTGGTTAGGGCGTCTTGACGCAGAAGACTTTTCTTTTCTACATTTTTCGTTTGGTAGTTAGTTTAGTTGAATTATTCTTATAGCTAGTTTGTTCTGTTGTATTTATTTATTTTATTTGGCATCTCTCGAGCTCGCCTTCCCACCTTGGTTTGTTTTTGTTTAGTATTGTTATTTGTCTTGTTGTTCTCCTCATTGTCTGTAAATATTGTAAATATTATTTTCCTCTTCATTCTTTCATTTTTGGCACTGTAAAAATAAATAAAGCTGAGTTTTTGAGTTGATCTTTTTCCTTTTATTGCCCTGTCCTTCATATTGAGTTACACATATCTTTATTTAAATGTTATATTCCCTTACCCCTATTCAACTCTAAAAGGGACGTACACACCTTCTTGAGTGTCCGGTAGGCGTGTCTCATCTGACCCTGTGTCATCTCCACTCCAGCAATCAGCTGCAGCGTTTCTGCCACTTCTGCACTCAGTTCACCAAACGTGCTCTTCTTAAGGCACAGAGACTCTCTTTGGATTTCAACGCAGCTCTGAAAAACAAAAAAGCACAAAACACTCTTTAAAAATGACAGTACCCCAACTTAACAACCATAAATATGACATGTCTCCTCCAAAATTCTGAATAATGCTGAATTATCATCAATGTTGATGATCAATGTTGAAAACAGCTGTGCTGCTTACTAAAAAAAGTGACATTTTTTTCAGTATTTGATTAATAGAACATTCAATTTAATGCATACTTGATAAATATATATATAGTATATAGTGATATACACTCACCGGCCACTTTATTAGGTACACCTGTCCAACTGCTCCTTAACACTTAATTTCTAAGCAGCCAATCACATGGCGGCAACTCAGTGCATTTAGGCATGTAGACATGGTCAAGACAATCTCCTGCAGTTCAAACCGAGCATCAGTATGGGGAAGAAAGGTGATTTGAGTGACTTTGAACGTGGCATGATTGTTGGTGCCAGAAGGTCTGGTCTGAGTATTTCAGAAACTGCTAATCTACTGGGATTTTCACGCACAACCATCTCTAGGGTTTACAGAGAATGGTCCGAAAAAGAAAAAACATCCAGTGAGCGGCAGTTCTGTGGGCGGAAATGCCTTGTTGATGCCAGAGGTCAGAGGAGAATGGCCAGACTGGTTCGAGCTGATAGAAGGGCAACAGTGACTCAAATAACCACCCGTTACAACCAAGGTGGGCAGAAGAGCATCTCTGAACGCACAGTACGTCGAACTTTGAGGCAGATGGGCTACAGCAGCAGAAGACCACACCGGGTGCCACTCCTTTCAGCTAAGAACAGGAAACTGAGGCTACAATTTGCACAAGCTCATCGAAATTGGACAATAGAAAATTGGAAAAACGTTGCCTGGTCTGATGAGTCTCGATTTCTGCTGCGACATTCGGATGGTAGGGTCAGAATTTGGCGTCTACAACATGAAAGCATGGATCCATCCTGCCTTGTATCAACGGTTCAGGCTGGTGGTGGTGGTGTCATGGTGTGGGGAATATTTTCTTGGCACTCTTTGGGCCCCTTGGTACCAATTGAGCATCGTTGCAACGCCACAGCCTACCTGAGTATTGTTGCTGACCATGTCCATCCCTTTATGACCACAATGTACCCAACTTCTGATGGCTACTTTCAGCAGGATAATGCGCCATGTCATAAAGCTGGAATCATCTCAGACTGGTTTCTTGACCATGACAATGAGTTCGCTGTACTCAAATGGCCTCCACAGTCACCAGATCTCAATCCAATAGAGCATCTTTGGGATGTGGTGGAACGGGAGATTCGCATCATGGATGTGCAGCCGACAAATCTGCGGCAACTGTGTGATGCCATCATGTCAATATGGACCAAACTCCCTGAGGAATGCTTCCAGCACCTTGTTGAATCTATGCCACGAAGAATTGAGGCAGTTCTGAAGGCAAAAGGGGGTCCAACCCGTTACTAGCATGGGGTACCTAATAAAGTGGCCGGTGAGTGTATACTTTATAGCAAATCCCACTTGTCTAATTTTAAACTTCTTTGCAAAATGTACACAGTAATTACACCCAGCTCTAATCTGCTAAATGCTACTATTAAGCATGAAGATATTAAGATTTTATAAACATTAACAAGATTTTGTGTAAAGCTGCTTTGAAACAGTGTATTGTAAAAGGTGCTACTCAAATACATTTGACCTGACCTGACTTACTGACCCTAACCTTTAAATTATATATATAGTTAAAATATGAAGATCCATTTCTTTTCCCGTAACATACACCACATTCAGATGAATTTGAAGCTGACCTCCTGTTGTCCCGTGAGTAGGAGGAAATGACTGAAGTCATCTTGGGCAGATAGGGTGAGTGTGTCCTGTGGGCCTAGTGCACTTCTATATGCACTTATGCACTCCTCAAAAAAGTGTGCCGCTGAATCTATTGAAACGGGAAAAGAGATTCACATAATTACACTTCCCCTACTTCCCCTTGAAGAGCTACTCTAGCACAGTAGCATATTTTTCAGTTGATTAGCTGAGGGTCACCTTCAAGTCTTTACTAAGATACAGTGTGATCCACATGATTCACTTCAACGACAAAGTCCAAACGTTGCATCAGATCTAAAGCAGTGTTTCTCAAACAAATTTTGTACTGTAGATCTCCCTAATCTAACACACCTGATTCAACTCAGCTTATTAGTAAAGACTGAAAGGCTGCGTTTACACTTGGCATTAACATGCGACCTGTATCTGGATGTTGTCCACATACACATTGAAAAGACAAGTGTAAACGCGTTTCTGATCGGAATGTTATCCGATCAGCGTGTCCTGGTTCAGAGGTAGTCGAGGACGCATTGTGATCGGATCTCAGTGTAATGTAAACGCAATCCAGCCATCGTGTCTGCATTCACAGGTGCACGTCATTTAAACCCCCGCCCAGTCTCCCCACTTGCTGTCAGAAAATAATGACCAGACTCAGTTTAGACAATCAATTAAACACATTTGAACCTTACAAATAAACGTCAATATTTAAAACACTGTGTGTGTCATTTTTCATTTTAATTGTGCAACATTATCTGAACGAGGCGATCGCCTGTACAATCACAGCTGTGAGTCATGAGATCTTAATGAAGAGCGTGCGCTGCTTTGCCAGAGGAAGAATGGGAATACACTTTTTATTTTTTTATGTTTTAAATGTTGAATGTTTTTGTTGTTTCAGCATGTTTATTAATCTCTCATTTCTGTTAATGTAGCCATTGCACGCTATAACCTTAAATCCGATGATCGATGATGTGACTTGTTTAATATGATCAACCCAGTTATTTTTGTATGATCAGCTCTGAAATATTCCTTCATTCAAAATTTTTTATTTGATATAAGACTGGACATTGTATTATCGTTACTCTTAATTTGGCTACTGACTGACCTAATTTAAATATTATGCAAAAACAGAAATCCGATCGGTTATCCAAATACAGAGGCTACTTAATATGAACAAATGTAAACGCACTGTGTCCTGATTGGCTAATGATCCGATCTGCTTAATCGGATCACGGTGATCGCATGTTAATGCCAAGTGTAAACGCAGCCGAATACTTGGGCTACATCTACATTAATCTGGATACATTTGAAAACAGCGTTTTAGTTGCAAAATGCTCCAGGCCCAACACTAGCGTTTTCAATCATTTTCCAAGTGTTGCTCATCAACACCGAAACATCTGAAAAAGCTTCAATCTCCTCACTGCACATACATAAAACGAAAAACTTTCAAACGAAAACGTCATAGTATGGACAAGTCCTTGAATTGGGAGTCTGATGAGGGAGACATCCAAAATGTTCAGTGGTGGGGGGTCCCCAGAAGCACTGATCTAAAGGACAGAATGACCTTTTGATCACATTACATATTTACTCAAATTTCTACTATACTATTGACTTCATAACACATCTCATCATTTCTGCGTGATGCTCAGGGCCTAATTAATACCCCGTTCAGATGGACTATTGTGAGTGCATTCTGTTACCGTTGTGATGAGGCTCTGAAGTGGAAGAATAGGCCAGAGCCAAGCTGTGAGCGATCTGGGCCCCTTCCAGACCCCCGGGACTCTGACTAAGAGCAATGGAATGAGCCTGCACAAGAGGGAGAGAGAGATACAGATACTTGAATACAGATATATCACATATCAGACCCACCCTGAAGCATAGGAAACATTAATCATTTCAGGCTTTAAATAATTCTGTGGTCCAGTTTTAAAAACCATTAGACAGAGGATGTCAAAAACACAACCCATGGTCCAAATATGGCTTGTGGAGGATGCAATCTGAACCCATGTGATGATTGGAGGAAAATAATAATGAAATAACGTTCCTGTCCATTTATTTATTTTATTGATATGAAATATTCATAATATTCTATATTTATTTGTTGCAATTGCATAAAGTGGTACAGACTCTTGTTTAGTCTTTTTTTCGTTCTAACTTTGTATTAATGTTTGGTTTTAGGTGGCTTATCAGAGTTATCCAGTCAGCTCTTTTGTGTCAATACCGTCACTTGATTAATATTTCCTAATTACTCATGTCATACACTATTGTTCAGTTTGGGTTCGGTAATTTTTTTTAATGTTTTTTTTTTTTTTAAGAAGTCTTGTATGCTCAATTTTAAATAAATTTTTTTCTATTTTAATATATATTAAAATGTAATGTATTCCTTTTGTCAAAAGCTGATTTTTCAGCATCATTACTCCAGTCTTCAGTGTCATATGATCCTTCAGAAATCATTCTAATGTGCTGATTTGCTGCTCAAGAAACAATCCTTATTATTTTCAATGTTGAAAACAGTTGTGCTGCTTAATATATTTGTGGAAACCATATTACGTTGGATTTTTCTCTACTGCCTAATATTCTCTAATATTACTGTAGGGTGTACTCACTTTTGTTGCCAGCTACTTTGACAATAATGGCTGTATGTTGAGTTATTTTCAGAGGACAGTAAATATATACTGCTATACAAGCAGCACATTGACTACTCTAAAACATATCCAAGTTTAATTTCTATAGTATTGTCCCTTGAGTAGACATACTAAAATGTTTGCTAAAATGTGAGAGGTGTACTCACTTTTGTGAGATACTGTATTTAATACACCAAAAATGGGTTTGACAGTACTGCACCTCTCCCCTACTTTAATATGAGTTCAAATCTCAGGAATTTACCTGTAGGAGATGCTCAATGGCTTTATCCAGATGTCCCTGTGCCTGTTCAATGGCTGCCATGTTTCTGTAAACAAAGCAGATCCGACTGAGCTGAGCTCCTTCCTGAAGCAGCTCCAAGGCTCTTTCACATTGACTGAGGGCCTTCTCGGGCCTTCCCTGTCGCTGGTACACCCTATACAACACACCACATGCACACAGACACAAAGATGTCATTTAGCATGAAATCAATCCACAATGTCACATACAGCACACTGTTGACCTTACTTGTGCATGCCATCATAATAAGAATGGCTCGTCTGTAATGCCAGTCATGGGCAAAAATGCCAGAACAATGAAAGGACGGAAGTCGAGAAAAGGGAGTCCTGTTCAATGAAAACTGGTTAAAAACAGGAAGAACTGCTGTGTATTGCATAGGATGGTGGTCTAGCTCTGAACCTTTAAAAAGCGTCTGTTTCTTTTATTAAGATGTGGAGTGCAGTAAATCCAAACATTCCCTGCAGCGCTGAACTCAATTCACAAGAGCTCATGTCTTTATTAGGTCTGATTCTCCACTCTCAATATCAGCCTGGAGGCATTCGGTCTCACTCACTGAGCAATGCACAGAAAACTGACTCACTGCTGTCTGCTATCTGTCTAAGTATAGAAGACTCAGTGCTGTTCTGTAAGAAGTATTCAGACACAAAGTCTGTAAGATTTTAATGTTTTTTAAAGAAATCTCTTACGCTCACCAAGGCTGCATTTATTTGACCAAAAATACAGTAAAAACATTAATATTGTTGAATATATTATTATTGTAACTTAAAATAACTGTTTTCTAATTTAATGTTTTAAAATGCAATTTATTCCTGTGATGGCAAAGCTGTATTTTCAGCATCATTACTCCAGTCTTCAGTGTCACATGATCCTTCAGAAATCATTCTAATTTGATTTGGTGCTCCAGAAACATTTCTTCTTCGTAGCAACGTTGAAAACAGTTGTGCTGCTTACAATTTTTATGGAATCCGTGATATTTTTTTTCCCCAGGAGGCTTTGGTTAATAGAAAGCCGAAATAACAGCATTTATTTCAAATAGATATCTTTTTTAACATTATAAAAGTTTTTACTGTAATTTTTTACTGTAAAAAAACCCCTATTTTGTAACTTTGTAACTCTTTATTTTAAAAATAGATTCAAATGCTAAAAGTTCCTGTTAAGGGTTAATCCCAGATTTTCAATTGGATCTCTTGGCTCTCACTTCTCTGATGTGGGCAGGTGTGTAGCACTGGGCTATATGGAGACATCCATCACCACAGGGAGATCCCATATTTCACCAATCCATCATGTTAAAAGCCTTGAGCCTTTCCAGAGTCATCCACTCTAATGGATCACTAACTCAATTTCCCCATCTCAGAGGGAATAGCCTGCTCATGCAGCATCCTTGTTCCATCAATACAAGGCTAGTAAAAAAAAAAAAAATTGCATCACAAACAAAGGTTATAGTTGATAAGTGGATATCCCATGATGCAACTCTAAATTGGCAAGTGGAATTTTAACAGAGATGGTTGACATTAGACATAATCTGTCAGTATTCACCCATATCTGCGTAATGATGATGGAGATATATATTTTAGGAGTGTAACAGATTTTATTCAAATGAAATCATAAGCTTTTAATCAGAATGTTCAATTGGATTTACTGCAATCAGTGAAAAACGCTCAAGGGCAACATTTGCAAAATGGCAAAGATTTTCAACACGACTCCACCAAGGTTTTCTCATAGTAGTCTGTGTGTACGCTGGAGCACCCTGGCAACTTTTCAGGGCTGCATCAGAAATTCCAGACTATGGGCCTCCTTTTAGGGGCAGTGAGACATCCAGCGCGGATGTGCCAACTCTACTGCAGCGCTGCCTGGGTACACAAACCTAAACACGTCCTGTATTATGCCACGCAGTGCCAGCGTAATACCAGCCATCCTCTCAGGCATCCTCTGTGGGAGGAGAGATATAATCTGCGAGGAGAAATCTGATTTAATGTCCGTTGTGCAGGGGCGTAATGCAATTAGGGATTTTTGCATGAGCTGCCAAGTAGTCCCCCAAGCCTTCTGCTTAGTAATTGTTAACAGACCAATATTGACGTAGACTGTGTTTAAAAGAATTCAGGCTTGATAGAGAGTAGTGCCAGAAAAAATGGGGGGAAACAGACACAGAGCAACAGAAAAGACATTGTAACCTTTAAAAAAAAGAAAAAAGAAACAATGATTACTTCAGAGTGTTATTACAGCACTCCAGTCAAGTTTAGCTCAGCTTAAAGGTAGGGTAGGCAAAGTTGTTCACAAAACCTTTTGTTATAGAAGTCATCTAAAAACTATTTTAAAATGTACATTTATATTCTGTGGAAGTCTCAGGACCAAAAATGTATTAGTCCAATCATTGCATTCGGTCCAAATGTAATAATAGGGTGTCTTACCTGCCTGTCAACCTGTATTTACAATAAGCTTATGCTGCATTCAAGCCATCACTATCGTAATTAAGAGCTGGTAACCCATGGCGTTCTACTCTGAGCTGGTCAACGCTGAAATGAATCTGCAGCAGTCAGGTGGTACAAGTCAGAGCTATGTAAGTTTTTTATGTTCATTATTGTTGTAATGTTATGTGCTTTGAGGTGATAACGCCATCCGTTTGTAATGTTTTACAGACTCTGCTCTGAAATTGCCAGAAGTGGTTTAGAGGGGTATGTTTGATATATGTACATCTCACTGCAACCGTTGGATGGGTCATAAGTTTTCCTCTAGTTTTAAGAGGCAAATAATGCTGAAATGATGAAGTAGGCTTTGGAAATCTAACATAAAGGTAAAAGAATGAGACTTGTGGCTCCTTGAGCTGCTAAATGCATTGCCTTGACAAGAATCTTCAAATTCAATAGACTGCCTGTTACTCATTAAGTGAACAAAAGTATTTCAGTTCTTAGTTAACTGCAAAAGAAAAAATGTATACAGGGTGAACTATCCCTTTAAAACAGTCTTTTTTTCTTTAGGATGCAGGTTTTCTATCAGTCATAAAGTGGATGTTAAGTGGATGGATGATTTTACATAGAAAAAAAAATGACACAATTAACCTTTTAAGCTTTTCTTTGTTCACAGGCTTAGAGTGTTAACAGTTAAACTTAAAGACATAGGAGCAACAAACTTCACTTTTGAATTCTCTCAAGGCAAAAATCCCAACCAGCAAGTCTCAAACAAGGGCTGATGTAAATATGTGCAGAGATTCATGTCAGATATGCTGACTCTGATGTTCGTTCGCTCTTTGCCTCCATCCGGATTAAAAAGCTGTAAGCGTGTGTCATTGTTTCTGGGTTTTGTGGTGGTATGTGTTGATAGCGCAGGCTCGCTCATTTCAAATATGTCAACACTAGCTTTACAGTCAAAGGCAGAAGAATTAGAAAGCTTTCATCACAATTCGCACATGCACATTCTTCCGGGACCATGAAACCAGCTGACAAACTGATGAAAACACAACCTGCTAAGGGTAAGTAGAAAAAAAAATCCTGACATCATAATATAAATACATAATAAATAAGCTTTACTACAAAGCAGTTTATATTCTCTCACCCATATGCCCTTACTTCCATAACAAAGAGCAGCAATAATAAAACCTGAGATGGCCCAGGGAGATACTGTCGCTCTGCACTCACAACATAAACACAGCTGGCAGACAAACCACAGTCGTTCATTGTCACAGTCAAGCTTGGTGAGACCAGCCATAATAAACACTGGGATCAATACAAGCTATTGAACAAGTTAATCAAGTCCTCCTGTGGGAACTATTCCCCCCTGAGAAACAAAAGATCTTTGAATTACCAAATAAAAATAATTTAATGTGAACAAAGTAGACCTGCTGAATTTCTGAATAGTAAATCCTTTGCTTTATGTACGGTTAATAAACTGATGCAAGTGACGTTTGGTTTTGCATGGCAGGTTTTCATTTAGTTAACTCTCATGAGAAATGTATACAGATGATTTTCTACTCCGCTCTGAATGTGGCCAACCTCGAGACATTCATATTAAATGTGTGACCTTCACATGCACTCAAATATATGATAATAAAAGATAAAAACATCATTCTGTTTCTAACACAAGCAGTGGCCAACGTGAATTTTTTCATAAAGCTTCAATTCTGTTGTGGATGTGGAGCACCACCTTGTGGTGAAAAATATATTTTTACTGTTGATATTAGCTTGCGGTCTTAATGAAGTACAGGAGGGCCAAAGCCTTTAAAAAGTGTGAATATCAATGTGGACTCAGCTGCCATGTCATGTTTCAGGCCTGTATACAATTTCATGTGTTTATTACCATTACAACAATTAATATGAGATTAAATTAAGATTAAAATGGTCCCATACCTTGCTAAATTTGTAAATATTTCATACTCGGTGTCCACTCTGTCCTCCTTTCCCATGGCTTCATGAGCTACAATGTCTCCTGTGACTATCTCTGCCTTCTGAAAGCTAGACTCAGCCTCTGCTAAGGTTCACATAGTTAAGAAATCATCAGTGGTGAATTAACAAATTACTACCATTAGTACATTATTTAAAGGTGCCCTAGAATGGTTTTTATTTTTATTGTATAATGTTTTCTAGGTTGCCCTTATAATGTTAGTATGTTTTTTAGATCAAAAATAGTCATAATTTAGAAATAAAAGGCATTTTTCCTAGCCTGATTTTAGCCCTGAGCCCAAACGCTCTGTTTGAAGGGGCGTGTCTGCTGTGTGTAACCGGCCTCTGCTGTGATTGGCTGACATGCTTGCATATGAAATAGCTACGTATTACATGTTAAACTCTCTCGAATACTTTTACTACAGATATTCTACGTTTTTACTATTACAGCTATCGAGATTAACGAATCGTGAGATGTTTTTAAAGTATTTAGATCTATTCCCATCACATAAAATGTTGCCGTGATGAGCATTGAGCAAACAGATGACTGTCTGTTGATCGCGAGAATAAAGATCTTATCATTGCAACGCAGTTTCTGCACTCTCTCTAATGCTTTCACCAATGCAAACACGATGATGTAAATACAGTATTGAACGATTTTGAGAGAAAGATTACCTGTCTGAACTTGTTATTTAACTATGCCAAAATAAATTCAATTTCACATTCTAGGGCACCTTTAAAGCAAGGTCTGTGTGATGAATTATCCATTTTGATCTACTTAAAAAAAAAGAGTTTAATAATATTACACACACAAATATATAGTGTCCCTAAACATGATTTGAACACTTAAGATAAACTATGTATACGAC
This sequence comes from Semotilus atromaculatus, assembly GCA_031834385.1. Taxonomy (NCBI): domain Eukaryota; kingdom Metazoa; phylum Chordata; class Actinopteri; order Cypriniformes; family Leuciscidae; genus Semotilus; species Semotilus atromaculatus. The sequence continues at coordinate 3,770,595 of JAULUF010000001.1, forward strand.
GGCATTAGATTTTTGTAAACAAGGATATTTTCCAAGCACTAGAGCAGCACTTCCAAGAGTCTGATGTATGGTAAGGAAGAGGTTGAGGCAGCTCACTCTCTCCTCCTGCTGGCTGGAACTGAGTACTTCAAGTGCTTGTGACGCATGTTCTTGTGTCTGATGTGCCCAGCCTGGGAAACAGGAGGTCATATACTGTTAGGAGATGGTTAACGTATTATATATGGCTGCCTAAGAAATCAATTTGCATGATTTACAGTCAATGCAGGGTTTATTTTTCAATAATAATAAGCTCGTTGTATGTTATTCTTTCTTCTATCTGTTTAAATGCATTAAATAGTGAACAATTTTACCTTTGTATTGCAAATAGGCTTTAGCCAGTCTTGACTGGGCTTGAGCCACTGCAAAATGCTCATTTCCATAAACCAGTCTGGTCAGTGCAAGGCAACGCACAAGTTCCTGGATACAGAGGTCATGCTGCAAAGTTCAAGGTTCAAACAAGCATAAAACATTAAACTAGAGAAATTATACAAAATAAATAAGTAAATACAATGATCAGTAATTGATGATGTACTGGAGATTAAGATTATGCCTGGTGTGCTTTATGACAGGGGTTTTCAAACTCGGGTCCTGGGCCCCCAGGGGACCACAAGGAAGTGCTAGGGGGTCTGTGGATATGTTTAGAGGAAAAAAACAGTGTAATTTTTTTTTCTGCATCTAAAAGTTTGAAAACCCCTGCTTTATGTAATGATAGTAGATCATACTGAAAAATGCTAAAGGTTATAAAAGGTTAACGTTACATAAATCAATAGGAAAATACAATTAGAGAGTGAGATATGTATTTCGGAGTATAAGAAGATTCCATGTGTACCTCTTCACTGTCAGCCAAGGACTGAGCTCGTCTCTCACAAAGTGACAGTTTCTCTGCAGGATTCATTTTACTGTAATTCTTCACATCTTCTTTCTGTGAGATTATTATTAAATCTCCTGAACTGCAACTGCTGCTCATGTTGGTGAATCTGTAAAAGTTTAGAGCTTGGTTGTGTAAATCTCTAATTATAATGAACTGGCTACTTAGCAGTTCTGTGCAGGTAAGTTAGACAGTTGTTTTGATAAACATCCCTATTTTTGGGTGCATGGCAAAAAGATGCACTGGAAGTGAATGGTCACTGAGACTGTTGGTCTCTCTCTAACATTATGTCTAAAAAAGCATTTTGTTTTAGGTTTTAAACAACATTAAGGTAAGTAAACTTTTTCTTTTTGGGTGAACTATCTCTTTAACAGTGGCAGGAAATGTATAACGTTACATACGATTCATCCAGCGCAGTCACAGGACATCTCTGCTGTGGTGCGAGAAACGATCCGCTGTGCGGTGCCAGGCTCATTTTAATGGAGAAGGCAAATAAAACTCAGCTGTTATTTTATAAGCTGACATTTGATTAATAATAAGTTCTCTTGACATCAGTATATAAAGTACTGCAATGGTCTTTTCAAATACACTAAACGTAGAGCTGTGCAACCGAGTAACGAATATCACGAAACTCCAAACAAACGCTGTGATTGGTTGACTCCTACACATGGGTGAGTCATGTGACTCTCAATCTCTCGTTGCATGTAAACGTAAAATCGACCCATGGCATGCAGTTTAATGTATGTTCTTATGATTTCAGTATATTTTAATTAAGCTTTGCCACGAAATAAAAACCTTCTTTATACTTTTGTGGCAGTACAATTCTTAAATTTGACCAACTTGAGCAATGCACGTGTGCTTGTAAGAAAAAGTGTTTGTAATTTCTGATAGCCTAGAATAGAATAGGATCCATAGGATTTTAATGTAGGCTAATTGAACGCACTGCTTAAAATGCTTTACAAAATCTTCTGATGAAAAACACTACCCATAATACTAAAGTGAGATTATAGAGACCAATTCGAGAGGTCTTTTTAAAAAAAAAAAAAATTTCTGGAAATGGGAATTGTGGCAAGCAGTGATTTCCCACTGCCCGATGTTATTCTAATTTAACAATCTTAAATATCTGTGTATAATGTAGAATAAGATTTCTAATGCATTTATAGCACTTTTGTCAATAACTTATATTTAAGTTGTCAACCGAGGGGGATAATGCATCCTGACCAGTAGCCTACCCATTTTTCTATGATGAGAATAAAGAGAAATTGCACATGTAAATGTGTGTCTGCAGGAGGTTTTATTTCGCAGATTTAATTACAGGTTAAATAAATTATTAAATTGATGTTTAATGGGATTGTTTTCCCCAGAATAAACTAGGCCTCAGACATTGCAGAGTGTATCTATTGTAAATGGTTATCTATTTAGATAAACGTACTCTCATTATGATCATAAGCCCACATTATGTTGTGAGTAGCTGACAGAATGCATTGCATTATAGACAGCTTTTCATACTTACGAAAGCAATAACACCAGGAATCAAATTACTTTCTGTAAGTACTTTCTGTAAGACTAGCATTCAGTAGTCTTGAGGGTTTGATACCACTTAATTTTTTATTCAAGGACAGTGAGCAATATATCTAAGGTATTATAATGAAAGCCAGTCTAACATTAAAGATCAAATCTGATACGTGCTAAGTAATATGCAATTTTTCCCTCAATTTAGTGTAATTTAGTACAGAGACAGAGCGAGGGCTAGAAGGCAGTAATGTCAGAACCATTTGGCCATAGCCAGATATAAATTTAACACACAAAAAATCACAAAAAAAGATGGAATGACCCCTACTGGTTTTCACTGAGAGAACCATGAACTACATAAATTACATTTCAAATAGTTCTTCTCTTTTCAATTAGGCTACATGAATAATCATCATAATCCAAAATCTGTGTCCTTGTTTTTTTGGTCCCCATAAGGAAACCAGCTTACAGAATTATGTTTTTGAAAATGTAAAAATGCAGAACGTTTTCTGTGATGGTTACATTTACATTTAGCAGATGCTTTTGTCCAAAGTGACTTACAAATGAGGAGAACAATAGAAGCATTTGAACCAACAAAAAAGCAACAATGTAATATAAAAACAGATACAGTACAGCTGTTTCTTGAAAATGGCTAAAGACTGCTCGGGTTCCGTTTTTGCAGGTCATACCAGCAGGGAACAATCAAGGAAAAGGTCAGTGAAAGTGATTTTGTGTCTCTTGGGATGGCACCACAAGGCGCTGTTCACTTGCTGAGCGCAAGCTTCTGGAGGGCACATAAGTGTGAAGTAGTGAGTTTAGGGGTGCAGTGCCAGTGGTTGTTAGGCAAACATCAGTGCCTTGAAATTGATGCGAGCGGCTATTGGCAGCCAGTGCAAATTGATGAAGAGAGGTGTGACGAGCTCTATTCGGTTCGTTAAAGATCACTTTCACTGCCGCATTCTGGATCAGTTACTGTCCATGCTAGGCCTAGGAGGTCTGCCAAGAGACCATTAGTCTAGCCTGGATAGAATACTGGTGCTGTCCTGGAAGGAGTTATGGTTGATGAGCCTATAGCTGAACGAAGAAGATTTGATGAAATGTTGGGTTGGCTGAAACCACAAGTAGGCTAGTCTTGGTAAGTTTGACTTGAATGTGATGATCCTTCATTCAGCAAGAAATGTCTGTTACATGCCCTTTAGGGGTGGGTTACAGTTTGTACGGTATACAAATCATTATGTATACGGAAAGTAACCATAAAACATGGTAATGTGTGTGCATGTGTGTGTGTAGACATGCTTCTTGAATCTTCAGGAACAGGTAAACATTGATCCCATACCGTACCCTTTTATATATATTTTTTAATTATAATAATGATAAAACTAAATGTTTACCTTTTAAAGTTATATTTAGCAGAGCATCATTGCACTCATTTTATTCTTTATATCTTGCTTCAATTTGGATTTTCTGTCCTGTGATGACTTTCTCAACTTGAAATGACCATTGTTGACAGATGTTTTGACCCTTGCGTCCAAATAATGAGCAAAAGACATGTAGGTCTAACTCAGAGAGGCATTAATCATTTCATTACCATTCCCTGTGTCATCTTGAGTTTGCTATTATTTTCTCTCATCATCATTGTGGGCAGCATTCATAAAGTTATACATAATGAATAATAAGCTATTCATAATGAAGTGCAGTCTGCTTTACATTTGTGTTCACATGCTCCACACAAACACTAAGGCTATAAGGACATTTTCACTATTGGGGGATTAACCATCAGTTTCCTTTTCCATAGGCCTGCCTTTTTTATGTTTTATACGAAAAGGCCTAGCTGTTCAGTGAATTATTTATCCCTTTAAATGTTCCTTAGTTCTAGGAAAACATGTCATTTATTGAAATGAGGCTACATTTTTACCATCTTTATGCATTATCATTCATGACTAAAAAAAAAAAGCATCTAACGTTAAATTCCATTCTTAATCTCTTTACCACATCTTCATATACAAAATCAACTGGCGATAGAGAGGTTAACTAAAGCAGTGCAAAAATAGAATCGCGTTCATGTCACTCCCTCAAAAGCTGTAGGTTCACACCTCTTTTCAGGTTTACATCTGGACTGAGCTGCACAACCTGCGCCCCGTTAAAATCTAGTCCTCACCGGTCATCCACAGCCCTACTCAACGCATTTACAGCTGGAAGATGAATTATTGGCTCTCTGCGATTCTTTTGCAGCAGTGTAATAGTTAAATCAGTGCCGAATGCGTTATTTGATGTGGTGTGTGGTGCCTAAGCTTGAGCAGTCCTCTACAGTGAGAAGATGGCGTCGGACGGAGCGAAAGGGGAGCAGCCACCTCCGCTACAAACACTGGTAACCACTGGCCATGGAAGCGTCGAGGCGGTGAGATACATTTACGCATAAAATGACATCTGTCTGCCGCAATGAATGCTAATTATAACAGGGGATGAATGGTGCTAATAGAATAGGAATCGTTCTGTGCTGTGAATCATAACTATCAGTGGATGTGTTACGGTCCGTGTGTAGCCTATGTGGAGATTTAATTTTTTTTAGTTTTTTTTTTTTTTTTTTTTGCGGGGTACTCCGTTGTGCTTTCACATTTAGATATTATCTGGGGCAGAGCACAATATTGTTTAAAGTACGAGAATTATTCCTTATTGTTTCTTTAATGTGCAGCTGCGCGCGATTTGATATTACCATGGTAAGCCTATAACGTTAGATAGAAGATGGTTATAGGCTACCTTACAATTATTGAATAACAGTAACGTTAAAGGTGCTATCTGTTTTGTCACGTTTCGAGATACAATGATAATTGAAATCGATTATCAACTGCTTTTTAATATGATTAATTGCACAATGTAATATTTCAAATCATTAATAATATTGTATTCTTTACCTAATAATAGGCTATATAATAATACATTCCCTTACGAAAATTAACCATGGTTTTACTTCAAATAAAACCCCAAAACTATGGTTGCTATAGTTAGACCAAGGTAACCACAAATTAACCATGGTTTTGCTACACTAACCATAGTTTAACCATGGCATTTGTAGTAAAACTGTGGTTATACAAAAAGTAACCAATCTGCCCAAAAAACAAAAACAAAAAAACATGGTTACTACTCTTTTACTATAATAAAACCATGGTTAATTTGATGCATTGTGATTATAATGCTAATTTAATTTAATTGGATTTCACACATTCTGATGACAAGTCAACATATACTGTATAGAAAAAAAAAATCAATAATACCCCTTGGGGAGATGCTATAGAGAGTTCTTCTTGCTCAAATGTATTGATCTGCATGCAGTGTCTTACGGTAAAGGGTGGTCTTTAGTTTCAGTAGTAAGATTTGTCATCATCTTACCATCCATCTTTATAAATTGATTTGCATGACAGACAAAAACCCCATCACTTTAGAGTGCTATAGCCAGCCATATAGTTTATTGTAGCAATGCATGGAGTCAAGAGGCTCAATAATGTAGTGAAAAGAGAGATGTAATGAAGCGGAGGCGGGTTGGGGATGGGGTGGGGGGTGTTCACTGGAGGTGTTCACTGGAGATGTTTCTAAATCGGTCTGAATTTTAGTGACTCAGCTGGCATAGTTCAGAGTACTGTGTCACCCACCGATCTGAGCTGCTTTAACTGCCCGAGGCCCCAGTACATTTAGAGTTGGTTTGAACAGGTGCGCAGACTTCAGCGCTGCCCATTGGCCACTGGCGTTAAATCATAAATCTCTGTCTTGTGCATCTACCCAGACACCTTTCTCAAGGGCTACATACCCTTACAAAGGTATGTAAGGCCCATGAATGGTTTATTTGCTGGGAGCTTTGTTTATCAAGTTTACTTGAGTGGTCTGACCCCATTCATTGCCAATATTGCTTAAGAAAAAAATTGCCTTAATGGCTCTACATTGCATTCAAGCAGGGATTGTGTGCTCAAGAGCATCTCCCACTGACCAGTATTGACTTTTTTCTTCGACCTCAGCATACTAAAGTATTGCTTTTTTGTGGATTCTCAGGATTGGCTGGTGTTGCAAGTCTTTTCCAATTTCTCATTAATTTCTTCAGGAACAAACAATGAAAAACAAAGATGATAGTGACTTACATCTTTAAGGTGCAAGAAACCTTCAGTTTCATAAGTGAATCATTTGATCAAATCTATGCTAAGACCAGTGTTGCAGTTAGGATCATACCTGAAAGGCTGGACACATTTTGATTAACCATTCACTACTCTCTTATTTTCATTACACAGAGATAAATTACATGTGCTAGTTAGTCCTTCTCAAAGAGACTGACTCGTAAGAGTCCTTATACAATGGAATGGAACATTAGAAGTTGGTCTTTAACCAGGTAGACCTTCTAATTAAAGCACATAATTTGCAAAAAGGTCACTAGAGCTATATTAGTCCTAGTTATAGGCCCTAAAAATGTGAAAAATCTAATGCAATTATATAGTCACAGGAACAAGTGATACTTTTTGGTTTTTTTTTTTGGTCGAAAGCTCATTCATCAAACCTCACAGAAGCAGTTTTCTTTGCCTTTTTTTGCTTTGTGATGTTGTCCTATTTCCTGTTTTTTTTTTTTTTTTTGGCATACCCCTAATTTAATTATATTCTAGTCTAAAATATTGCCTTCAAAAGACAGTATCACTGCTGTTTAGTTATTCTGGATGTTATGGTAAAACAGAATAAAAATGCAGAACTAAAACCATAACAAATACTATAACAAATGTGTCTGTACGGCATTATAATTTAAAGGATGGTTTTATAAAGTTGTATAATTCATGAATTGTTTTATTAATTGCTCATTAGACTTTTTTTTTTTTAATTATTGAGGCGATAAGGAAAAGTAGGTCTCATTAAATGCAGTACTTGTTTTCGAGATGAAGATGTATCATTTATCTTTTCCTCTAGGTTTACTTCTAGAAATGCACCAATGTATTGTAAACTGATATTAATCTGCCGATTATTCCCAAATTAATCATGCAAAACATGTCAATATTTTCACAGATTTAGGGACAAAATACATATTTTAATAAAGATTTTTAGTAATTTATTTGATTGGTGTCAGCCAAAATTGTCCAGATCATTGCATCCCTAATTACTACCCCAGGGAACTCAGACTAGACTGGTTTGAAAATAAGTTGGTTAATATTTCAGTACAAAAAAACTTAATGCTGTGGGAAGTGAGATTGGTGCCCACTCAACACCTTCTCTGCCAAGGATCTAATAGACCATCTGAGATATGCAGTGTCTTGCTCTGTCTTTCAGAAATGCGAGCTGAACATCGACAACCTGAGCAAACCAGAGCTCCTGACCCTTCTGAGCATCATGGAGGGAGAACTTGAGGCCAGAGACCTGGTCATTGAAGCTCTCAGGGTGAGTATGAAATCTCTGCATCTGTACGTCCTACTTTTGTAGAGAATAACTGTATCAAATAACAACGTTCTCATTATTGAAGGCTGTCACAGTGTGTGCTGGATATGCTTATGGCATGTAAGATCAGTTAGGTACATTCAATATGCTTTACTGTAAGTTTTAAAGGTTGAAAAGTGGTCCCATAAATATTAGAAAAAAATGTTGCTTGTGACTTCAATGAAAAATCAATAAACCATATATTTATTGCTTAGGTTTGCATATGTAGTCCATTTCCTCTGTCTAGATGTTTTTTTTAAATGAGATTTTATGGATATTATGCCCTTTTAGTTTGTTTCTGCTCAACTGGATGTTTATATTTTGGGCTGTAGCCACCATAGATCAATATGGGTTTCGCAATGTCCGATTAAAAAATTTGGTTCCCTTCAGCAGAATATTTGGTACGCATCTTTGTTTATATTCGTTTAGTTAGTTTAGTTTATTGCGGTCAACTTCAAAAGACAGAAAAAAAAGAAAAACATTTTACAAGCAAACACAGAAACGAAAGTTTAATTACGGTGAAAACAATATTTTAAAAGAAAAAAAGTTGCTTGATCGAAAAGTTGTCGGCTGAAGCTTATGCCTATGCTTATTGCGCCGATCCTTTTTATGGTTAGTTTATTTTACACACAACACCAAAACACCAAAGTCATCTTGCGTACATAAAGAATGACTAAAAGAAGCTAAATTCATTCAGCTTTGTATAATGTAATCTTTTTTATTTTATCATTTCTTAAAGCTACCTATGGTTTTCATCATAGGTTTAATATATTTTGACATATTTTTGCTGTGATTTCACCAATACACTATCATTTAAAAGTTTGTTGGCAGGAAGATTAAAAAAAATGAATATATTTATTCAGCAAGGATGCATTAAATTGATCAATTTTAACCAAATTGATTGTTACAAAAGATTTCGATTTCAAATGAATGCTTTCCATTCATCAAAGGATCCTGACAAAAATTTATCACAGTTTCCACAAAAATATTAAGCATGTAGAATATTTTTAGAATTAGATTTCTGAAGGATCATGTGACTTTTAAGACTGGTGGAATGGCTGCTGAAATTTCAGCTTTCCCATCACAGGAATAAATAAAAAAATAGTAAACAGTTACTTTAAATTGTTATATATTTCACGATATTGCTGCTTTTACAGTATTTTTGATTAAATAAATGTAGCATTGGTGAGCATAAGCGATTTCTTTCAAACATTTAACAAATCTTACTAAATACTTACAAATCTTGCTATATGTTTTTGACAATCCAGGCACATTTTATTAAACAAAATCTTATGGAGATGGAAAGATTTTAGGGCTTGGCAAAGAAGCTGAGTCAAGGTGATTGTAAGGTCATGGTCCGGTATTTGTCCCTATTAATCTTTGCATTAAGGTCAGACGTTCACAACGGGGTAAGATGCCAAGTACATCTGATTAAGATAAAAAAAGGATATACCTTTAAAATTGAGGTCAGGAGTGTCATTATATTTTCAGGTGTTCTAGTTCCGTGTGTCTGTGCGAGTTTTCTAGGCCAGTGTATTGACAGAATGATGGGCAAATTTTCTGTATCCAGTTTCCATCTCAATCTCCCTTCCTGTCTATTTTTGCTTAGTTTGTGCAAGTCTGTGATGTTCGCTTGTGTCATTGTGTCACTGGGGTGGTTTCCATGCATTTTAGAGGCTGCTGTCTTTGTAATTCTGTTCCCTTGGCTGCAAGTTTTTCCCAGCTGGTTTCTCCCCCTGCGGATATACTATCTCTTTCTATCGTCCCTCGTTCTCTTTCCTCAGCAACCAGCTCAAGCACAATGGTCTTGTTTGTTTCCTTAGGAAGATGGTGATAGGGCCAACCACTATGCCGACTTTTAGACATACCAATTAAAAAAAAAAAGCCAAATAATGACATTTACTTTATTTTCTAGGCCATATTGTAAATACTGCATTTGATACATGATAGATGAAAGCAGCAATCCTATGCATTATTAAGAAGCTGTCAGCTGTTCGATTAATTAGCGAGCTGAAAAAGCTCTGTGCAATGTATCGCTTTTCATCAGAAACAATGGCGAGACATAAGCAGATTAACTGTGAAGTCACATGCCTACAAATCCACGGACTTGCATTCAGAGCTAGCCCATTATTTCCAGTCACATCACTACACCTCAGTTTTTGAGCTCATCCCAAGAAAAATGGATGGTCTTTGGTGCAGATAGATCACTTTGAAACCGTGACTAGTCCCGTATGGACACCTGGATGTAGAATATAGATGCTCGCAAGCCATTAAGTGCGCTTCTTTACATTCATAAAGCCAAAAGTGTTGAGTGGAGTAATGGATGAATCAGGTCCGTGTACATGGCAGGACTACAGAGTAACCTCTGTCCCAATGTAGTTTGTTAGTTAATCTTCATAAGTTATGTTATTTTTAATTTCCTTGCTGAAAAAAAAAACAGGCTTAAACTAGCATGAGTTGTCCATGCTGGTTAGGTTGGGTTAGCAGTGGTTTAGTCCCATACTGTTCACCTTCTTCCGGTAGTTGGTGTCAACTTTTCATGATTTGAGCCTTCAAACATTGGGGTACTAATCAGGATGTTTTTTACACTTAGCCTCATTTGTTGGATGGTTAAATGTTGTTGGATGGTTAATAAGTTGTAGCAAGAAACAGTATGTCTCTGTTCCAAAACCTCTTGGGGTTACTTTAGGTTAAAGGTGCAGTGACTTTTACCATTGTTCTGCGAATTTTCACAGCCAAAATCCACGCGATTGAGGGCGAAAGATTTCCCCACGCAGATTTTACAACGGGATCACTCAGATTTGCTGTGTTGACCAACAGAAAGCTGCTTGGTTTGAAGCAGCTTCGCAACACTAGTCTACCTTTTTTTGCCTGCAAATTTTGCCAATATTTCACTAATGTGACCACGTCTTAATACCTTCTTGAAATAAAATCTCATCAGGGATTTGAAAGGCTCTACATAGTCAGAAACTCCTTATAAACAGTGTTCCTTGACTGATTTGACTGATTCACAAACAGTATCAAGGAAGTTTGGTTTTAGCATGTTGCTAAGTTAACTGCACAATACTCTAATCAGAATAAAATGCGTAGCTAGCACACAAATATTTGTTTTTGGTAATGAATGAATTATAGGTATATTATGTTACATTTATCTTGCTTCTTCCGGTATCTTATGGGACAGTCTTCACATTGGGAGCACGCCTCTGAATGCCTTCAAATGCTGCCTAGTACAGTAGGCAGCTCTTTAGGTTTTGAAGCAGAGCCTATGTGTATTACCTTTAGAGCCAAGTAGTTCACAGCTCATCTCCCTTTTCATTTTTAGCTTACTTTCTTTGTGTAACCAGGTGTTGTTTTACCAAAATTATAAGAGCTTTGGCAAAAAACTGATCTGGAATAATAGACGAAGTGGATTGGAGTAGTGTAGGCTATCTGGTTGTTTCAGCACTATTAATGTGATTGGTTACTTTTCTGCCTATGTCCCAATGATTAGTTGAAGCCGTTTCTGAACACACTCTCTAGCACTGCCACGTGAGCTAATGTCAGGTCATCATCACTGAACGAAACTGGATACAGGTTCATGTATATGAGCGATTGTTTGTGACAGTGAACATGTTTAGCTTCTGATGTGAAGTGAATGCATATTTCCTGAAGCCGCTGCCCCAGATCACGTTCAAGTAGCTATTACAGGGAGCGTTGTACATTTTGATACATTCTTTTTGTGGTAGATGGGTAAGAGTTATTTTCCTGACACGGATAAAAATAGAACACAGACGCACTGTTGTCTAGTACAGGGGCCAAAATGAACACTCGCCAATTCCCAAATCACCACGGTAACTTTACAGGGAACTGCAATACATGGCTTAAATTAAATTCTATTTATTTAAAAAAATCTTGTATTTAAATGTTTTAAATCATATTTAAATATTATTTTTATAATATTTTAGTTTTTAATTAAAATTTTTATTTCAAGGGCCTAAAGCTAACTTTTTGAACACCTGCCAATGGCCAGTGACTTAAGTAAATTTACCGGCCATAAATATTTTTTTTACCGGCCGTTAAACTGTTTTTGCAAAAACAGCCAGTTTTGACCCCAAAATTCTAGATACCAGTGAAAATTCACAATTCTCTATTCTAATTTCAACAACACAGCTGAAACTACTAGCCTAACTTATAACATCATTAAAGACATGTAATGGTAGTTTTTTTAGGTAGAGACATTTAATAAAGTAATGAAATGTAAAATAACACTGAATAGTCTTCACTGTATAAATTAAATGAATAAATTAATTATTCATTTATAAATTAATAATTATTTTTACTTTTGTCCTTTTAGGCTACTGTCACTTTAAGACCTAATGCAATATACCAATATACTGATAATTATACACATGCCTAGTATTGTGTTTACTAGGATCCTCACCTCGGATTAAAAATCTTTACTTGGATTTTTGTGTGAATTTGTTCGTTCAAGCGCAAGAAGATGTGAGAAAGAGCTAATTTTTTCGTATTCACTTTTTCCAAGACACGATATTCTGGAAGCGTACTTCGGATGACCTTATAATATTATTTTATATATTATATTATATTATATTATAATTTGACTCTGTCTGTAGCTCTAAATATTGGTATCTCTGAATGCAGCATGAAAATCAAAGAGAACAGCTTGGAGCTGTTTGTGTTCTGTCAGAGTATTTTTCTCTCTCTCTCTCTCTCTCTCTCTCTCTCTCTCTCTCTCTCTCTCTCCACCCCCCCTTTCCATCACATTTTACATTCTGTCTGTCAAATGCAAGAAGCAGAACCATAATTCCACATGCACGTGTCTGTAAGATCAGCTTAGCTGATCCTCATGCTGCCATTCAGCGAGGCAGGCGACAGTCAGCCGAGTGTTTTTGCGTGTGGGTGGCTGGATGGATGGACAGAAGCGCATGTTATGAGAATATGAGAACACTATCCAAACATTGAAAATCCCTTTAATTTATAGACCCCATCTGAGGTATTTTCCAGCACCCTCCTGTTTATTTAGAAGTGCACTCTCAATCATTTGTAAACACGAAAGATAAAGAATCATTGCAAAGTACTGGAAATTCTAAGTAAGCAGAATAAATCAAGCACCACAAGCATCGAGTCAGCCATTTTGTTTGCTTTTACCCTAATGGCCCTTTCTTTTTGCCTGAACAATTTAAGCATGATTTACCAGAAAAGAGCGCTGAACTAGTATTCAAGCTTTTTAGTGCAGAAGTGAAAGAAGGAGGGGACCACCATTTCATAAAGTCAACTGAGTCATCAAATGTAGTAGGCGGGAATCAATAGAGTGGTTTTGGTGTCCAACAGGATTTTGGATTTTGAAAATGTCAAAATTGATTTTGAAACTGGTTCAGCCGAGGTTAAAGGAGCCCTGCATCACATATTTTGCTGTGTCATTTTGAACGTGATGTTGTTAAATATGATGGCACGGTGGCAGGAAGCGTCCCGTTTGGGTGATTAGCTGTTTGAGTGAGCGCTCAGGTCATGGGCACCATGTTAACCTGCTGTTATTTCTATCTGGAGGCCAGATGAAGACCGGCCCTGTTGATGCGACACCCGGCGCTCCACCAGACTCTCTTTGAGAGAGATTAGGGTTATGATGTGGAAATGTTCTCTTAACCCTCACAGCCTAACAGCACACAGATGCCGCCCCAATATCATTAATAATATAATCTATTATTAATCTATCACATTGTGTCCTCTAAAATAGTGGAATTGTCCTGATGCACCATAATGTGCCAGATTTACTAGATTAGGGTATTGAACAGTATAATGTTGCAAAAGTTTATATTAATAAAATTGTTGATCAGATGGTACAGAAATGCCCTTAGTCTGGAGGGAAAATTAATACATATTTTATTTGTGATGGCAGATAAACAGATTTACTTACATTTTTAATTTGACACAAATGAAAACTGTCAGACATGAGAATACAGTCTGTTTAATATGTAATTTGTTTTGTACCAAAACATAATGTCCTGCTATGCCTAATTTTCACCCCGTGTTATTTTTGTATTTTTAATGTTTCGGCAGCTGACAGTACCACATGCCGAACAAACTTTGTACCATCTCTTGCAGTCTTGTGTTTGTTTGCAGAAAATGAAATAATCTACTGTTAAACTACAGTTTAAAAGTTTGGGGTAAGTAAGTAAAAAATATATAATAATAATATTTTTATTCAACAAGGGTGGATTAAATTAATCAAACGTGACAACTAAGACTTAAACATTGTGACAAAAATTGTTATATTTCAAATAAATTCTGTTCTTCTGAACTTTCTATTCATCAAAGAAATGTTTAAGAAGCACAATTGTTTTCAACATAATAATAAGACATGTTTCTTGAGCATATTAGAATGATTTATGAAATATCATGTGACACTGAATTCAGCTTTGCCATCAGGAACAAATTACATTTTAAAATATATTAAAATCGAAAAAATTTACTTTCTTTGAGTTGTAATTACATTTCACAATATTACAGTTTTACTCTATTTTTGATAAGGAGAAAGAGACTTCTCTCGAAAACATATCCAATGCGCCCCAAACCTTCGAATGATGGTATGTGTGTGTAGCAGATTGGTGTTATTTGTTAAGTGAATTACTTAAAAAGGTGCGATCCGATCAGCCCGGTTCAAATAAGTGGATTGGTAATCAGAGGTTACAATGTCTCTTCGTGGTCAGTACAGTTTCTGTTTGTTATTCTATATTGGAATCATGATGGGTCAGAGACATTGTGACAGACTTCAGGGGTTTCCAGCACAAGCTTTGTCGATGTGTAGTCCTTCTGGGGCTGTTTTGTCCTTTCTACTGTCTGAGGAGATATGGCGCTGTTCTGAAATTAGGCTGAGACAAGATCCTGCTAGCATACAAATTGCTGTTCATAGTCCTTGGAGAGCAGAAAGGTAAGTGTCTAATTGTCCTTGCTTACCCTTAAAACTGGCTGCCTTTAAATGCATCCCATTCCATCTTTGGCCATTGTGTTGCATCTTGTGCTGTTGTCTGAGAGCCCCAAATCATCCTTTCTGAGATTTAAACCTACAACCTCTGGGTTGCCAGCCCAGAATCTTTAAAGCTACAGTCCGCAGTTTTTCCTCTTTGTCACCATCTCTGTTCGAAATCTGCAATTGCAGTTATTTGCGGAATTATCAACTTTACGTGGGTTGTAAATCGGCATGAAACAGCGCGGATGAACACAGTGTTTTGAGGCGAGTGCTTCTGTCAGTCACCGCGCTGTGTGGATACGGTCATTCGGAATCACAGATTCACTTTTTGAAAGTTTGACCGACATAAGAATTTTCACCGGAAAATATCTTCTGAACAAGTAAGTAACATCCATTTTTGTTCTGATCAACTAAGGGGGGAAAAGCATTCGACATGACAAGCGATCGTTAGATTTAATCAACGCAATTTACAGGAACCGTGCAAATTATAGCCTACTTTGTTCTCAAATTGTTCATGTTAACAACATCAGGATTGCGTGACTAACGTTGCATTTAATGTGTTTTATTACCTGTGTAGTTCAGAATTCATATTCTCCATAATAGCTAAACGAGAAAGGCACAACACGGAAACTCCATAACTGTGTGAATTAAGAAAACAGTGCTACTGTTACACGATTGAACTATTGAAATGTCTTACTTGTTAAGCAGAAAAAAGTGGTCTATTCTTCCGTTTTGAACTCTTCAAAACACGCAGTTCACGCACCTTTCAAAAGTCCCGCTGATATTTATCCTTGTGTTCGCATGAGACGGTTAATTTCTTTCTCTTTCTCTAGCCACCTTAAATCCGAAGTACGAAGTCTTTTGGGTTTTATAACTGGTGAATCTCAAGTTGACTCTGATGATTGTTGTTTGGATCTTTTTCGGATCCGCCATAAGTTTAATTAGGCCTATGTAAAGTGCTGCGAGAAAAGCCTATACATCTCTACATCTCCTCACGCGCAGTATTGACCTTATTCACAGCAGCGCCATCTTTGATTTTTAACAGGAATGAAAGCGAGGCTGTGAGGGATAGACCTCCATCTCTTCAGTGGGTTGTACTGCTATTAAATGTGTTTGTGGATTGTTCTGCTGACGAAACCATGCAAAAATATGTTTCTGAGAAATTCCAGTAGACCAAATAATCCAGACAATATGATCTGTTTAAAATTATAAGTGATCTAGGAGCTTTATTCAGCTTTTTACATCGGATCCCATTGAAAACACAGTAAGTCTATCCCTCACAGCCTCACTTTCATACCTGTCATGGCGCTGGTCTGAATAAGGTCTATAGCCGGCAGCCAAAACTCCTTCTTTATGTGTACGGATGTGACGTAATGACGCAAAGACATGCTCGAATTTCCCGCGGAAACCCACCAGTACCACTGGAATTAAAATCATTATTACAAGCTAACCGTTTTGAATCTAGCTATGGCAAGCAGATAGATTTGAACACTGGCTGAAGATGTTTTTATATAATAGATATTTTTAACTTAAAAAAATTACGGACAGCAGCTTTAAAGACCCCCTGTGGTAAAAAAAACAAACATGTTTTTAATTTTGTTTATATGTCTATGTGGTGTTTTATGCTGAGTATTTTCTCCTTAGGACGGCAGTGAACCAAAGACGGGGGGGGGTTCTCTGAACTGGTGCGAGTGAGTGGAGGCAGGGCTACTTTGCATATTCATGGCTCCACTTGTACTAAATGAAGCAAGGGTGTTTACGTTCAAGCTATTTTAAGCCATGAAGATTGTTTTTCACTGTGAATTTTTTGTGTGTTATTTTGGTGATCAAAGATGAGTTTTAAGGGATAAAATCATTGACTACAGGGGGACTTTAACCACTCAGTCACACCACCTTTGTTTTTCCTTCCACACAACTTTACAGCAAAAACTGAAATGAGGTAGAAGCTGAATACTAGTTGTTTAAAATGTCAGTTAGGATGAGGCCGGGCTGTTTCTCACTGAGAGCCAAATAGCAGTTCTACCAGAAAGACTAGGGAGAATAAAGCTGAAACAATTAACCATTTATTGACAGTTCGGCAAACAATATAATGAAAAAGTTCTTTGGCGTAGGCCCTGTCCGTAGCTCGCAATCCGGGGGTCCGGACTCTGCATTTCCTGCCTGGCGATGAAGGCATGGGCGCAGCCGACCCCCTATGAGATATGGGAAGAGATCATCCTGGTGGTGGTGGGGAGGGTGGAGGTGAACGAAAGCGTCAGCATTTGTGAACTCAGACATGCGTAAGTACCCATCTTTTATACGGCAAGTGTTAGAACGCGATTGGATAGATGAGAAGGCAATGAGTTGCGTAACAATTGAGTCTTCCTGGCAGAACTTATGCTAAAGCTTTCATTTTAGTCACTTAATGTAACTGGTCTGCTGCAGACTTTTTTTTTTTTTTTACCAACCTTAGATATCTTCTCATGAAGATGCCAGACATCTATTATGAATCCTTTTAAAAAATAAGTAAATAAGCTGTACATAAGTCAGCCATTTCACATGATTTGCAACTTGCTAGTCAATTGCTGGTTGTACTATTGGTAGAGAGATTCTCATTCTACGGGGTATTTGATTGGACAAAAGTTTGTGTAGTGCAGGATGAGTCTTTAGTCCATTTTCCCTTAACACTGTGCCTACACCAAACGTGAACATCAAGTTAACAGAAGTTCAAAATGCTTCAGCATTTTGAATCTGTGTTGGGCCATTGGTGAGAGATAAATCTGATTTGCTGTTCAGCTTAGCGAACGAGTTAGTGCACGAGAATAAAAGCAAAAGTGATGAAAGCGAGCAAAGAAGTCAAGACAAATATGTACTTTTACGCAGGCGCAGAACACACATGCTAGTTGACTTTAGTCCTTTTAGTGTGTTCAAGCACAGCTTTTTTTAGCTTTCGTCGAGCTGACAGAGATTGACTAAACCACAGAACTCAACTTTCACAGGCCTTCTCTTCATTCTTGAATTTCTGAACTGTTAGTGTCAGAGAATTTACTATCAAGCCAAAATGTGGCACAGACTCGCACTTCCTCTCAAACTACACTAAGTACATTCTTTAAATACGTTTGTACTACTAAGCTACCCTGAAGGCTAAGAAGACATATATAATGTAGGATGAAACTCCTGAGGCTTATGGACATTGCTTAAAAGTGATGAATATCTTTTTTTCCTGAATATTTCATCAAGTCAGTTAATAATTCCCTGGACTGGTGTAAGAATCTGTTCTAGTATAGAAACAAGTCTGCAGTACTGTATGGTGCAATCCTTTATTCATTGGCTGTTTCAAATAAGCTGACATATTTATGAAAAATTAGTCATCCATTTTGAGCTTGTTTTAGCTGCTTGAGGAAAACAAATACTGTCACTCAAAATGGAGCTGCCTACATGCCTGTAATGAAGTGCAGTACAGATAGAAGATGCTCTTTATGTGACGCATATACATGGTCTGACTCTTGAGAATTCTTGCTGCTTATCAACTGAAAATAGCATAGATATTGGTTATGTTTTTATATGTGGATACATAGTGAATGGGTATATGAAAATACTTATTACAAACCAGAATGTTTTTGTTTTGAGGAAACTTGCATGTCTGAATTTGTAAGGTTGTGTGCTGCCTATGGGTTTCACATGTTTGTTGGCTTTTCTTAGATTGGTCTGTGGAGCTCCTCACAGAGATGTAGTTAATTCGAGAGGGTAATTCAAATAGGCCACAAACATCATTAGAAAGGCATGACCAGTTTTAGCGTTCCAGCAGTGCCTGTCGATCTAGAGGCGGAAATATACTGAAACCCTCTCAAGTTCTGTTTCAATGACTCTGTGGGGAAAAAAAACACCATCCCCCAACCAACCCCCCCCACTCCCCCCCTCCCAACTCTCATGCATTCAGCTGTGTTAAATAATTAAAGGATGTATGGCTTCCTTATGTAATGGCGTTGCTATAAATACTCAGCATATGTGGGGGTATATCTGTTGTGGAGAAATTTAGTTACTTCATAGTAGTCGTGTGTGTGTGTGTGTGTGTGTGTGTGTGTGTGTGTGGGTGTGTGTGCTCGTGTTTATATTACATTGTGGGGACCAAATGTCCCCACAAGTATAGTAAAACCTGAGATCACCTACATTGTGGGGCCCAGTCAGCGGTCCCCATGAGGAGAACAGCGTATAAATCACACTAAGTAATGTTTTTTGAACATGTAAAAATGCAGAATGTCTCCTGTGATGGGTAGGTTTAGAGACAGGGGCAGTGTAAGGGGACAGAATATATAGTTTGTACAGTATAAAAACCATTACGCCTATGGAGAGTCCCCACAAAGATAGCGAACCAGACATGTGTGTGTGTGTGTGTGTGTGTGTGTGTGTGTGTGTGCGTGTGTGTGTGTGCGTGTGTGTGTGTGCGTGTGTGTGTGTGTGTGTGTGTGTGTGTGTGTGTGTTAGAGATGCACGATTCTGGATACATTTGTTTTTCAAATAGTGATCACAATTCTGAACCGACAACTAAACAAAATAACATGTAATTTAGTAGAGGTTCTGACAAAATGTTAATTGTTGCAGTTTATATAATGACTGTCCAAGATGGTTCTAAAATCAATTTGAATGAATAATTTTTTTAATTGGTTTGAATGAATGATTCAATGATTCACTCATAAATACTTGTTTCAGTGTGTTTGAATGAATATCTTGAATGATTCAATGACAAATACATTTTTAACAGCCACTTGTCGCCACCTAGTGGTGTAATAATAATTATTATTTGAAGCACCACTTTCAAAAGGTGATTTACTCTATTTTGATCGCTACCGTACGTAGACATATCAGTGTTTATCTGAACTATGAACTTTTATGCCAGTACTTCTGTGATGATGTGAATATTTGTATTACAGAAATAATGATACTGTATGGTTAAAAAGACTGTTAAAGAAGCCGTTTCATACCTATACATGATAACTGCTCTCTCTGGGTCCACACACACACACACACACCAGTTTTGTCTTCACATTTTAGAGCCTCCGTCTCTAATTGCAAAGGAGAATTCTATACTACTACACCATGCACAGTTTCTCATGCACACTGTAAATTCCTCTGTAAATAATTTGCTTTCGCAGCCAATCAGCAGGTGTTTTGCTTTATGTGTGGTGTGCGACTGTGGCTTGTGGTTTAATCTTCCTAAGTGCATCCTGTGAGGAAGTTAATATATGGTTTTGTTTGTGTGAAAACCTCAATGTATGCTTAACAAGCACTTGTCACTATAGCACGCTAGGGGTACCGAGCTTTGCCTTTCTCTTGTGACTTGATGATTCACTCATTTGTGGCAACTGCTTCTGAGCTGCTTCTCTTCAAAGAATCCAAAGAATCTTTTCTCTTCTGTAAATGCCAGTGAGCCACTGCTGTGACCTGTTTATGTAAGAGCTCCTTGTGGGGCTGAACTCGGATGTTTGAGCCATGTTGCTTCGACTTTGACAGGACGAGAAAATCAGGGTTAGTCGTGATTCATTGCTTCACATTGTTCACAGTACGGAAAAATGCCCCAAGTGGTACACATTTATGTAACATACGGGAACATTACATGTGCTTGAGCGTATGTATTAGTATAAAGTGTTTAATCCAGGTCAAATACCTTTATCCTTATCTTTAAATATGTCTGAATCTATCCCCGTCACCCATATAGAAGATGTCATGCCGCATTTGGGATATATGCAGCAAAAGCATGACTGGCTCTCCATAAGTGAATCCCAAAGGGAAGCCGGTTTCTGTGTGTGTGAGTGTTTCACATCAAAGTAAAGCAGCGCCACGAGCCTAATATGAATCTGACCCAGAAGTGAGTATGATGAATGTGGGAGTATGACAGCCCTTTACTTCATGAGCAGTGCTGTATGTAGTAATGGCTCTATATGGCATCAGTGTCTTGTTATTTTGATGCAGACTTTCCTTCTCAATAATGATCAAGTTTGTTTCACTGTTTTTCCTTCGTTTTGACATTCCCTGCTGAATAGTGTTTTTAGACAGCTTGTAATTAAATTTACAGGATTTCTTCATTGCCGGAATTGTTTGTTATTGATTTAGTCTCTTAACTCTGTCAGTTCTGCTTCACTCAGCTGCGTCTCATTAATTAGATTGTGCCATTTGTCAAATTTCTATTAAAAGGAGCAATGTCATTTACCCTATTTTGCTTGAACAGATGTCATGAGAATGTTTCTATCAAGTCCTCCGAGGTAAGCTGTTCAGTATACCCGCTGAAGAGACAGCAGAAACCAGCCACATGTGCTGGTACAAGCTATAAGCTTGCAATAGCAAAGTGCAGGTGAATTGAGTAGCCATAAATGCAGTTCTTACAATATTACTGACAGTGAAATTGTTGACAATATAATTTAATTTTTAATTAAATAATTATATTTTAAATTTAAATTAAATCAAATATATATATTAAATAAATATTATTTAAAAAATACTGTATAGTGTGTGTGTGTGTGTGTGTGTGTGTATATATATATATATATATAGTTCAGATGCAAAAGCCTCTAAGTGCCATTTGAAATTTTCTTCTAGAATGATGATTTTTATCAAGCTTGTATATTTAAGTTCAGTAATTTCACTTAAATGACAATTAATAGGTCATCTTCAAATATACAAGCTTGATGAAAATCATCATTCTAGAAGAAAATTTCAAATGGCACTTAGAGGCTTTTGCATCTGAACTCTTCATATATATATATATATATATATATATATATATGTGACCCTGGACCACAAAAGCAGTCTTATGTGTCAATTTTTCAAAATTGAGATTTATACATCACCTGAAAACTGAATAAATAAGCTTTCCATTGATGTATGGTTTGTTAGGATAGGACATTATTTGGCTGAGATAAAACTATTTGAAACTGGGAATCTGAGGGTTCAAATAAATAGAAATATTGAGAAAATCGCCTTTAAAGGTTTCCATTTCTGTTGGCGATTGTGCTGCATCCACTTACAAAAATAAAATGTTGATATATTTAAGGTAGGAAATTTACTAATTATCTTCATGGATCATGATCTTTACTTAATATCCTAATGATTTTTGGCATAAAAGAAAAATCTATCATTTTGACCCATACAGTGTTTTGTTGGCTATTGCCACAAATATACTCATGCTACTTAAGACTGGTTTTGTTATCCAGGGTCACATATTTCTATGTGAATTTGGAGATTCAATGTGAAAATATGTAATATAATATAAAAATATATTATAAATTATAGAAATATTATTACCATTTAAAATAAGTGTTTTCTATTTTAATATATTTAAAAATGTAATTTATTCCTGTGATGGAATTCCATTACTCCAGTTTTCAGTGTCACATGATCCCTCAGAAATTATTTGCTTATTTGCAAATCAGAATGATTTGCTGCTTTTATTATTATCAGTGTAGAAACCGTTGTGCTTCTTAATATTTATAAATACTTCATATATTTTTGTGGAAACCGTGGTGCATTTTTCAGGATTATTTGTTCAATAGAAAATTCTAAAGAACAGCATTTATTTGAAATATAAAAAAAAAATTACATTTTTTTTTACATTTAGAATGTCTCTACCATCACTTTTGAACAATTTAATGCAAACTTGCTGAATACAATTATTATTTTAAATACTTGAATTTAAATTACATTTGGTGTTGCGTATTCATTTTGGACCTTAGGCACTAAGGGTTGTACTTATGGGTTAGTGCTAGTACTTGAATAAGAGGGTATGACAGATGGTGGTTGGTATTGGAGGTTTTCAGATGGGGGGTGGGTTGGTCTGTAGGGACCCTTCGGTTGCCCAGATTCTCTCTCCCCCTGTGGACCCTGTCCTCTCCCTTTTTACCCCCTGAATAGAAACCCCTAGTGCCCTAATTTTCTACCAAAATCAAACAATTCTTTATCCCATATGCTATTCTGCCTTATCGTCAACATGGAGCCATTCAATCTGTCCCTGAAAACTGTTGTGAAAATGTTTGACTCGGTCTCAGAATCTCTTCTACTTTTAATATAGTGTTTAACTGTGATGTGACTGTCACAAGACTAAATTTCTTCTCCGGTTCTCTTTTCCCCTCCACCAGCCTGATGCCTTTTGATCTCGCATTTGGGTTAGGAGAGCTGCGGAAGTCCTTGGCCCACAAAGCCAGCTCTGTGTTGATCTAACTGAAAGGCCCCTTGTGAGAGTCTTTGGACATGCACTCACATTCAAACAGAAGAGACACAGAAAAAGAGCTTTCTCTCACAGAAAAGCCGTACACATGAGCTAACCTCTTCTAGTCAGTCTAATATGTCTGAGGGTAATTCTGGAAATCCATGGCAGATTTTTGGGGTTTGTGGCTCCCATAGAAACTTATCACTTTCATTGGCCTCGGCTTGGTCCAGTTCAATGACATTAAGAAGAAGTGACTCGATACTTCACCTTTCAACAGAAATTGCCACAAAAAAAGCTTCAAAAATGTGTTTTGGATAATTATACTTTTTAGATAATCATAGGCTACTTGTGGGGAAAAAGTATATTGGCTCTTCCTCACTTTGGTTCCCAGTTTCAGTCATCCTCTGTCACTCGCCTCAAACCATCATTGTCCTCCTCTCTCTCTCTGCTCATTTTCAGTGCCTCTTACCCTTTGGCAGGGTGCCCTGGACCCCTCACTCAGCCAGCGCGTGCCTGTAAAGGTTAATGCTAATAATACCAGAGACCTACCTGAACTCCACCAGGAGTCCTGTGTACACAATTTAAGCTCAAAATCTGGCAGAGAGAGTATGTGAAGTTTCAACAGGGGTTCTTGTCTTATTTATTACCTAAAAACTGAGTCAGATCAGGACACATAGCTAGCTGTACAAATAAGTACTTGGTATTTAATGGGCAATAAGATGTTTCCTGCTTCCTCTAAAGTCCATCATTTGGATACCAAAAAAATAAAATGTGTTACTCACAAATTGCTTTGATATTGATGCATTTTAGCACATGCCTGCCCAAATATACAAATATATAGGGGTAGTTAATCCAAAAATGACAATTCTGTCATAATATACTTACCTTCACGTTGTTCCAAACATCCTGAATGAATTTCTTTCTTCTGTGGAACATAAAAGAAGGTACAGTATTTTGAGATTTTTTTTTTAAATTATTTAAATTATTTTTTTTATATAAAAATTTAAGTGAACTGGCTCCAATGATGTTCGGCTAACAACGTTTTTCAAATAATCTTTGTGTTTTACAGACGAAAGAAAAGCTATTATGTTTGAAACGACATGAGGGCGAGTACATGTCCCTTTAAATTAAAGCTACAGTCCGTAGCTTTTTCCTCTTTGTCACCATCTCTGTTCGAAATCTGCAATTGCAGTTATTCGCGGAATTATCATCTTTACGTGGGTTGTAAATCGGCATGAAACAGCGCGGATGAACACAATGTTTTGAGGCGAGTCCTGCTGTCAATCACCGCGCTGTGTGGATACTGTCATTCAGAATCACAGATTCACTTTTTGAAAGTTTGACCAACATAAGAATTTTCACCGGAAAATGTCTTCTGAACAAGTAAGTAACCATTTTTGTTCTGATCAACTAAGCTTTCAACATGACAAGCGATCGTTAGATTTAATCAACGCGATTTACAGCAACCGTACAAATAGCCTAATTTGTCCTCAAATTGTTAATGTTAACAACATCAGCATTGCGTGACTAACGTTAAATTTAATGTGTTTTATGGTTACCTGTGTAGTATAGAATTCATATTCTCCATGATAGCAAAACGAGAAAGGCACAACAAAGGAAACTCCATAACTGTGTGAATTAAGAAAACAGTGGTAGGCTACTGTTACACGATTGAACCATTGAAATGTCTTGCTTGTTCAGCAGAAAAAAGCCGTCTCTTCTTCCGTTTTGAACCCCTTCAAAACACAGAGTTCACGCACCGTCCAAAAGCCCCGCCGATGTTTAAATCTGTGTTCGCATGAGACGGTTTCTTTATCTTTCTCTAGCCACCTTAAATCCGAAGTACAAAGTCTTTTGGGTTTTATAACTGGTGAATCTCCAGTTGACACTGATGATTGTTGTTTGGATCTTTCTGGATGCCATAAGTTTAATTATGTAAAGTGCTGCGAGAAAAGCCTATACATCTCTCCTCACGCGCAGTATAGCCGAAACTCCTTCTTTATGTGTACGGTTGTGACGTAATGACGCAAAGACATGCTCGAATTTCCCGCGGAAACCCACCAGTACCACTGGAATTAAAATCATTATTACAAGCTAACCGTTTTGAATCTAGCTACGGCAAGCAGATAGTTTTGACCACTGGCAGAATGTTTTTTTTAAAAATAATTATTTTGGATTATTTTTAACTTAAAAAAGTTACGGACAGCAGCTTTAATGTGACAAGAGTGAAAAATGATCTTGCAAAGCTAAATTTTGACTTAAATTATAAATGGATTATGGAAATATATGATATGGTCGTTTAATAGTCTTCTTGCAATTTTGGTAAATTAAGTTTTGGCCTGAAGTGAGGGTTTTTTACCAGTGTCTGTTATATATAAACAAAAAAGAAATGAATGCCTGATGTACTAAAAGTTTTAAATCTCTTTCTACAGTATAATGGAAAGTGACAACTAAATCATGGCCTTATAATAACTAGCTAAATAATTTGCGTTCGAATTAACAGAAGTGTTTTGTTCAGAGCAGCTTTGATCTGATATTTCACAAACAATAAAAATATCAAGCCCTACAGTCAGACATTACTCTGTTGATTTGTGGCTAGTTTCCTCCGCCTTTTACTTTGAACAAGAATGTTGATCTCTGATCATCTTTACCCTTGATACCACAGAATGTGTTGTGTGTTGCTCTTGTCCGTGATGGACAGATAAAGTAGTACATGAGGAGGAGGAGGGACGGCACAGCCTCTGTGATTATAGAAGAGATTTGTGAAAGCCTAGAGGAAAGTGCCAGATGGCTGAGAATCTCAAAGCCCTCCATTCTCTATCTGCCATGACACACAGACGTTTCTCCCGCCTCCAGTTTCCCATCTCTTTAGATCTTTCTCTCTCTCTCTTGCTCTCAATCTCTCCCTCAACCCCCTCCTCATGCTCCCCTGCTCTCTTTTTTTCCTCAAGACTTTGCGATGTTTACTTGGTCCTTTACAGTTGTTGATCAGAATAACAGAAGTGTGTTTTAATTTGCTCTATTTCTCTGTCAGCTGTGTTCATGCTGCGCTTCCTAGGTCTTCTAAAATGGCTATTCATCTTGGTCTCTCTATAATGTTTCTCCCCATTCTGAGGGTCTTGCTAATAATAAAGCATGTTTTCTTGAATTTTAATATTTTTAACAATAGTTTCAATATACCGTATATTATCAATTTCCTGTGTCAATATGACTTTCCATTCACTAGTCTTTTGTCAGATCCCTTTAAAACAAAAGTCAGCTCCTTAATGATATGATCATCCTCAAAGTGACATCATTGAGAACAACAGCATAAATATCCGTAAGGTATTGTAAGTACAAATATTATCAATGAATAAAATGTGCCTGAGGTTGACCAGAGCATATTTGTTGCATACCATTTATATACGTATACTATGTAAAAAATACTGCCTTAAATTACAACATAAGCAGTTAAAATGTAAGGTTAAAGATTTCAAAATTATACTGCATTATAGGAATGACCACCATAAGGATTGTGAAGATGATAAATCCTTCCTTTCCACTTGATCAATATTCTGTTGTAGACCGTGGTGTAATGCTGAAACTTCATCCGTCCATGCACATTCCTTTGATTTGAAGCTGGCTCTAATATTTCTCATCCACTTCCTTTTGTTTTCCACTTATATCAGACTGCACTCATAATGAAATAAGCCTGGTCCAGCACTGGTCTGTCTGTTCATGTTAAGTGGACTGAAAGCAACTCACTTAGAGAACTTTTATGCCCTTGAAAGCCATGATACACAGCAGAAGTAAACCGATCCTGACAATTGCAATGAGAGTCATCCATCTCAGGGATCGCGTATGTGTGTGTGTTTGTACATCTGTATGTTGATTATTTCCTTCTTTGGTGAAGCAGTAACTGGGCATTAGCCTCCAGGATGCTTTGTGCTCTTTGCATGGTTCCTCCTGCTTTCAGTACACAGACTGTGCTAAATAGGGACACCCTGTAGAGAGTAAACTTGTAGACTATCGCTCCCATTTGATCTGCTTTGTTCATTTTATAGTATTACTTATCCTGGACAGATGGGTAGTGTAGATTTGCCCAGTGGGTTGCCTGGCACTGAGCATATTTTGTGACACCGAATCCCCTATAATGTTCATGAAATAATTTAACCGAATCTGTGTCTTGCACTATAAAAACAAAAAGATCTGTGAAATTTAGGATAAAAAATGGCAGCTGTGGTTGCCATAAATTTTTAGTTTTACAAATGTAACTGAAAGAGCATTAATATATATATATATATATATATATATATATATATATATATATACAATGGTAATATACTAAAGTACTAAAATCTGTTTTGTACCTTTTATAATATAGTGACAACCACCATAAAAACACAGGTGCTACAGAGAAAGCCACGTGATGATTCAAAGGTCATTAGATGTAGCTTTTCCACAAATATTTATAAATATAGAAGGTTCACAGTGTCATACCCACGCATACAAAACAGCATTCATGCTAACATACAACACTAAAATAGTAAACATTATAAATATTAATTGAATGTATTAATAATGTAACATTTAATTAAACATTTATCACGCAAAGATTGCGAGCAACCCTAGATTACTGTTATTTACATCAATACACACTATACATGACATTCTTATTCAATCCTGTCAAACTGTGTATCATTAGAGGGATTTAGGACTCTAGATTAGATATTTGACCACTGTTTAGTGTTTATGATAAAAATAGTTACAGTGACAGTAATTTCATGACTACAAATTCATTAATCAGTAGTTATTGAAGACACATATATATTCAATCACATCTGCTCTAGTTTATTTGCATTCATAGGGCTTATCTGAATGACACAATAGGGCATTTAGTCCAAAAATGTGCACATTTGGAGAAATATTGCTGTCTTCACACGCTTTATATATTTTTAAACAGAATCATAATTTCTAATCATTTTCCACTGAATTATGCGATCTGCAGTGCATTAGTGGCTTCAGACACTGTTCGTGACACTGATGCACTGACACATTCGCTGGACATGATACTGTACATCACTCATATTACTAATCATAAAACGCCCTCCTCATCCGGTGATGAATAACAGGGTTAAACTTCCATGTTCTGTATTGTATGAATATATAAGTATTTAAATGAAAAATCATCGAATGTGAAGTGTCAAACAAGGAATTTCACTGTAAATTCTAAGATGACTTATTCTTTTTCACTTCCAAAAAATTTACTTAAAGGTTGTATCAGTCATTTCAGGCCCAAAAAAGGCCGAAACATAAATGATCACATTTCACCTAATCTTTCCTAACGATCCGCTAGCTGCCCGCCTGACCGACAGGGGCGGGTGTTGTGAGGTTTTGAGCTCGTTCACGGCTGGACGCGAAGTCGGAGCAACACCCGCCCCTGTCGGTGATTGGTTGAAACACTGTTTATTTTGGTTTTGAGTGGTGGCCATTTGTTTTTGTGTGCAGATTTCAGAGCCTAGGCTGCCTATAGAGACGCAGTTTTTGGACGGCATGCTTATGGGGCGGGCAGCTAGCGGATCGTTAGGAAAGATTAGATGAATGTGATCATTTATGTTTCAGCCTTTTTTGGGCCTTAATTGACCCTGCTGAGATGACCATCTGGTCTTGTAGTAAACGTCAGGCTTAATGATCATGCCTTAAAAAGTGCTAACCTGCTCTTTGTGAGCATGTATGTTTGAGTGCATCCTGTCAGGATGTATTAAGAGGTTTGTGTGTGTCTTTGCATTGGAAAGTAGAAGAACTTAAATGCTTTTTTGGTTATTAAAGTTCTCCTTAGTTAGTAGTACACAATTGTTAGTGCACTAATAAGTTCCCACACTCAAACAATTCCCAAAGCATATACTCATAAGATCACGAGCAATGTTGGCGGTTTGTCTCTTGGCAGTCACCCACCACTTACTGTACATGCATCACTGCGGTAACATAATGTGTAATAATTGCTCTGTGTTATTTGACAATGATTTGCCAGCATCCCACATGTACCACATTGGCACATTGGCAATAATGATGCTAGGAGTTGCATTTACCTCTTGATCTCTAGAAGTTTTCTGTTCTTTTATTGTCTTTGCATGCACACGATTATTCAGATATTGATTAGAATTTAGCCTCATTCATTTTTTATGTAACCACTATGTAAATAAAAAAATAGCCTAGTTCCTGTTACTGGAATTCTGAAAAGGACAGCTTGCATACTGTGGTCCTGTATCAGAATTTTGGGTTTTATACACACCTTTTCTATACACACATTTTGGGTCTTATACACACCAATATCTAGCTTAACTTAATATTTACATGTGTCCAAACTAGGGTAATTTTAAGTAATATTAGATATAGACGGTTGTGAAAATACAAAGTTATTGAAAAAACAATCTTTTAAAATTTCAAAAATGTTCTTCATAGGCTCGAAGGAAAGAAGTGTTCCTGCAGGAGCGATATGGACAGTTCAGTCTGACGGACCCATTCCTCGCCATGCAGAGGGACTTTGAGTCAGGGACGGGACCAAAGGACTGTAGGCCTGTTAGCGCGAGCCCCATCACCGTGCTGGAAGCTGTAATGGCCCACTGTCGTAAGATGCAGGAGAGGATGTCTGCCCAGCTATCAGCCGCTGAGAACAGACAGAAAAGGGTAAGATCTGTGTGATAATTGTGTGTATTCTGTATGTTTAACAGGGCAAGACTACAGAAAGGATTGTGTGTGAATTCTTCTATGATTATTTACAAATTCTATCTGAAATAATTCATCGTTTTCGGTAGGATTACGTTGACTTGATTAAGTTTGCTGTCAGAGGCTTGCTGAGGTGTTCCTAGTTATTCTTGGAATATATTCTAGTATGCAATGTGTGCACCTGTGTGTGTCTTTTTAGGGGGTGTGTAGTAATTTGTCTACACCATCTATGCTGATATTGTTCTGGCAGGAAAAATTGATGACAGGAAAAATAAAAAGACTTTTAGGCAAAATCTACTTTTCCTAACCTCCATGAAAGCAGTGCATGTCAGAAAAGCAGAGTAAGAAAAAGAGCGCCAGACAAGGCAAGCAATAATGGTATTTAAGAAGAAGAAGAGGAGGTGTCAGAGAAGGAGAGACATTGATGCTAAGCTCTAAAACACATTGCCAAACACATCCGTAAATCTATATCTCACTATTTGAGATAGTGCTACGAAGAATACTAGCTACGTGATATCAGTGCAGGCCTTGAACTTTTAAATATATACATACACACACACACACACACACACACACACACACACACACACACACGCATGCTTCTTCCAAGTGACCCCTGACCCTTCACTGCACACCACTTCTGCAGACCAGATATCATCTGTGTTCACCATCTCAGTGGCTTCAGTGGTATTGTAAGATACAGTTTATATATATATATATAGGTACATAGCGTGGATATTTATATGTTACACTGAGTGAACTCAGCTCTTTTTTCTAATAATAAACACTTGTGCTTAGTTGTTATGGTGACAGTTCTCTTATTGCATCGGTACTATAGTTAATGCAACAGCTCATATATATGTTATAGGTGTTTAAGAATAGTATAAACATAGTTGTCTATCACAGTGATTACTGTCTGATTCTGTCTGGCCACTGCTTAAGTGTTTTTTTTTTTTTCATCTCCTCATTTCTGGGGAAGATTTATTCATAGGCTAAGCAGCTTAAACCTGCAAATAAAGCTTGAACTTCTAGCCCTAACTTGTAGTGTCAATAAGTTCACCTTTTTTCTTGCATGTATTATAGGTTATTGCTCAGCAGTTGATGTTAGTAGTGTGCCCCCCCCATCATATTAAAAGCAACTGATACCTTAAAGGTCAAACTGCTATCACACATGAGTGATGTGATCAACTCAGTCAGTACCTTCACACGAGTACTGATCCCTGAACATACTTTACAAAGACACAGTCTCCAAAATAGATTTGCTGTTTATTAACGTCATTTTTCTAATTGTCTGGCTCAGAAAACATGTTAAAAAAACCCACTTCAGCTGATATGTTAATGAAAAAACTTACTGAGTGGAGCTTAGACAAAAACATATAAGTATGTAAGGTTAACTTAAGAGTAACTTCTGATTTGAGGATATTTTTATTTTAAAGTAACTTTCAAGGCATGTTTACAAAGTTTTGTCCGAAAGACTGATGTATCTTTAATTGTTTAATAATTACTGTCTTGCTTTGTGTGTGTTATCTGCTCTCTGCGAGTCTCACATTTGCCCTGCTGCTGCTGTCTAGCTTGAAATGGAGAAACTGCAGCTGCAGAGCCTGGAGCAGGAACACAGGAAGCTGTCGGCTCAGCTGAAGGATGAGCGAGAGAAAAACAAACACGTGGTGATGTCACTGGTGCATGAATGCAAGCAGCTAGCTGCTCGTGTGGTTGAAGAGAACCAGCGCTTTGAGGAGCTCTCGTCCCGCACTGAGCAGGACAGTCGTTCTGTGGGACGATTAGAGGAAGAATTGGCGTCTGAGCGACGTCGTAGCCAACAGATGGAAGCAGAAATGGAGAAACAGCTGGCTGAGTTTGACACAGAGAGAGAGCAGCTACGTGCCAGGCTTAGCCGCGAGGAGATGCGGGCTGTGGAGCTGCGGGCTGAAAGCGAAAATCTCCGCCAGCAGGTGGAGCAGCTAAGAACTGAGCGATGCAAAGATGCCCCACCACTGCCTTCTGTCACCCCAGCATCTGCCCCAGTTAAACCCAAGACTACGGCATCCGTGGCTGTGGGCACTGAGGCAACAGTCTACAAGACTGCTTCCTCTCAGACAGAGGAAAATGATGCAGCTAAGAAGGTGCCACTATCAATCCCAGTCAAGCCTACAAGTTCTACCTATGCTAGCATGAACCTACCTAAGACTTCCAGTGCTGGACGGGGGCTACACCACGGGAGCTCTCAGGCAGAAAATGGAGGAGAGGGCCAAACGCATCCACATGGCTCACATTCACCTGGTATGTCTGCTACCTTGCCGACTGGGGTCAGTCCCCGTGTCCAGGCGGCCCGATACAAATTCCAACCCTCTGCCTCAGAGCAGGACCAAAATGGAACAGCAAACCAGAGCCCTCCTTCCCGCGATCTGTCCCCCACAAATCGAGACAACTTTGCTGCCAAACAGCAGGCTCGCCACACAGTCACACAGGTTCTCTCCCGCTTCACAAGCCCTCCAGCAGGGGGACCCCCTGCAGCCCTTCGGCCTGGTTTGCCACACTCCACATCTGAGGGAGGACCCTTCACAGGGCGTTTAGGCCACCCCCAGATAGGCCTTAAATCACCAACTGTGGCCCGCATTGACAGGGGTAACCCACCCCCCATCCCACCAAAAAAACCAGGACTGTCCCAGACACCATCCCCTCCACACCCACCAATCAAAGTAGTAGGTGAAGCCAGCAGGTCCCCAGGAACAGGACTGGGGGTGGGCCTTGCCAAATCAACTGCCACCCCTCAGCTTCCTCCAAAGCCCTCCCTAGATTTGGGCGGTACAGTCCCAGCCTTGACTGCGTCACAGGTGGGTGCTTCCTGTACTGGCTGGCCGTGGGGGCAGCAGCCGACAGCAGCATGTGTGGAGTGTCCCCCTGTCACCACCTCCTCCACAGCTACCATTGTCATTAGTTCCTCCATAAACCCATCTAGTCTTCCGTCCCATAGCCCCCAGCACCCGGGCAGCACCCTGGCAGCAGCATCAGGTAAAAGGGTGCTCTGTTCTTCACCCTTACTTTCACTGCTTCTCCTTTCTACTACCCTCCTTTTCCATTCTTGATATGTTCCTCAGTAAGTCCTAGCAGTGGAGGACACAGAACCAAAAGAGGAGTATTCATAATCTCTTAGGGTTACTTGCCGTTGAAACACAGTACTTCAACATAACCTAGATAAGAGCATTTTTACAATTCTTGAGGGAACCTATCTATGTCTGGACAGTTTCTTGACCAAAGCAAATAGATACAAATAGGTCAGGTTGACCCTCTGTTGACGATGCAGGTCTCTAGGGGTCTTTCCTGTAACCCATTCTGAAGCTGATGCCAGAGGCTGCTCTTTCCCGTTTCCCCCTATTGACCTACAGCATGGTTCTGCCTCTCCTGTGTTCCACCACTAACCATTTCCCACAATGTCTTAAACTTACCATTCCACTGTGTCCATGCTGCCATCTGTTTCTTTGTTTGACCTACTGTAAAGGCAGAATGTGTGAATGTGTTGTTCCCTGCATTTTTAAATGTTTCATTCAATGGTTTTTATTGACGTTTCTAGACAACTAACCCAATATAATTGTATTTGTCCTGACTTGCACTTAAATATTTATAAATAGGTCTTTATGCAGTGATTCTGCACAATAGCAATTACGTCTACATCTATATGCCATTGATGTCTTTGTCTGAAAAGTGTAAATTCTTTTCTTAGAGCAGAGGTGTCCAATTCTGCTCCTGTAGTGCCAATGTCCTACAAAGTGTCCTTTCAAACAAACCTGTCTGAAAGTTCGTAGTGATCTTTAAGACCTAGCTAATTCAGGTGTTTTTGAATACGGTTGGAGCTAAACTCTTCAGGACAGTAGCCCTCCAAGAGCATGGTTGGACACCCCTGTGCTAAAATGCTACGCTCTTAAAAGACCATCTTAGATTAGCAGGAATGTCCTTGCTGATCCGGCTGGTTAGTGCTGATTTGGTGTTGGTCTAGCTGGTTGCTGGTCAACAAGTATGGTCTTTCTTGTAAAGTCTTGCTGGTAAAACTAATTAAAAAGCCTGGTGGAAACACCAGTAAAACAACATCCTACACTGGGGACCAACATCAAAGATGCAACGTATGCTGGTCTTTTCAGCAGAGTTCCAAAAGAGCGTTGACAGAGATGTCAGTTAGGTAGAGTCATGCACTGGTCTGTAAGCCAAATAAATGAGACAGCTCCAATTGCAGTTAGATTTTCCCCTTGGAAGCAGTGTCAGAAGCTTTAGAGTTCTCTCATATTTTGAAATACCACCCTGTCTCTGCAGGCCTCTCCATAGCTCTCTGAGAACACCAAAGAAAGACAATTATAACACCATTGAAGGCAGAGCAAGTATTCCAGCAGAGTCTTTTTTCTTCAATGTCACTAGAGACTAATCCACAGGGTAGCTCTGAAAGATGTCGGTAGCTAGCTGTCATCGCTAAATGCTAAAAATTAGCCCTTTTCTCCCTCTTTCTGCAGCCACTCAGCCATGGCAGTTCTCTGAGGCTCCTCTGCTCTCTTTGCCGCCCATTTTAACCCAGAAAAGAGACAATAATCTTATGCTTTCCACTGGACCTTAATGAAACAGCCTATCTCTATCTATCTCTCTCCAAACTCCCTCCACTAACCAAGATAAACATAGAGAATCCTTAGAGACAAAGCTATTTACAAACATGCTTTTGCATTAGCACTCAGATACTTGACTAGTTACATCCACACTGCAAGATGAGTTATTTGAATTCTGTTTTCACATACGGGTGCCAATTTGCCAGTAGTATTCCTGTGCATTGTGCCTTCAAATTTCATCTGTTTCTCTGCTGTAGTTTCCATATTTCTAATGCTGTCTAATTGACATGTCTCTCACAATCAGCACCATGTTTAGAATGTTTCAGTTTGACTGACACAATTTACGATGCGTGACTTTCATTAATGTACCATAAACCGCCTGCTGCCTGATTTGATTTATCCAGTTAAGTTGTCTTTTGTTTGATTTTTGTTTTTAGCCTGACCTAAAAACAGATGAAGTTGACTTTAGCATTTGATAACTGATCTGATTTGTAGGATATAGTGTGTGGATTGCAGATACACTCTCTAGAATAATATTTCCAATGTTGTGTCAAAATGTGTACATCACATAAACATTTAAAACATCCTTTGTTTTAACCAAATTTGGCTTCTCAATTTTAACACAAATTTTGTATGTTCATCTTTCTGGAGGGTAATTTGGATACTGCTAAATACTCACTGCGCCAGTGGCAGTGGCCTTAAATTATTTTTGTATGACAAAAGAGTTGTTCTTCTGGTTAATGTTTTGGTTCAGGGAACACATTTTGACACAACACTAGCACCCTACCTCACTAGTTACTGCTGTTGCTTGAACCCTCCCAGGCTGGTGTCCCTCCATAGTCCCCTCGCTAACCTGTGGTGACCCCGTCCCCCTGGATGACGGGCAAACCCTTCTCCTCCAAGCTGCTTCCCAGGGAAATGTCACTTTATTGTCTATGCTGCTTAACCAAGATCCACTATTGGATATTCATCATCGTCAACATGAATTAACCTCTGCCTTGATCTCTGCTGCTCTTAATGGACACACAGGTACGTGCTGGGGAGATTGGCATTTGTATGCATAGTGCTTTTGTCTTGTGTTGTGTACATATACATATAATAATGTGTTTATGTCTCTTCTATAGACTGCTTAAATCTGCTGCTGATTTCAGGGGCATCTGCTGAAGCTGCCAATGAAACAGGATTTACACCATTACATGCCTCTGCTGTAAATGGTCACCATGGGTGGGTCCTCTGTTCTCCTTTCCCTTGCTGTTGTGGTGTTTTAACGTGACACTTTTGCACATTTAATGGCATTGTTATTAAAATCCATATCAGGTGATCTGATCACAAGACAGACTACAATTTTTGGATATTTTCTCTGAAATGTTAGATTGGACAGCTCTTTTAAAGCCACATGTAACAGGCTTGTTTTAATACCTTTGCTTTGATGCAGTGAATGATTGACTGGTGAGTAGGTGGTACTGTTGTCCAGGATGCATCCTAAACGGATTAGCATTTTAAATGAAATGTTATGTGGTCACATGACTACTGCAACAAGTGGTTTGAGTAATCAACGTTTTGGACCCCTGTTGCATGTGTATTAAGCGCTGCCCGGTTGTGATCAAATCAACAAAATTGGATGGTAGTGCTGGGTGTATATCTAGAAAATGTTGTCTCTGATGTTTCTCTATGCAATGATACCAATCTCAGCTGCTCTTTCATTGGTAGGTGTGTGAAAGCTCTTGTAAAATGCGGAGCTGATTTGGAGAAGGAGTGTTTGCAGGGAAGGACCCCTCTGTACCTGGCCTGTGAACAGGGACATGTGGAGTGTGTGAAAGTCTTGTTAGATGCAGGAGCAGACCGTTCACATGTCACGACTGTGAGTTTTCAGTTCCGCACTGACACCAGTGTCTCTCAAATGTCAATTACATTCTGAGTTCCTAAACACGTTAGGAAATACTGCCCCTCTGTTCATCTCCATGGTTACCTTAACAGTTGAGCGTGGGTACTTCGCATTCTGTGTGTTGTTCAGAATGTAATTACAGTCCCTATTTTAGAAACACTTAATTATGCCCTGGATGGTTTCTCAGTTTGGTCTTATTTAGTGGGCTGAAAAATCCCCAAAATATCCTGTGAAATTCTTTAGGTGGAAATTAAGGTTGTTTTGATTTTATATTTGCTGGTTGGTTCATATTGTGCGTGTTTGTATTTATTTTTTTAGATGTGTTTTTTTGTAAGTATGTGTATATCTGTAGAAAAGTATGTTTGTGTTTTTTTTTTTTTTTTTTTTTTTTTTTTTAATCTTTACACTTGCGCTTAAGTTTTTGTTGTTTTCAGGACAACTGCACAGCTCTGCACGCCGCTGTCAGTTCAGGTCACGTGGGCCCTCTGAAGCTCCTGCTACACCACCCATCACCTGAACCAGACCTGGGTCTCCCTGCATCTACTTCAGACTCCAATCAGGAGCTCCAACACCCTGGCATAACCAAGGCCAGTCACATCCTCAACCACAGTAACCAGGATGGCTGGACTGCTGCCCATATTGCCGCATCCAGGGGCTACAAGGTGACATGTTTGAGTTTGATGCCAAGTACACTGTTTTACACCAGAAAAGAATAGTTAGAAGTGGCTGATAACACATGCTTACATGTTTCCTACTTTACAGAAATGCCTGGAGGTTTTGTGTAACCACAGTCAACAGGACATGGAGAAGAGGGACAAATGCAATCGCACCATACATGATGTTGCCACAGATGACTGCAAAGATCTATTAGAGAACCTGGGTGAGTATAATTTAAGCGATAGAGCTTTGTACAAATGTGATAGTTTGGCAGGTTTAACAACTATGTGATAGTTGGCTTAAGTGACCACAGCCTTAACCTTTAACATTTGCTTTCTGCCCTACTTTAGACTTGTACACAGTGGTTGTACAGGTGTTCATGTGCTCACTGGAGCGTCTTTGCCCTGTGGATCTCCTGGAGGATGGATGCACTGTTGGCAAAGTTACAATTCGCTGCAATACCAGCTGGGAAGAGTTAACAGGAAGCTTGAGTGACCTGCTGACCAATCACCTCCAGCTAATTTGTGGCAGGTGGGAACTGCAGGAAGTTCTGGATAGAGCAGACACTTTGGGCCTCTCTACTAACAGCATGGCCTCAGTGATTATAGGTAATCACATATACATCTTACAGTATAACTAGCAACTTGCCAAGAAATTTAGAATCATTTGTGGGCATTTAACTTGATTATCTTTATAACAAGGGTGCCCAATTCTGTTCCTGGAGATCTACCTACTTGAAGAGTTCAGATCCAACTCTGTTCTAACACGCCTGTCTGTAATTATCAAGTTTTTCTGAAGATCTTAATTAGCTGGTTAATTAGCAGTTGTGTTTGATCGGGGTTGTAGTTGGAACTTGGCAGGAAGGTAGATCTCCAGGAACAGGATTGGGCACCCCTTTTTTGCCAAAAAAAAAAAAGTTTTATTTTTTCTCTATTTGTTTTTATTTTGATGTGAAGTATGCCCTGAACATTTCTTGGTGATATTCACCCCTCGTATTTATTTGTATTTTTATTTTGATGTAAAATATATTTTTTGTGTGAAAATCACCCTTTCACTGGCATGTTTGAATGCACAGTGCAGAAGCAGCCGTGATCGTTTCATGATTGCTTTTAAATGCAACCTGTAGCGTAGAGGGACGTTTGCGATGGCTATTCTCGGATGACCCCGGCCTTATGAACAGCTGCTGCGCTTCCTGAATTGCCCTTGGTTACTGTTCAGTGTACAGTTTTAATTTCCCCACCTCAGCAATTTTAAACTCTTGTTGTCATAGAAGCAAAAAAAAAAAGAGACAACCAAAGTGCCCAATATGTGTTAATATATCTGCCACTAGTATGATTTGTGATCTAAAACTTCTGAATATAGAACTTAATACCACACACACATCTGCACAAATGTGCTATTATTTACTTGTGTAGGCTCTTTAGTAGTTATTCTGACACTAGCTCTAGTGAGCATGAATTTAATGTGACTCTTGTCTTGGGTGTTGTCCAACACCACACTGGGCCAAGTAGGGAAGGACGTGGGACAGGGGGTCTAACTCCGCTTGGCTCGACCCGAGGGTTGTCATGCAGGCCTGCTGAAAATAAACTAGCCTTCTCCAAGTTCTCACCTATCTCTTTCACACCCCTCTGGCCTTCTCCCTGTATCTTTTGTACTCTTTCTCTCACCACTTCTTTTTTTTTTTGTTTACACTCAACTCCCCCTTAAGACAAGATGTTTCCAAACACCAAGAGCAGATGTCAAAATGAAGCGATTTGGCCTACAGAGAGCAACTTGATGAGACTCTACTATTTCAGACAGAAAACATGAGGAGACTTGACAGACAGGAAAGAGAGAGGAGGATAAAAGCTCATTTATCATGGCTCAAAACAGTAGATGAAAACTGCTCCCATGTCAGTAAAGATTACACCATAAGCGGACACATACATCTAGCAAATCTATTCCTCTTTCCTAAATGATTTTCCTTGTTCAGGTGATGCTGTCTGGCTGCCGGGACAGGAACTGGTCCAGTCTCCTTGGGA
Source organism: Semotilus atromaculatus (assembly GCA_031834385.1). NCBI lineage: Eukaryota > Metazoa > Chordata > Actinopteri > Cypriniformes > Leuciscidae > Semotilus > Semotilus atromaculatus. Next base: position 3,809,450 of record JAULUF010000001.1, read on the forward strand.
CCTCATTCGGAAACGCCTGAGTCAACGTATTACCATACATCTTAAAGGTGAGCTTTGCAGTCATTTAATTTAGTCTCTTTTAAACTAAGGCCTGTTTCACACCTCATACATAAGCAGTCCATATTCATTTTGTCACCCATATTCTAGACTCCTAAAAATGTATCACGGTTTTCACAGGAACATTAAGCAGCACAACTGTTTTCAACACTAATAATAATAAGAAATGTTTCTTGAGCACCAAATTAGCATATTAGGGGTCAGTAAGATAAAGTAGTCTCTTCAGCTTGGAAAGACTGCATTTATTTGAAATTCATTCAAAAATATAGTAAAAAATCTGTAGAATATAAATAACATCTTAAATAACTATTTTCTATTTGAATATATTTAAAAATGTTATTTATTCCTGGGTTGGTATAGCTGACTTTTAAGTGAAAACTGGTAATGAACAGAAAGTTCAAAATAACTTCAATAAATGTTCTTTTGCAACAATGTAAATGTCTTTACTGTCACTTTTGATCCGTTCATTTCAAAGTATTAATTTCTTTATTTACATTTTTTTATTTTATCTTACTGACCCTAAACAGTATTGCATTACATGCCATTGCATTCCACATGGTATACCTTGTAAGACATGTTAAAATGTATTTCTTTATGTAGAACACTAAATTAGATTAAAAGTATTGTTCATAGTTATTTAATGTTCATGGTTCATATGTATGCAGCGACTAATGTTAACAAATTGAACCTCATTGTGACGTGTTGCTAGATGTTTTGTAAAATGATTCAATTGTATAAGAGATTATCTTGGTAAAGCAGAAAGTTACACTATGCCTATGATAGAAAGAACCAGCAGATCTCTTGGGTTTCCACACTTAAATGAATAGCCATGCTGTGCTCCCTGTCATCACATGACCATGATGTTTAGCTGGGCTCCAGAATATTCCCTCTCATACAACAGCATGTCAAAACAACTGCGTGAAGTCCTCGCTCAAATCCATTTCACACAGATCTCCTGGTCTCCCATGTCCTCTGTGTGTTGTGCTCTTTGATATACCATGTAGGTTTGATTTATGTCTCATGGCTGCTATAATTTTGCTTTCTGTCAGGCCTGTCAGAGTGCACTCTGGATGAGATGACGTACGACTCCCTGATCCCTCTACAGCTGCTGCAGAACTATGTCCGCCTGGTACGCTGACTCACTCTTTTTGTCAGTTTTTTAGCATGTCTGAGTTACGCTGGATGATCTTTAAAGTTTGGATGAGGAGTGCTGAGAGGGAACAAAGTCCTTATAATACCTTGGGACCAAAACAAAATGCTTTGAGCCTCCACCACCAGTTTGGCACCTTGGGGCAACAGATGCTATTTGTGTTAAGCAGTAACTTAAGACAACAAAGCACCCTCTAAGACACATTTGAGTAATCAAGCCTGCATAAAGGCATGCATAAATAAAATATTTGGCATGGATGATAAAATGAACCTGGTGTAGATGAATAATACATGTGCTATTGTTTTTGTTTGTGGTCAGGTGGAACAGTATCATAATGTCATCTTCCATGGGCTGGAGGGCAGCTTTCAGGAGTATATCGCCAACCAGATCTCTCATTATATCAAGGTAATTATTATCTATTGTCTTAAATATTCATATTGTACATTTCATCCAAAGGGTTTAAAAATGAATAAGTAAATGCATTTTGTTCATTTAATGATTATATGAGACCTAAATCGTATAAGGATATACATAAAAAGTGCAATGAAAATGTATTCAAAAACATACACCACATCAAATGAATAAAAAGGTAATGTAAAGACATTTATAATAGAACTTACCAAAAAAAATTATCATGGTTTCCACACAAATATAAAGCTGCATAAATGTTTTCAACATTGATGATAATAAGATATGTTTCTTGAGCAGCAAATCAGCATATTAGAATGCTTTCTGAAGGATCATGTGACACTGAAGACTGGAGTAAAGATGCTGAAAAATCAGCTTTGCCATTACAGGAATAAATTACATTTTAAAATGTTAAAATATAAAAACAGTTATTTTAAATTGCAATATTATTTCACAATATTACGGTTTTCACTGTGTTTTTGATCAAATAAATGCGTCTTGGTTGGTGAGCATAAGATACTTCTTTTTACCGACCCCAAACTTTTGAACGGTCTTACTTATCTTATTTCCATAATGTAACATATTTTTGAGTAAAATGTTATTCACCAAGAAATAATGTAGGATGGACCGGAAGGTGTATTAATAAAGTAAATAGGGTCCATTTTGATTTCATGTTGACTTAAGAGTTTCACACATGTTTAACTTTTACTTGATGTTTAAACATGCGCTAAATCTCTGAATGTCAGTATGTCTCATGTGCTGTGAACATCCATCTGTACCAGTCATGATGTTTATGATGCACCTGTCGTGTGTGATTGCAGCACAGACAGGAGGCCCAGGGGATTGGCTGTGATGTCATCAGGGTGGAGATAGATGAGAGTCTATCAAAAGAGCACCTGCTGGGAATCTTCATCAACTGTGGTAAGAGCAGAGCTGTGTCGAGGAGTCGCATATCTCAGGTGATGATGTAGGCAAAGTCAAACAAGATCAAATCTTGAATTTCCATTAAGTTTATCATGAAGTGCTCAGAAATGACTATGAGGTTTTATTGTGCAACTGTCTATGATGACTGATGATTTTGGCCTGTACCTTGTAAAAAAAACAACAACATTTTTTAGGTTACAGTGAGACACTTGCAGTGGAAGTGAATGTGGTACATTTGTAAATGTTAAAATACTTCGTTTCAATGGTATAGCCACAAAAGGTGAACAAAATGTCTGTTAGCATGGTTGTGAAAAATCCCTCACTAACCTTTACTCTGTAAAGTTATATCAAATTGTACATATTTGTTGCCATGGCTGTAAAACAACCAACTTTACAGCTCAAATAATATGTTACTTTTAACATAAGAATTAATGTTACTGCTTTTATGAAATTATGAGCTTCAAATTTCTGCTGTTAAATCCTCCAAAAATGGAACCCATTCACTTACATTTTAAGTGCCTCACCATAACCTTGATTTTTGCACAGTTTATTTTGTGGTAATCAGCATTGTACTACAAATGATGTTGTTTGAGGAGTTTAACTTGTATTAAACCCAGAATATTCCTTAAATAATTGCATCTTTGAATATAGTGGTATGTCTGGTATTGATCGATTTGTGTTGTGTATCAGGGTTCCTGGTGTCTTTGCATGAAGGCAGCGCTGGGCGTTGTGTTGTGGTGGTTCTTGAGGGTCTGGAGAGAGCCCACTCTCTCAGCCACATCCTGGGAGACCTGTGCGAACCACTGGAGAACCGAGGATCTGTCTATTCCCTGTCCCTTAATCATGGTGAGATGCATTCATACAGATGTAGCGGAGCTGGAACAGTCAGTGTGCCTGAAATAGCGTTCCGGTTTAACTCTTTTCTCCTCGTGTTGATGGGCAGGTCACAGTGGGCTCTACTATTTCCGTGAAGGGAGTTTTTTGATTGGCACCCTGGCTAAGCCTCGTCTGCAGGGTGCTGAGCTACGATTACAGCAGCACTTCCGCTGGGTTCAGCTGCGCTGGGACACAGAGCCCCTCAATGGCATGCTGGGACGTCATCTCCGCAGAAAGCTCCTCCACAAGGTCAGCCCTGGTTCATTATCTAATGAGCTGGAGGGAAGACCTCCAAAATAGAAATTCAGCTCTAAATTTAGTCAAGATCGTTTAGTACAGTGGTTCTAAACTGGTTTTGGCATGGGACTCACAGTTCCCCATGGTCATGATGCTAAGCAAACTAAGCTAATTTAATTCTCAAAAATGGTTGACATACAGACAGGTACCATCCCTTTTTAAAGCTATTAAATAGCAGCCCCAAACTAGTATAAATACAATTAAGTTGGTATGAGACACCACAATCATTTAAAATAATCAAATAAGTGAAAATAAAGTGGTATTTTGGTAACTACAAAAACTAGAGTTTCCATGGTAAATACACAATACTTACCTGAACTATTAATAAAACATAAGGGCTTTGATCCTGATGAATGCCTGCATGCAAGTTCTTCCCTGCTAACACACGACATACCAGTTACATAATTTATTTGTACATTTTATTAATTTCATGACTTACCAAACGTAACTACGACGTTGCATGCTCGTGGTTTAATTTGCTCTTTCTATATAGTGAAGTGATATATAGCACACACTGAATAGATACTGAATCACAATATTTTTTTTTTCATGGACTCTTTTTTTTTTTTTTTACTGTGTCAGCCTTCACGCACATCTTTCAAAATAAAAGTCTTGCATCAGAAAAACATTTACAATATTTTTTTTTTTTGTATTTCTTTTTGACTACACACTCTGCGACCCACTCAAAACTTGTGACACACCTTTGGGTCGTGACCCACCGGTTGAGAAACTCTGGTTTAGTATATTTAGTGTAGTTTTTTTGTGTTGTAGCGTATGACTGCTGAATTTGTTCATTTTAATATCTAGTTGGGTTAGTTTTAAATCATTTTTTGGAGCACATAATAGTTGCAGTTACAAACAATGGAGACTTTTAAGCATAAAAAAAAGGATTTTTTTAAAGGGAGCTGTCCCTTTAACTGAGATTTTCTGTGTTTCTGCAGACTCAGGGCCAGTGCTGGACATCTGATGATCCCGTACACAAAGCTCTTTCTTGGGTGTGCTCAGTGTGGCACCAGCTCAACGCCTGTCTGTCGCGTCTGGGGACATCAGAGGCCTTGTTGGGACCCTACATCTTCCTCTCCTGCCCTGTGAATCCAGAACAGACCCAGGCCATTCCAAAGTATGTCAATCTAGTGTTGTCACACAATACTGGAATTAATATTAATATATATAATAATAATATTTCTAAGACAATTGTAATACAGCTGCCCTGTAAAATAAAAATAAAAAATATTTCAAAACAAGTAAATGAAGCACAACTGGTACCATGAATCGATACTGCAGAAAATTATTTGTTCAACACTGTCATTTGAGATTTAAACAACTATTCATGTAAATCTTTTTTTGTATTTCCTATGACAGGCAGTGTTTAATGTTAAAATTGGTCCATGTGTCTTTGTGTTTAGGTGGTTAGTGAGGCTTTGGAATGCAGTGATTGTTCCACGGGTCGAGGACGCTGTTATATCTAGAGTAACAGCCAAACGCTCTCCCGCCCAACGACGGTCTCCCAACAGCAAAGGTCTGAGCCCAGGTCAGAGAGCGGTTGTCAAAGCAGCTCTCAATATCCTTCTGAATAAGGCTGTGCTGCAAGGCTGCCCACTGCCCAGACCAGGTACAGCACCAGTGTTGGGGAACAGACTCAATTAAAACATGCGACAAATGTGACTACATTTATCGATAGCTTGACGGTAGCTCAGCTGATTTTAAAATAATAACTTCCTAGGTTGTCTATGAAAGCCAGACTGATTTTTATGTGAATAAATGTGAATATTTTTGCTGGGAAAATAAAAAGGATGTTATGTTTAAACACGCTCCCGAGAGCCTCTCTTCCATTATGAGACACATGAAACGATGCTTATACAATGTTCAGGATAATGCCGAAAAGAGCCATTCTGTACTGCAATGTCAATTTGTCTTGGAAAGAAAAGGGATTCATTCAAACCATAGTCTCACAGATTATTCTATCTATATAATATCATTACACAGTTATGATAGATTGATTATAAAGTATATTTGAGACTATAGACTATATAGATCTGATATACTGATATACCTGATATATCTGATATACTCAAATATACTTTATAATCAAACTATCATAACTGTGTAATTTTAATTACCTCATCCATTGACATGATGCCAGTGAATTGCAGAGCTGGTGCAAACATATCCATATCGCTATGATCAGATGCTTTCTTAACTGCTGTTTTCTCACCGCTGTCATTTTAGTTGTTTATTTTGTTACTTAGAGGAAAGCGCCCAGAACATATTTAAATATTCATCATAATGTCGCTCTCAGCAGCGTGGACGATGGCGGGATGTTCGTTATCAGTATATCTCTGTACTTCCAACTACTTTTTCCTTATATGTGAAGAATAAAAGAAAAAAGAACTTCGCCACGAGTATATTGGGGGCTGTTAGAGTGCAAACACAAGCAATAAGTTGATGCCTCCAATTCACTTAATGGCCACCGGTGTCGCTAATAACAAGGGTTTTTGAATTCTACAAATAGCACCTTTAAATCTTTCAGTTCAGTATTGGTGCTCACGTAAAACATATTTTACTTTTTTGTTTTGTTTGTGTGGTTAGAGATTGACAGGCTTTTACCAGAGTTCCAGGGAGGATGTTTCCCTCTTTCCACCATTGGCTCTGCCTACAGGAAAGGGGGCCGAAAAGGACGTGATAATGGCGCTTGGAGACGAGCCAATACCAGTCCGCGGAAGAAAGGAAGCCCCGCCTCTGGGAGGAGCTCTAGCTGTTCCTTAAGAGAAGGTGAGGTGTAAAGCCCCGTTCACACCGCCAGCGACACACAGCGACAAAGCGACAAGATCCCATTAATTTCAATGGAGCGCTGGCGACATCCGGCGACACGAGCGACAGTGACCGTTGGCGACAGAATGTGGGCGTGTCAAGCGACAAGAGACAAGCGACAAAAGTTGAGAATTTTCAACTTTATGCAAATGAGAAGCGATTTTCGCGAGCGACAACCAATAGGAAAGAAGACTTTCAGTGGAGCTCACGTCACCGTCTCGAGTGCAGGCAAGACAGAGAGAGTTCGAGGACGATTTCACCGTTTTATATGATTTGACTGTAACCAACCACATACATGGATAATAAAATATTGCATGGAAAAGAAACTGTCAACAGTCTCAGTGAGTTTAATTCATACATTTAACGTTATAGTTCGAGTGTAGTAATTTTATGATGCACGTTTAGCACTGCTGCAGTTCATTTTACAATTTCCCCTGCATTACGTTGACTATTAGGCACAAGAATGACTTTTTTTATAATTTGTGACAGTATGAGTGAGTTTAATTTGTTCATTAATCGATCGTTGATCTAGTGAATTATTTAATCCACTGAACACTGCTGTGGTAATATAAAAACACTCTCCCAACAGCATACGGATTCTTTTTAGCCTTAAAAGTAATTTATTCCCAGTCAAATTACAATTATATAGTTGTATATATCACTTGTGAGTGATGGTCTTTTGTATAGATATGGCCAGACGTGCAGTCTACCAATAACATCAGAGCGACAGCACTACACGCCCACAAGCGACATCACAGTACAGAGCCTAGCGACACACAGCGACAAAGTCGCTGGCGGTGTGAACGGGGCTTAACTGATGGCTTTGATTTTGCAGTAAATGCACCTCAGCTACAGAAGCAAACTGCTTTTAACTTTTTGTCTCCATAAAATTGTCTAAATAATTCATAATCTTTTATTCTTGTAATATAGGATCTCTAGCCAATTCAAGCACTCACCCACTGACAAATGTCCATCATGCAAGGTTGGTTTCCTATGTGTGTGCATATGTTAGTGCTACCAGCAGATGGCAGTGTTACTCAATGTTTCTGTGTGGATGTTCCTGCAGACTCAGTGATGGAGTTGCTGTGGGTCTTTCTCTCTACTCTGATGATGAGACGGATCTCATCAGAGAACTCCAGACCATGTGCTCTAGCAAATCTGAGCCAGACATAAGCAAGGTAATAGACATGAATATGCACTGTTCTAAAGTTTGGGCTCTGTACGTTTTTTAACATTTAAAAAAAAAAGATGTTATTTTTGTTCACCAACGCAGAATTTATTTGATCAAAAGTACATTTTTTATTCCTGTGATGGGAAAGTAACATTTTTATCATCATTACTCCAGTCTTCAGTGTCACATGATCCTTCAGAAATCATTCTAATGTGCTGATTTGGTGCTTAAGAAACATTTCTTATTATCATTGTTGAGAACAGTTTTTTCAGGATTCTTTGATGAATAGAAAGTTTAAAAAAAAAAACTAAATTTACTTGCATTAATAATAGTTCATATAAATAATCCATTTACGTTTTGAGAATAAAGTGGGGGGAGAAAAAATCCAACTGACTTGCATTAATGGGATCGTTCATCCAAAAACGAAAATTTACATTTACTCACCTTTATGTTGTTCCAAACCTTCTAGTCTAAGTTTTAGTCTGTTTACTACAAAAAACTCAGCTTGTGTTCCTCTCAGAGACTTTCTGTTCAAGCTAAACAGTCTGGCAGAGTAAAGCACATGGCCTTGCAGTTTCTAGGAATTGACAAGCTGTTTTCATTTCCTCTTTTACCTGGTACAGATTGCTCTCTTTAAAGAGGACTTCATCATGCTTCCAGACTCGAGTCCGCCCACTCCTCAGATGAGTGATGGTGAGGTCACGGAGTCCCAAACACTCCCTGTTACAACAGAGAGTGCAGTGGATATGACCTATCCTCCACCACAGAAGGCAAGCCTTTGATAAAACACCATGGCTCTGTTCCAAAGCCTACTGAGACACCTACAGGTAGCGTTCTTCCAAGGCATTGTCCTAACTGTCACGGAACCTAATAAATAACCAGTTTGGACACTCTACATAGTGCACAGATAAGGACATTTTACACTGCGCTTATTCTAAACCCTGCTTTTAACTCCGGGTAAAGGAACTTTTCACATTTTTTAGAACTTGAGCACCGTGTTTTTAGAACGCTGTGTCATGTGTTCTATATTTATCTGTTGCTTTTAAGTGGGTTAAGTTATTTGCAGGGCTTCGTGGGATTGTAGTTTTTTCCCTCATTTAAGCTGTTAAGTACTGTCTTTTACCTTTTTCTTTTTGTCCCGAGTTTCAAATACTTTTTATATTGTGATTCACCTCATAGCAAGTTGATTTGTTTATGGCTTCTAACTCTTTAAAGGGGTAGGTCACAATATTTGTGTTTCTGTCCCTCCATTGACAGCTACGCAACTACCACTTTGACACTTTTGAGATTTGAGATTGTGAAACTAATCCTTGTGAATGGACCGGTTTAGTACAAATTTTCTGAAAAGACTCGATCGCTTTACATGATGAACAGATTGAATTTAGGCTTGTATTCACATATAAACATTGATCAAACAGAAGCGCAACCGTACTTGCTTGACGCGCGAGAACAAACCTCATTGATTACATCTTGCGTAAGCTCAAATGTGCTGCGTAACACGAGAATGAACCAGTTAGCCATCTTGGATTTAAATGCCTCTGTAGTTCGCTTGCTAGTTTTTGGAACAAAGCACAATCGGAAGTACATTCTTTCTTTTATTTTTGTTCAAATAGTTGTTTATTTGTGTATTTCTGTGTCTCTGAAAAAAGACTGACGGTGGTCACTCTTCTCCTCGGCGAGTGACGAGGCCCAGGTCGCATCTGCCCGTTCCCAGCAGCAGAGGAGCTCAGCAGGTGAACACCACCACCAGCAGCAGCAGCAGCAACAGCATCAGCAACACTAGCAGAGCTTCCACGAGCAGCAGAGCAAGGCAGCTTCTGCCCCACAACAACACAAACAACTTCTCACAAGACCACATCTGGTTCCTGGACCCCAACTGTAATGAAAACTACAGTAACCATGGATAGACACCTCCCACTGCCCTCCCCTTGCCCTCAGTCTGTTATTGCCCTCTATTTTGTGAAGTTAGGTTACTGGCAGCATTTAAGTATTTGTACATGTTGTCCATACTTGTTACAATATATTACATTGTGTACTCTTGGGACCATAGTTTTAATATATTCAACTGTTTAAGTAAAGAACTTTGAGGAAAAAAAGAAAGATAAACTAACAGGAGAAAGACTGCTTGAAAACTTTACAATTTGCCTTTTAGGTCAAATGTTTTGGATCAAAGTAAGAGCTGGTAGTCTTTTTGCTCTTTAGTATTTTCAATCAATCGTGTTTTATCATTAAATAAGTGAAAGGTGAGTTTTTAAAACTGTCGAAATCAGGGTTTTACCAAATATGTGTAAATAATAACTGGGAACTTAAATGTTGTATAGATTAGTATGTGTGCGTGCGTGCGTGCGTGTGTGTGAACGCTTGTACATTGGAGGACTTTTGAAGGGAATATGAAAACTGTATATATTGTTTGTAATATTAAATTTTGGTTCATAGTTTTTCACTTGTTTCCAAACAAACTGAATGTGGCAATAAGTACCGCCATTGCGAGCACGGGATATTTTGTTTTTGTTCGTTAAGCCATAATTAGTATTTTCAATTACTCATGCGTGCTCAGTGACTGGCTTGAACTTTGACCCCACCCTTGTGTGAAACCCAACTATGAAATTGGAAGCGGCGCGCATTAACTTTCGTTTGTCTTCTGTATTGAACGTTTAGGATAAACAAGTATTCTTTTAAAGTCCGTATTGTTCATATGTACAGAAGAGATTATAGTTGACCTCTGATGTTTAACTGTATTATAGTTGTCGGATGAGGTTCAGAGAAATCGTCCTGTTTCCTCCAAGCACAACAATTAAAAATGCACTATCCTAGACATCGGCTCTTGGGTTTTCTTTCTCCACACAGCTAATGCTAACATTGTGTATGTTTAAAACCAAATCATTCAGCCTCTCCCCTGAAACTTCCCACTATAACACAAGTTGGCGTTACACAGAAAAAAGAGAAATGTAGTCTTGAAAAATATATTTGTTTCACAGAAAAGTCCTAGATATATATTTACAAGTTAAAATAATCACTGTTTTTGCTTGTGCCTTTCTGAGTTCCATGACAGGCCTAAGAAATGAGAAAACAGAGGAATTGTTTTGCCATTTACATGATTCATATGATCCCATTTTGCTGCACATGTGGTCTCACTATAATTTAATAAATTAAACATTCAGAGAGAAATAAGAAAAGAATACATCTGATATGATCAAAGAAAGAACAGAGATGAATCACAAAAGTTGCATTATATTTCTTACAGTGTGTTCCATTATTCCCGGCCTCACAATGTCCCGTTGTGAGAGGTTATTGAGTACCTCCTGTGACATTAAGGAAGAATACATATCTTTTTCATAACAAATGTCAGATGTGTTCTGAAGGTAGATCATCCAATATAATGTACCATTTGGAGACCTTTAGAAAGCATGCTGGGGAAGCGTCCGTATGAAGTCCAGTTTGAGATGTTCAGAGGCGAGTGTCTTGGATATTGTCCTCTGCCTCCTCCTGTAGAGTCTGCGTAACAGAGCTTAGTTTGGATTGAGGAGTGCGCATGCTAGAATTCCGGCGAGGGAAGATTTTGAGGCGCTCGGCTGGACTTATGGCCTGCTTTAGATGACTGGTCTCATTCAACAGCTTCTGGATGGAATCGTAGGTCTTCACCTGACCCTTGTCCATCATCTGCAACAGAGATCGAAGACAAACTTTTAAAAATCGTTTTTTTTTTTTTAACCAAGTCTCTTATGCTCACCAAGGCTGCATTTATTTGATCAAATCTACAGTAAAAACGGTAATATTGTGAAATATTATTACAATATAAAATAACCCTTTTCTGTTATAATATATTTTTAAATGTAATATATTCCTGAGCTGGCAAATCCACCAGTCTTCAGTGTCACATGATCCTTCAGAAATCAATCTAATATGCTGATTTGCCGCGCAAGAAAGATTTCTATTATTATTAATGTTGAAAACAGTTGTGCTGCTTAATATTTTTAGAAAGTGTTATAGCCTATATATACAGGATTCTTTGATGAACAATGTTCAAAGGAACTGCATTTATTTGAAATAAAAAATATTTTGTAACATAAATGTTTTACCGGCTTTTGATCCGTTAAATTCATCTTTGCTGAATAAAAGTATTAATTTTTTTTTAAATAAATCTTACTGATCCCAAAATGTTGAGCGGTAGTGTATGTTCACATTTTTTAAATACCACAGATAAATTGCCCCTACTGCCTGACAGAAATTACTGTAAATGTAATAAGCGCTCATTATTTTTGCTATTGTTAGGTATTGCTAGTGGCGCAAAAGATGCCTACAATTGTTTTAAAGGGAGGGAAGACAATTTGTTTTATAAACACTTTGTGTATACTGGTTGAAACTCTCTTCACATCCTGATAGCAATCGTAGTTATGAGAACCCGGAGTCAAGTCCTCAGACTTGGATTTATGCTTTTCTATGTCAACACAATCAGCGCTGAAATGAATATGCAGCAGTCAGGTGGTACAACTGGAGCTCTGTAGGTTGTTAAGTTCATTATTATTGTAATGTTATGTGCTTTGAGACATGAGGTAATTTAATGCCGTCTCTTGTCTCGTAACACTTTGCAGAATCTACTATGTGTTCATGATGTGTTTTGAAGGAGGCATGGCTTTAGAGAGCTCAGAAGGGAGGGTGGGATCTTATGATTTCAAAGCTAGCTTGATATTGCTAGCCGCTCCAAAATTGCCTACCTTTAGGTTTTACCTTTTTGTCACCAGTAAAAATGTGAATAATGGTTAAAAAAGGAAATATGACATTTAATTTGTAGAATGAGGTAGTGCAAAAGCTTTACCAAGAAAGACTGGCACTCGAGCAGTGGTTCCACTTTGTGCTCGGACAGTAATATAGTGCATGTAGAAAAAGACTGTCGCAATGTCTTCTTCAACACCTTTACTGTTCTGAAACCAAAGACAGCACAGCTACCATTTATTCATCAAGACATGAATTTATTGTACTTTGTATTAAGCCAGTGGTGTTATCCGTGGAACAGGTAGTGTGGTGTTGTTGGGACTCACATTGGATCGAGATGGGCACTAGGCTCATCCAGGAGGAGGATCCGGGCTCCGCTGAGGATGGAGCGAGCCAGGCATATGAGCTGTTTGTGGCCGTTACTCAGTACATAACCTCCGTATTCCAGCTGGAAGTCCAGTTTGTCTGGAAACTGTTCAATCAGTGTCTTGAGACCGACCTTCACACACAAACACAGAAATAACTGCTCACTGAAGCCTTCCAGCAAATTGCATTTACAAGAAAGGAAAAGGACATACTTGCAGTTCATTAAGGAATACTATGTTGATCTTAAATAATACTCATACTGTATGTTCACTAAGATATTACAACTAGCATTCACCCTATTATAGACCCAATGTCTATGATAAAGTACGGTTCGGGTTACTTGACTTTAACCCTGTTCCCTGAAACGAGATGCTGCGCTGCTTAGCACATTGGGAACATCTTTAATCCTGACCAGCTGTGAATATTGTGTGAAAACACGTCAATAGAATTGACCCGGAGGTAATATAGCCTCGGTCTATGACGCCATCGGTAATATAGCCTCGGTCTATGACATCATCGGCGCGCATCCGTGACACAAGAGTATAGATAGATGAGCCACAGGTGCATCGTCAGGATAATTTTTTCTGAAGAGTAGTCCTGTGACATCATCAGCACGGCAAAGTAGCGCAGCATCTCGTTCCGCTTTTTCAAGGAACAGGGTTACAGTCAAGTAACCCGAACCGTTCCCTTTCAAAAGCTACAATCGATGCTGCGCTGCTTAGCGCATTGGGAACGAGAATACCCACGCCGCCATTCTTGAAGGTGTCTAGACCCTTACGGTTGTGCAGGTGTGCTCACAAGAAGGCCCTAGACACTAGCTTGTGATGTCGACTCAAGGACATGAGAGCGGCATGAACATCCAAACTATTCCCATTCCCCTTGAACTGGACGACCCCTTAAGACCGCTCCCCAAACCGTCAGGGAGGCGTCTGTCATTAACAATCTGTGTGCGCCCCTAGACCGGGACCCAAGGCGAGGAACCGGGGTCTGAGCCACATAGATAGTGTACGAAGCCCACGGCGCATCACTTTTATTTGCCTTTGAGGATTGGCCCTTGGATGAAATCCCCTGGCATTGTGATCGAATCCCAAACGATCCTGAGATAAGTCGTTCTCTGGGCAGGAGAAAGAATGCTTTTCTTGCCGTTGAGTCTCAACCCTAGAGAAAGTAGATAAGCTAACACGATGTCTCTGTGTTGAAGCGCCCTCTCTTGCGATTGTGCCAGTATTAACCAGTCGTTGATGTAATTCAAAATGCGAATGCCCTGGAGTCGTAATTGAGCCAGTGCTGCATCCATGCATTTTGCAACGTGAGGGGTGATAAGGCTAGGCCAAATGGAAGAACCCGAAATTGGTATGCTTTGCCCCCGAAAGCGAACCTCAGGAACTTCCTGTGTTGTGGCAATATTTGGGAGCATGGAGGAACACAACGCTTACTCTGCTGTTGACTCATTTTGTTTTCTTTTTTGACTTTCTAAACTAACTTCTAACAAAGATCTGAGACAGATATAGTGAGAGAGAGATAGTTTTTGATGCACACATGCACAGAGTGATCTGAAGAAAAAAGATATTGACGATGCACCTGTGGCCTATCTGTTTATAGCCTCGCGTCGTGGGTGCGCCGATGACGTCATCGACCTCCGGGTCTGTATTACCTCCGGGTCAATTCTATTGACGTGTTTTCACACAATATTCACAGCTGGTCACGATTAAAGACGTGCCCAATGCGCTAAGCAGCACAGCATCGATTGTAGCTTTTGAAAGGGAACAATGATTTTTGATGACTAAAAATAAAAATGACAATGAATTAAAATATTGTTTTCATTTAAAAATAAAATCCATACATGTTAAAACTAAATAAGGAAAAAGGTGTGTAATTTCTGGGCCCGAAATGAGAACATTTGGAGGTTAAGCATGTAATCGCTGGTTCATAAAAAAGTCTTGAGCTTTTTCTCGATGGACAAACCAACTGACCTCATGTTTTGCTTTTGAAAAGGTCACTTATATTTATAAACAATAAATAGGAAACCTCAAACACCCAAGAAATTGATAGGTGCATAAGATGATAACTAATTAGAGAAGAAAAATAATCCTACACACTACCACAGCTTGCAAAACATGCAATATATTTAATGCAATGTTTCAGGCAGACCTTCGTCAAGCATTAGGAAATGTTTTTTTGTGGCTGATGAAGATCAGTTGACTGAAATGTTCTGCTAAATACAATGCATTTATTTTAGTAAAAGAAAAAAAAATCATTCTCATCACTTCTTGGGAAACCTTGATAGTGATTCTTTTATAAAATAAAATTGTTAGATAATGAAAGTGTATAGCTAGTTAAGAAAGTTTTTTTTATTTGCATTTTGAGTTTATTGTAATCGTTTTTATTTTACGTTTAATTAACTTATTTTATTGTGGGTAACACTTTAAAATAAGGTCTAATTTATTAACATTACTTAATGCATTCATTAACATGAACTAATTGAACAATATATTCTTTACAACATCTATTAATCTGTTGATATTAGTTAATAAAATACAATTGTTCGTTGTTTATTCATGTTAGTTCACTATGCATTAACTGATGTTAACAGATTATTGTTGTTTAATGTAGATGATCGCATTCTTTTACATATGCATATGATTGCATATGATATTGCTTGTTTCTGCATCTTCTTCGCATGTGTTGTGATCAGAAGATTCGGTACTCTTTCAGAAGATGCCAAATAGTGTCCCCTACCGCATAACAGTGAAAGACAGAAAATTCCGTAAATGGCAGGGAAAGAGTTAAATGCTCAATGGCAAATAAAGCGTTGCCATAGTAAAGGCATGAAAGACAATGCTTTTCCAGTTTCTTTGAATAACTCTAGAAAGAAAGGGTAATCAAACCACTTGACCTCACAGTCATTGATCATTTACCCTGGACCCCTGCGGCAAAGACACCCACCTCCTCTGTGACCCGCCACAGCTCCTCATCACTATGGCAGCCATAAGGGTCTAGGTTCATGCGGAATGGTCCCGTGAAGATGAAGACTTTCTGTGGTGGTTTAGGAGGAGACATTTATAAAAATACAACTTTAAAAGTTATCAAGAGAGAGGAAGAAAGCTGTTCCCAGAACTGCTGTTACCTGAGGCACCACGCCAAAGCCTTTTCTCCACTTCTGAAGAGGAATTTTGTTCCAGTTGACCCCGTCAATGGAGATATCTCCATCTGTGTAAACCAGCTTCAGAAGAGCATTGAACAGAGAACTCTTCCCAGAACCTGTTCGGCCCAAAATGCCCACCTGAAAAAGAGCACATGATCAATCTGACCAGTGTTGCCAAGTCCACAGTTTTCCCTCTGAATTGGGCTACTTTTACACTGTTGCACCGGGTAGTTTTTGTCTATCCGATAGTCCAATGCTATGGAAATACAGGAGTGCATCTTTAGAAATGCATGTAACACATTCTATCATAATGGATGCTTGTGCTAATGCCTTTCCCACATGGATTTCTTACAATATACATCACAAAACTCACAGAAACTGGTGCACAAAATCTTACCGATGAATAGAAAGTTCAAAAGAACAGCATTGATCTGAAATGGAAAGCTTTTGTAACATTAATCACTACCATTCAAAAGTTTGGGGTCAGTAAAAATTTATTTTTTATTTTTGGGGGAAAGAAATTAGAAAATACTTTTATTCATCAGATGAGTTAAATTGATCAAAAGTTATACAGTAAAGACATTTATAATGTTAGAAAAGATTATATTTTAAATAAATGCTGTTCTTTTGAACTTTCTATTCATCAAAGAATCCTGAAATAAAAATTTAAAAAACTGTTTTCAACATGGATAATAATCATAAATGTTTCTTGAGCATCATATTATAATAATTTCATATTATAATAATAAAAAAAATGTGACATTGAAGACTGGAGTAATGATGCTGTAAATTCAGCTTTGATCACAGGAATAAATTACACTTCACTATATTTTCACATAGAAAACCGCTGTTTTAAATTGTAATAATATTTCACAATATTACTGTTTTTTTTTTTTTTTTTTATCAAATAATTGCAGCCTTGGTGAGCAGAAGAGACTTCTTTTAAAAATATAAAAAATCTTACCGATCTTAAACTTTTGACCGGTAGTGTATATATTATAGATTTTGAAAAACATAAAACTAAGCAATTTTATGGCTACAAATTCTAGATTATTTATAGGCCACTAATCAAATAAGCAAATTTGTGTCACTGAATTTCTGAACTCCCTTTATACTTTATAATTTGTAAAAAAAAAATTTAAAAAATGCATTAATTAGACTAAAAAAAAACAAAAAACATTTTCACTAGTAGTCTTTGACTTTTTAGACCCTAATGCAAAATTCAAGCTTTATCCCATTGTAATGTGTTGCTGTGAGACAACACTGTTCCAAATTGCCCCGTTTGAAGAAAACTTAGCTTGTTAGCATTTATTTTAGTAACCTTTAAAGAGGAGTTTAAATCTGGGAATTGCTTGTACGTACCCTCTGTCCACCCTCCGCAGTGAAGGAGAGGTTCTTAAGGACAGCGTGACCCGCTTCTGTGTATTTGACTGTTAAATTCCGCACATCGATCTGACCACGGTTAGGCCAGCTTGAGTCAGCCTGTGCATTAGCGTTTTCGATAATCAGATCCGAGCCTTTGCCTTTGTCTGGTTTGGGTGTCTCAGACGGTAGGTCGATGAACTTAAACACCCGGTCAACAGAACGCATCTGGAGGAAGAAGGATTAGAAGAGCTATGATGTAATCAGGTCCACCCAGGTCCAAGCTGCATGTGGTTTGTTTAGCCATTAAATGATGCTTAGCCTCTGTGTTTGCGTGTGCTTGGGAAGGCAGGATGGGTGTGCAAACAGTTACACCATGTGGCAAAAATAAAGAGCCACTTCTGTATATGTGTATCAGTATGATTGTAACTAGTCTCCTGATAGGGTCATAGTGAAGGAAAACAAAATGTCCTGCACCTTGATAAGCCTGTCAGTGTTGCTTAAACTCAATCAGGCATTATTTTCAACAGTATTACAGAACAGGACAATTTCTACAGTGGAGGAAAACTAAAAGGCACGTACCATTCCATCTACCGCAATGCTGGTGGCGACACACCACTGGAACGTGCCTAGAATGAGCATTGCCAGGCATATGATGATACCAATCTCACCCGGTTTATCCTCTGTGGAGTAACGCACATGCATTAACATGCACCAACAAGCAAGTATAAACATCAAGCGCAGGGGTGCTCACAATGACCTCACTTCTACACTTCAAAGGCATTTTCCAAGCACTGTTCACAATTATCTCTTTATACAACCAATTGTCTGTAAAACCCACTAAATCAAGCATTCATTGGCTTTTTGGACCCACCGAGAACCATCAAATAAACAGTGGCATCCGCATCACTCAACATGCTCTACTGCTTGCTTGGTTCAGTCTCACATATCTTGCCTAGATACAGACGGAAGAGCGCTCTTACGGTTGGTTCCTACCGCAATCCAGGCGACCAACGTGAAAAAGAACACGAAGATGATGTCGGCGCGGAACAGAAACCATCGTAGGGTCGACAGGTAGAGGAACCAGGTGGCTGTGTGGGTGTTGAGGGTCTTGTGGAACAGGTTCTCAAAGTAAGCCTGTCGCTCAAAGGCCCTGATTGTCCACAAACCCTTCAGCGAGATGATAAGGTGGGAGAAGATGGGGCTCCGAGCTGTGAAGAGAGAAGAATATAACATGTCAACCATGTACATTAATTTAATTACAAGTCTTCTGAAGAACTACGATGTGTCGCTCGGTGCAAATCTTGTCCTCCACAATGCTCAAATAAAACCTAATTTTGGTGTATGGGCCATTTTTATGATGACTTTTTGTCATTTTGGAGATTGACAAAAGACTGTTAGAATGATAGCAATGATTTCTGATTTTAAAAAGTATTCAAATAAAAAAGTTTTAAATTGTAATATTATTTCACAATGTGCTGGGGGTTTTTTTTTTCAAAATAAACGAAATCTCGGATAACACAAGAGACTTATTTTAAAAACATTGCAAAAATCTTACCGGCCCCAAATCTTTTAACCGCATGTAATTTAATTGAATGAAAATAATGTGTTTTTCCACCCCGTTCCACCTCGTTTTTTTTTTGTTTCTTGTTAAAAATTTCAGTATAATATGTTACTACTGAGATGCAAGTATGTTTCTAATTAAATCCATTACAATACATGGGTTACTATTTCAACTAATTTTAATGATACTTTCATTTTAAATTTTTTTATTATAGAAATTCTACATCCTGTTTACAACCTCAATTCATATTCATTTAAAAAGCTTTCTCAATTCAATTCTAAATACTTAATGGTTTAGAACGGATCAGAATTTTGGTTTTTTTTTTTTTGTCAACTACTCCTTTGACTGTCAATCTCAAGCGCTTAAAGTATTTCGACATCATCTACTTTATGCCACACCAATAGCAGAAGGCATCAGGAAGAGGAAGGAAGAAATAAAAGTCTCGCCCTCTGTCCTTTGGCCTCTAGGTGCCCTCATGAACAAAATGAACTAATCCACAAGTTCAGCTACCCACGATTTTACTAAATAATTTTTCTCATTCATGTCGGCTTTCCTGGCAGCATTCCTTTCCCTTTCTATAGGCAAAACAATGCCTATAGCTCCTCTTGTCTGAAAAACAATAGAGTTGAGCAGTTTTCTGGGATCCCCGCCATGAAGCTTGTTGCTCATCACTTGTGCACTATGAGTGAATGATATCAGGATAGCAGCAGAGGAAATCCCTGGTCGGGTTTTTGCCAGCCCAGTATTACAAAGTACGGAAAGCCCTAGTTGCTTTCTCTCTGGGCCTGGACAGACTGACAGTGGGAAGAGTGTCGACAATTGAGCTACAGAGAGACCAACAGAAAAGGTTTGCCTTATTCAGATATATAGCTGATTGGTTGAGAGACCAAGCTCTGACCTCCCGCCCATGTCACTTCCTCTGAGATATCCTCTCCCTTTCTGGTTAACTCATCCATCCTCTGCTCCTCCCCTGTTTTCGGACCTAGCACTGACCTCCCATCAGGGCCCTGTCAAACTAGCCCTCTCGTCCCTGGCAACAAGCCACACGCCAGCATGCAGAGTGCGTCAGGAATCCCTTTGCCAACTGCAAAGACGTATCTAACAACTGCATGCAAAGAATGCACACACTATCTGGCCTTACCTTCTGTCTCCAGCTGTTTAAGCTGCTGACCCGTACGGAGAAAGTACTTCCTCAACACAATGAAAATAATGGCCAGGGGAGTAGCCGCAAGGAATATGTACGGCCGCACGATGGACACCACAAGAATACATCCAACCACCACCAAAGTCAACTGTTGGAAGAAAAGCAAAAAAAAAAGCAGAAATTAATACTTTTATTCAGCAAGGATGCACTAAATTGATCAAAAGTGAAAGTAAGGACATTTCTCAGTTGTCATATATATATATTACATAGCACAATGTTTTCAACATTGATAGTAATAAGAAATGTTTCTTGAGCACCAAATCAGCATATTATAACGTTTTCTGAAGAATCCAAGACTGGAGTAATGATGCTGAAAATTTAGCTTTGCCATCACAGGAATAAATGACTTTTTAGAATATATTAAAATATAAATATTTAATAATATTCCACAATACCACTGTACTTTTTACTGTATTTTTTATTTGATTATGATTGATTTATCACATTTGTCTACACAGAAGTTTCAAACCTCTTCTGTATTGAAAGACAGTGTTGGCAATATTGGCCCAAAAAGCATAAATGTGTGTTAGAAATCACTGAAAAGCCTGTAGGAAAACATTCTAGTCAATTTGACAGACTATTTTGGAGCATGTTATGGTTTGGGACATAGTGTTCTAGTATGCTATATAGTACTGATAGAGTGTGGGAATTCATCAGAGTTGAAACCAGTGTTGTCAAGGCCAGGGTTACACCCAGAGGACCCGCTCCGGAATACAATTGGGCTAATTATGATTAGCAATTGGGTGGGTTTTGATTTGCAGACCTGGCAACCCTGGTTGAAACTGAACTCTGCTACAGAATGGTAGATCTCCAAAAGCAAGACTGAGCAACCCTACACTAAACAGGACCTCATCTACCCATCAATTAAATGCTTTGTTTTGACTAAAGAATTCACAAACCTGGACAAAGTCAAACATGAGGAGAGGAAGCATGTCATCTATTGTGGCCATGTCCTTGGTGAACCTATTCATGATTCGGCCTGCAAAAAAATGATTAAGTCAGAAACTGGGCCTGTGGAAATAAGATTTACTTTACTTATTTCAGCCTTACATAACACTGACCTGTCTTCATAGTATTGAGCACAGACATGGGTGCACTGAGAACAGCACGTAGCATCTTCTGGTGCAGTTTCTTGGAGATTGTGATCATAGTGTGCACAAATGGAAGACCCCGGAAAAATCCCATTGCGAGGAGGCTCTCTGATGTGGCCACGTAGATGTAGAGAATGTAATAGCTGCTTGTCGGGGTCACAATGACTGCAGAGTTTTTTACAGGTGAAGACATGTTGGAGTACTTTGTCATATTTGGCTCAGACCTTTTATTCTCTTCTATCCAAAGTTCACTGCAACAAAATAGTTCAAATGCAGTATTTTGTGGATTGATTTAAATGAAACACTGAAGAATGCTTGACAACTACAAAGATTAGTTTTGCCTGGAAGAACAGTTAACTGAGATCGAGGAATTGAAAAACACTTACTCAGTTATCAGAAAAATCCCTGCTACAGATCCTGCAACCTAAAACACATAAGAAATCATTAAGATTAGCAAATCTAGATGTACACGTCTGTTCAGAAGTTTGGGGTAAGATTTCTTCTTCTTTTTTTTAAAGAGATTTCTTATGCTCACCAATGCTGCATTTTTAATCAAACATACAGCAGTAACAGCAATATTTAATTTTTTTTTAATAAATGACTTTATTCCTTTGATGGCAAAGCTGAATTTTCAGCATCATTACTCGAGTCTTCAGTCACATGATACGCTATCATTCTACTACGCTGATTCGGTGCTCAATTTTTTTCTTCATTATTATCAATGTTCCGTGATCCACTTTTTACAGGATACTTAGATGAATAGAAAGTTCAGAAGAACAGCATTTGTTTGAAATAAAAATGTTTTGTAACAAAGTAAAAGTCTTTACTTTCACTTTTGATTAATTCATTGCATCTTAATATTAACATTAAGTATTCATCTATTTAAAAAATCCTTAATGACCTTATTTTTCTTGGTCCTAAAGACCTTAAAATGTATGTGTTTATGTATGTGATTAGGAAACACGTCAACAATATTCATATGTAATGCAGCACACGCCAGTACACACACAGTAGACAATACATAAAGATAAACACAGAAAATATTCAGATTACCTCAACTGTAGCAACAATGAGGATGAAGATCAGAACATAAAGAAGACTTTTATTATTTGACACATATCTGACATATGTGTTCCACTTTGTCGTTTCAAATTCCTCCTCTATTTCATCTATTTCATCAGCTAAACATGCCTGCAAAGAGAAGCGAATCAGACCATGTTAAGGTCTAGTATGAACATTAATATTTTGCAGTAATTGCAAGAATTTTCCACACCTCAATATTCTCTTCTTCCAGGACCCCGGTAATGTCATACGTGCTGTCCGACAGGCGGCGAGTGTAGATGTCCAGCTCAGAAGCCAGTTCGCTCTGAGGCACGATGGACAGCCGTCTGCGGAAAGAAGACTGAAGGTGGTCACGACGGCCCTGGCCTTGTGCATTGGTCATGAAAGCTAACACCGACTGCCTCCTCTGACCAGCCATATGCACACCGTGGTTATGATACACGTCGCTTCCCATGAAGGATTCATCTACTAGCTCGTTCTCGGGTACCAGGGAGAACTTCCGGTCAGGTAATGTCCTCCGGACCTCTTCCTCTGGTCCCTGAATGAAAGATGCCTTACGAGATGCTCCAAGAGGATTGACGATCACTGAAGCTTTTCTCTCATCGATGTACTTGGTCATGGAGGGGGCTACCTGGCGATAAGAGGGGCGTTCAGGTCGCATGCCTGCGCTCTCATCCACCGAGACGCGGTGGAGAGTCTCTGTGAGGATAGAGCAGCGGCGCTCGGCACTGATATTGTCATAGGCCTCCAAACCCAGAAGCAAAGAGCTAAAATCAGGACGCTCCGACTGAAGGTGATTGAAGGTGCCGTAGAAAAAACTTTCACCATTGTGGAGCAGTAGGACCTTATCGGCCCGCTTAAAATGCTCAATCTTATTTGTAACCAAGATGCGTGTCTTGGAGGCCATCAGCTTACAAAGACATCTGGGTAAAGACATACAAATTAGATTATACATCAATATTACTCACAATTATGCTCAGATCAAATCCAGTATATGTTGTCATCTATTTTGTCCCTTCTATTGGTAAGAGGTCACAATTAATTTACTTTTTGTGTAAAGAGAGCAACAGTGCTCTCTTTTTTTCACGGCCTTGGTTCCAGAGGTATTTTTCCCATTCACTTTTCCATAGGGATTTTAAAAAGTTTTCATGAAAGAGTTATAAGCCATGAAACAAACCAACCAGCTATGTGATGAATCACAACATTACAACCTTTGATTTGAACCAAAAAAGTATTTGAAAATCAGACAAAAAGCAAAGGTACAAGACTGTGTACTTATTGACTTTAATCAGGGAAAGAACAGCAATCCCAAGAATTGCTAATGGTATAGGCATATGATGGATAAATATAAAGATGTATATATACTCTATTATGTCATTTGCAGCGCATGTTTCAGTTCTTTGATTGGTATTTCGATAGATTTCGATAGACTGTTAGGTTATGGTTAGGTGTTAGGCTTCGGGTTAGTAGAATAAATTTACTTGTAGTTACTTATAGTCAGTAGAATATCTGTTGGGGGAGCATCAAACTAAAGTGTTAGCAGATATTAAGCAGACAGTCTACTAATACTCTAATGGGAGTTAGTTGACATGTAGCTGCAAAGGCAAGCTACTTATAGTCAGTGGAATGTCTAAAGTGGACTATTGAAATAAAGTGTTACCGAGCTTCTTTGCAGAATCATAGTTTGCAAAATGTCGTTTTTTCACTAGTAATACTGTTAAACATGATTATTAAAAAATATGTTGAAATAATGTGGGCTGATGCCTTCAACAAAAGCATATACATTCGATGAACAACCTCACATTTTTTTATTTAAAAATTTAAATGAATTAAAATCAATTCCATATGGAGAAAATGGATGGGATTTTACTTACGGAACCCAACTGTTGAACTCTATTAACTATTTTTTCTCTATTGACTATTTTGTTGTATGCACTTGGTAACAAATTTGTTTTTATTTCTTTTGGACAGACTGAAGTCTGCCACGTCAGAAAACAGGCAAAAAGCAATCTTAGAATTAAACCTGCAGTCCGTAACTTTTTTTGTGTTCAAAATGTATATAATAAGGGACTAAATCATGAATCCATTTTCCAAACTGTGTTTTTGTCTTATCCTGAGTCACTATGGTACACCTATAATAAATGTTTATATTCAGACTATTTTAGACTAGTTCGGAGTACCTTCGTGACCCGTCATAGTCATAAACAGAGAGAAGTAGCTCCGGCTACAATGTTCTTCCGCACAAGCGCCAAAAGTTACGGACTGCAGCTTTAATGAAAGTCAAAATGCTACACAACGTAATTGTTTTATTCAAGAAATTAATAAATCAAATGAATCCAAGCAGAATCCTGAAGAGCATAATTCCTACCACGTCAAAGAGAATGTAATATACATACTTGTCAAATATTTCTTTTTCTGTTGCAATGTCCAGGTGAGTAAATGGTGCGTCAAGCAGGTAAACATCAGCATCTCTGTAAACAGCCCTGTGCAGGTAAAAATGTAACTTTAACATTTTAAAGTAGATATTTTTAACTAGTGAGAATTTCATCATTTAAAATAAATACTAATAAAGTTTATTAAATAAAGTTTATTTTAAGGGATATATTAATACAGTAAACTCACCCTATAATAAGACTTGCTACTAAAACATACTTTGCAAAAGAAAGAAAAAAAGCCCAGGGACACAGGCAAACAATAAAAGGTTGTCAAACTCTTATGGCTGTAAGATTGTATTCAATTTTAAGATTTAATATTAAGTTTATGGCCATGTAAATCTAAGAGAGATGTTGTGGAAGTTATTAAAATGCCATACGCTAATGAATTAAATTCTTACCTAAACTTCTGTGGGAAAGAGCAGCCATGGGGCAAGTGAGGACTCTATTGTGGAGTAAACTACAGGTGCAGGTGTATATCTGAGGGGTTGAGAGATATTCAAGTGTAGGTGAGGAAATGTGTGACATACCTGGCCAGAGCTACACGTGCCTTCTGACCCCCACTCAAGTTTAAACCCCCCTCAGCCATAGGTGTCTTATCCTTCTCAGGAAGAGCAGCCAGATCCTAACAATAAAACAGACAACGTCATCACACAGAGCAAGAGAAAATAAGACATTGTGAGAAATGTATGGAAAACCACATGCTATTTTATTTGACTCTGAAGTACAGACACACACACAGGACAACAAACACTCACAGCAGGAATAGTTGGTTAACTGTGCATGTTTGATGTTTGGTGCTTTAAAACATGTGTGACATATTGAATGGGAAAACTCCCCAGACAGCAACATACAGTAGTGTCGGCCCAGATCCGGGCCACATCTGGTACATGTGGATTCCATGCGTACCAGATCTTGGCCAGATCTGGGCTGACACTATGTTGCTGTCTGGGTCATGAGTCATGCTAAAAAAAATTAAAGCAGCCTCAGACGGTTTCAGGTATTCTTCAGCTAGCTTTGTCAGTTGGCCAGTCTGGCTTGCTGACAAGTTCCCAAAACCCATTCTAATACCAGCAGACCAGCCTGACAGTGATAATTAACTGGATTAAGATTTTTATAAGAGACCACATGCAACTTGAGATGAATGATTCTCATGTAGTAGGTTCTTACCTTGTCATCAACTCTGTCCATTTTAGGAGCATTAAAAATAATAATTAAATTACGTGATGCAGTGAGAAAGACTCTAAAACACTACACAAACAAATCAGTGGGGAGCACTGAAACACTGATGTCTTAAAGATGGAAATGCTGGGGTTTACTGCTCAGACACAACATGAATGAGGACTGAAAAGCAAGTGAATCGGTGCTACAAAGAAAATGCGTGGATAACACAAGCCCACTAAACTTGGGCGTGTTTCCACTTTACATTTTAAACACTCCACAAATCCATTTATTAGATCCTGCTAGTCTTTCCATTTGCATTGAGAGCTTGTTTCTAGTGTGTGACTCAGAAGATTAAGTATGTTACGAAAGCGTAAGTGTCTGCATCTTGATTTTGTCACCAGACACTGAATAAAGACTCATTATGCACAATAAAAAATAACAATACTTTGCAGCTTCTTACTAGTTAGCACACAAGCGGCTAACTTCTCACACTCTGTTGTTATGGCCTTACCAACCATTGTGACGACAAGCCACCTCACACTGCTTTTTAAGATCTCCTGTTGTTAGAGTCTGGATGTTTCGCAACAAACAGTCATAAATTGTGCTTAATCACCATTTACTGTAAAACATGCTTTGTTTGTGAGGAGACATGTTCATTTTTCTTCCTATGGGAAACATGGGGACTGACAGACTATAAACATCTCAGGTTCAACATTCAAAAACACACTACACCATTTAAAGGGGATTGAACATCCGTAGACCATTCAAGAATACATACATATAATATATATATATACTATATATATATATATTTTTTTTTTTCTGAATAAGTTTTATTACTTTGAATAAGTTTTATTTTTCTTAGTCCAATTTGCAAGTATTTTTACTTGGTTTCAGTTTAAACCTCACTCAGATTTGCAAGATTTATGCTTTTTGTTTTTACCAATTTGTTGTTTTAAGATTTTTATTTATTTTTTGCAATACGATTATCACTAATATATATTAGTATATATGTAATATATCATCCATTAGCACGAATAAATCTCACACTGCGGCCTAATGCTTGGACATGAATGTATTCTCATCAGATCTCCCTTCTGACCGTTCTTTCATGTAAGACTCAGTTAAACAAGGCCCCTGTCACTCAACACTTTGGCTGCTGATAGTTGCACACGATTCGCTTCTTTGGTATCAAGAGGTTTGAGAGTGAAGGGAGAAAACCATGAGTGGGATAATATGACACAGTTCTACATCTAACAAAGGTTCTCAGTTCCATTGCCAGGTGAGCATTCCATGGAGAGAGAGAGAGAGAGAGAGAGAGAGAGAGAGGAAAGACAGAAGCGAAGCAGGAACTTGAGACAGGACAAAAAGGAGGACTTGTCAGGTTGAGCAAAGAGATGAGTGACGTCAAGCAATATACTGTAGACAGAGGGATTGAAATATAAATGAGAGAGAGGGATGGGAATTGGAGATGGAGTAAGACTAAGGAAATGACAGACACAAAGAGTGGACTGAAGAGCATCAATGTGTCAGTACCTCCTCGAGCTGGCATGCTTTGACCACACTCTTGTATCGGTACTCATCATAGGTCAGGCCAAAAAGGATGTTGTCTCGGATGGTTCCAGGCATGATCCAGGCTGTTTGGGAGGAGTAGGAGATTCGGCCGCTGTGTCGGATCTTCCCAGAGGAGGGAACCAGCTCCCCGAGGATGGTCATCAACAATGAGCTCTATAAATATAGACATTATGTCTGAACAATGACAACCTTACTGTTTCCTTTCAGCAAATGTTTGTTTTCTCTTAAACAGCTAGCTTTACTCATCCTGTAGCTTATATTTAAGCTTATTAAAGGTTTCACGCACTATAGTGGCCTTTCATTTATTCACTATAATTGTGAATTATTTGTTAGAATTGCTTAGTCTCTTGTCCTATATATATAATTGCATTGCGTTGTGTTGTGTTTTACGGTTATTATGAATGTATGGCAGATTACAACTGAATAAAAATGGTACCACACCTACCTTCCCAGATCCCATAGAACCGGTAACAGCCAACATCTCTCCTTTCTTGAGGTTCAAGCTGATGTCCTTCAGTACAGGAGTCACATATAGGTTGGTGAAAAAGAGGCCTGCATCTCCATTGTGATGGCCATTAGCTTTGTTCTCCTGTTTTATCCTTTCTAGAAGTTCACCAGGACCCTGAAGAAACGCAGATATAGGGTATTTACACTGCACTAACACATACAAATTGAATGCACTCAAACAGTGATTGATTCTTCCTCTTGTTCTGTTCTCTCTGAGTGTTGAAAAGGAACAGCAAGGTGATGTGTATTAATTTAGAACATCACCTAATGTGGTTTAAGTAATTCAAAGTTAATCTGTGACCTCTGTTAGGCTTTATGGGTTACTAGCCTTGTAGCTACTAAACAGAACATGCAATTCTAATCAAATACACGAAAATCAGTCAAGAAAGGGCAGCAATTTGTTCGCTAAACCTGCTTCTCAAAAGTGAAAAAAGGAATTGTTTTCAGTCTCAATCTGATTCAAAGGAAAGGTCTGATGGTACAAAACTGAGATTTTAGAAGAAGAGGTGTGCTTAATCCAAACGAATGTGAATGCATAACTGTACCTCATCCCAAGAAGCAGTCACATCTTTCAGTTCCAGCTCTGTGATGCTGAGATCGTACTCCATTAACTTGTATTCTTCTTTACTAAGAAATTCCTAGATGAAGTAGATTAGTTAATGTTATAGGTAGAGCTTTGGATACAGAGAAGATCATGGTAACAGCAGCGTTATCTCAAAATTCAGTACAGTTATACACAATAATATACTGATGCCAAAAATATTGCTCTTCAGAGTAATATAGAGGAGTAATATAGAGAAAACCAGAGATGTTTTCCTTCATACTCATATTATACCAGATATCAATTAACATTATCATTAATATTACTA
Organism: Semotilus atromaculatus; assembly: GCA_031834385.1. Lineage (NCBI taxonomy): Eukaryota > Metazoa > Chordata > Actinopteri > Cypriniformes > Leuciscidae > Semotilus > Semotilus atromaculatus. The sequence goes on from JAULUF010000001.1 coordinate 3,838,198, forward strand.
AAATGGCATTTTATTCATTGTGTGGATTATTCATTAAAGACGTGTGTATCTCATCTTCTTCATCATGTGTAAACTACTGTTCGTGACACCCAGACTGGGCTACACTTGTGTCACTTGTAGAGTGTGTGGACTCACTTCAATCTTCCAAATAAGCCGCATGGTGTCGTACCACATCTGAATGGAGCCGGGCAGTTGACGAGTGACAGTCATACGCAGCACCATACAGTAGGAGAGCGTGGTGAATATGCGACGCAGGTTGATACCGCGACTGAGGGCATGGGGCACCACAGCGGCCACAATCACAAAGATGGCTGAGAAAAAGTATGCAGAGCTGTAGAAGTAGCGCAGGGAGCCAATCTTCCTGGTCAACTTCACCTCATCCCTATAAACAGTTTTACGGGAAGAAAGAATGACAATCTGAAGGGGAATGCCAGATGGGTAGAATATTTGGAGACTGTGCCATGAGAGATCAAATATCTTAAAAAAAAAACAACAACGGCACATTGATTCTCCGAGACTGAGCTGATAACAAAAACACAAAGGCACACCGTGTACTGCATTAAATGTAATACTACAGAGAAACAGTGGGAGACTGTGGCTTCAAGTTTCTCTGATCCAGGCCCACTCTTCTGATCCATAATCTCTTATGAAACAACCTCACTTAATATTAAAGGAATAGGAATTAAAGAATATGTAGGACAGAAATGTAATTAAATGATTAAACCTTCAAAGTGTTCACTTTAATTAAATCAGTCATTTCATCTCAGTTTCAGACTGTTGCATATTGGTCACAAAAATGGGAAGCTCTTCTCAGTCTGGAAAGACTTTCTCAGTCTTTATCAATCCACCTGGAAACAAATTTGTGTTTACAAAGTACTGGGTTGATACATCAAGTGTCTTTGAACGCGAAATAAACTGAATTCTCCAAAGTTTTCCAGTTCAATGGCATCAAATCTGTATATCAAAACTGTAAAACAAACTGGACTATTTGATATGCACACTACTATTAAAGAAATGAATACTTTAAAGGTGGGGTATGTGATTCTCTTTTTTGTGCATTTTTTCAAAATCACTTGAAATCCTATTCATAACCCACTTACAGCCACTGAGTTAGAAGCACTGAAACGAAAATTAAGCAATTTAATCATCTGTGGAACGGGCAGGACTCGAAAAACTCCAGCCAATCATTTCCAAGACCACCTAGAATTATTGGACAGTAAGTCCGTCAATCAAACGGTCGTACCATACCCCCCTCCCCCATCCCCATACCCCTCACGCGAATCAGAGACAGCGTTGGAGGAAAGAAGGTAGGACCATTTGAGTTGTGTATTTTCAAAATCTGCTGGCCATTTTGCAAATCCCATACCCCACCTTTAATTCTGCAAGAATGCATTAAATTGATCAAAAGTGAGGTTTTTTGGACTTTCTATCCATCAAAGATATTCCACAAAAATATTAAGCAGCACAACTGTTTCAAAATTTATAATAAGAAATGTATCTTGAGCACTGAATCTTAATTTTAATATGGCGTGTAAAATGGCATGTAAAAATAAATAATAAATTGGTCGCTTTTCATGTCAGTCAGATGGTCTCTTCTCGTTTGTCAAAGGTCTGTGTATGTGAGGCTATACACTGAATAAAAGCAACATTCTCTTGACTTGTTTTGAACAAAAAGTGGAGAACATCCACAAACTGTTTGGGTCTTACTGTCTGATGTTCTTGATGAGGGTCTCCATTATCTCCTCCCAGCCGTAGGCCTTCACCGAATGCAGGTTCTCCATGATCTCTGAGGTCAAAGCCAACCGTTTGTTGGTCAGTAGCACTTTTTGTGCTCTGATGGAAAACAGAAAAAGACAGAAAGTTGGAATGATTTGTCTGTGCTCACAGAACTTCAAGTCCTGTACATACTGTAATAAACACTCCAGTGTGGGTGTTTAATACATCTGACTAAGCATTGTGTTAATGTCTACAATGTTCCTTGGAGTGAAGGCACTGAATACAGACAATGTACAGACTTCTCAGTAGCAGTTCTGACCAACATTGTTTACATATCTCCAAGGCTAACCAGCCTTCTGATTACAGGAGCAGAACTGAACTACCAGTCCAAACTCTTCAAAGCTTTTAACCAGAATGAATCACAAATGGAATGTTTCTGTGGGAGCATAAAGGATACTTGGAGAGAAACTCTTAAACCAATATGTGCCAGTTTGAGTCTGTCAATGGGAGCAGCATTGGACAAGATTTGCTTTTTGGTTTGGATGAAGGCTAAAAGTACATTTGAGACTTACTTGTAAGGACCCATTTTATGTGAGAGAAAGGCCTGCAAGACACCCAGTAAAGAGATAGCAGCAAGTGCACAGAAGCTATTGACGTCGATGAGTTCCCAGATAAGCCCTGTACACAGGATGCATTGCAATGGTGATATCCATACAAAATGGGCCATACCCAGGCTCTGTACCAAAAAAGGAAAAAAGACATGCATCATGATACAGTGAATACAAGATTGGGGATTAAAGTTTAGTCATTAGTTAAAAATCAAAAGCTTTATTTAAATGTATTTATTTCAAAAGCTGACACCTAGGATTTTTAAAAAACTTTTAAAGAGTCAGATATTAAATTTAGACTCTTCTTGTACATTCTCCTGTTCTTTGGTCATTCATTCACCTTTTGTGTTAGCTAAATGCCATTGTTTTTTGCATAGTAGTGCCTGCTATATCAAGCATGCTGAACCATATCTAAGATCACTTTTGAAACCATTTAGAAAAAGTTTGTTCACTTCAGTACATTTGCAGCGGCTACAAAACATAACAAAACCATCTCATACATTCCAAAGAAAGGACACACGAAGAACCCATATTAAACACAGGTGCTAATTGCTTCAGACCACTTACAGAGTGTATCAATATTCAGCACATTGGCTCTACCTTCCTAGGACGTTCCAGAGTTCAGCTACGCTTCCCTCTGAAGCTTTATGCCAAATTTAATTCTCACCCAACAGGTTGGCAGCAATGTATTTATTTCAAAGTAGTTTGTCTTTGGAGAATTATTTTTTGGCCTCTGTGCGAGATGCAAACTTGTTTGTTTTTTTTTACAAATTGAATATATATACACTATAGTATGTCAGTATGATTTTTTTTTTTTTTAAGAAATTGTTTTATTCAGCAAGGATGCATTAACTATCTATACTGTTCCCACCCTTCCTTCAAAACTCTCTCTCCAAAGCCACGCCTCCTCTAAACCACATGACCTCGCACAGCCAGAGCAGAGTCTGCAAAGTGTCATGAGAGACGGTGTTAAATCACCTCATGTCTCAAAGCGCATAACATTACAATAATAATGAACGTAAACAACTTAAAGAGCTCTGATTTGTACCACCTAACTGCTGCAAACATGAGGGAAAACTGAAGTGATTTGCTCTTTTTAATACTCACCTGATCAAATTTGCCCAGGTTAGCTGACATCAGACTGACCAGCTGACCTGTGCTGATCTTGTCCAAGACTCGGCTAGAAAGTTTCAAGGTCTAAGGGTCAAGATTCAGAAAAATTCATACACTTAATACACTGTTGGGAAAGATACTTGTATCCGAGAAAGATGACTGTAGACATAGATAACAAACCTTCTTATAGATTATGCTAAAGAGTGCAATCCTGATTTGCATGCCCATACGGTGCAGCCCAAACAGGGCAGGCTGGAGCAGGAGGAAGCGGGCAGTGAATAGCAAGCCAAGTCCAAAGGCAAGAAAGTAGCCATTGGCTCGCTCTGGTTCATGGGCTGGGTCAAATGACGCAATGATCCGTCCTAAAAGCTGTGGCTGTACTGTTTTTGTAGCCTCCTAGAAAATAGTAACAGAAATTACTAGAAAAAGACAAAGCGCCTTCAATTTGACACATTTATAATTTCTATTTAGAGAAAAATCTAAATTGAAAGTATAATAACAACAAAATAATAAAGTGACAAGTGAAAAAAAGAGAGTTTAGATGCTTCTTCACTGGGACAGTCACACTGCACTGTTACCTGAGTACACAACTAGGAATCACATAACTTCATACCAATGAGCCAGCAATATCCACCCATGTGCAAACAATTAGCAAATATACATGTGCGTTTGGACCTTGTTATAGATTTCTTCATTAAAGCGTCAAACTGCTGAATTAAGGGAAGATCAACACAATCCCAGAACAAAAAAAAAAGGGCACAGACAAACTATTTGAACACTTACGCCTATATATAAGAGGAAGCCAAATAACAGAAAAGGTCCTATGAAGCATCGTGCCAAGGCTCGCAGGAGACTGGGTTTTTTCCTCCCAGATGCAACTTCTCTGTCCCATTCTCTGTTTAGGGAGAGAGAGAAAACTGAATGGAACAGTTAAACAGCATCCAACACACCCACCCACAATTAAACGGGTTTGTCAACATTGTTTGGTGCACCCCTGTATAACCAAGGTGATTTAGAGAACATATTAAACAGAGCAAAGAGACCTTGACAAGCTTGGGGAAACAGGGGAGACTGCTCCAACATGTTAATTGAATAAAAAGTTCAAATTCCCAGCAGTGCTTCACCTTAGAGCAATAAGAAAAATGCTCATCATCTATCACTCTCCAGGGGCATGGCCATTTAAAAGGTCACATTTGATGCCCATTAGACCAGGGCACTGGCATGAATGTATTGTGGTTTATTTGGCCTGAGAAGAACTTTACTGGAATAGGCTGGGTGACATTTAAAGGGGTTGCCTACATTTTATTCTTCTTTTCTCCCGTCTTTTGCCAAAAACAGCACACAAACCCCTAAAAGGTGGGATATTTGGCTCTGGTAAGTAACAGGAGGTGAGGTGAGGACAAGTCACAATAGAAAACAAGATTGTGTGTTCTGTTAGGGTCACTTCATGTCCATGATGTAAATTTGCTCACTTCACAAAAACGTGAGTGAAAGTTCTTTCAGTTTCCTGAGAGGCTTAGGAAAATATTCTCACACTGTCAAAAAAACATTTTCATGATTTGCTATCACAACTTTTGTCAAATAAACTCAGATAACATGAGTTTATATTTCCTAAACCAGCTCCTTCATTGTATTAACTAAAATCTTTAGCTCTTTTTATTTTAAATGTTAAATTTAAAGAAATGTGCCTTAAATTTTAAGGCAACCAGGTAACTTACGTTTTTAAGTTAAACCAACAATAACAACATACAGGGGAAATATCAATTTATATGATATATATTATTTTTGAATATAGGGATTTGTGTTTAATATTTGATAACATGTTTAAAAATTATAATAAATTAAATTCTAATGCTCATTAAAAATTTAGTGTAATTAGTAGGCTAATTATAGAGCAAGAAACATGTGTATGAACTGTAATGAGCTGTATGGACATATCAGATTAAAAAAAAAACTTTTTTAAATCACAAAAGTAAAGGTAAGAATGCAAATACTAACTTTTCCAAACGCTCTGCAAGAATGTCTGCTGCATCTTGACTGGGTGCTTGATAAACATCAGATGGCCTCAGTTTCTCCTTAAAACCCTTTCTCATTATAGGGTTTGTCCACCTGTAAACAGCCAAAACAAATGTTGAAAACTGTAATATTATGAATATTTTAATTGAAGTGAACTCAAGTTATTTTCTAAGGAGAGATGTACAGGGAAGTGTAGTTACTTTCTAGTTTATGATTATGCACAGTTCTATAAAAAAACAATACACTCAAGTCACGTGACCAGTGTTCGAATTGTTCCATTAACTTAGAGTGGAATCTTTAACGTAATCATAGAGCAAACATTTTTATTTTAGAGCCCTTAAACATTTCAAACAAAACTTTGTGATTTTGCTATCACTGATATATAAATCTAAATAATAAAGTATTGAAACATGTCATCAAATATTGATCTAAAAGAAAAACGCTCGAGCGGCGTGATGTTGCTATGGTAACATCCTCAGGCGAGCCCTACTTCTGTTTGTAAGCGTCTACTGCACTTATCGCACTCTGATTAAATTGTAGCATACAGTAACATTTGAGGTTGTAAAAAAGTTTTTCGAAAACTCTGAAAAGTGAACATATATAGGCTATTACACACACTTGTATCTATATGTAAAACAATTAAAAACTTGGTTTGTAAAGTTGCTGCCTTACATTTTAAGTACAATAACCTTGATTTTTTTAAGTAATTTCAACTTAAATTACATTAAATTGACTTACAAAATAGTTGAATCTTGTATAACTTAAAAGCAATGTAAGAACACGTGTTGTCATAACTTACTGATCATATAATTTTTACAGTGTCGGCTTTAATGTTTGAATGAATGTATCAGCCATCAGGTGCAGTTTGAGTAGCTATCCAGTAGAGACGAAATGTGAATAAACTAGAAAAATGTCTATTTATTTAAACTCAATAGCCTATACACACGTGTCCTAAAGCACAATTTTGTTTCAAGATTTGTTAGTCCAAACACACAAAACATCTAAATGTAGCCTACAGTTAGTTTGAAAGTCTTACCAAAAGAAGTATTTTGAGAGGCAGCTGGCATCCTCCACAGGTGATCGCTGCATCCTAAAAGTTTCCCGGGGATGACACCGATTACATCGGGTGTCAGCTGAACGACTCACCGTTGAATGAAGCTCGCAAGCGCTGTCCTCCACCTCGCGCACAGTTGAGCGAATATATGGTTGAGATTCGCTGCCAGTATTTAGACAACGAGGAAAATTTATCGTATGTCAAATCGTTAATGAAAAGTAAAGCGCCTATAAAGAGCCCATGCTGACAGCAGCGCTGTGATTCAGTGAGAAAAGTGAGCAGTCTCAACCCCAAACGCCACAGATCCTTTGAGCATGTCATCCTCAAACTGTCAGTCTTTTACAGAGATGCTCACGTGTTGCTTTGCTTTACAAGAGCAAGTGTCGTGTCATCATCGGGGAATTCTCGTGGTGTTCGAGAAAGAACGTTAATACATTTTAACACTTGAAAGTCTATTTCTTTCATTTCGCACCTTTCCTGATTTCAAATAGTTTGAAATGGAAAAGTAAATAGCCTACATTAATGTATTTTTAATCTAGGTGAAGAGAATGAATGACTTAAGACAATTCAAATAGAATAAGAGTCCTAATAAAACAAACAAACAACCAAAAATACGAATAAAAGACTTGTCAAATGAGAGAGAAATATTTAAGATGCGGCACTAGTTCACTAATCAAATGAGCATATTTGTGACATTGACCATTTTAATTCTATTGTACAAAAGGTCAAGCACAAGATGCTCTTTGGATAATTCTCAAATTATTATGGATGATATGATCATCGTATTTTACGCAAACTGGAGTTCAAGAAGACTGTGCTGCTGCCATTACAGCAATTTTTTTTTTTTTTTACTTTTCACTTAAATTGTCCCAAACATTTTGATTCATGATTCTGTAAAAAGGCTAGATGAATCTCAGCATAGTGACATCTTGAGGCCATTGACGGCTGCCTTTGTGCAACCAATTAAATGATCTAATTTTGATAAGTCTACTCCAAGATCAGTTTATTATGTTGCAATGAGAAAGAAGATCACATGAAGTCTATTCAGTGTTCCTACTCAGCTGGCAATTTTGTCTCAAATGATAAAGTTTCAGATAAGCCACAGCATGCAAGTAATATAAGAGCAGCCTTGATTGTAAATTGACAATCTTAGCCATTTTATTTATTTATATATTGACTTTTTTTTTAAAACTGAGATCTATCTATCTATCTATCTATCTATCTATCTATCTATCTATCTATCTATCTATCTATCTATCTATCTATCTATCTATCTATCTATCTATCTATCTATCTATCTATCTATCTATCTATCTATCTATCCATCTATCCAGCAGGCAGGGGAAACACCCTGGACAGATGGCCAGTCCATCACAGAGCTCATATGGTTTTTAATATACAATCTTTTTTATTTGCTTACTATTTTCACAAGTAAGGTGCATGTCCTCAAAACTCTACTAATATCACAACAGATAATCAAAAACACAAAATAAGCTTGTAAAGCTCTACTATCAAACTTTTGTTTTTCATCTTCATCTTCTCGTTCAGTTTACAGTTTTTCTCAGTTGCTTTGGTGCTTTCTCAAATCAGAAATTAAATTCTCAAATCCACTTGTTCAAACTCCACATCATCTAGTCACTTGTGCACATCATGAAAGCAGTTTCTCATTATTTTGAACAAGTTGCGATTGCTATGGTACATTCATGCAATTGATTACTGTACAATTGTCAGCAGTTTCCTGATCTAGTTGTCAAACTGTCAAGCATATTTTCTACACATTTCTATTAGACTTTTTGTAAATGTGCCACGAATTGATGAATTTTGCCGGTGAATCTTGACTTACACTAATGAAGAGAATGTAGATAAACCAATGAGAAATCAGTTCTCTGAAATAGCTCAAAGTTGCATCTCATGAACCTTCAATTGAAAAGCATACACTCACCGGCCACTTTATTAGGTACACCTGTCCAACTGCTCGTTAACACTTAATTTCTAAGCAGCCAATCACATGGCGGCAACTCAGTGCATTTAGGCATGTAGACATGGTCAAGACAATCTCCTGCAGTTCAAACCGAGCATCAGTATGGGGAAGAAAGGTGATTTGAGTGACTTTGAACGTGGCATGATTGTTGGTGCCAGAAGGGCTGGTCTGAGTATTTCAGAAACTGCTAATCTACTGGGATTTTCACGCACAACCATCTCTAGGGTTTACAGAGAATGGTCCGAAAAAGAAAAAACATCCAGTGAGCGGCAGTTCTGTGGGCGGAAATGCCTTGTTGATGCCAGAGGTCAGAGGAGAATGGCCAGACTGGTTCGAGCTGATAGAAGGGCAACAGTGACTCAAATAACCACCCGTTACAACCAAGGTGGGCAGAAGAGCATCTCTGAACGCACAGTACGTCGAACTTTGAGGCAGATGGGCTACAGCAGCAGAAGACCACACCGGGTGCCACTCCTTTCAGCTAAGAACAGGAAACTGAGGCTACAATTTGCACAAGCTCATCGAAATTGGACAATAGAAGATTGGAAAAACGTTGCCTGGTCTGATGAGTCTCGATTTCTGCTGCGACATTCGGATGGTAGGGTCAGAATTTGGCGTCTACAACATGAAAGCATGGATCCATCCTGCCTTGTATCAACGGTTCAGGCTGGTGGTGGTGGTGTCATGGTGTGGGGAATATTTTCTTGGCACTCTTTGGGCCCCTTGGTACCAATTGAGCATCGTTGCAACGCCACAGCCTACCTGAGTATTGTTGCTGACCATGTCCATCCCTTTATGACCACAATGTACCCAACTTCTGATGGCTACTTTCAGCAGGATAATGCGCCATGTCATAAAGCTGGAATCATCTCAGACTGGTTTCTTGAACATGACAATGAGTTCGCTGTACTCAAATGGCCTCCACAGTCACCAGATCTCAATCCAATAGAGCATCTTTGGGATGTGGTGGAACGGGAGATTCGCATCATGGATGTGCAGCCGACAAATCTGCGGCAACTGTGTGATGCCATCATGTCAATATGGACCAAACTCCCTGAGGAATGCTTCCAGCACCTTGTTGAATCTATGCCACGAAGAATTGAGGCAGTTCTGAAGGCAAAAGGGGGTCCAACCCGTTACTAGCATGGGGTACCTAATAAAGTGGCCGGTGAGTGTATATACAGTGCTGTATATAGCAAAAGCAAAAGCAAAGTTCTGCCTAAGGGGTCTTTCCCGTGTTTGCCTTTCTAATGTTGTATTTCCGCCTTTGTGGCCCTATTTCTTTTTCTTTTCTATATCACAATAATATAATGTTTTTGTTTTGTCGGACCACTATTAAAAGTGTAACTTTTAAGTACTTAAAACTTGTAAGTAGTTGATTCCTATCCAATCTCTTTCAATCCATAACTCACGTACAGTAGTGTGTTACAGTTTTTCTTAGTCACTTTGGTGCATTTCTCACATCACTATTTACATTTGCACAACAGTTAATGCAGTTCTCAAAACAATTAGTACAAACTGCAAAACCTAGTTGATAACCTGCAAAAGCGTGTCACTTGCTCAAAATGGATAGCTCATTCCTCAAAAGCAAGTATTCATGTCAATGAAAGTGTCAGTGTCATCAAGATGAAAAGTCCTGACACCATTGTTTATGAACAAGATAGTCAAATGGCTTTGTCATGTTTTCATTATGACAGTTTACTCTGTAAATGTTTTCCAATTGCAAAAAAGTTAGATCTTGGTGACACTACCTGAAAATGCTCAAGCCAGCACTATATACTATTTGCACAGCCATTTTAAAACTACAGTAAAGTTACACATTACTGTAATTAGTGAGGTAACTATACAAAACATTGAATATGTATGTACACAGTTTTACTGCATATGCTCTTTGCAATTCTAATTTGTTCACAGCATTGTGCAAAAGAAAAAAATACACCCTTATTTACAACAAACATAAACTCCCTTTTGGTAGAGCTGTGTTCAACTGTAAACTATATTGCAGTATATATTGGAACTGAACATGCAACATACTGTAAATCATTATAATGCACATCCAGACATTCCTCTCTGACATTTTCATGAAAAAAAAAGATTTTTTTTTATTTTTAAATTTGCTTGACAGATTTTGACAACTAGTTCAACAATTTTGTATGTGATGACTCAAGCAATGACATGAGGACTATTCATTTTATATGGAATGACTATTCAGAATTCACAAGTATAGTTAATTTTGACTGACATGACATAAGCAAATGATAATGTTATAAAACAGCAGAGAGTTGTATGAAAGCAATTGATGCATGTCCAAAAGCATTTGCAATTTGTTGGAAGGAATGAGAAACTGCTATAGATGTGCACTAATGACTAAATGTTGTGGAGGTTGAACTAACTGTTGGGAAAATGTAAACCGTGATGTGAGAAATGCACCAAAGCGACAGAGAAAAACTGTAATTTGGACTTTTGAATTGGATATATGGCATAAAGAATAAGCGCAACTTTGTACATTTCAATACAGTAACTGTCATCCAAACTGTAAGCCATAATAGTTTACATCAGGTAATACTAACAGAGTGCAGTGTTTTATTGACAACATGACTAAGTATTTTGACTATCTTGTTTGTGAACAATGACCAAGGACTTTTCATTCTGATGGCACTGATATGTTCATTGATATAAATACTTAGGCTACTTTTGAGAGATGAACTAAAGATTTTGAATAAGTTATAGGCTTTTGCAGGCAATCCAATGTGTGGTGCTGTTTGTATGAATTGTTTTGAGTATGCACATACTTCTTTTCAAATATTAATGATGATTTGAGAAATGCACCAAAGCGACTGAGAAAAACTGTAATGCATGTTGTCTAATATTTAATCCAACTTAATGGTTAATCAAGCAATGACTCATTTGGTGCAGATTTCTAAAGATATTGATTCTATAGACATTTAGAACTTGTTTGCAGTTTCCGATAACCAAATGTAATGAATTAGTTTTAGTGATTTATTACAGATAATAACCAGAGCGATGTTCTAATTTGTCGTTTGTGAATATAGAACAGGAAAGAGTACAAGGGAGAGGAAACAGTCAATGACTGTAACATAAGATTGATCAGAGATGAATTAGAAGGGAGACAGACGGCGTCAAATGCCTGTATGCCTACATTACTATAAACCCAACCGACCACCATGGACTGCCACATTACTGTAACTCCCTTCTTCTGTAAAAGTCAACAGTATATAAATTCAGTCATATGGCACAGTGAAAACAAACTATTGCCAGAAACCTCATTGTTGTGTCATACTTCATCACACCTTTTGATAACACACTGAATAGATAATATTACAAACATAATGGATTCAATTATGTAAGGGTATTTTCTAATGTGGCATCTGTATTACTGTAATTCAGTTACAAGGGTGATTGACACATGTATCTTGCATTGTATGTTGTTGAATGATTGTTAAAAGTAGGCTACTAAATTGAAAGAAGATTATACTGTTTTGTTTCTGCTATTACTGTAAACGAAATGTTCTCATTACATATTACAATAATCTTGTGTTTGAAACAACTATTATGTGGACTGAAATGTGTATAAGGCTAATGGAAGCATGGGGCCAGGTTTTGAAATAATCTGTGTAATGTGATCAGTTTAGATTTTTGTACTAAGAGTTTTGAAAAAAAGCGAATAAAAAAAAAACTAATATATTTTAATAAAATTAGCCAATGAGATTAGAGTATCAAATATGCAACTATTTACTAACTAATCTATAATACTTAGAATAGGCTAATTAACAAAGTGCACATATGCATCCTTAGGTGTCCTCTAGCAAAATGTAGGCCTTATATAAATGAGAAGCAGCAGCAGATTACATAGTAAAAATAAAATAGATATTTTAGAAGAATTTGCATATACTTTAGAAGAATTTGCATTTGAAGAACCCGCTTCTCTATTGGTCGTTTCATTAATATACAAATCTGGGCGTGGCTGCCACATACGTCATTACGCAGGACATTGATGAGAACACAACGGGTGAACAGGAACTTAATAGTCTATCAAAATCATGTCTGCCTTTCCTGCTGGTGATGAAAGTGATGGGAGTAGCGACGAGTGGGATATTGGATATTCTGATAAAAACAAAAAAACATGCGCTGAGGTAAACGTAGGCTAATAAATAGTTTTTTTAACACCTCCAACACTGTAACTTTAACTTACCATTTTATATCTTGCCTTGCATTCGCAGATTTAGTTTAAAATAGTAATTTACACAAATTATTTGCATGATTAAAAACCCTTTTATCTGGCTGGCAGTTCTCAGCGGAAGTACATTTGAATGGAGAAGATAAGGTTTCCACTTTGAAAAGAGCCATTACTGCAGGAAATGTCGACCTGGTGCGCGAGCTCTTGGACGGGGGTATGTTCTTGTATTTATTTATTTTATTATGGCGAGACAAGCTTCAAAACATATATAAATATACGCCCATCTCATCGTCTTTTAACAGGCCTGGACGTGGAGACGAGGCTTGGCTTTGGTTGGACTCCTCTAATGTGCGCTGTCCATGTGGCCCACTATGAGCTCACTGAACTGCTGCTGGATCATGGCGCAAGTGCAAACTTCAGCAGAGGTAAATGGAGAAGTTCTCCATAATCCAATACAAGGTTTCTCAAAAGGGACTCATACAATCATTAATGCGTGTATCAGAGCTTTATATCGCAAGATTAAACGAGATATTAAGATATGTTTGCGGGTACTGGCACTTTTCACTTTAATGTTGTCATGGTAGTTCACCCACAAATGACGTCATCATCAATACTTGCCCTCAAGTTGTTTCAAACCTGTATGAATTTCTTCTGCTCAACACAAAAGATACTTTGAAGAAAATGGTAAAACCATAAATACCTCAAGTACATCTATTGAAAAAGGCCTATTTTCTGTTATAGGCCAGTTTTTTTTCTTAGAGTAAATCATAGTTATCTGCGAATAGAGCATTTCTACTATGCCATCAGTAACTTATCAAGTGCGTAAAGGTGTACTATACTTGGTGAACCTTTAAGGATTTAAGGTCAAAGGTTTAGTTTGATAAGGTGAGAGCAGGTGCTGTCAATCTGCCATTGCACCACATGGCCTTCCTTTGACTCTTGTGGGTTTTTATTGGAGAGGATGGGGTTTTGCATCAGCCACCGGGAAGGAACCCAATGATATCAAATCAAAAGAGCATGGCTAGACTTAATCCTTCAGGGGGGAATAGTTTGGTTTTCATTAATACGCTTAAGATTGAAGTTGGTTACATTCTTTTGATTTCAACCCACGTGCTAGCGAGGATGGAAACCAATTAGTTCGCCTTAGTGTCCTTCATCTGCTATTACTTAATGTTTGTGACGCACATGGCGAACTATTGTAACGTGTAATTAATCTGCTGGTGTTTTTTTCATGTACACATTGTCTGTCTTCATTTTTTCCTCAAAATTGAATGCATGTGTTGGTCAAGGTGAAATGTCGGCACATGAGCGACTAAGGCGATGTAGACACTTCCGCTGTGTCCACTGGGAAGAGATGGAGGGGGAGTTCCAGAGGGGGTCTCGAGCAACTGAAGCTGCAGGCTTAGACGGGAAATAATTAAATGTGAATGCAGCTGCCACTTCCTGGTCTGTGTTCCGCACAGAAGGGGAAGAATGTAGAAGTGATTGATAATGGTGGTATACAGAGCGTGGTGCTGGCGTCATTGCGTTGGCCCAACACTGGAGCTTTATTTATTTTCGTGCTCCACCGCAGACGCAACTAAACTGTGTCTGCATCCTACTCCCAAGCAGACCTGCTCCTGCAGTCTAAACGCAGCTATCATCACAACACACAAACCCCTAACATAGATGGGTCTCCTTTCTGCAACAACACAACATTAGAAGTGCTCCCGGTCGGATACGTGACCGAAGTACTAACAGTGTCTTTGTCCAACAACATTAGGCCATGTGAGACTCACATGACGTATGTACAAGCATGTCCATCCTGTGGTATGAACAATTACCATTGGACAATATTTGTGAGAATTATTAATTATGAAATGGTATGTGTGTGTTTTTCCCTAACATCTGTACACAGACCACTATACAGTTCTGATGGCTGCTTGCACAGCAACGTCTGCCTCAGAAGAGATGATCTCCAGGTGTGTGGCTCTACTGCTCAGTCGCAACGCTGACCCGAATATCTGCAACAGGTAGGAAAGGTATTTTGCAGTTGTGACTGCTCCTGCATAACATGCAGCTGGGGTTCAGGCTGATGAATTCTACTGTGGAATTTTACCAATCAAATGTTATTCATTTATTTTTGCTAATTGATATGGACATGACATGGCTAACGGACAGTGGTGTGCACAGACGTTCCAGAGGGGCACCGCAATACAACCGAAAGGGCACTTTACTATTAGCGATTAAAGTGGCAGGCTCTCAAGCCCCAAGTGCATGCCACTGACATGGAGTAAAATGGTTAAGTTCTTTAAAATCTCATTTATGTTGTCGTCAACCTTTATAGTTTGTATATTATGGAAGCCAATTTTCAGTCTCAGAGTAAAAAAAAACACTTTGGAATCTCAGTATCTTGCTTCTGTAGCTTATTCTTTGGCATTTAAGAAAAATATTCATGATGACTACAGTGATCTCTCACATTAATTTTAATTTTGGAATCAAAAGAACCAATGATTTAATTATTCAATTAAAAAAGACTATGATCCCTCATCTCATCCACATGCATTCAAAATTAACATTGTCACAAGTACTGTCTAGCCCTGTTGATTGAGAGTATGTGAAAAAATGCTCCCACCTGCTACAAAACATTAACACTGGCCAGACAGTGTTTTAAACAAGTCTTCTAACAACTCTGTTTGGGAGCTGATGTGTACTCAATAGTGCATTTTTCAGGGCAGCCTCCAGCTGCTTATCATCTGTCACCCAATACCGCTCACATGATCTGGAGTGTCAACAAGCATGTTGCTCACTTGACTGGTGAGAAAGTGATTGTTTCCCCATCCAGACAAAATATTTAAAGTTCGTTAACAAGGTACAGGGAGACGTTAGGCCTGTCAAAGATTCATCCTCTTCCTCTGCCCTCTCAGTGCTCCACACATAACTTACAATATGCAGCAGCTGCATTTCCCTAAATCTTTTTGTTAACAAATAAAGCATGCTTAGACTAAACCAGACATCATTTGGGAAGGGGGTCTGTTTCAGATTAGTTGATTTCATTATTTGAAATTGCTGAGACTAAAATTTTACATTTGGCTTCCATTCTCTTTCACATGTGAAATCACAGGCATATAATAGATGTTTAAATGCATCGCCTCATGTAACATTGTGATTATGGTATTGGGGCGAGTCGTTTTAATTTGCATGCATTATGTCTCTGATTACGTGATAATATAAATAGAGTACTGTATGGTGTAAGCACTTATTGAGTTGATAATGGGGTCACCTAACTGCACCAAACAGCTCTCAAAAATATATATATTGTACGTACCTGCAAATGTGTATGCCAGGGTTTCTCAAACGGGGGTTTGTTGATGAAGTGTAATTTAAATAATAGGGGCTGCACAATTCATCAGAATAAAACTGAAATCGCAATATTGCTCAAAGGCTGCGATTTTAATAAAATTGTTAAATTGTTTATTATTATTATAATAAAATAAAATTTTAAGAAAATTAATAAAATTGTTTCAGAGTGAAGCGCAGCACTGTTTTCAGTGGCTCGATTCACCGTAAATGCTGCTTTTCCTAAAATCCATAACCATGTCATCATTCCAGTACCTTGCTATAAACTTGCTGAAAGAGAGTTTACTCAAAAATGAAAATTGTCATTTGCTTAACCTTAACTGCATGTTGTTCCAAACTGGTATGACTTTTTTCCTTCTGCAGAACACAAAATAGATTTTGAAGAATGTTTCAACTGTTTTTGTCCATACAAGAAAGTCGATGGGGTCCAAAACATTGGATTCCTTTGACTTTCATTGAAAAAACACTAGACATTTATTAAAATATCATCTTTTGTTTCACAGAAGAAAGTCATTTATACCACTTGCGTATCACCTAATGCATACTTCAAGTTGTGAATTGCAGACTTTTTAAAATGCAACAACAACATAATATTGAGCTTGTGTAGCATTTGCATTCATGTCCTTCCATAGAGTACAGGATGTTTCAGGCTTTAAATGTGAAGAGAATGCAATCTAAAAGTCACTGGGCCCATGTGGCTTTACAGAAAGCATATTTTGCTGGCACATTTTTCAAGACTTCTGCTAGGGCTTCTTCCTTTCATTCATGTAGTTTATTTGATGATGTGCCCAGTGAGGCGTTTAAGCATCAATGCTGACAAGCATATGCTGTTCCAAATTATTCCAATTGTAGTTTAGTATATGAGAAGAATTTATAACTGCTGCTTTCTAACTCCCAGTTATGTAAATACTTGAATTATGATCTTACCCATAGTATAAACCCTGGTTACAGCAATTAGAATACTTTTATTGATTGCTCCCTTGGTTTTGGTAGAAGGACAGCCTGGGAAAATGCTTTTAAGACAATACACATTTGTCACAAATACAGTCACTGAAGGGGAAATGCGTAGATAGCGAGGAGATAATGTCAAGATGAAGAATGATGGTGCCCTTCCTCACCTGTGCCCCACACTGTAGAGTTCAGTTCACCACCATCACCTTCTCTGGGAAATGCCACCCATGTTGATTAATAGCCTCAGGATTTTCCCATAGACTTACGGTGGGATGTTTGACACAGTGATCTTTAGATAAAAGTGTATATTTACAACAGTGACGCAAGCTCTAAGCACAGACGACTAGAAAGTTCCTCTTTTGTGCTTTATGCAGGTAATGGATTGTCCTAAGCTAGGTGTAAAATGTTTTTGTCTTTGTTTACTTTGGCACAGTTTGAGTCTTTATGGTGATTTGATTATTCTAAATGGAGGTTTCGTTTAAGGGGTGATTTACAAACGGGCGTCATGCACCTGTTTTTATGAGGGGGGCTTCAGTATTTGTCCACACTCACTTGGCGCTCTAAGCAAGATCAGACATGACTAACATTTGTTTAGCATGCAAGGAGGCCTCCATTTAAAATTGCAACCTAATATAGTATATAGTTATTTTTGTAATGAACCAAATCTACAATCAGGGTTTTTATATTAAACTAAAACCATAAAGTGTTACTTGAAATAAAATACACATTGTCTGAAATCAAATTAAACTAAATGTATTTATGTACTAAAATCATCAAAATTGTAATACAAAACATAAATGACAAGCACACAACACATGTATAGATTAGTTTTGTTCTGATTCAGTTTTAGACATCTTCATTTAGTTTAACGTGATTTACTAAAATACCTAAAGCTAAAATTTAAATAAAAATCAATAACTATATGGACATTTAAGAAATCAAATAAAAATGTCAAGCACAATTTAAAAGGAAAATTCTGCATTCCTCGGAGTGGGTGAGAATCCATGACAATGGATGCATCATTTGACAAATTAACCAATTGCTCAATTAATCGTAAAAATAATCGGCTGATTACTCTATTACCAAAATAATCATTATTGGCAGGCCTAGTTGCTTTTTAAATCCCAATTGGTTAAAAAATCTGAAGGGGCATGAAACCTCTGTTTACAATATATATTTACTGCGAGAAGCAAAGGGTGACAAGCTTGAATTTCTGTGTCTTCTGTTATTCTTAAGGGTTTCATTTGGTGTCATTTCAGATATTGTTTTAATGAAACTGCCAGAACACTCTGCAGTTTACTTTAAGATGTTGACTATTGCAAAAAGTCACTAGGCTTAGTTTATCACTATTACACTTTGCTTCTAACAATTCCACTTCAGTTTATTGCAATAAATGACTCGTGTTAAATCTAAATGTGGCAGAGAACATATCCCCTGTATGTGTGATTCGTACCCAGCAGCATGATCACAGTAACATCTGCCAGTTCTCTTGTGTCTTGTTCTTGGCCTTTGTTCAGGTCCAGTATGACGTGTCTGATGCTGGCTGCCAGAGATGGCTATTGCCAGCTGATTAATTTGCTGGTGTCACATGGAGCAGAGCTGAACTTTCAGAACGATAACGGACATACGGTAAGACCATCAATAATGGGTGTGATAATCATAAGTCATGTTTAGATGTAGAGTACATTTAACTGTCTTTATATTTTCTATACATCTGCACTGTATCATAGTCAGTTAAGTAGATGTTCTTAAGAGAAGGTTAATATAACTGAGCATCTAATATTTTGTTCTCTGGTATTTACT
The DNA here is from genome assembly GCA_031834385.1 of Semotilus atromaculatus. Lineage (NCBI taxonomy): Eukaryota > Metazoa > Chordata > Actinopteri > Cypriniformes > Leuciscidae > Semotilus > Semotilus atromaculatus. The sequence continues at coordinate 3,856,977 of JAULUF010000001.1, forward strand.
GTAATGTTGTTCTGATGGAGCAGGCCCTCATAATAGCAGTGCAGCATGGACGCGAAGATGCCGTGTTGAAACTGCTTCAACTAGGAGCCGATAAGTCCTTCAAAACCAAAACAGGGAAGACAGCATCTGACATGGGCAAAGTGTTCAATTACCCTGAGGTAGGTCACTTCTGCCCTGCTGTGAACTCTAATGTCAGAAATCATAGACATGTCATTTTTAGACTAGTATGTTTACATGCATTCAAGAAAAAAATACTTTACTTTTCTCATAATATACATTGCACATCACCTCGTTTCTCAAAGAGTTTGAAAACCGTTTGTTCAAAGATAGAGGCTGTATCTGAAATTGCATACTTTCTTAAATGGGTACTTATTTTGAATAAGTAATTACTTCACATCCCTTGAAGTATCTCACAGTATGAATGTATACTGTATGTAACACATCCGCCATGTTGTTGTTGTTGTTTGTTTGTTGTGCACTTTGATATTTAAAACTTTGCAGAGATGCAGACCTTTTACATTCACAAACAGCTATATTACACACTGCATGAAAGGTTATAAAAAAACATGGTTCTTGCTTTTGAGAATGAGGAATATTAAAGTTGTGCTCCTTCAGATCTCCAGGATCCTTGATTCTCCAGAGCTCTCTACTGCAAATGCCAATGCACAGTCCAAAGCTGAGGCAATGTTTAAATTTCTCAAACGAAACCCTGATTCTTCCTCTGCCTGCAAAGAGAGGTGAGCGTCTGTGTCTGACTTGGCTTGTAACACCCTCTAGTGGTGACTGAAAATAAATACTTTGCTCATAGTTTCTTGAGCAACAAATCAGCATATTAGAATGTTTTCTGAAGGATCATGTGCCACCGAAGACTGGAGTAATGATGCTGAATATCAGCTTTGCCTTCATAGGAAGAACATTAAAATGGAAAACTGTTATTTTAAATTGTAATGACATTTTACAGTTCTACTAAATGTAACCTTTTTGAGCATATAAATATACAGATGGGTACCATATTCCAGCCTTCACTATACATTTAATATCTTACAAATCAATATAAAAACAGTTGGGCTCAGATATTGATATTTTTAATGAGTTCATTCTTTTGGCTTAATCTACAGTTCTTCTAAACTGAGTGATATTGAACTGCTGCTGCATGGTCTGAGTCTGGATCATCTCTCAGACATCATGGTGGTGAGCCAGTCGACTTATTTAAAAAAAATCTTTACATTAATTCCTTTACAATAGAATCTATATAATTGATCTGTGAAGGTTTATTTTTATCTTTTATTATACTGCTAAACTATGGTCGCACTATAGACCTGCATTGTAAAATAAAATAAAGGTAATCCGCATTGAAATTCAAACATAGTCAATATTGTCTAACAAATGTTCATTTTAAGTTTCAGTTCTCCTATGTCTCCTACACCTGTTTATTTTTTCCACTGGCAGGATCATGATGTCACTTGGAGCGACTTGTTGATCATGGAGAAGGAGGATTTGGAAAAGGTATGTAGATATGGATTTTTAAAAGATAGCAAGAAGAACAAAATATATTTTGTGCAAAACAAACACTTAGAAAGTTAGTTGATAGAACTATACTGAATGGAGATAAAGTGCTTGTAAGGCAGTAAAAATACTATTGGATTTTGTCTTTGGTTATGTCACATGAGCAGCTTTACTTATTTTGTTCTGCTAAAGAATTAATTGACAGTCACTGTAGCTAGAATAATTATGCAATGTATTAAAATAAGCAAGACAGACAAGATATAAGAAATATCGATTACAGTTATATCTAAACAAAAATAAATGTGCAGTTTTATTTTGTTCTCTCACACACGTGCACATCCATCCCATAAAATGTTGTTTACATTGATAAATCAGCTCTTTCTCTTTGTAGATTGGCATAACTGATCCTGAGGATCAAAAGAAGATTCTCAGCGCCATGGAGCAGATGCACCTTGATAAAGTAGATCTGGACACCCTGACGCCTCTTAATAACATAGACACCGGGTAAAGCTCATCAAGCCTAAAACTAAACTTTATTGTATGTTTATGTGTCCACATCAAATTCAAACCATATTTATTCATTCATCATCAGTTATGGAGTCCTATGAACAGTTTCCCATGCTGGTAACAGTCTGCAGTGCAGCTATGAGCTGTGAAACTCGTAGCAGGACAACAGTGTCTTGACAAGGCTTCCATGTAAGCCTGTCTTAATGGTTTAAGCTCTAGTAATGATTTGTAAGGTGAGAAATGAACTAGTGCCGTTTCTGCACGCTACGGGTTCTGACAGATGACGGTGAGTAGGCGGCATGGCGGCCATGTTTGACTTTAAAGTCCACGCTTAATGAACCTAATCAATCTGTAATTTCTTTATTCAATGTCGGGGAGGTACAGAGAGGGCAGACGGACACACAGTAAATTATGCGGTTAAATCCTCTTCTGATAGGTCCTCTGTAAACACATAGTTACAGTGAAAATCATCGCCACAGTTTATTTCCTGCCTAATGGGATGTATGTAAACATAAGCACTGCCGCTTTCACAAGAGTTCATAAGTTGTTTCCGGCAGATAGCTGTAATGTGTAGCTTTGATACTGATATTATTTTTAGGGCAAAGAAGATTTACACATTAATAGATTAACCTGTAATTGTTTATTTTGAGTGCTTGAATTATTTAAAATGCAATTAATAGCCGGCATACATGTCCTGATACAATTTGATGGATCTGCTCATGGTGCCTGTTGGGACGGTGGCATTAACCCAGCACTTAGTCGTCCCACAAGAGCCTATCACTCATTCAGTCATAGAAAAACTAACAAAGCGACGCTCCGAGCTCATCTCTCCGTCCTGGAGAAGATAGTAACTCCACAGCGTCTGACAGTGTTTACCACGGGCTCTGACAGAGTGTTAGGAGAAGAAAACGGCTGCTTGGGGAAATGCTCTGTTAAGATAACACTTACAACATTGCGTGGTATGTGTGAGCCATTACAGGAGTTTGAAATTGTAAGTGATGGCAGAAGTGCGCCAAGAATACTGTCAACAAATTGGTCATTTATGAAATATTTGCTTCAGCTTTCAATATTTGTCCTTGAAGAAAAAAAAAGATTATTAAATTTTTCCTAAAAAATTAAACATGGTGATAATCTTGGATGAGTGTACAGGGATACAGTGCGCTGCAGTGATGACATAATTTTGTAGGAAGTTAGCATCACCCTGGTTCCCTCGATTAAAAAGCACAGAGGATTTTGGATACATTATGGTCACGTGACTTCAACGTCACTATCACTAAGCTTTCAACAACTCTTTCAGTCTTCATTTTCTCTGAGAGTTTGCAAGTGTGCGATTATAAACACAGTGAGGGTGTAAAAGCGAAGTAGTGAGTAGATGAGTTTACCTGTTCGGCTGATGATTTTTAATGTTCCTGACAACCTCTGTAGTCCTATTTAGCCACTTGTTAGCAACCGTAGTAAAAACATTTTTTATAATAAGGGGCATTACTGATGTATTTTATGTTTTTTAATAAAACTTGAAAATATCGTGAGCTTGTTAACCACAGACCTTATTTCAAGCATTTAACCAAAAATCCATTGACTTTTGGACGATGGAAGCCGAAGTGCTAAAATGCTATTTTTATTATTTATTTTTTTTTCTTCAGCTTTTGCTCTACAAAATACATTATCCATTCAGCACTCCATTATGTAAAGGCTAAGCATAGAGGAAGTGTAATGTTTATTTAACTACTTTATTAGTTCTTGAACAAAGGGTGTCATTTGTAAAAATGTCTTTTCCTCAGGAGTGAAGATTTTCTTAACTTTCTGATCAGCCTGAAACAGCAGTGCTGTTACTTGACCGAAACCTTACAGGATGTCATCAGCAGGTTCCCACGTAGCCCCTCTGAGGTTCGTTGTGTACTGTATCTGCATCCTTTGTAAAACACGACTGTCTTGTGTAGCCAGACTTTTGATTTGTGGCAGTCTGGAACACATTGCTTAGGCAACACTATTTCAATGGTCCACTTAGACATTCTACTAGTCTACCAATACACTGAGAGTTAGTTGACATATAGTTGCAAAGTAACTATGTCAACTAACCCTCAGAGTATTGGTAGACTGTGAGGTTAGGGTTTGGGTTAGTAAATTAACTTGACATGTAGTTGTAAAATTACTTATAGTCAGTAAAATGTCAGTTGGGGGACCATCAAAATAAAGTGTTAGCAGATATTGGGTGGATCTGAAATAAAAATAATTCAATTAATGGTACATGGTTGTACAAAAAAACGCTGTAAAAATATAGAATTGGTCAGACTCCAGCTTGTGTGTTCCATTGCGAAAAAAATAAGTTTAAACAACATGAGGGATGGTTAATTTAATTTAAACCAAATAGTGTACGAAAAGGTGTGCCTCAATTGGACTGGCCAAATTTTTACTTGTAAATCTGTGATTTTGCTTTTCAAAGTCACTTCACTTCACAAAATAATGTGCTAAATGTGTTTAAATGCGCATGGCACTTTTGGGAGTGACTGCCCTAAGTGCCTGAAATGATCCATGATTACAGCCTTGAATGGTTTCAAATACACTTCATTTGTTCTCATCCAAGTAATTTTCAGCGTTTTCAACTGAAGTAGTACAGATAATGTATCTCATGTTCAGTGCCTGCTTGTTTGTGACTCCTTTGATAGGTTGTTCTCACATGTGATCCCAAGAAAGAGGCTCAAGCCCTTTGCACTGAGCTAGTAACTCAGACTGGAGACCTTCAGAAAGAGATATTCTGTCTTAAGACCCTGCTCAGCAAGGTCAGTCGTGTCCACATTCCTTTGTCCTCTTCTTTCATCTTCTCTGATGCTTCTATTTACAATAGTTTTGTCTAGTAAAAATACTCTTGAGACCAACAGGGGCAGCCATTGCATCCCACTCAGATGTCGCCATAGTCTCTTTCATGAGGATGAAGGGTAATCAGTTGATTAATTGAGAATCAACTAGGGATGTTATCCGCCAGCACTTTCCAGGGAATTTCCACAAGTCTCATCAATCTCCACTGTGGAATTAGTTTAGTGAGAGCTGTTTGCAGCTGCTTGTTGCCCCTGTTGTTCTCAAAGCAGTCAGGATTTGATTGTTCCAGCATATGTGTGAATACAACAGTTTCTCAGATACTATATGGATACTGATGTTGTTGAGGCAATTGGTAATTAGTTTAGTTTAACTATAAACAATAATATTGGCATAACTTTTGATTTGTTCTCTTTTTAACCCTTAAAATTCCCTCAGACGGACCACACAGAACATACCTTTCAGCCTCTTCAACCAAACACTAATATTGGTCAGCGAGGAAAGGTCCGCAAGAGGTTTGCTGCCATGCTAGGACTTGGAATGTTTGGTGCAGGACTGCTATTTGTGTTGTCTCGATCTAGAAATTTGAACTGTTTTTGAGGTTATATATTTCAGTGATGCATGCATTTTAAGTTGTTACCCTAAGATTTTATTAATCATCATATGTTCTGTGTTTACGTTAGGGGTATGTTACGATTCCCTTTTTTGTGGTGCTTTTCTAGACTGTTGTTCAAGTAAATCTGTTGAATGTTTTTTTGGTTTTACAGACAATTCACTTCAGGATATTAAAAGATTTCCCAACCCAGTGTTATCATTCTCATTGCTTTGTATCATATTGTCAGCTTCAATTTCAGCAGAGCTGGAGGCTAACGTGTGTTGGAAATCTTGTTTTGATTTTGCTGGGTGGCCCAAAAAGAAAAGTCATTGCCAGTCGCTGTCTGTGGTGCTGAAATGTCATTATTCGGGTGCTTAGTGAGTCCAACCGGGGTGCAGGACCCCCTTACACATGATGAAAGCTGATTGCTTGGATTAATCTTAAGTTATCTTGAACAAATACTTGTTACATGTTCATTGTTTGACAGTGAAATGTAATATGGCATGTGCATGCAGTTTCCTGAAATGGGGCATCTGAGTGTTACTTAAGACATGTCTATGAGCAGCAAAGAATGGCAGCTCTTTTATTAGCCAATTTTTTTGGTTTGGCATTGTATCCTATATAATGTGTATAAGTAGGAGTCGTGTCAAATAATATGCATGTAAAAGAACCACTTGACATCTGACTCTCCCTAGAAGAAGGTGATAGATAAACTCGTTCTCTAAGCTGTATCAATGTCAAGTATGTGTTGTTGGGTATGAGCCTTGCTCACTTTTCTACAGAGTTTATGGAAACGGTTTTACACTATTATAAGTTCACCAAAGTGCGCTAAATATGTTTTCTGAGAAGGTAACATTACGGATTGTTTGATTGGAAATAGGCTACCTCGACAAAACTTAAAAACTGTAATTGTCGGATTATTATAGTTTTACACCTGCAGAAAAAGAATAGGTGTAGGCCTGTAACTGTTTTAGACTAATAACTCAATAATGGATAACTCAACCGATTGCGTCCAGACACTTACCGAAAGCGTTAGGCCAGATTCATCAGATAATCTCTCTATAATAATATTAGGCCTATTATTTTTAGGGATAATGATATTTAAAAACCACTGAGAGGATTCGGTATAGTCTTTTCTTGTTGACTTGAAAAGGATGAAATTAGGCCAATTTAAATTCCATCATATTACCGATGACAAGTCTTCTCCACGCTCTCGCGACCGCGCCCTTTTCACGGGGATCACAAGAAGAATCCGGTTTTCCTTATAGGCTAATCTTGGTTCCCATCAGTAGAAAGGACCTCACAATACAAGGAAGGAGGACAAATTAATTCTTTCACATAGCTGGTGATCAAAGATTGAGGAAATTCTCTGCGACAATTGAACAGTTCGTGAAAAGTTCAAAAGAATGTGATAATCCAATTTCAATGCACATCATCAAGGGCGGAACATGTTTGTTGAGAAGATAGTCCGTGTGCTTTCAGTCAATTAAGCCTTATTCTTTGAGATTGATGTTTTCAAGGTTAAACAAAATTCTGATTCTCAATTCTATTGGCCTAATGCATAAATGAACCGAGTGATCAATTTAATATGAATAATACAAATCAAGAGATTGCCTAACAGGCCTAATAATAATGCATTATTTATTAAAGTAGGATTTAGGAGGGTATGGATAGGCATTTCACGTTGGACCACATTCTACACTTTCGCTGCTTTGGAAATAAGCCAAAACCTGTGGTTGGGTATCAAGCTAGCCTGAACAGATACTTTCAGACATCTAATTTCTTCACTTCATTCCTGAGGCAGGACTGCGCCCACCCCTTGTGTAAGCAATTTAAACCTGATAGGAGATCATCAGCTTTTTTCAGCCACTTCAGCCCCAGGACGAGCATCAGGCTGTGTGTGCAGCGCCACACATCACACTTCACGATGCTTTGACGCTCAGCTCACTTGTGTCGCGTCACTCCACTGATTTTTGATCTGGGAGAGTAAATTACCAATTTGCTCCGACCGCCTCAGCATTCGATGTTTTATTTGTTTGTTGTTAAACTGCATGCAAGTGCCTGAACGAATGAGTGTATCAATACAATTTTTATAATATGAACTTTTTGCCAAGTGGAATATGTTTTTATCTGTCCGTGGCAATTTGCTGGTTCACATCAAGGGTCGACGCATCGTGGTGGTGGGTATAGCCTACAGTTGTTATATTATTTTAAATATGCTTCAGTAACTCGTTAAGAAACGTAAATGTTTTAGAGGCTACGATGTGGTTAAAAAATAATAATCTGGAGTTATTGGGATGTTTTGTGTGAGCAAGGTTGGATTTTTCACTGAAAAATTTAATTACGCGAATTTTTTTTTTTTTTTTTTTTTTTATGAAATGAATGTGCCGAGTACGCAGTTGTGTGTTGAAACATGATGACTGTCTTCAAGAGATTCCCATCGCTCATTCCCTGTGCTTTCATCTTTTATGCAGGTACATGGGCACTCTTGGATCGCAAGTGATGTGCGACAACATCCCGGGGTTAATTAACAAACAACGTCAGTTGTGCCGCCAGCATCCCAAGGTGATGCAGGCTATAGGAGCTGGAATTAAAAACTGGATTGGAGAATGTCAGCACCAGTTCAGGAACCACCGATGGAATTGCAATACCATGGCGCGCGAGCACAATCTTTTTGGGAGGCTTTTACATCGAAGTGAGTAAGGCACAAGTGTATTGTTTCAAGTGTATAAGGGCTGTACATACAGTGTTCTCTGCACTCTGTGAAATTCCTTATCTGATATCAGATCCTATTACAGAAAGTAAAACTTGATGAACTGGGTGTGCTTTTGACCCTTCTTTGATCATCTGTGTGTGCAGAACAGTGTGTTTGATTTTTATCAGATTTTTGAGATAGTATAAAAAGATAGTAGCCTATATGGGGTAATGAGACATAAGGATCAAAGGATGTGTGAGATTATTATTAAAGGAGAGGGAAAAAAAACTATTTTAAAACATGTGGCAAGTTCTTAGTAATGCAGCCTAATCTTTCTATTAATTTTAGTTTACATTAAAAATCAAACAGTTATTCCATTTTCTACAAAACTGTGTCGATTTATTGACTCTTTTAAACAAAATGTTGTTGACAGCAACATTTTATTCAAGTTGGTTATACCTCACTGACTTTGTCTGTCAAATTATTTTTTATAGAAATAATAAGATTTTCTTTTATTCAGGTTGCCTGTTAGACTTTAAGCCCATAAGAAATATCACAATTATTTACACTAAAAAATGCCGGGGTGTTTCAACCAATGTTTCACACCCAAATATTGAATTCAATTTTGTAACAACCCAGAATTTTTTTATTTTTAAGTGTAAATTCATAAATCCCAAACATGTTTATAATAGAAAATAATAATATGTATTCTTGTCATTGTCTGTATGCATTGCATTTTAGGGTAGGCTATATATTTAAATAACTAAATCCAGATCTGAAAAAGTCATGTCATTGACCCATAAACACAATACTGTTCTGTGATCATCTCAAGCTGTAGATGTAATTTGAATCGATAACTTACAAAAGTCTCACTTAGCATTGCAAGTGTATCCTTTACTTTTCATTGTGTTCAAGATTTATGTGAGTTTAGGGAACAAAGGCTGGATTATTGTGTCTGGTGAGTTCATTCAGAACTGCTCAGCAGCTTGATGCTTTAACTAGGTGTAATTGCCAGTTTTGTGACTTTAGGTTTGCAACTGTAAGTGTCTCTGGCTCTATTTTCTCATCCCGCGTAAAATCATATTAATGGGAACATCCTGAAAGTAACTGTGTCCCAGGCCTCTAAGCTGCTCTGCACATTAAAGTTAGGTTAAACCTCTGACTTTAATCTTCTTGCTTTAAGGTATTCAGACCTCCCAGAAAGACTTCTCTGTGACACTGTGAGAATCTACTTATTGTCAATGTCAGCTCACTAATTTAAAACAATTGCATGGCAGGCATTCTCTTTCAGTCTGACGAAGCTGGCGAACGGAAACATCTTTGGTATACATGTGAGAAGCTGCAGCTTATAACTTGTGTTCAGGCGGTCGCTTGTTACTGTTGTTCTTTCTTCCCTCTCTTAATGCTTCTCCGTCACACATGTGCTCAAACTCAGACATACACTTTTTCTCTCAGACATATATCTTTCTGAAGTAAACCTTAGGTTTCTATAATGGATTAGTAGGTTTTCAGTTTAAAAATATATTAAGTCAGCATTTATTTTAGGAATCGACTTGACCTGTGAATGTAATGAGTTAACAGAAACGTATGAATTATGAGTAATAATTTATTATGATTTTTATTACATTAATTGTTATAACATTTACTTGTTTAATATAACATGCAAAATAAAATGAAATATATATAACACAAATTTAAAATAATTAATACGTCTGTGTAAATATTAATAAAATTTGCCTAAAAGTTAAGAAATTAACTTAAGTAATTAAAATGAATTTTATATCAAATTAAATATGTATTTTTTATGTCTTTGTGTGTGTGTATATGTACTGTATAGGTATACTCACACATATGTAAGTTTTAATAATCACTCTTATATCTTAATTATAAAATTAAGTTTGTTGTATTTTTATAATTTTATAATAAATATTAATGATATATTTATAATAAATATTTTAATTTTTTTACAAAAACAAAAACATTTTACTTAGAAATAATTACCAGCTCCTCACTAATTTATGTAACATTTTTTATGCTCACTAAACGCTATTCCCCCTCTGTGTGTGTGTGTTTAGGCAGTCGTGAGGCCGCCTTTGTCTATGCCATCTCCTCAGCAGGAATGGTCTACACCTTGGCCAGGGCGTGCAGTCAGGGTGAACTAGAAAACTGCTCCTGCGACCCCGGAAAAAAAGGCTCATCTCGTGATGCCAAGGGATCTTTCGACTGGGGTGGCTGCAGCGATCATGTTGACCATGCTATCAAGTTCACTCAGGTCTTCATTGATGCCAAGGAGAGGAAGGAGAGAGATGCACGAGCGCTCATGAACTTGCACAACAACCGTGCAGGGAGGAAGGTAACAAGGCCATGTTCTGGCAAACAGCTGTTGAGACACATATTGAGAAATGAAATCCTGACAAATAATAATCCGTGACCATATTGTCATGCAATCAGAGATGGAAGAGTCAGAGGCATACTACAGACACTGCCTTCTTTTTTATTTACAGGCAGTGAAGCGCTTTATGAACCTGGAGTGTAAGTGTCACGGTGTCAGTGGCTCATGCAATGTACGGACCTGCTGGTTAGCCATGGCAGACTTCAGGCAGACTGGTGACTATCTCCGCAAAAAGTACAACAATGCCGTTCAGGTGGTGATGAATCAGTATGGAACAGGCTTCACCAGTGCTTACAGGATGTTTAAGAGGCCTAACAAAAATGACCTTGTCTACTTTGAAGACTCACCTGACTACTGTATATGGGACCACGAGTCTGGTAAGTGTGCTGGGGGAAAACCATAACACTTAAAAAGACGGTTTCCCCAAAAATTCATTTTTGTCTTAACAGTGAAAGTCAGTGGGGTCCAAATCAACACTCAACCGCATTGCCTTTCATTGTATGGACTCTTTTTTTTTTTTTTTTTACTGTCTTTTGTGCTGCATCAGAAAGAAAGTAATGTAAATTAGTAAATAATAATAGAATTTTCATTTTTGGTGAACTATCCTTTTAATTATTTCCTCAAGAGGTGAATTAAGTTGATATATCAAATCAGTAGTGTTCCAACATGTTTCATAACCCATTGTTTGTGTCTCAACCCTGCAAGACTCCAACACTCTCTGCTTAAAATCAGCAAGGCATTAGTCTTTGCCCCCAAACACCGTTGTAATCAGAGGACGGGAGCTATTTAGCTGGTTATTACATACACAATAGTCATAATCCAATCCTGTAACCTGAATGCTGGTAAAGATTCCCTCCCTAAGGCAGAGGTTTATCTCTTTTTACTTTTCAGTGTGTGTGTGTGTGGGTGGTGTGTATGTGTGTACATACTGAATAACACCAGGTGTACTTATGTGGGAAGCAGTGAGGGAGGGGGTGCCTGTCAGACTGTAGATGATCCCTGCTATCAGGTGACGCTGTGTTTAGACACATTACCACAGTTTTGTGGGCAGAACGGGAGCTGAAATTTAATCCCTATGCGCAAATGCTATAAATCACTGCCTTCCACGGCGGCACCTCTATATTTTCTGTCTAAAACTGGCAGGAATATTTAGAGAGGTAGGTCATGTCTCTTTTAAGTGCCCTGAGATGAAGGTTGAACCCACTTTAGGTATTCATTATTTATTGTATGTCAGTATAACTGCCCATTTATAAGCATATCCATTTTGCATGATCATAAAAACTGGAAAACCCAGTTAAAAGGCTAGTTTATCCAAAATGCCGTTCCAAACTTGTGTGACTTTTTTTTATTGTACCTCTTACAAAAAAAAAAAAAACAGCAGACAATTTTTTGTCAATACAATGGAAGCCAATGGGGTCCAAAATAACATCTTTGGACCTCAGTGACTATCAATGTATGGACAAGGGAAAAAAAAACACTGAGACTGTGTCTGAAATCGCATACTCTAAATAGATGAATGAGTAATTACTTTGTGACCATTAAAAAAGGATGCTCTATAGTATGACTGTATGTAGTATGAATGTAATCCACACATACTACCTCCGTCATGTTGTCATTGTCATGTGACTTTTGGCGTCAGTTGCGTCGCTTCACTGTCATTCACAAATCCTCTCTCTTGGCTTAATGAATAGTAAAGTGTCAATCAGATGCTCACTTCAAAATTTAGCAGGAAGTAGTGGGTCAACCGGGTTCTTTTCACCTACTGTTTTTACTGTTTTTCACCTACTATATAAAGAAGGGAACAATTATGTGAGCTCGGATGCAGCCTGAGATATTTTTCAAAATAAAATCATACAGGTTTAAAATGACATGATGATGTCAGAATTTTCGAATATTAAGATATTAATGTTTTTTTTTTTTCTTGTCCATTTTTTTCTCATTTGCTTTGAAGGTACATTTAAAAACAATCATGACGACCATATTTTAGTGCTGACCTCTCTAGCATGGTGGTTTGTGAGAAACTCTGTCTCGGGGTCGGCAGGGCAGTCTGTTTGATGTCAGTTTTAGGAGACATAGACTATACCTCTACTGCATAAGTGTGAAATCAATTACTAGCTCTCACCATGGTCACACATGTTAAACTCATCTCTTGGCACCCCCTCATCTTAATTCAATAAGCAGATCCACGCTCAGGTAAAGGCTGGCCATGATGTAAACGATATCTGCCCAGCATACCAGCCTGATGAACTGGGGGGGGGGAGTGGCCGTGTCATGCCCAGACACATGCCTGCCTACTTGCAATTGAGTTCAATAGAGCAGCGGTGACATACCAATGCTGGTGCTACACTGAAGAGATTTGCAGTTCTGGCCTTCACTGTAGGAGTGTTTTCATCTTAAAACCTGGCACTAAACCAACTCTAAATTGGTTAAACCACATGAAAAATGGTTGTTTGTATAGTTCTGAGTGTTGATTGGCATTGAAGGGATCTTTATAAACAAAGGCTGTTGATTGTCACTCAGAGGGAGCATTAAAGCAAGAGTTTATACAAGGTCTTTAGCAATTTCTGTATCAGCAACAATCAGCGACGCGTCAGCCTCATAGAGGGCGGGGTTGTTGAGATTAGAGCCGTTGAAATGAGTACGTGATGAAGACCCAGAGCAATGCTTGATAGCTTCTATCATCAGTCCCTCATCTGACCAAGGACCAAGCGGTCATCCTTTTACATGGTGCCGACAAACCCAGCCTCTTCAAGACAGCGCTGTCTGGACACTATCAGACATCTGCCAGGCACTACACATGACTATTCAGTCGAGGTCTGCTTGCTTCAGGAATTTGTTCAAATATTCGCTACAGTCATAGATTCTAGCCGTACAATGTATCAATATTAATGGATGAAAGTATGTGGATGGATGACTTCTTTTAATTGGTAGGTTTGGCTATTTTAGGCCAGTAGTAACAATTTTACCTGCCCTTCTAATGTTTTCACTGGCCTTATCACAAAAGAATGATCAATTTGTATTTGCAGCAAAGCATTTTTATATTTAAAATATATAAAATAATAAGATTATTTTTATTGTTTTATTATTATTTTTTTTGTAAATATTGTTTGGAAAGGAAATCTTTATTTTGTTTTAATTTTTTTAAAAACTGTGTGTATATATATAGCATATATATATATATATATATATATTTTTTTTTTTTTATATAACCTGTAATACTTTTTTCAGAATTGTTTGATAAATAAAAACTTACGTTTATTTAAAATAGAAATATTTTGTAACAATATACATACCGTTCAAAAGTTTGGGGTCAGTCATTTTGTTTTTATATTGTAAAGATTTCTATTTTGAATAAATGCTGTTCTTTTTAACTTTTCATTTATCAAAGAATCCTGAAAAATGTATCACAGGTTCTATTTCCAACATTAATAATAACTGAGTATCAAATCAGCATATTAGAGTGATTTCTGAAGGATGACACTGAAGACTGGAGTAATGATGCTGAAAATTCAGCTTTGCATCACAGAAATAAATTATATTTTAAAGCATATTAAATTAGAAAACCATTATTTTAAATTGTAATGACATTTCACAATATTACAGTTTTTTCTGTATTTTTGATCAAATAAATGCAGGCTTGATGAGCCTAAGAGACTTCTTTCAAAAACATAAAACATTTTTAATATTTCAAAACCTGTAACTGGTACTGTATATACAGTATGCTGATAACATGGTTATTTGAGTGAGAACAGTTTTAATGTGGCCGTTTATTTCTCTCATTCAATCCTATGATTTCTCATTTTATTTTTGTCTTATTGCAGGATCTGTGGGCACAGGTGGGCGAGTATGCAACCGTACATCCCGTGGGGCTGACAGCTGTGAGGTCATGTGTTGTGGGCGGGGCTATGACACATCACGCGTGAGCCGCACCACCAAGTGTGAGTGCAAGTTCCACTGGTGTTGTGCTGTTCACTGCAGGGACTGCGAAGAGGAGGTAGATGTGCATACCTGCAAAACCCAGTCATGACCACACCACTCCTGCACTTCAGTTACCTTCCAAACGAAAGATCCCGCCTCAAACCTTTGACCCTGTACAGTGCTTTTCTCTGGCGAATTTAGATTAAAGTAGACCAGACATGGCAGCAATGCATACACAAATGACCAGCAACTTAAAGGTACACTATGTAACTTTTGCATTTTGTGGAAGAACATTGTTTTGGTTGTGCTTTGGCTCTGCGCGACTGCGGATGAATATGGTTCCGTCTCATGACTAAAAAAAGAAAGAGATTATCCTACTGCTCATAAAACATTCACTACTAGACTATTATAACCAGTTTAGATGGAAAGGATCTCAAGCTGAGTAACTGAAGGCATTACTATACCCATTAATAGACATGGTACTTCCTTGAAAATTAAACCAGCGCAGCGCTACAACAACCATAATAAAATGACCCTTCACAATATAATGCTTTACAATGAACTCTGTAAGAGAACTACATATGCCAATTTATCTGTTCAATAAAATACCTTACTAACCTGTTGGGTGATTTTGACTTTACATCAGGTGATTCACCAGAGGTTCGAGTTTTAGCTGCTCCGTGTCAACCTTTCACGCTCACAGCAACAACTAACCTAGGCCACTCACAAACCATACACACATCAAATAAGCTGGAGCAACGTTTTTCTATTTACAGATATGATGAGACATGCACGGGCGAGTGATGTATGCACGCAATTTCCAGCGAAAATCATCCCGCCCTGTCTAAAATATAAGTACTTATAATAGTCTAGTGAATCAGGGTAAGACAAAAACACGTTTTGGAAGAAGG
Organism: Semotilus atromaculatus; assembly: GCA_031834385.1. Classification (NCBI taxonomy): domain Eukaryota; kingdom Metazoa; phylum Chordata; class Actinopteri; order Cypriniformes; family Leuciscidae; genus Semotilus; species Semotilus atromaculatus. Next base: position 3,872,315 of record JAULUF010000001.1, read on the forward strand.
ATTGATGATTTACTGAATTGTTTAAATTTGTTAATTTTGAACAAAAAAGTTACATAGTGTACCTTTATAAAACAATGCAGATTTGTTGTTTCACAACTGATTTTGAAGTCTTAAGTTGTTTTATCTTCTTTATGTTTTGTATCCCCCCTCCCCCCACCATAATACCAATATTTATTACTGCTTTGTAGTATAAAATGTTTATCTTTAATGTATTTCATATTTTGAAATGTAAATACAAACTCTATGTAATTTAAAATAAAACTTACATCTATGTTACGTCACATAGTTGTCAAAAGTTTGTTGTCCTGTTTTGCAGTAAAAACCATAAACTATATTTGTTTTCTGATATTGTTAAGTGTAGCTATAAACAATTAATGACTAGATGGAGTAAACCACTTTGGAAAACACATTTTTGTGTCTGAAGGATATTAAGTCTGTATAAAGGCTAACAAGCTTTCCCCCTTATGATTCATTCATTTATTGGCTCTAAATAAGACCCAGCTAATATGATATTACATTATTGGGAAAGATTAATGACAGACCAAAAAAAAAAGACCTCCAAAAGCCTCAGTGCTGACACCCCCATGACATCTTAAATAGATGGTATCTCCTGACCTAAAAGCAATAACATAAAAAGCATTTTATAAAAATAAAACTCTTTGTAAGTTATCTTTTTGCACATATTTATGCTTTATTCTCAAACTTTATTACTATATTGAATCAGTTGATTGAAACCTCAAAGAATGAATTCTGCTCTGATAATGTTTCTGTACATAAACATGTGTATAATGTCCTAAAAGAGCATTAAAATATATAATTATCCCGTTGTATATTGTTGCACTTAAAAGGAAGTTTGATTATGTAGTATATGTGCATATATAAAATGTTTGAAATATTTTGGTTTTTATACAATATTGCATTACAATTTTTCACCTGGGTTTAAGGCTGAAGGAAATGCATATTCACACCTGTACAGTAGAGGGCACAGCTCTAACAAACCTTTCAGCAGAGGAATAGAACACAGGAGAAGAAGGTTCAAAACTCTTCACACACACACACACACACACAAATGTATTGTTTATCAAGTAATTTTTGCTTAATGGTATGGTTGAATTGGTTAATCGAAGGTTAACAGAAAAGACATTGGTTAATAAAGTCTGATTAAATGCATAAAGTATATTTGTGTAATTTAACATATTTAAATATTGCAGGTATAGCTGAGTTTGCATTTCACAGTTTTTATCCATTTTGAGGAATCTGTTTTTGTGCAAGTGAGATGAGTAAATGTATACCCACATTTATTCCAGAACTATAATAATATTTTTTGTAATAAATGCAAAAAGTAATGCTTTACTAGTTACTTGAAAAAAGTTATCTGATTACATAACTTGCATTACTTGTAATGCGTTACCCAACAGTGCATATATTTACCTAATATATGGTAACAGTTTAGAGAATTTTTTTTAAAGTTCTATACTGATTGGAATGTTATGCTCTGTATTTGTGAACTTGATGATACATTTTATGGCGATACATTTCCACTTTACTTTGGATAAAAAAAGAAATAAATACAAGTGCAGGCCTTGAACCATTTGAGTGCAGCAAAAGCAAATACAGTCAAAGTATGCAAACACCTGACTTGTTGGATTGCATTATGGTTGCATGATCTGGGGCACATGTTATATTTCATATCCATGCATCATATTTGTATCTGAGCTCAGGGCAGAGAGAAAACTCAAATTATAAAGACCTAAAACCTGCAACAGAACGGACATACATTTAATAAAATTCTTGCAAAGGTGTAGCTATTCACATAAACTTAATATTTATGATTTTTCACCGATAATGCAACTGCAATTCAATATTAGTACAAATAGTAGGTACAAATGATAAACAAACAAAACAATTTAACAACATTCATTCATGTTTATGAAATAGCACTTATTACAATAAAATTCATATTGTGTATGTTGACGTTTTCATGTAGGCCTTGAACAAAACACAGCAACAGTTACTGACTGGAAGTGACGAAATTATGAATTTGAGATCAATTTAATCCAAGCAATGTCATACGCTCCCCTGTTAGTTGATGAATCATTCGTTCGTGAATCGAGCAAAACCACTCGCGCTGCATGATTCGACTCATACGATTAATTTCTGCGCGCCGAGAACTGTGAACGGAAATGAACTTAAAATGAAAAGTTTTGCTTAAAATGGAACAGGGGCTGAATAATAAACAGGTCTCTGTTCTCCTCTCTATCCTTGACCTTCTAGTTTTCACGTCCGTGCGCCCCGCGTCATAGTAGCAGGAATACAATCAAGGCGGAGCAACGAGCGTGGCTTCATCCTCTCGCACACGCGCAACACAGAGACCACGCACGCGCATGTCTGAACAGTTAGCTATCATCATCACAGTCGAAGCAGTAAAATAGTAACAGTGAGAGAAACCGGTAAGTCACCCAGAGTGAACAAACTTATCACTGGCGCAGAGGTACGACATATTCAAGCTAAGTCGCAGCATGTTCACATTAAACGGAGAGCATGTTATGTTATGAGTGATACTAAGAGGCTATGTTTAAACTTTAGCGGCTAGCCAAAACTCTGGCATGCATGCGAGTAGGTGTGGCGTGCACTAAAGGTTCGGTGGGTGTCCGCGTGCGTTACATTGTACAGTGTACACGATGTTCTAATAAATGTGGTGGACTTCTTTAGTGCAAAAATATTTCTCATTCTCGAGACATTTGCTAGCAAAAATGTACGTTGCAGTATTATAACAACTGTTCAGTTTTGAAGTGGTCTGTGTGAGCAACTTGAGCAACTTTGGATTTGTGTGTATTAGTGTTGCATGCATGGAAAGAATTAATTTCATGCAGTCAAGGTTGTGAAATCATACGTTAGTTGCACCTGTATTTCTGTTTCAGACTGGCAGCTCCCACGGTATTCTGTTTAGTTTTCATTAATTAGTCCATCACTACAAATTATGTAATTACTTATGTTGAACAATGACATCCTCAGTCACTTTCAATATACCGGTATAGAACAAAATGTCATTCTGTTGAGGTCATAATAACATAGTTTATATTCACATACTTTACAGAATTGTTTTTATTTGTGTAACGGATGCCATAAATTCAGACAATCCCAAATTGTACTGTTATAAATGTCTTATAAAGTGTTGTTGTTTTTTTTTGTTTTTTTGTTCTAGGACTTTTGAAAACTGTCATTTGGTCGTGCATGTCACTGAGAGCCTGACGTTTCTCTTAAATGGCTACATCTGGCTCCTCCACCACTGTGCCTGAAGGATTTTTCTATGAGACCAAGTATGTCATTCTTAGCTACCTCAGCCTGCTCCCACCACCAAGATCAAGAACCTCAGAGACAGCGGAGGGTAAGAGATCACATTCACAAATCATTATGTACAAATAGCCTGCCTGGCAAGAATCGTAAGGAGTTTAATTTAGTCTCAAAACAATGACTTAACTTTGATAACTTTTACTTTTAACAAAGCATAACTTTAAGTAGTCCGCTTGTGTCCGTAATGCAAGAAAACGGGAAGCATATTTTGTAGTGTATGAATTGTCAGGCAAGAAATCACATTTTCTGTGTACATATGCATGGGAAAAAGTCATTTGGTTATGCAATACAAATTCCTATAGAAATATGGAATGCAAAATGGTATGTAACGATAGGAAAGATAGAACAATTGCCAACAATGGTCTCTACGATCAACTTAGGCTTACAATGCTTTTGGGAAACGCAGCCGGTTTCAACTGGAAGCAACTTGTATTAACATCTCTTAAAATATGTCGGTGCCATTGTTTTGTCTTAAGATGCACACCAGTAATGTTATTTTTCTTAGGCACTTTTTAAAAGCTACTTAAATGTCCTAATTGAACTAAGGCTTAATCCTGGCTTAAGCCTTGTCTGTGAAACCGGGCCATTTTATTAAGACACACAAAAATGCACAAGATCACAAATATCACGTACATGCCACATGGAACAGATGCTGCCTTCACATAGTTGTCTGAAATTTCCTACTCCCCAATTCTGAACTTGTAATTGAGTTTGTTGCGTTTTACTGCCTTTAAGAATGGATCACTTCTTGGGGAAGTCTTATTAAAGACAAAATGTATTGAAGATATTTCAATATCTAATGAAATTTGAATAAAGTGCCATTCAACCATAAACATACATAAACAAACAATTGCATACATTAATTGTGCCATCCAGATTCTGTAATTTCGGTCAAATATATGCTTTTCTCTGTTTAAATTACATAAAATATGCATAAAATAGTTATTTATAGATGGAAATATACATGACTGTAAAAGCAAGAGAAAGCCTTTAAACGTTTTTTTCACATTTTTCAGAAACTTCTTTATCAAAAAACACAAATAGATTTTTCAGTCGTAATTACTGCTGGAGATGTTGTTTGTGTCCAGTTTCTGACTAGGAAATTTGTATTTATGATAGTGTCCAAATTGTCACTTTTTCAGGTAAATAAGTATCATGGAGGTACTTGAAGTCCACTTATTTTTGGAATTTTACGTTTGAGCAAACTACTCATCATTTATGCACTATTTTGTGGGATAAGAATGGAAATTGGGATGCACCTTAGAACTTCCAAAAAGGTCTTTATGCAGTTCCCTCTACAGACTGAAACTACCTGCCCTAGGACTGTTTGTGCTATCCATAGAGCTCCTTTGCTAAGTATCTTGGTTTCTAATTCCGCCATTACAGTTTTAGTCACTAGTAGGGTTTGTCCACACTTACTGAGGTCACATTCCTCTTCCAGGAATCTCCATTTTGCCCTTGAACATGGGCTGTAACTCAAAGTGCTGTATACAGAGTGCTGTAACTACTGTAATTTGATTGAAAAATGCCTCCAGGTATTGCAAGTAATGCATTAACAAATCCTTCAGAGTGCATGTGTTGTCTATACTTCTTATGTGGCAGTCCGTATATGGTTGGAAAATTTGGTCCCACTAGTATTGTTTAGTCTTTTGATGTCGTTTGGCCCATTCTAGCTTCAAGCGGTCCCTGGCATTTAGCTTGAAATCATTATAGGACTGCTTCTCGTGAATATTGACTTCTTGTAGCATACGTCCTTTTATTTAGTACTTGTGGACTTCAGAAGGAGATGCAAAGCGCACATACAGTATGTCTTTGACATTTAATCTGGTTGACACAGAGGATGGTATGGGCTTAAGCTGCCTTTTGGAGATTTTGGAGCCTTGGGCACATCAGCGGTTCAATAAGGAATGTCCTGTGTCCTGCTCTGGTTTTCAATGAGTCAGCTTTGAAAGTAGCTTCTGATCCCTCTTTCCACTCGACCTGCTCTGCACTCTGACAGACTGTCATGTGCGATCAGCGTTGGCTTGTTCACATGCCACTGGTTCAGAGTGAAGCGCTGCCCTCTCAAATCTGACTAAAGACCTGCCCAGCCTGGGAAAAATCAATGTGAGCTCCCATCAACTATTGCAATGTTGTTTAAGGCTTTATTGTCCACTTCACAGTCTTTATACACACTTTCTTGCTCTCTCTTAGTCTATCTGACTGTTTCTTTCTGGTTCTAACACTTTCTCTTTTTGTAGTTAGTCACTGGTGTTTGTGGTTGAGGGAGCTGAATGTTGAATCTACTGTTCCCTGTAAGCCTGGGCTGTAGAAAACACTAAATAATTCACCAGTGTGTGGATGAACAGCCACACAACACTTTATGGCTGCATAGAAAAGCCAGTTGTATTACAGAATAATTTTTAATACAGTATTAAAGTATAGTAAAAGTAATGAGAATCAATGTTGATGACAAATTGGAATTCATTTAAAAGGAACTTAAACAAAAATACCTGGACACATGAGAATTTGATAGGGAAATTGTCATAAAAACAGGCTGTTTACATATATTATTTGGAGCACATCATATGCTGAACATACTGGACATAACATTATAAGTTCTGAATGCAGTAGTATGTCAAAAGCTTTGTTACTTTCTGTTCTTTGTTTCTGTTAGATATGAGATGCTATGGATGCTAATATTTCATGCAAAATTCACTGTCGCTCCTATGTTTTGCGAAAGTCAATATGAACTCCACTGATAAAAAGCACAGCTTTTGGATTAAGAAGTTATGTTAGTATTTGAAGAAACGGAGTGCAGATCTTTGTTTTAGTCCAGTATATTTGGCTCAGTTTCACTGTTATTTTCTTTCCACTTCACCTTTTTTTAGCTTCATCAGTCATGCAGAAAATTACTTGCCTAAATATTTGAATACCTGGAGTTTCCAGGCTTGTTTTTGCTTGTCTGTGTCAAGATTCAAATAATCAAGATTGCTTTCAAAGTTACCTAATTTTACATTTTCAAAAGTACCTAATATTAGCAAGATATTTAAATAGCTGATGAAAATGTAATATTTCCTAAACATGTCAGAAATCACCTCTCTAAAAAAAAGTACAATTTAAATGAAGAAAATAAAATTAAATGGGGGGGCGGGGGGACTCACAACTTCACAAGTTGTAATTATTCATAACAATTATATATATGGGAAAGGTCTGCACTTTGAATTTTGGGGGGAATATATATATTTTTTGTAATAAATAAACGTGTTATGATTCTGTGCAGGAGAGAGCCATTCTACACAGGAAGTGCAAAGAGAGCGAAATAGCAGCCTGAAGAAACAGATTGAGAATGAAATAAAGCAGCTGGAAGAGGAAATTGCGGCCTGTAAGATGTTTTTTGTTATAACTGTAATTTCATGATCAAATAAATCTGAAATCTGGATCATGGTTTAAAGTAATCCGCCTCTTTTTCTGCTCAGCTTTTTCCAGGACTGGTTTTGATCAGCACACATCCCCTGTGTTCAGTCCAGCCAATCCAGAGAGCTCCATAGAGGACAGTTTGGCAGTGCTGGGGGACCGCATCTCCCGGGACCTGGACATACACCTCTCCTCTGCCACTCAAACGCTTCTGCGCAGGTCCTTTTAAAGGTCCAGGGAGAATTCCTGGACAATTTTAGTAGTTGGTAAAAAGCTCTTGTAACTGAAATGTTCTTGGCAGAGGTCTATGTCAGAAAAATGTATTGTGTAAACAGCCTGCACAGACTATTATGATAAGTTGGCTTGTAAAGGGAGTTTAAATGACTATTCTTGACATTTGACTTAAATATTGACTGAAAGCCTTCAACATATATTATCTTGATGTTTTTCGGAACAACTAGCAAATTCAAACAAATGCAGAGAAATGTTCTGAACAGTGATTATATGAATGTTTCTTGTGCAGAGATTTGAGCTTTGAGCACTTCAGAGCAGCGGTGGAGGAGGTGTCCTCTCACGCTCAAGGAGGATGGAGCCAGGTCATTTAAAACACTTACCACATAGGTGCACACAAAGCACCCTCAAGGCCATTGGGCTGTTTTGACTGATGTGTGTCTTTCATTTTCTCATTCTGTTATTGTGTCTCTCTGTTTAGGTGTTGATACCATTAGTATTGTTACAGAACCTGCAGACTGAGGGGCAGCCGCTGGATTCTCTGCTACATTATGGTTTGCGTTATCTTGAGGAATCACAAGCAGACTTCATCATTATGCAGGGAGGATGGGTAAGTGACTTGCATTTAATCGGTAATCTACTGTCTAGTTTGATCTAGATCATTTAAACAGTATTATTAAACAGTATTTTTTTATATAACGTGACTAAATTAAAAGACAATGTCATTAGTGAAGATTTATGCAACAGTACTTAGAATATAAGATAGAATAGAACAGGCAATGCAAATTAGTTTGGTTATAGCTCAAATGTATCATTCACCCTGCCTCCATTACACATCTGTCACACAAGTGTTTGATCACCACATTTGAGTGATCATTGCAAAATGTGTTTATATATATATATATATATATATATTTCTGTTTATGTTTACTGTGTATTCTATATACAGTACCAGTCAAAAGTTTGTGCACACGAATGGGAAAGTGTCCAAACTTTTGACTGGCACTGTACTATAATATACACACAAATAATATCGTCCGATATATTGATATAGGGCTTTTTTTACTCCCTAATATCGGTTTCGGCATCGCCTCCCAAAAATCCATATCGGTCGGGATCTAATTATTATTGAATATTTGATTATATTTACATAACTGTGATCATAGTGCAATTTAAATTCCAAATACATACTATAATCCATGACAAAAGAATATGCACATTTTCATGCCTCTCTTTCTGGTGCAATAGTGTGCGCACAATGACAAAGGAACAACTCTGCAACTCGTTAGCAACTTATAAAATGTTTGATAGTCTAACTGGGTGTACCTTAAAGCAGTGGTTCTCAACCTTTTGACTAAAATACCCCCCCATTTTCCAACACAAATCTGGAGTTAAGATATTTCCTCTAGTATTTCTGATATAAATATGACAAAGTTGTTTGTTTTTAATCATTTTTTAATAAACAGAAACTGGGAAACACAAAAGGGAATAATTTTGTGATTTAGCATTTAATTAATTGGATTATTTTAACTATTTAAAAAAAAAATAATAGTACATTTTAAATTAATTTTAATAACTGTTAAGTCATTAAGTTCGCTGAGGCCTCCTAGTGAGTTCCGGCTAGAGGAATTCTCTGCCCCTAAAATCTGTACCCGAGCAGACGGTCATTTTTTTTCCCCCCCGAACCCGACTGGACCACAATGTAAAAAGCAGCAATATCTGCACAGCCTGTGGTGAGTGGGGACTTTTTCAAACGGGTATGACACCGGCCAAAATCAGAGACAACAAATAAGAAATATCACAGAACGTGTGGATTTAAAAGTATGCTCATTTATTTGTATTAAACCTAAGGGTACTAATATCAGACCCGACCCATGTTCTAAGCAAGTTTTGGACCCGAACCTGCTCTGGTCTCGGTTGGATCTTGGTTTTTGTTTTTTAGATCAAAGATTACCTTTAAAGACCTCTAGTTCTGGCCCCTGAGCTGAGAACCACTGCCTGTAAGAGGTTAAGGTCAGTTTCCAACGGCAAAACGGGTTTCTTCACAGAACTGTAATGGTTTTACAGTGTTTTTGTACACTTCTGTCAGGAGAGGGAGCCAGAGCTGTGTGTTTTTTTTTTCTTTTTTTTTTTTTTTTTACATATTACCCCCTTCAGCTGCTGGTGGATAATGCTAGCATTAGTAATGCTAGCCATTGTGTGTTGACTGAGCAGAATTTTACATTTTTACTCAAAGTATGCAGAACCCTTAAGATACAAAGGGCTTAGTGTCGGTTAAACGCGTTATGCTGCTGTGTGATGAGCAAGAGAACTTTATTTAGTGTTTCATCTACACTTTCACCTTCCTCACCTTTATGGACAGTGTGATTAAGAGCATATTTGTTTAAGCCACAGTTCTTCGCTACTTCATATATAAGGCCATAATAAAGAATTCCTCTTTAACTTGATGTTTTGCATAATGTGCACACTCATTTCCATTCAGCTTATCAAATCATATGTAATTTGTTAGTTCAAACTGAAGATTGGTCATTTCTGAAGGCTATCTTTCCCTCATGCAAAGTTTTATGAGAACAGTTCTTCACCTCTGTTAGATGATGTTGTAAAGTAAAATGAAGGTCTTGTTTGTTTATGACATCCTATTTGGGTCACATAATATCTCAGGAGGGCTGTCCTTATGAAAGACGCAGTTGATGTGTTCTGTGTGCGAACTGAAGAACTCAGTCAGAAGGAATAATTTAATTAGAGCACCGCTGACACTTACGCAGGGAGGAGGGGAGACCATTGTTTTATACTTCAGCTCGGGACAGAACCACATTCCAGTGATGGAGTGAGAGCTTTGGCACAGATGATACTGAATAAGCATCTGCGAGAGTTTGAATGCAGGAGGGAGGAGTCGGACAAGTAGGAGGAGAATCTGTGTGCAAACAAACCAGACCTCCTCCTCGGCACATCCAGCCCCATTACTCTTGACAGCAACCTTTTATCCTGTGTATACGTTCTCCCCGGCACTCATTCACTTTATTTCCTTGTGGTCACTGCTGGAGTTCTGCGCACTTAGGAGCTGAACACAGGCAGGTAGGACAGCTGCTTTCTTCTTGAGCTCTGGACCAGATGAGATTATACTTTCTGATGGTCCATTTACGAAACAATTTTTTTGAGATTTAGGTCTTTTTGTCCACCATCTTGCTCTCCATCCCTTTGCGCGCACTTTATCTTAGCAAGGACACTCTGGTTTAATTCTGCATTTAATTCTCTCCATTAAATAGGTCAGTCAGTAAATTTTGAATTTAACATTTAACTTGTTTTAGTGTCGAAACGACTGCAGCTAGAGTAACTTTGTTTGCTCAATTCTTCTTTTGGATTAATTTGATTACATTTTTTGCACATTTGCAGAAGCACAATAATTATAGTATTACAAAACCACGAAATAGGCCTTAATCGTGACACACGAGAATACGTTTGAGTATATTGTTTGCTATTATGTGAATTATAACATCAATTCACTACGACAATTCATGTACAAATTGTTTTGATGGATGATTTATGCAGAAAATTCTTTCATGAATGAGATTCAAAGCCAGTGACGTAAATGAGAAAGGATCTCTGTGTATGTGTGTGGTTCAGGTAAACCATACGTTATGGGGACAAAATGTTCACACAAAGATGGCAAAATCCTTGTCTTTGTGGGGACATTTTTGGTCCTTATGAGGAAAACAGCTTATAAATACTAGGTGATGTTTTTGGAAATGTAAAAATGATGAACATTTTCTGTGATGGTTAGGGTTACAGGATAGCATATGCAATTTGTACAGTTATAAAAATCATGTCTATGGAAAGTCCCATTAATCATGGATACCCAATTTGTGTGTGTCTGTTCTGCAAAACCTAGGGCAAAGCAGCAAGAAGCCATTTTGAGAACTAAAACTACTTGTTCCGCCGAATCATGCCGTCTGATCATGATAAACTCTAGGTCAAGGGAAACTGTTCAATACACCCCACCAAAGGAGTAACAGATACCCGATATGAGGGACGTGTTTGACATTTTGTCTCTTGAGTAACCCCACCCCATGAATCCCTTCCTGTCCCTCTGTCTGTAATGTACGCAACACAGAGGTAACCTTCAGTGTGTCACATTGCCCAGCAAAGATTCTTGAGATGGCATGATGTGATGTAATTTGACTCCAGTTGTGTGGTACAGACAAACCGCTGCCAGAGCGCCCTGTCCGTATATCAGTAAGTGCTGAGAGCAGAGCTTGATCCACGTCAGGTCGCATCACCCTGCGCATCGCTCAGTCCGACCTCTTACGTAACTGCATTTTACAGGCGATGTGCTGCTCTCATCGCACAAACAGTGGCTATACGCCACCCCCACACGCTCTAGATGAAGAACAGAAATAAATCTGATAAATCCTCATATGAAATCTGCTTGAGCAGGGCTGTCCCAGTTTGACTGCCTCAAAACTACTCCCTGTGCTAGTCGAGATAGTGACCTGTATGCTTGTTCAGATGTTTTGAGAAGAAATGTAGCCCACTATGGGTGAAGCCTATGAGGAATGTTTCACAGTTTCCACAAAAATATTACTCGGCACATCTTGTTTTTAACATTGATAATAACAAGAAATGTTTCTTGAGCAGCAAATCATCATCAGGATCATGTTACACTGAAGACTGGAGGAATGATGCTGAATATTCAGCTTTGGCATTACAGGACTAAATTATGTTTTAAAATGTATTAAAATAGTAATATTGAATTATTACAATTTTAAACAACTAATTTCTATTTTAATACATTTTAGTCTCATGCTCTCCAAGGTTGCATGCATTTGATCAGGAAAACAGTCCGATAGTAATATTGAATTATTAAAATTTTAAACAACTAATTTCTATCGGACTGTTTTCCTGATCAAATGCATGCAACCTTGGAGAGCATGAGACTTTTCAAAAACATTACAAAATCTTACTGACCACAAACTTTAAAATGGTAGTGTATGTTTAGTAGGCACATTAGATCTCATACTTTAGTAGCATTGTAGTACTAAATTAGTAAATGGCTAAACACTGGATCGGTTTTATGATCTGCATACCACCCCATTTTCAATATTATGCCCTCGTATGAACGTGAAAGCATTCGAGTTTGGCAGGCAGGCATGCGTGAGTTTTGTCTTTAGGCGAGGGTGGGTACATGTATCTTAGGTGGTGTTGCATAGGCACCTATGGCTCACCTAAGAGGAAACGCCTTGCAACAACATAACTTCTTTTTAAGACAGTCTCTGGATAGGACAGCAAGCCTAATCTTGCAGAAAACATCTGTCTTACTCCACCATTTCAAAAAGCTAAGGTCAAATAAGACTGTGCATGTAGCATTTATTTGAAATTGTATGTCTTTACTGCTACTTTAGCTCAAAGAATCCTGATACAAAAAATTATCATGGTTTCTGCAAAAATCTTAGGCAGATTACCTGTTTTCAACATTGATAATATAAAATCTTCCTTGTGCATCAAAAAGCTGGTTTCTTTGGAAACTGACGACTGTTTCATTTATAGGGTTGTGGAGACCACCACTTGCACATGATGGTTATCTAAATGAAACATTCTACAAAATATATATTGCGCTGTAACATTGCACTAGTTGTGTCCTTATTGTCCTCTCTCTGTTGGCCATCAGATGTTAAGCCAGATGCTGGGATCTAATGTGTTTTTGAAAGCATCTGTGTGAGGCAGGATTACACGTGAAACTAGATGCAAGTGCACAGTGGTTGATTACTAAAAAGGTCTAAAGGGGCAAGCAGAAGAGTGTCCTTTATAATAACTCCAGTTTGCTTAATGGAAATGAGCATAAACTGATATACAGACAATGAGTTCAAATTCAAATGGATTCATTTTGCATGCTTGACCTAGTTGTGGTAGACACGCAGAAACCAGAGGCTTATGCAGACAGACACCACAGCCGTTAGGTGATGTCATTGTGTGGACGGCAGAATTAGATAAAGACATGACTGTAAATAGAAAGAACTAACAGTGCAGTGAATACAGGCTGAAAAAGAGGAGAGTGGGATAGCACTTCATGTTGAGTTCTTTCCTTATTGTAAATGATGGCACTTTTCCCCCCATGTTTTTGACCTGACTTACCATATCTCTAGTTATGTTAAGTCTTTTTAAAGCTGATTTTGTTTATTAAAACCATGAATGAAGAGTATTTATTATTGATGTAATACTCTCACACTCCACAGGGCGGCATTTGAAATTAAATGACAAATGCTCCATTCCATGATGTTAAATTCCACTTACTGTGCTAAAACGTACTGCAATGTTTTTTTAACAAGCTAGACTACCATTCAATCTTATTTGTGTTATGTAATTTAAAAATTTTTTTTTGATAGAGGTCTCTTATGCTCACCAAAGCTGTATTTATCAAATATACAGTATAAATATATTTATTTTTGGGATGGCAAGTTGATTACTCCAGTCTTCTGTCTTACATGATCCTTCAGAAATCATTCCAACACGCAGTATTCAGATTTGTTTCTTAATAAAAAAATCTTATTTATGTTAAAAATATTAATCTTATTTAAAAAATCTAATTATTAACGTTGAAAACAGTTGCTGCTTAATATTTTTGTGGAAACATGATAGTTTTTTTTTCAGGATCCTTTGATGAATAGAAACTTAAAAGGAACAGAATTTATTTGAAAAATAAATCTTTTGAAACATTATAAATGCCTTTACTGTCACTTTTCATCAGTTTAATGCATCCTTGCTGAAAAAAGTATTAAAAATGTATCTTACTGACCCCAAACATTTGAATTAAAAAAAGTTTTATTTAAAATGAATCTAATAAATGATGGATAAAATAATAAATATATGTGGACTATATTTATGCAGTTGGCAGGTGCTTTTATCCAAATCGACTTACATTGCATTTCAAGGTACACATTTACATTCTTATCATTTCTTGCTTTCCCTTGGAATCAAACCCATGACCTTGGCGTTGCAAGGGCCAATGCTCCACTGTTTGAGCTAAGGAGTATAATAATAATAAACTTTTTTAAAATTGATTTTAAGTCACCTGTGCAAGTTTATAATTTGTGTGGATGTGCCACACTAATCAACATGAGAATGGTTTTTAACTGTGCACATGGTTTTCAAACCAAACAATATGATTTTTTTTATTTTTTTTTATCTTACTGTTGTTTGGGTAATGACGTCAGGAAATGCGTACATTGCTTTAACCACAGACTTGTCTTTTACAAAACTATGACTCAGTGTTTGCTTAGAAGCTTATCTTGATGAAAAAGCGTGTGTGTGTGTGTGTGTGTGTGTGTGTGTGTGTGTGATAATTGCGAATTAGGAGCTCATTGATATATAACGGTGGTTAAATAGCAACTTCCTGAGCATTAAACCGTTTACCTTCCAGCCAATCAGTATGGAGTATTCAGACAGGCCATGGTACTGTATATGTATACAACATTTTCTATAAACACTATCAGTATAGAGGTTTTCTGATGTTTGGAATAAAAATAAAAACGATTAATGAACCACCTGATTGATATTCCCTCTCTTTACATTACAGGGCACTGTGTTCAGCCTGGATGAAGCGGAGGACCCGGGTGTGATCATAGCTGAGGACAGTAACGACATTTACATCCTGTCAGGTGAACAGGCCTCGGATCAGCTAAGCCCTCCTGCTTCACTACTGACTCCTGGAGATAGTAGTGGGCCGGCTTCCTGGCAGACAGAGAGTCTTCCTGTGTCTCTGACAGGACACGAGTCTTGGGCGCAGGTCGGCATGATGGACCCAGAAGACGTCAAGAGTCTGGACAGCGCCGAGGGAGTGGCGTTAGCCGAAGAGCAAAGCGAGAACAATTCCTCAAACTCTGATATTGTCCATGTGGAGCGTGAAGACGCTGAACTTCTCGAAGAAGGTGGGGAGACGGCGGAGGAAGGGGAGCTGCAGAGTAGCGTACTTAGCGTGCTGGGCAGCGAGAGCGAACTCGCCGCTGTCCGAGAAGAAGCGTCAGAGCCGGCTCCACCCGCACCAGAGCCAATCGTGGAACCGATCGTGATGGAGATCCCTCCACCTCCAGCCTCAATAGAGCAAGAGGATCAAGCCACCCATGCTGCTTCTACCGCCTCGTTGCCCGTGCCTGAGCCTGAGCTTCAATCTCAGCCTGTTCCAGCTCCTGTGGAGCCACAGTCATCATCCCCACCGGATCTAGAACCAGAAGCAACCCTGGAGCAAGTGATACTTCCAGAGGTTGAGCTGAAGGCCTCATCCCCGGCCTACGACTTCTCTGTCCCAGACCCTCCTGAGATGCAGACAAAGACAGAGCTTCAACCCGAGTCCTCTGACCTCCCTGTGCTGCTATACAGTGGTGCTGCCCTGGTGGCCATTGCTGCAGTATTGGCCTTTGGAGCGCTGGCCTACAGGAAGAAGTAGAAAGTCTGTGAATGTCCATGACCTCTCTGTATCTCTTGCCCTAATGGAGCCCTGTGGGTCACCGTGCCGCCACAAGCTATACTTTATGGGAAAAGTACTCCTCTGATATGTGTCATACCATTTTGTTTTCTGTTCTCCTTGCTTTTATTTGTTGGCTTAAACCAGCTTTATCACTGGACTGGAACTTGCAGGTGTAAATTCAGGTTTCTTTTGTGCTGTACTCGTGAACATGGGCGTGATCCGTTCCCTAGGCTGTGACCTAGGTTTTGCCTGGTTCCTTTAATATTAACGAAAGAAAAATCAGGGCTTCAGATCCATAGGAAGTTTATTTTGTTATTTCAGCATGTTTATTCTAAGATATATATTTATTCAATGATTTAATGAACTTAAGTTTGATTTTAAAGCACTAGCTTGTGTGAGTGCATGATTATGAATTTACCTTATTTATTATACCTTATTAATATTAAAACGCAAAACGTTTTATGGGCCATGCCCTTCAGATGGTTTGTGTGATACTACAAAAATATATCAATATTTGAATAAGATTACCGGTACTCACAATAATCAAAAGCAAAGTCTTCATGTATCTTTGATTCCTTTACACATCATTCGGACATTCATATCAACCATCTTTAGTGTAAAATTGTAATAAATTGGGCCTGATTATGCTTGAATGAATGATTGTTTGAATTCCCCTTTTTAAATCTAAAATTAGAAGCCTAGGTCACAGCCTGAAATGGGAAACCCCTTCACTTTGTCCATTACATTTTATTTAAGGGATTGTCATCAATAAATGTACAATAATTTGCTATAATGTGAACAATTGTTCCTTAAGGAACAAAAACAGGTTTGTTTAGGGCTCATGTGAAAATACTACACCAGCACAGTCAATAGTGCCATAGCAACAGGACACAGTTGACTGAATTTATCTCAACAGGAATCGGAAGATCATGTTTGGAAAGTCATATTTAGTTTTATAATATGTTTCCAAACATGCATTTTGTAATTAAACGTCCTTAATTCTGGGTCAGGAACTATTTCAATAAAATCTTTTTGTGAAGTATTGCAATATTATGTATGATGAAACATTAAACAGGTGGTTTAATCTTAAACCAACACGTTCCAGAAACATCTTAATGGATTTTTTAATTCTAGAGTAAAAAGTGATTTGAGGTGTTAGATAACATTAAAGGTAGGGTAGGCGATTTCAGAGAGGCTAGCAATAGTGAGCTAGCTTTGAAATCATAAGATCCCACCTATCCTTCAGAGTGTCTCCAAAGCCACACCTCCTCCAAAGCACATGAACTATTAGAGCAGAGTCTGCAAAGTGTCACGAGAGACGGTGTTAAATTACCTCATGTCTCAAAGCACATAACATTACAATAATAATGAACATAAACAACTTATAAAGCTCTAGTTGTACCACCTGACTGCTGCTGATTCATTTCAGCATTGATATTGTTGCCATAAAAACACAAATTCATTGAACGGCTCAGAGTAGAACGCAATGGGTTGCCATCTCTTAAAGGAACACTCCGACTTTTTGGGACTTAAGCTTATTCGCTGTATCCCCCAGAGTTAGATAAGTCCATACATACCCTTTTCATCTCTGTGCGTGCTGTAACTCTGTCTGACGCACCCACCGCTAGCCTAGCATAACACAAAGACTGGAAGTAAATGGCTCCAGCTAGCGTACTGCTCCCAATAAGTGACAAAATAACGCCAACATTTTCCTATTTATATGTTTTATATATCTTTGTGCTAAGCTAGGCTAGCGGTGGGTGCGTCGGACAGTTACAGCACGCACCGAGATGAAAAGGGTATGTATGGACTTATCTAACTCTAGGGGATACAGCGAATAAGCTAAAGTTCCAAAGAGTTGGCGTGTTCCTTTAATTACAGTAGTGATGGCGTGAATGCAGCATTAGCTTGTTTTGGTTTAGAAGGAACTGTAAAAGGTAGCTGCTGTTTGTTTGTAGCACTTCGTGTCCATCTACAACTCTGCATAGCCTCAAGAAATGCGCTTACGACTTGTGAGGTCTGCGCTAGCAGGGTTTGCGAAGGTATGCAACGTTGACAGGCAGATAGGACATCCTATTATTGAATTTGGACCGACTGCGATGATTGGATAACATTTTTTTGGTCCTGAGACTTCCACAAATTATATATGTATATTTTTAAATATTTAGACCACTTCTATTATTGATTGCTATCAGGATGTGAAAAGAGTTTAAACTTGTATAACACAGAGTGATTATGAAAAACATTGCCTACTCTAAATTTAACTGTCTGTTGGACCAGAATGTCTCTTAAATGTTTTCTGAGCCACGGTAATCAGTCCTTTACTGTTTTTCTTTGTCTTCTCACACAAAGTATTGTCTTCAGCCTATGATTTACACCTTGCCTCTATCTTGTGCTGTTGTTTGATCCTTAAAAGCTCAAAAGGCCTGCATGGCACAGCCTTGTCACCCCCGTTTCCCTGTTGTGTGCCTATCAAATAGAGACACCTTTGTCAAAACAATAAAAAACATAAGCAGAAGTCACATCTACGGGCAGGATCCACCTGTTGTGTCAGTGGTTGGCAACCTCACGTCAGAGAAAACAAAGTGCTATTTTTTTTGCAAGTGAGGTTTTTTGTATCATAGATGGACAAAAGCTGTGAAATAAAACTTCAATCAAGGGTACCTGGTGTTTTGTGTCCTAATTTAAGGATTAATTAAAATAACAACAACAAAAAAAAGACGTAAGCAGAAACTAAGTTTGGTTCCTCTATTGTACTGATATGACTCAGGCTTGTTGTCCATGAAAAGAATGTGAAATCATGTGATATCCCATACAGGCACAGAGCCAGACAATTACTGAATACACTTATAAACAAAGTTAGCAGTGGAGAGATGAATAATGCACATTTTTCTGTTTAATCAGTATATTCTTTTTCTATGGCAGTTAAAGAAACAGTCTAATGCATAATCAAAACTTAACATGACATAAATGTATTTGTTTCACACACTATTAAAATAGTAATGAAAAGAAAGTAAACTTGTAAAGATGGTAAAAAAAAAAAGGTTTCAGTCTTGATCATGACTGAACATGACACAACTTTCTATTTAGCAGGAGGCAAAAACTTTCAAATGTATCATTGATACAAACATATTCACATTATATCCCTTACAAATGTATAACTGGTACACAGATCTCACCAGGGATCAGCCAGATCCGAAATACTGCACCACAGTGCCATAAAGTCTGAACAAAAACCGAGGCACACGCTCACACACAGTCTTCATGAGCACAAAAGTCAAGGCCATCTCGACAAGTTCCTTCTTAAACTCTTTGGCTCCATCCACCTGGTGAAGTAAGCCCTGCACTCCATCAGATAGATGTCTGGACCATAACTGCAAAGTTTTAAGGAATATTGTGAGATATGAGTGTTAAATTATGCCAGGTTTAAGGAGGAACCATTAGTGTAAATTTATTAGAATAAATAAACTGCTCAGAATCATTTGTCTTACCCCAGTGTCACAATTGCCCAGTTTCTTGGTCAAACTTTCAGCGGCTTGGAACAGGACTCTCTGCTCAAGCAGGTCTGCAATTCTGATCAGCTCTGCAGCCATTTCCCTCGCTGCCTGAGCCTGTTCAGCATCAACTGAGATGGAGATACATAAGAGCCGTGTTAACTGACATGAACAACAGCAACAATTATACATTCGTTTTAATATAACTAAAAATTAGGGATGCAAACTAAATCATCCACAAATCTAATCAGTATCAGTTAATTTTGCAAATTTAATTGTGGCCACTCATCAGAAATTATGTATATACAAATTGAAAATATCAAATAGCTGTAATTTAAACCGATAATGCCAGATTATGGCAAATATTTAGCACTATTAATTGAAGTGCTTTTCCCCAATGGAGGTCTCACCTCAGAATATTACATATTAACAATATCATGATTTGTGTTATATTTTCATTAGATAAAATATTGTCCATTTATCAGTTATCTACTGAAACTTCCTACCACTGAATAAAAAATAAAAACTTTTTATAACTTTCTAACTTTTTCCTCACAACCTTGAGTTTACATCTCGCAATTCTGACATTTTTCTCAGAATTGTAAGATTTAAACTCACAACTGCAAGTTATAAAATCAGAATTGTGTGATATCTCACAATTCCGAGAGAAAATAAATCTGTATTGAGAAATGTAAACTCGATATTGTGATATTGTGTATTGAAAAATGGCTCGATATTGTGAGAATAAAAGTCAGAACTGAGAGATATAAAGTCTGAATTGTGAATTATAAAGAGATATAAACTTGCAATTGTAAGAAAGAAAAAAAAAAAAGTCAGAATTGTAAGTCGCAATTACCCTTTTTTATTTTATGGTGGAAACAAGCTTCCAAAGTTATCAGCCATAACATTAAAATAATCATTGGCTTACTGGTATCAATTAAGGTAATCAGAAAACAGTACAAATAAGAGAAGAGAAAATAATAAGATAACAATAAATATACCTGGCAGTTGAGGCTGAACTTGATTCTGAAGTTCATGTAAAAGATCTCTGTAGGTGACTGAGGAACTATGTCCATCGGTTTGTATATCACCATCACTTTCAAAATAATTGTGATCGGAACGAAGAGCAAAATCATCAAGTTCTCTTTGAAGCTCATTATTTTGGCAGCCTTTTTGCTCAAAAAAGGAAAGTAGCAGCAGGGAACAGTGCGGAAAATTGTCAAAGTTTCTGTTGTGGTCCATTGCACAAAGCTGTGTATTGCCTCATACAGGTGCTCTGCAATTAAAAGGAAACACAAAAGCAGTTAGTTTCATTATCTTAACAAAAACAAGACACGGTAATGATTTTCAAGACTATATACACCCTGATCGATATACAATTAAATTGTATTTAATATTTCACCAGATATCATGACAAAAACAAGACACGGTAATAATTTTCAGGACTATATACTGCCTGATGAATATATAATTTAAATGCATTAAATATTTTACCATATCATATATATGGTCTAGACTCTAGAGACAAATTTGTACCCAGAAGTGATCTAAACCTGACATTCACATTTGTAAAAACAATATAAAAATAAAGTAAATAAATACTTTGTAAAACTTCATAACGTTCTCTGTTATGACAGCACTTCATTGTGCATTTGACAGAGTCTAACCCCAAGCTATTGCATTCAAGGTATAGCCTATAGCTACATTTTATCAGTTCATGCATTCCCTGGGAATCAAACCCATGACCTTGGCGTTGCTGATGCCATGCCACACCCTTTAAGCTACATGAACACCTGTGTATTATCATATATTATATAACTGTATATAAAAAAAACATTATATAAAAGCTAAATAAACGCAAACATGTAACTAGTTCATGGTTGTGACGACGGTTGGCTTGTAATAAGATGATGAAATATCCGAGCTCAAACTAGATAACTATCGTTAACTAGCAAGCAGCTGAAAATATGAAGTTGATTAGCGACTAGCTAACATTATTCGGTCTATTATTGATCATTTTGGGGTAATTTTCTAAGTCTTAGTGAAGTTTATAATACAAATTCAATTGTAAACAGTGCGTTTGGCTGATTCCCCTATTTTGTATCGAAGATCAGTTTCAGAAGAAATTATTTTTAGATCAAAACAAGGACAGACTGAAGTCAAAATTCATCTCTAAAAGGGACCACACAAAAGCTCAATGATTAACGTTAATGCAGTTAAAAAATAAATACAAATACCAGCCAGATATCACGTGCAGTTCTGCACTAACGGGAAAGTTTAACGTTAACTTAACGTCAAACTGAGGGAAGCGTGAAATATTGGTCTATCTAGATAACGTTAACGTAAAGTTAGATAAACTAACAGTAGACACGTGAATGGATGTTTATATTTAAAGAAACTGCATAAAGTGTCGTGACATTATCGACACAAGCCATAAGGCTACGATCTCGTAGCAAAAGTACCGGGGTGTAAGTTACTAATTTTATACTATATTAAATATTTATTATTTGACGCAAATGTTCAAAATCGTGTATGTACCTGTCGAGCGTATCTTCTTTTGAGTGAAACAAGAAACTACTTACGTAAACTTTCAATCACAATACCGGAGAGTGTGAGGCATCTCCGAAAACCAAACAAACTCTGTAAACGTCCAGTCCCCGCCTGTTCTTGCGTGTCTGCTTGCCTTTCATTTGTTCCCTCTAGCTGCGTCATTTACAGGGCGTGGCCAAAATTTACAGGTCCGGAATTTCCCAGACAGTAGAGAGTCGACCAGTGTGGGTAGCGTCTGAAACCATGTTGTTCGATATTATTCTCGCTGTTTGTTAAAAGTTAAGGCATTCAACTAAGATGTGACCTTTAAAAAAAATAAACAATACAGAAAAACAATCGCCGAGGAGGCAAAGTTAAACAGACTTTAAAGTATCTTGAAAGTCAGACTTTAACTGACCTGCACTTTAGGAGAAAGTGGTTTTTGAAAACGAATTTCCCCTTTTACTAGACTGCACTTGCCAGATAAGGAATTCTGAGGAGTTGGCTGACAAATTTAGTATTACACCACGTGCACAATGGACTAAGACAAAACGAGACATACAATATTCAAAACCATCCTATTTCCCCCCCTGTAATGAACTCAATTTTTTTTTTTCAGATTTAAGCTGTATGTCTTTGAAATATGCGAATATAACACACATTTAAGACATACTGGGGCCCCCTGTTTGAGAACCACTGTACTAGGACATCTCTAGGAGGGTCACCCGAGTCTTACTAAAATGCATACCTGGTGGACATTTACTTGTTTTGCCATCTTTTTCCTGTGAAGTGTGATGTTGCTGAATCAACCATAGCAGATAGAGTTGAAGGTACACCAATCAGCATCACTCAGAAAAACATTAAAAAACTTTATTTACAATTAAAATGAACTGGTTATTTGACAAGATAAAGTTGGCATTCACCAGCAAACCTTAAATATGTGCCGATTCATGCACCACATAAAACAGTGGCAGTTTTTGTTTAGTTTTTGACACGGGTCAAGTTCAAGACAAAAAGAGGATCTGAAGCACTATTTTTACCATGACATGCTGAGTAATGCAAGTGTCTGACTTGCATTCCAAAAATACAATTTGTAGGCATGTTAAGACAGTACATGATTCAGTGCTAGTATGCAGGGAAACCAAAGCTCATAGACCGGGCTGTATTTCTACCCACAAGCTTCCTCCCAGCTCTCGGAAGAGACCCTGGTTGGGATGACTGCTGGGGTGAAGTAGCAGCCAGTCGGGCTTCCTTGAGTTCTCTAAGTAGAGATAAAAGGCGTTGCAATAAATACCTCAGCATAAGTGATTGTTTCAAGGAAGTAAACAATACAAGTAGTGCTACCTTATGAAATAGAGTACTACAGTACAGTATAAATGCCAGATAACGCACCTTTCCAGCATAGCCGTTCTGAACTTCTCCACATTTAGTTCTTTGCGAAGCTGTGCAGCCAGTTTGCCAGCTCTCTCCTTGCGCAGTGCATCATGCCGACACAACGCAGATGCAGATGGCCTTGTAGTAGGATCAGGATCTAACAAAATCTATCAAATACAAATGTATTGCCCATATTAGGTTTTACAATTTTGACCTCAAAGACTGAACGTATGAATCCATGGTAAACAACTTCAAAACCACCAGCATATTCTTGAGAATTCTTCAGAATGTCAGAGGACTGAACCAAAACTACATTGATCAGCATTTTACAATAGTTAGTTCTATGCCCTCTGCTGGTGGAATAAAAGTACATGTTTTTTTTTTTAAACTACCCAAGACCAATAGAATATGAGAAATACACACCACTGTCATTTAAATGGAATTAGACCCCCCTGAATGCTGATAATTTTTTTTTGTTTCAGTTCAGTCCTCTGCCGTTCTGAAGAATTCTCATGAATATGCTGGTGGTTTTGAATTGTTTTCGTTTACAATGGATTCATTCATTCAGTCTCTGAGGTCAAGTAGTAAACTGATTATTTTTGGGAAACTTAACCAACTTTGTCGAAACCATTACAGGGAATGCTATGAACCACTAAAGGCCTCATTATGCTTCTGCGTCAACTCCACGGCGTAGCTACGCCGTAACCCCTACGGCGTCGTGGCCGTTTTATGGTTCTGCGTCAGGTTGCGTTGCATCGCGTTGAATCTGACCAATCACAGCCCGATGCGGTCTGCGTCGCCTTGACACGTAGTTAAAATTTTTTGGAGGTGCACGTCGAGCTACGGCGTAGGGGTTGAGAGGGGTTCGCGGCGACGCAGAAGCATAAAACAGGCTTAAGATGTGCTTACTCAAACAGTACCTTTAAAAGGTCTTTAAAAGGTGCTGGTAACTCCTGGGGCAGGCTGGGTAGCTCACCCTGTCTGAGGCTATGCCAGTTTTCTCCATTCTGAGGATGTGGTGGAGCTCCAGCAGCTAATAACACTGTCAGGCCCAGCGCAAAAATATCTGCTTTAGGAAGATGCGTGTAGTCCTGTAAACAAAAAAGCAAAATCACATCCACAATTATCTTGTTTTGTCAGTCATTGTATATAAGATCAGTGCATTTTAACCTCTGCAGCAAACCCTGAGAAAGCTCAAACAGATATTGTACCTCTCGCAGGACCTCATAGGCCAGGAAACGGCTATCCCCTTCCTCTACCTGAGGGCTTGAGATGGATGTCACATGACCTAGGTCACCTAAAGAACAAGGAACCCATGATATCAGCTATTAATGTTATATAAATGCCAAAACAGTGACATTTTAATTAGCCCTTCTCTGATGGCTTTTTTTGACTGTGTCAGCGACTGTTTTGTGTGCACAACATGGATAAGCCTCAACAGGTAAATATATATGCTGTATGGACAGCTGGACAGACCTTACTATAATCAATTTATGCTAGAACAGCAATAAGCAAAATTTTATCTGCTGAAATAATCACGAGGCAGCTTGTTGCTGAAGAACTTTACAATGACTAGTTTAATGCATCACCCTGAACAACATAAGCTCAGTTACCCAAATTTAAGATAAGTTTTTGGCTAAATTAAAGACTTAATTTTAAGTTTCGGTGAATTTTTTTTTAATGTGTTGGTGATCAGGAATTATTTCAGGACATTTATTTTGTCCTATTGCGAAGCAATTTAGAGATCCATATTAGAGAAACCTTCCGGATCACTAAATACCTGAATGTGTAATAATAATAATAATAATAATAATAGGGAAAACACTTATGTATTTAAGGGTTGAAAACATGGAGAGGTAAGAAGATACCAATTTTATATACAACCCCAGAGGGGCTTTCATCCTCTTCTTCACTGTCTCCCTCTCCACCAGCACTCAAGCTGGGTCGACGGCAGATGAAAATATTACCTGAAAAGGATGGAAATTAAAGCATATGCCAGTCAAATTTCTCATTAAGTGGTAGAGGCATGTGAAAAACAACAAAAGAGAGAGCTCACTGGGTTTAATGTCGAGGTGCACTAGGCCTGAGCTGTGGATGTATTTGAGCCCCATGGAGACCTGTAGGAGCAGATCCCTTAGCTCAGGAACTCTGAAATACTCCCCTTGCTCCTCCTTTTCAGTTATAGCATCATGGAGGCTACCACCTACAAGACCAAAACAACCACCAATACACAAACACATAACCATCAACGGTATGTTGTATTGTGATCTTCTGTCCTACCATCACAGTATTCATTTTGTATAATCATGTGGTCATCTTCAGCCCACGCAGAGTAGTATCGGACAACATGAGGGTGATGGCCCAACACCGCATGGGCATACACTTCCTTTAAGGCCAACTGTCTGAAAAAAAGGAACTTGTTTTACATTAATAAGGTCTAAGATTAAATCAAGGAATCACAAAAATCTTAACCTAACTTCACACAGGGCTTAGATTAAACCAGGATTAGGCATTAGTTCAATTAGGACATTTAAGTTCACGGACACAAATAGGAGGTTTTAAAATGGACCCTTTTCACAGACTATACGATGACAAGTTTCCACAATTATCGACATCGCAAATCTAGTTACATTTTTTGTTTGTTTAAAAATAAATAAATAAAATGTATAATGCTATACTTGGTGTTATATTACCTTGGCAGAAAATTACAAAAAATAAATGAACACTGCTCCAAAGATGTTGACTGAGAGAATGACGGCATATTTGACATTCACTCTTCTGACTGCTGCAAGCCATTTTTCTATACTCTTAAAGTTTTCCAAAATGAGCTATTCAAAGCAATGCCATAGAACCACCATTTTTGGTTCCCCAAAGAACTTTCAGTGAACAGTTCTTTATAAAAAAATATATATATATATATATATATAAATAAATATATATTTGTTGTCAATGTGAAGAACCTTTATCCACTTTATAGAACCTTTCAAGCAACGGAAAGGTTCTATGGATGTTAAAAGTTCATCATGGAACCATTGATGCCAAAAATAACCTTTATTTTTAAGATTGTAATTTTTTTCCCCTCTTTTGCAAAGTCATGGAAACACTACCATGTCTTTTTTCATTGGCTATTGGAGCAAATGGGAATACACAAATGATATTTGCTGTCGTCTCCCAGTCACCATTACAAGTTCACCCAACTATGATGACATCTGCTTCTGAGAACCCCGGAAACATTAAAAGGGTCCATTTAGAAAAAGAAGATTATTAAGTACAGTGGCAGTGCTGACTCACTCATTGGCGGAGCCTGCAATTGGCCTGCGGGAGCGCTTGATGGCGTACATGCAACCATCCAGCCTCTTCACACATCGATACACGGAACCAAACTCGCCCCCGCCGATGCAGGCCAGCTCTAGAAACTCACTCTCGTAACGTGACAGCATGCGGGATGACACTGCTGGCCTCTGAAGGCCAACAGATGGGAGACCATGTGAGAGAACACAGATTTACCAAAGCATCCGGCAGGATTATGAAGTATTATAAACCTACTACGTAAAAAGACAAGGATGAACTACCATGGTCTTTGAAACCGTACCTTTGAGGGGAGGAAGAAACTTTCATCCTCTGATGAGTTCTGAGTGTCCATAGATCTGATGAAATAAGGTACTTCATTGTAAATCCAGTTCCACAATGGGCATTGCTTATATGCAAGTGCTGTGTGTGTTACCTTTGTGCATCATCCTCATAATCATCACTCCTTTGGCTCTTCCTCTTGTGGTGTTCACTGTTCCTGCGCACAGTGTCTGGTGTGAAAGGGTTAACGTTCACTGAGGGCACATGGTCAAAAGCACTAGGCAGACGAAGGAATCTTTGACTGCGACACGGCTTGCTGCTAGAGCAAGGGATGGTCGATTTAGACAGCAAACTCTGTAAGTGGAAGTTGGATGATGTAAATATAAATCTTTATAGGGTCAACTGTGTATTGCTCATATAAAAGTATAAATTAGACTGTCATTGCATCAGAGTTCACATTAAACTGTAGAGCTGGAAGATTACCTTTGGTGTACTGGGCGAGTCACAAAGTCTGAGTTTTTTCCAGGCAGCATATGGTATGGGAGAAGTCGGGATGGAAGGGGAAACAGTGATGCTCCTGGTGCGGTGACGCTGTATCCGGGGCGTCCGACAGGGGCTTCTGACCGAAACACTTCTGTGTGCCCATTCATCAAAACTATTGTCACTGCTGTCCTCCTCCCCACTGCTGGAGAAGTTCAGGTGCTGCTGTGCTGCATTCACAGAGGCCATTTCAGACCACTACAATCAGAAGAAAAAAAGAAAGAAAAAAAACAAAACAATCTCACATATTTATTCTAAAGGGGAAAGGCAACTACCATACTGTAAATTAGCCATCAGCCGGCTTGGTCAACAATACCAACAACTAGAAAGTGGGGTGACAGATGGCCAATAAAATAACTTATATGGTGTATATGGGTTATTAAAATTAATTATAGCAATTGAGATGTGCTGAAGTTTTACACAATATGTATTTGAAATAAACACACGACAGGCAAACATAATCAGCATTATGTTAGGCTATTTGATGTTAGGCCTAGAGCAGCCTCCTTAGCTAAGCCTCAAAGGATGATTTATTGTTAGTAGAGAAAAAATATTTACAAATTCTTCTTTCACAATATATCGCTCCCATGGTGCTATTTTGCTGTTTTTAACATAAATGCAGTTCCAACTTACCCTGAAATGAGCTCACGGGCGACCACGCTTGAACTTGCCGCGTCAAAGTTAATGAGGTCCTTTAACTATGGGAGTGACTAGACCAATTAACTCTGCTAACTAGTATTATCAAGCGTTTAGATTCGCTCAGTAGGTGTGTTTGAATTGAACCGATCGCCACTTCACACATTAACACACCTAATGAATGACTCGAATCTTTTGGATCTGTTCTCCGAAAATAATTTTGTTATGATCCAAACAGGAAGGCGTGACGTTTAAATTGTGTGTGAAATGAATCACAGAATCATCACAAGTATATCTTTATTTAAATGTTCGTGCCTTAAAGTACAGACTACAAAAATATCGATTGTTTATTTAAATAGAAAACATTTTAAAAAAATTAAATGTGTGGTTTCCAAAATAAGAATTCTGACTGTTAAGAAAGCTAATCATTGTCGTTAAAAGTCGTCAACATTTATTTTAGGGGACTGCGCACACAGATAACATGGTGTATTTATTTTTCGGGTGGGTGGAGGTTGATAACGAGAACCCTTTTGGACCACGTGAGCGGAAGTGTGTGACATCATCAAAACAGTGTACGCCTGGGTAGCGTCTGTTACCCTGTCTGTATTACTACATTTAGTGATTTGTATCGCAACTAGCGCCATGTTCCGTTTCTTGCGTGGCGTTGGTCGCTCCGACTGACCACTCTGTACCGAGTGCAACGACTTTGTTTATTTCTTCGATAGTCAGTATCGAAAAACGCTATGGTTGAGCAGTCGGATCGCGCCCCGCTGCTGGACTGGGAGGAGGTTCCCCCGGCCGAACTTGCCCCATCAGTTCCATCACCGGAGACTGGGGATTCAATACAATCCGGTCTATCGAGTTACCCGACCGAGGGCAGTGTAGGGGTAGATATCTCCCGAAACAGAAGCCCAGCGAGACCGAATAGTGTAACAGCTGTTCCAGGTGAAAGTGCACATTCTCCCTATGAACACAGCGGCCCGGGAAGAGATGCTTCTGCCACTGATGAAGAGGGAGACTGCGCCTTTCATGGGCTGTCTGTCAGGGATCGGAGGATCACTGGGTCTGGATGGGAAGAAAAAGATCAGATTGTTGCTGTGTTTGTAGTGACTTTCGACACTAGATCGGGTGAGGTTAATCATCAAATATCGGTAATGTAAAATTACTGACTGAGATAAAAAAATTGTATATGTGGCAGTCACAAATAAGAATGTCAGAGATGATGATGAAGAGGAGAATTCTTTTTTGATTTAATAATAACTTTTATGCTAATTTTTTTTAACTTAATTTATTGTCACATGATAAAATCGGCTTCATGTATGTTAGTTACTCGGAAAGTTTTAATATAAACAATATAATTTTTATTAATTTTTCTTTTTTTGTGTGTCTCTGCTGTTTGTTACAATAATCTAACAATTAAAGATTATCCGGAACTACTTATGCCTACATAACTTTTTTAATTTTTGTATTTTATTTCAGACTTTTTATGAGGTTATTATTTGTTTAATGCAGTCTCCAAACCATTACACCCCTTATTTTTTACTGTAAGCTACACATAACATATCAGAATGTTTCTTTTAATTCAGAAACTGAAAACTTGTTTATCATAGATGTGTGCAATAATGTGTGTTTGTGACAGAAGCATCCTCGTTTTTTCCCATATAGGAGGATTTGTGTTATCACTAAGGACATGAATAGAATATGAAGTGAGAGTTGTATAAGTCATCTGGCAGACTACTATACTGTTCTTATTCAACTTCCTCTTTTGCTTTAGGAAGTTTAGCAGAGAAAGGCATTTGGAGAGTTTTTGTGTTCTTCTGCAAACTCTATTTGACTAAAACCTAGTCCAACAGCTTCACAAATGTTTACATAGGCCCACATTGTGTCTTTTACAGGGAACATGATAGAATGGTGCCTTCCTCAAGATGTGAATCTGGAGGGAGTAGAGTTCAAGTCAATGGCCAGCGGCTCTCATCGGATCTCAAGTGACTTCATGTAGGAATCTCTCTCTTAAATCCCATCGCATTAATAAGGGGCCGGGGGCAATTGTAATATTTTTTAACCTTTTTACACATAACGCATAACTAATTACTGCAAAACTACCTTCCTCTAATAAACATTTGATTTAACTGTGCTAAAATTAGTAAAACACACTACAATAATTTTCTGCATGAATTTCAGATTAAATTTAGTCATACATTTTCTATTTCATATCTAGTGTTACATTTGCCCTAGACCTCACATTATAAATCCTTTATGGTATCTATTTTTTTATTCATGTTACATTTTAACCAACAACCTAGAAATGGAATAAATGGTTTCAATCCAAATATTGGACATTAAAAAGTGAATTTTGTGTTCTTGTGTATTGTTGTTATGTAACCCCCCCATATAAGATGTTTTTGACCAATTGTTTTGCTGTCAAAATTAATCAAGATAATTTATAATCATCAGGCAAACTGTTTGATTAGTAGTATTTTCACACTTGCATTCAAACATTTTGCATTCAAAATTTGTGCCTTTAGCCATGTATATAGATTAATCCAGATTAAATGTGCTTGTCTCTTTTTGTAGATATTTCCGTAAAGGGTGTTACTTTGGACTAGCGTGCTTTGCCAACATGCCTGTGGAAAGTGAGCTGGAACGAGGAGCTCGGATGAAATCTGTAGGGATTTTGTCTCCTTCTTACACGCTGCTATACCGTTACATGCACTTCCTGGAGAACCAAGTCCGGTGAGTGTATTTTCGCATCACGGTTTACCTTGTTATGTTTCCTCCTCTTACTCTTTTGCACGCATCATTACTATTTTAAGATGTTGTTATGCATTAAACATAAGCTTTGAGTTGCATGTGATGATGACGTGATATCTGCGTGAAGGTATGCAAATACATAGGTTGACAGGCAGGTAGGACATCCTGTCATTGCATTCAGAGTCTTCCATATAAGATACATGTAATTTTTTCAATATTTAGATTAAACCCCTTCTATTATTAATTGCTGAAGTGGCACAGTGGCTCAGTGGGTAGCTCTGTCAGCTCACAGCAAGGAGGTCCTCGGTTTGAGTCCCGACTGAGCCAGAAGGCCTTTTTGTTTGAAGTTTGCATGTTCTCCCTGTGTCTGCGTGGGTTTCCTCTAGGCACTCCAGTTTCCCCCCCACAATCCAAAAACATGCAGTACAGGTGAATTGGAGACTCTAAAATGTTTCGTAGGTGTGAGTGCAGTGCTGAGTAGGTTACTTACAAATTAGAGTTGGTTTACTGATTCCAAATTACATGACTAAAATTGGAGTTAGTTACATAATCCATTACATAACATTAAGATAAGACTACTTGGATTACTTTTAGATGACTTTTGACCTAACTTTATCACATTGATTTGAGTAGGATAATCTTGTACCATATTAATATAAAAACACAAAGAGAAATATTACATTATGTCAGGTTTTCCCAGACTGGGGTTCATGATGGAACTGCTGGGGTTTCTGAGTTTAATGAAAAGCTATTAAGTAATTAAATCATAAAAATGTAAAATTAAAATGAGTAATTTTTAAATAAAAACAGTCTAAATGAAACACTTACTAAAAAAGATTAAAAAAAATATTTATTTGTTTACCTGGATGTCATCATGTGACCATTAACTGACATCAGAGAACCATAAACTTAATTTTATTATTATTTGTTATTAGTGTTTTAATGACTTATCAAATCGCGTATGGCAAGAGATGGCCCTTAGAATCACCAAGAGTCAGATATGACTGAATTGGTTTATGAATGAATACATTATTGATTACTATATCAAGATGTGAAGAGAGTTTCAACCAGTATAACAAAAAGTGTTTATGAAAAACATTGCCTACACTAGCTTTCATTCTGCAAATGCATTCTTACAGGCACCAGTTGCAGTGTCCAGGCCAGTACTCTCCACTGGAAGCTTTCTACGAGGATAAAAAGGCAGTGTTGCCCTCAGGAGGGAACGGTTTGGTCACAGCCTGCCCGACCAGCGCTCTTGGACCCATAGTCAACCGTTGCATGCATCCAGAGATGAAGGTTTGAAGATATAACCCAATATTGTCTGCCACTAATCAAAGCTTCAGCTTTTTTAAAGATCTCTTCATTAAATATTTTTTTTTTATCATAGTAGCTTTAGATAATTCGATTTTTTTTAAAGTTATTTTTTAGTTTCTAAAGAAATCTAGGCCAGGCCACTCAGGGAATTTCGTGTTACTAATTAATCAGAGAGCATTACTTCTGCACATCCTGACAGCAGCATACGCATGGGAGAGTTCAGTTTCGTGGAATAAAAAAAGAGACAAATTTGTGAGACAAATTTGCCTGTGTAAAAACCACAAGATCCTCTATTGTTAAAGAAGAATTCCATATGAGGAGATAAATATGCTGATGTATACTTCAGCTCAGAACTAGATTTGGTTATATTGTTTAAGGCAATATAACCAAAATATGAACAAATTGCTCATTGAACTTTGAATAATCGCTATATGCACTGACAAGCCTGTCAGAGGGTTTTAAAGATGATACTAGATTGAATAACCTCTTCTATTAATCAGCTAAATGGCCATAATTATTGGCTGAATAGACCTTAGTCAGGGTAGACGCCATATTGAATTTAACAGATGAAAACGAGGCTGTGACTGAGTGGCATCACTGAATAAAGGTCCTAGATCACATGATTTTAATAACTCACACCTTTCAGAACTGTTTTATGGAGTTTTTGTTTCGGAAGGAAGTTTTGTCGGCTGGACGATTGGTATGTTGTTAAACAACTGTACGATCCGTTGAAAACATTGTGATTCTATCCCGCTTTTCATTCCTGTCAAATTATAAATGCTGCTACTCAAACTAAGGTCTATGGCTGTTTTATTGTATAATTATTTTATTATTCATCATTTTCTCTATGATCTAAAAGCTGTAATACTTTTTTTTTTTTTTTTTAAATAAACTTAAAGGACCTTTAATATGTGTGGTGTGTCTGTATGTGTGGAGTCATTTAAGTCAACAAATTTTGTCACTTTCTCTGTACACCTTGGATTAGATTACACACCCGGCTGGCTGCATGTCCCAGTTCATCCGCTTCTTTGGAGAGCAGATCATGGTGCTGTGGAAGTTTGCTTTGCTCAGGAAACGCATCCTCATTTTCTCTCCTCCCCCTGTCGGTGTGGTCTGCTATCGAGGTGAAAGAGGAAACCCACATTGACACATGGCTAACATTTCTACTTATTTCCCATAACAAATTAAGGGTATGTTCACACTTGGCATGTTTGGTTAGATTAAAACGAACCCTGGTGCGCTGCAGATCTTTGTTTGTGTGTGTGACGGAGGGATTCTGGCCGTGGTTTTGACTCCTTTACACATTTGATAAACTCTTCATGAGTACTCAGCTGGTCAAAATACCATCATATGTAGGTATATATGGTTCTGACATGAAATATATAATAAAAGTCGATCAATCAGGTTATGAACATATGCCTTTAGGTTCGGTATCTTTAGGTTTCGTGTTAAAATGCCAATGCGAACGCTTAGCGGAACAGGACTAAATGTTTTTTTTTTGTTCCGGACCAAACGAACCGAACTACAAGTGTGAACACACGCCTAAAATAACTTGAGAATCCAATGTTATAGATAATCGACATGCACTTGCCAATGTCTTTGCATTGTCATTAGCTATGTTTCCATCCACCTGTTATTATGCAAATTTAGCTAATGATTTGTGCATTTATTTTAATCTGTAACTTTTATTGTTTAACTCATGATTATTTTGCTATGTGTTGTTTTGCATCCATTAGTATACTGTTGCTGCTGCCTTGCTAATGTGTCCATTCCTGGGATGGGCTTGACGGTTCCGGAGTTCCGCCCCTTCTTTTACATCAACGTTGCTGACATCACTGCTCTTGAGGCTGAGCTGTCTTATGTGGCCTGTAAGTCTCTGTCAAGAGAAGGACTAAAGCAAAATTCATAATTCCACAGACACAAAATGGTTTAACCATTGTAAACAGTAGATGTTAAATAATATAAGTTCAGAATGTAGTTCTTGGTTGATCCTCAAAAAAAAACAAGAATCTTTTCCTCCAACATCTGCATTTAGTTGATCAATTCAAGAAAGAATATTGCACTGTAATGTAGTATTAGTAAGAATAGTGTCTGTGAATTGCATTTTTGATTTATTTTTATTTTTATTTGGGTTCTCAGGTACTACAGAGAAGATCTTTGAGGAAAAGAAGGATCTGTATGATGTCTACATTGACAATCAGAATGTAAAGACACACAGAGAGAGCCTCCAGCCTCTGCTTAGACTCAACAGTGCGGACCGAGAGAAGTATCGCAAGCTCTGTGAGCAGAGGTACACCAGCCTTTTAAAATCTGAAAGGCATATGAGGTGGAAAAAAAACACATGAAAACATAATTCCTCAGGCATATGATGTTGTTGCTATCATTGCAGGCAGATGCTGCTGTACTCTCAGGAGGTGGATGGAGACTGCACATCTAATGAGGAAGAACTCTTCATTTTGTACGTGATGGAATTACACACCTCAGTTTATCACATCAGCAGTTTTTAGTGAGACGGAAAGAGTGTTTGGAAATGGAACAACTCAATACACTTTCTATGAAAATAGTTTAAGCTTTAAGCCTAATGAAACTATACGTGTATATACAGTATTGTTTGGAAAATGAAAAAAATACAATACTATATTTTTATACTTTAAATTTTGGATAGTTTTATTAATAAATTTCTCTTTCTACACTGTTTTTTTTGAAAATAAGTCTGATGCTCACCAAGGCTGCATTTATTTGACCCAAAAATACAGTAAAAATGTCAATATTGTAAAATATTATTAAAATTTTAAATAACTGTTTCTATTTTAATATATATATATATATTATTCCTGTGATTGCAAATCTGAATTTTTTAGCATCATTTCAGAAATCATTCTAATATGCGGATTTTGTGCTCAGGATAAATTTTCTAAAACAAACAGTTGTGCTCCTTAATATTTTGATGGAAACCATGAAAGTCCAAAAGGAGAGCAATTAAATAGAAATCTTTTGTAACATTATAAACACCTTAACTGTTAATTTCTAATTAATTTAATGCATCCTTGCTGAAAAAAAACTTTATTGACCACTGATTTTTTTGAATGCTAGTATATTTGTGTAAATGCCATCTAAATTTGCACTTGTGAATTGCATTATGCTTTGCATTTAGTATGTAAAAAGCCTTATTTATACATCAAGCAACTATTTCTTGAGTGTCTAATATAATATAAATCTAAAGATGTGGAAGCACACTGTTTTTCTGACATATGTTTACTTTTATTTTGACCTTTTTCTTGTGAAAACCAATGGAAAAATGACATTTATGTTGCTGTAATTAATCTGTATGGAATTTGCCTCTGTTTGTGATCCAGGTTCTTCATGGAACAGAACAACAGAATCTTCCAGACCCTGTCTGAGTTAGCGGCGAGCGCTGATCCTACCCTGACTGCTGAGCACGTGAGAGCCATGGGGCTGGATCCTCAGGCCGACCGCGGCTTTCTCGTCGACCTGCTGGAAATCTACGGCATCGACGTCATGCTGGTTATCGACAACCCCTGCTGCCCGTAAGATACTCTGTCTCTGGAGCCCATTTTCTATTAGGGCTACTACCCACTGCCTACTGATTACCTGCTTTCTTCTCTCTCTTTCTCTGGCTTGGCAATCTCAGGAGTCATTCCTGACACCTCTGGACCACTTTGATACTGCCAACACCAACAAGGTGCAATCTGACTGCAGGCTTTTTGTGCACTTTGCGGTCAGTCAATCCAGTGACGTCTTTCTGCTTGTCTGTCTGTGTGCTTCGTATCCTTCCAGCCATCTTGGATTTCTTCTCGACTCTGCCTAAGCTTGTTTCCAAAACATGATCTCTGTGCCTCTCTCTACCGCTTTTCAATCTGTGGTCTTCAGTTGTGACTTTGTTCTTCTAGCCAGTGCTGTCTGGGGGAACTGATGTGACGTCCCCAGTGGATATAAATCTGCTTCACTTGGACACCAGAGAATCGGAAAAGCAACTCTCACTTCCTGGATCCTCCTGTTTTTTTTTTGCTGGTAACAACGTTTTGGTAAAGTTTGCTTTGAATGTCATATCTGTATTTCTAAAGGTTTTATGGTTGTTGCATATTACACACTACTGTGATGGGGAAGATTCTCACAATCTCTGCCACATTTTTTTTAACTTAATCATATACATGTGAACCAGTCATTTCGTTTTGGGAAAAAACTGGCATCTGTCAGTGTGTTTGTTGTGTTATTTGTGATCTATTGTGCATGAACAAAGAGACACAATCAGTTTTGCTACTGTAGTTTGGCACAGAACTTATTCATGTATGTTAATGGGAATGAACGACACTGTAGAAGATTCTCAGTCATTCTTATTTCACTACCCAAATGTCATTTCAATGCTGTTATTACATACTGATGAAATGGAGCATAAAATGTGTTGTTCATGCTGAATATAGGCCTTTAATCACTATCACCCTTGGTATTGAATGTAAATTGTACATTTAATGCACCGGCTGATGCACATATGATGCAAATGACACAGAAATGTTACATTCACTTTTTTGAGTCACTTAATTTGCTCTGAAGAAATGAATGTGATTCTATTCCGGTCTTTGTCATCAGTGAATGCTCATGATGATCACTTGTGGAAGACTTTTGAATTTGTATATATTTGGGGTTTCTTATTTAAATGTGTTTAGGTCGATAATTTCAGAATAACAGCAGCAGACTGGCCTCGCAAGGCTGATTCATTTGTGGATTTGTGTGTTTATATGTTCACCCTGTGAAAATCCAAACTGGATCCTTAATCAAATTATTTGTAGAGCTGCATTAATATACGTGAAATTCAAAAGAAAACATAAATGGAAAAGCATTTATTTAACCTGTTCAGATTAAAGTCACTATCCATCAAAATTTTAACCTGCTAACAAAATAACGCATTGTGATTTCTTAAGAACGAGTGCAGGCACTCAGGTTTGTAACAGTTGGATAGACAAAAGTTCTTTCAATTATGTTAAATAAAATATTTAAATGATCAATAAATAATACTGTTGCTTATAACCTAGATTTGCTTACATGTGAATTTAGTTTTTACATTTCTTATCTATCAGAGAAATTGAGAACTTCTGTATTATAAATCTGTTGGTTGGTTATTTAGTGGTTATTCTGATTGTAAATGAATGGAGAATGTATATTAAGCAGCCATGTAACATAATTGTACAGGTGGAATTGTCTGGTATTGTGTATGTGAGATACTTTTTGTGCGTTATCTAAGTGTTACACAAGTCTTTGTCATAATAACAAGCTAAATGAATGTTGAGTTTTACTCTACTGATATCACAAAGCACTAGTGTAATGCCTCTGTCTTACAAACTACCTATACAGTTATACAAACTAACAGCATGTGTCTGTTGTTTTAAAGCCAGTGATTCTTATTCACTGCCATTTTGAAATAAACCGTTCTTTCTTTTCTATCACATGTTTTGTCTGCACAGTATTTGAGGGTAGTTTTAAGAGAAAACACTATCAAGTGAAATGATAAAAAAAATGCATGGAAAAGCCTTTCAAAATAAGAGATTGATAATGTCTTTTTCTTGGTTCTTATCTGGTTAGACATTTACAGTATCTTGTATCAAGAAAATTCTAGAGCCATGTTTGCACTCCCAGAAATATTCTCTCAAAATAAACCAGTTTGGACTACAAGAAGTTATAGTAGGACAACCTCATCCATGCTGTTAAAAAACATACAAATGACACCATTTTTGAGACATAAACTTACTTTAACACATAAGTTACCATTAAAGGTTTAGTTTACCTAAAAATGAAAAACTTGTCACTTACTCACCCTCATGTCATTCCAAACCCGTAAGACTTTTGTTCATCCTCGAAACACAAATGAAGATATTAGAATGAATAGATTCCTGTTCCTCCATAGACAGCTACACAACAGATGCTTCATAAAGTTCATGAGATCGTAAAACTAATCCATGTGAATCGAGCAGTTTAGTAAAAATTTTCAGAAGAGACACGATCACTTTATACGATGAACAGATTGAATTTAGGCTTTTGTTCACATATAAATATTGATCAGCGAACATAAACAGAAGCTCAAGCGAACCTGCTTGACGTGCGAGAACAAACCTCTTGTGAAAGCTCAAACGTGCTGCGTCACACATGAGAATTAACCTAATTGGAATGAACCTTGCATTTACCACAACTGATGTGTAAGATGATGAATGTTTATATGTGAATAAAAGCCTAAATTCTGTTTATATAAACCGATCAAGTCTCGAACTAAACTGCTCAATTCATGGATTAGTGTGTAGTTGCGTAGCTGTAGCTCTCAGATTTAATTCAAATGAAATGAAAAGACACAAGGGTGAGTAATTAATGACAAGTTTTAAAATGTATTTTGGTGAATTAACTCTTTAAGGTCCATAGAACACAAAATGTTCTTTTTAGAGTGTGATGACTTTATGACAACTCAAAGTTCATTTGACTCCACTGGTTTTCCAGTTTCTCTCTTGTAGTTTTAGGAAAACGTCTCAAAAAATCTGCAGTCCTCTACACAATTTGTTACGTAACCAACATTATCACTGTCATCACGGAGCCTGTGCAAGCTGCTCTCTGCGCTCAGCATTGCAAAAGAACCTCAGTTTCCGTGGCAACAGTCTCACTTCCACAGACATTGCCTCGTATTCCTCATTGTCAATGCCATAAAATCCGGCGCCCTCCTGTGGACAGGAGAAGAAAAGCAATAGATGAGAACGGCTGGATCACAGCTTAGATCAATGGAGAAATCAGTTCCAAAAACGTCCTAAACATACTGACCTCTGGGAGATTGAGATAAGCAGCACTGGCTTCTATCTGCAGAGTATTTTCTATGGACTCCATTGGGTTTACTGCTTTCTTAGTCCTGCATAACATAAATCAATATTCATTCATGTCCACAAATTTATTCTTTAGGGGCTTATGAGTCCTTTTAAAAGTTCAGATGGGAAATTAAATTGAAAACATAATTACTCAAAATGCAACACAAACTACAACATTTTTATCTCACAAAAAGCTGAGTTCATCATTCATATTTATATTTTATTGATAAATAATAATTAACTTGACTTTTCAAATTGACTTTTTATTTTAAATTATTATTTAAAACTTACCATGCAATCAAAATGGACAATTCTTAAGATATGGAATATTGCAGTATTTATTATAAATGATTTATAATAATGTATTATTATAATATATATTGATGTTACAATTATAAATAATATAAATTATTATAATAATGATTTACACTCACCCCTCAGTGATGAACTGACCCACTGTGAGGGAGTCTGGGTCCAGAGTTATCAGCATAGAATCGTCCACACGCTGAAGACAGGTGACAATACCAATCAGAACAAAACCTCAAGGCTATTTTACATTCAGATATACTAAATATTCCAATAGCGAGTGATATGTCAGTGCTCACTCTCTTCACAGGGTTCTTATTGTGTGTGCTAACTGAGAGCTCCAATGTGGAAATGTCTCTGCTCTCCCATCGCTCTGGCTCGGGTTCCACCGGTGGCTCTACCAAAACAAACAGATTTAAACCAGAATTAAATACTAGATATAAACAGATACACAAGAATTGCCCTGGATTGCTTAGCAATAAGTCTGAACCTGCTTTGA
The DNA here is from genome assembly GCA_031834385.1 of Semotilus atromaculatus. Lineage (NCBI taxonomy): Eukaryota > Metazoa > Chordata > Actinopteri > Cypriniformes > Leuciscidae > Semotilus > Semotilus atromaculatus. The sequence continues at coordinate 3,911,624 of JAULUF010000001.1, forward strand.
GACAATTTTAGAGTAACATTATTCATATTAGGGCTGGGTTGAAAATTTCGATTTAGCGATTTTAATCGATTCTCATTTTGATTAACCTTTATTGATTAAAAAACTGCCTTGTGTTATTTAAATATTTGTATTAATTTTAACCTTCAATATTTGAGTTATGTACCAACTGACAGGGTTTCCTAGTTTACTAGCCTGACTTCGTCATACTCGTATTCTTCAGAATGTGAGTCTGATACTGCTCCATAGGGCTTTGATTATGAGGCGTGTCTTAACCGAACCAGGAAAAAAACAACAACTCTGCACTCAATTGGATAGACCTACCATAGATATCTATATAAAGGCTAGATGTCTTACGGCGGAGTCTCTATCGTCATCACCGGCAGCCATCTTGTCACAGGCAGGGTTTAATGTAAGGTGAGTTATCTGCACAAACACAAATACTCTTCTCACTGAAATCTGGACGGATTTACAAACGGTTTGGTTTCTTACTAACGTTATTAACGTGGCTATAATACTAGCATATAATGGATGTTTACATAATTAACACATAATTATCCATAAGTGTGCAGTGTCATAACTACATCTCTGACGTTTATAACGAACCAACCCGTTTGAAAATCGGTAGAAAATTGAGCAAGTTATGGTTATTTAAAAATTACATGCACCATAAACAGAATGTTACGAGTGGGCGAGCAGCCTGTGACAAGATGGCCGCTAGGGTGCTGACGTCGACTACCATTGGCCAGCAGCGCGGACGAGACATCTAGCCTTTATATAGATATCTATGAGACCTACAACCAATCAGAGCAACGCAGTAAGTGACGTATGTTGAGCGGTCATAGTTGTATCGAATCCTGTAGGAAGGACGGCAAACACATCTTGACGATCGACACATGCCTTGATTGCAGTTCTCTGTTCGTCTTTTAAAATTAATGCGCTGTCGATTTCTTCTACAACAGACGCGATAGCGGAATCTATACATCTCAATTCTCCACCTGCAGTCATCTTTGTTGTAAACCAGTTCAAACCAAGCGCTCTTTGATGACGTGATGATTACGTAACTGCAGATCATCGGTCCATCATCGTATAAAGCCCGCTCTGGCAATTTGATTGGCCCGACCATTTCTGAACTGATCATAATTACTCCTCAATGGATTGAGTGTTGTGGGTGGGGTTCGGGCTGGCATCCAGGCTACTAGTTTACAGCATTAGTTGAAAGAGATCAGTTTTTCCTTCAGAAAAATTGTCATGTACTGTATCTGATATATATCAAAATGAATCGATATCTAATCGAACTGAATCAATTTCAGAATCGAGTCACAAGCATCCGAATCAAACTAAATCGTGAAATGTGTGTCAATGCCCAGTCCTAATTCATATGCTAGGTTTTATATAAAGAAATTTTTGTAAATATGATAAAATACCTTCTATAGGAGGGTTCCAGTAGTTCTGGAGCCTGCGGTAGATGCGGTAAAGGAGGTTGGGCCTGTGTGGTATTTCAGTGGGCAGGTCAGGTGGACGAGGTACAGGAGCCAGATAGGAGAGGGACGCCTGGTGACTCTGTGGCCACTCCTGTAGGAGAGAAGATAATCTGATTAATCCAATACTCACTAATATGTAGGCCTCATGATGTACATGTAACTGAAATATGATCACTGTCAATAAAGCACTGCACTCTCTCACCTTAAGGCTACTAAACCAATGTGCGGCTCTTGTTTTCAAGGGGCCAAGGTACCAATATCTTGACAAGAAAGAATCAAATTAAATCAAGTTAGAAATACAAATTCCCATTTTGTATTTATTTATGCTGTGAATAAAATATTAAGCAAAGCATACTTGCTAATAGAAGCGGCGACATCTCTAAATGCACCCCAACGTAAGCTTAACAAAGCAAACACCGGTTGCTCTTTCTCACCCTAAGAACAGAAATACACAATCAACTACAGAGTTGTGAAGGAATGAAAATAGTCGATGCGGTCAAATCTTAGGTTCTCTTTCAAAATGCCACTGAAATTTACTTTTATTTGCAGAACATCCAGTGGAACCGTTTCTCCTTTCAGTATTGACAGGGTTGCTGAGGTAATGTGCCTAAAAAACAGAAACATCTTATTACAATTTGATCACAACAAACATTTGGGCAAATAATTTTCTTTGAAAAGTTAAGTCATGAGACTTACTGTACTTTGTTGTCTGAAACTAGATGCAAACTCTTACTTAGAGAGTTGCTGGAACCCAGAGGAATGAAACCAATTGGTATTTTACTGAAGTTCTCCTGTGGTTACAGTAGTTCAAATTAAGAAAACATGTGAATGTTTAATATAACTTAGTCTTAAAACAAATGTATTACTAGTAACTACCTCATCTGCTCTGCGCAGTAGGCCAGTTATCACCTGTGTGAAATACAATGCATGAAAACATGTGTCAAATACAATGCATGAAAACATTTATTAAATATGCTCAAGTTGTCAGAAACCACTTTATTAAGATACTTCTGTACCTCCTGTAATGTCCCATCGCCACCAGCAATGATCAGCATATCTGTTTGCTCCATCAACTCCATGAGCTTTTTCGCCTGGCCCTCATAATCAGTCTGTTATATGACAGAAAACAGATTGCAAACAATCAATAAGTTCAAAAATGCATGCAAAAAATTTGTAAAAAAGGGACCTGGGCACATGATGATACCTTTACAATTTTAACCTCCATACCAGCCAAGTGTAAAATGGGAGCTGCATTCTTCTCAAACAAATTATTGGCTTTTCTGCAGAGAAAATGTAACTATGTTAACACAAACAAACTGACATGGCTAAAAAAAACAAAATAAATTGAACAATTTAACTGATTTATTACACAGTGAGGGACATAAATCAGTATAATCATACCCTTTACAGGCAGCAGGATTCAGAATGACGGTGGCTTTCTTCAGATGCTCCTGAGGTCCAATTGACTGATGACCAAATTCCTGTGAAACCATCACAATATATTTAAATTTAGGGAACCTTAGGAATCTGGGTATCAAAATTATTATAGTTAACAAAAAGCTAAACCATAAAAACATTCACGAAACTGGGGGGAAAAAGAGTGCGAGTTGTTTTCAAACTAAATATTCCATACCCTGGCCTCTATACATGCTTCTCGACGCAGCACACTGTCACTGTGAAAAAATATTAGGATTGATATATACATCAAATGAGAAAAAGAGTTTATAGATAGATAAAAGACAGAGACGGACAGTCATATATCTGATTACAAACCAGTGCTTTCCATACAACCAGTGTCCTCCATATGACAGCACACAGACAGCAAATGTGGACTTTTTCCAGTGATTTCTTATAGTCCGAAACACTTTCACCACCCGAGCCATTATTCTCTATATACTGGCTTTCTAGATATCCCACTGAATGTGCACTATTGCACGGCAAAACAAATAGGACTGAATGTAGATCTTCACCGTTGACATTCCATCGTTCTCCCAAAGCATGATCGGTGCAACAACAATATTCCTCCTCAAGGGAAATATCAGTTCCGCCTCAATTTTGTCGCAAAAGGTGACCATTTCATAATTTTGTATTTGTGATAAAAGTTAATTTATATACCTGATTTAATTACCTAATCGTTCTAGGCTTTAATAGTTAGAGGCTATTTCTGGTCGGGAGGGAATTATACTGCCTGGATCTTCTGTGCAGAGGGGGATTGAATTTAGAGACGGACCCATTCCAGTGCATGCGCTGTCATAAACAAACAGACATGACAGCCTTATATACGCACACTTGTGTCACTTAGCAAAATAGTTTTTTGACATTATAAACCTCTGAATGTTTAATAGATAAATTGCAAGTAACCAGAGTAAGAATTTCAAGCTCATCATTTTAGTTAGTTACCCTTCGAGTTGATTTGACAGCTATGGAGGTTGAAAACTTCGTTTCCAAGACCCTCGAGCTCCTGCAAGAAGAGAGAGAGGCTGAATTAGAAGAAACACGGTAAATAACACACGTCTCACTGTTCTACACGTGTATTTATCTAGCCATTCATTTTTATTGCCCAAATGTATTAGTGAACTATGAAATATTGTTTGTGTTGTCAGAGCATGGCAGGAGAATTTATCTCACAAGAATCTACAGCACAAAGGAGTGCTTCTGATGAAACTTCAGATCGGAAGCCAACATACTGGCATGTATGGCAGACGTCTAGTAGTTTTTGAACCTAGGAAAAGTATAGGACCCTCAGTTCTTCCCAGCAATACCTTTGGACCTGGTGAGACATTCTGTACAAAAAAACTAAAACAAATCCATTGGAGTACAATACATGATTCCATACAATCCTGCTAATGAAACCTAATGCATACGTATAATGAAGCCTCTGACCAGCGAGGCACGTCACATTTTAACTCAAATAATATCACTTGCTCTCTTTTGTATTCTGTTTATAGGTGATATTATAGGTTTGTATCAGTCAGAGGGTCAGGGTCAGCCATCTGAATTGGGCTCAGGTGTGGTAACACGTGTTACCCAGGCGTCCCTGACGGTGGCTTTTGATGATACACAGGACAGTTTAAACTTGGACAGAGATGGACTCTACAATCTAATGAAGCTGGCAAATAATGTGACCTATAGACGACTGTCAAAGTATGTGCAATTATCAGTTCATACAGCTAGTATCATTAAATACTTACTATTACTAATACTTTTTCCCTAAAAATATATTTTTTTAGGATTTTAAGAGCTGTTACAGTAGTACACAAAATCAGCTGTGTTGATGAAATATCCTCTGCATTAACAAGTTTATTTGTGTTATGTTTTTCCACATGAAGTTGTTGATGCATATGTGATGCATTCCCTTATTGCAGGGCCTTAAAGTCTTTAAATGGATACAGCAATGGTCCTGCATCTTACCTGATCAGTGTCCTCTTTGGTTACTCAGAACCAGGAATATTATCACATCAACGTAAGCATATACATGGGGTGACACCTGAAATGGATCTAAAATACAGCTTTATGCAGGGGGCCTTAAGTCTGTTTATATTTCTTTTATTGCAGATGTTTTGGAATTTAGCAACACTGGGTTAGATAATTCTCAGAAAGAGGCTGTGTCCTTTGCAATGTCTCAGAAAGATGTTGCAATCATACATGGACCACCAGGGACTGGCAAGACCACTACAGTGGTTGAAGTAATCCTGCAGGCAGTAAAACAAGAACAAAAGGTGAGCAAGATATCAAACTCTAAATTTGAATAGTTAAGGTATACATTATTTGGCATAGTATATATGCAGTATTGTGATGAACATCTTTGTAAATGTTAACAGATCCTTTGCTGTGCACCTTCCAATGTGGCTGTTGACAACTTGGTGGAGCGCCTTGTTAAGAGCAAGGTCAAGGTTTTAAGATTGGGTCACCCAGCCCGTCTGCTCGAGTCGATTCAGAAGCACTCACTGGATGCGGTCCTTGCGCACAGTGACAACACCAACATCATTTCTGATATTCGCAAAGACATGGACAAAGCTTTTGTAAGATTTTGATTTCTCATCATTGTTTTGAATTGCCCGTTTAACTGGTTAATTGGTAATAAGTTTCAAAACTTAAAAGCACTTTTTTCCAAGCAAAACATTTAACAAAAATGTTTATTTAAAGTCGGCATGAGAAGGAAGTTGCGATAGTCTTTTCTTCCCTATTGTGACGTATGAGTGAAATGGCTTCTTGAGCAAAAAAAAAGTAAGGCGGGTCCATCAGGAATTGACTGGATTGTAGGATCATTGTGGTTTGGCTGTTGCTGTGATTTCATGTGATTGACAGGTTGTCCTGCCTTGCTCTGGTAAACCCGTCATCAGAGAAGAGATGTTGCTGCAAGAGGGAGGGGAAGATATTTTGATTAAAGATTACAAGCGCACATAATAATGTGTGCAAATAACTGCAATATTCCATAAAAATAAGAATTGTCCATCCATTTTGATTTCATGGTTAAATTATAAAATAATAAATATACTGTTCGAAATTAAGACTAGCATTATTTGTTTGCAAATGCTACTTGGTGTTATGTTGTATATTCAAAACAGCAAAGTTTGGGGTCATCTGTTAAGCTGTGTTGTTGTAATACAGTCATAATTTAAAAAAAATCCAATGCATTGACAGAATGAAATGAAGAAGGCTCGGGACAAAGGCCAACGGAGCAATCTGAAACGGGAAATCGGGGAACTGCGGCGAGAGCTGAGGACCAGGGAGGAAACGGCTATCACTCAGATCCTGAAAAGAGCTGATGTTATTCTAGCAACTAACACTGGCAAGTAAACCTTCCCTAGTGGTCATGATCTTTATTTCAGGAAATGTTTGTTTATTCCTAATTTAAATTTAAATATGATTGATTTGTGTAATATAGGAGCCTCTGACGAAGGTCCTCTCAAACATCTTCCTAAAGATCATTTTGACCTGGTGGTGATAGATGAGTGTGCTCAGGCTCTAGAGAGCAGCTGTTGGATCGCTCTGCTCAAAGCACGCAAATGCATACTGGCTGGGGATTACAAACAGCTGCCACCCACGATCAAATCACAGAGGTGAGGAGGAAAAGGAAATGTATCTTAAGTTTGTGAATTATTTGGTTTATGGTATCCATTCTTGATGAGCTATAACTTTTTCATATCGGGATATATCTAATTAAATACTTTTTGGTCAATGTTTCTGATTAACTTTATGTAAATTTTGCCCGTTTTTTCAGACAAGGCAGACTAAAATCCATATTTGAGCTGTCTTAACTGAAAGAAACTTGCACTGGTATATCTTAAAATATGTTCGTGCCATTGTTTAGTTTTTTCTAAGGCACGTTTAAAAAAGCAACTTAAATGTCCTAATTTAAGTAGCTTGCTCCTGCCTTAATCTAAGGTGAAATCAGTGAAACAGTTTAATCTGTTAAACCGGACTCAGGCCCTTAAATATGAATTACATTTAGTTGAAATTATACTCTCATAAGAAATGTTGTCCATATTTTAAATGTTATTTAACTTTAACTTTCACAGTGCTGCATCTAAAGGCCTGTCTGTCAGCCTAATGGAGAGGCTAATAAAGAAATATGGAGACTCTGTGGTTCGAATGCTGACCACTCAGTACCGTATGAACAGTGCCATCATGCAGTGGGCTTCAGAGCAGATGTATCAGGGAAAGCTGTTTGCACACCCTTCAGTGGAGAAACACTTGCTTAGGTGTGTAAAATATGTTAGAAGTTTCTGGAGAAAACATTTTGTTTGGCATTGTTAGTCATTTACAATGTTTTATTGTTCAATTAGTGGAATTTTTCTTTTAAGATGATTTAAAAATAATGTATTTTAAAGGTAGGTTATGATAGCTTTATAAAATGTTTTGTGTATCTTTCATTATCAATTTCACTTTTTGGGCTTGTCCCTCACAGAGTTTTTAACTTCCCCTTTCTCATACATTTAAAATCAGGGAAATTCTACTTTGTTGTTCCCCAAAGGAAGGAAATAAATAAAAATTAAATAAAAAATAATCACTGTTCCCAATACTGCTGTGTTTTAGAGAGTGTTTTAATGTTTATGTTAAGTTTGCTAGCTAACTTGTGTTGAGGTAATACGGAGGGAGATAACTGATTGTATCTTGAACAGAGACTTGGCTGGTGTTTCTGATGTTGAGGAAACCAGAATTCCCCTTCTGCTCATTGACACTGCAGGCTGTGGCCTGAATGAGATGGAGGACACAGATGAGCAGTCTAAAGGCAATCAAGGTTGATATCAGCTCCAAATACAACCTCCTCTTTAAAATCATTTAATATATTTAATATAACGGGTTGGATAATGAAACCTCGGTTCGACCTATGTGGTGGCATGCCGACATTACCCTGGATACCATAGCTGTCGATACATCACAAAGACTTGCTGTCCTGGGCCGACCAATAATTTGCCCTCTTTTGAACTCTGATATGTCTCCCATTATTTTATGTACAGCTGTGCTATTGCTCTGCTAATTCATACAGTATATATATTTAATAATAAAATACTGTATATGAATAATCTTTTCTCTTTATTCTCTTCACAGGAGAAGTAGACATTGTGGCACTTCATATCAAAGCTCTTACTGAGGCTGGAGTTCAAGTCAAAGACATTGCAGTTATTGCACCCTATAATCTCCAGGTGAGATGCTTTTTAAAGCACTTATGTGTAAAAACTGCAAAGCAATGCCTTCATTATGATTACAGTGCTGTTTCATTATGAATATCATTCATTCACACATTAAAAAAACAGTATTTTATCTATTTCAGGTGGATCTTTTGAGACAGAAACTGTCCCATAAATATACAGAGCTGGAGATCAAGTCTGTTGATGGTTTTCAGGGCAGAGAGAAGGAGGCAGTGGTGTTGTCATTGGTCAGATCCAACAGGAAGGGTATGCCAGATCTAAATGATGACTACATCTACATTTATCCGTTTATTTACCCTCCTGACATTTCAAATCTGTATGACATAAAATGCACAATTTTCTCCAAAGATGTGAACATAAGGAATGGTTGAGATATTAATTGTCTTTCATTTACCCCAAAGGTGAGGTTGGATTTCTTGCTGAAGACAGAAGGATCAATGTTGCTGTGACACGTGCGAGACGCCAGCTCACGGTAGTGTGCGATACTCAGACTGTTCGAAACCATGATTTTCTCAAATCCTTAGTGGACTATATGTCTGAACACGGAGAATTTCATACTGCCTTTGAGTACCTGGAAGACTGTGTGCCACAGAATTACATCCGTGATGAAAAGGACAAACAGATAAATGCCAAAGACGCTATATCCGTAAAACAGAAGCCCAAGAACCAAGGCAAGAAATCAGAGCAGGAATACAAGAAAAGTGCAAACAATAAAAGCAGTGAAGCGAGTCAGTCCAGTGTTCAGCCAGATCAACATAAAAACACCAATTCTCTCTATTCTAAACCCAAAGACGTCAATCAAACACAAAACAAGAGAAAGGAGATAAAGGATCAGCTTCTGAACTTTTTGACAGACCCAAAGAAGACAGAACTACAGTTTCCTTCCACGCTAAATTCCCACGAGCGTCTACTGGTCCATGAGCTCTCTGAAGAAATGGGATTGAGGCATGAAAGCCAGGGAGAAGGGAAAAACCGCCGCATAACTGTGTCCCGGCCTCCATCAGGACCAGAGAAGCCTGTGAAGGAGCCTGAACAACCAGACATGACCGGATGTACAGCAGCAAATATACAAGAAGAATCACAAAAAGCCTCTTCACAGGCAGCTATTGATTTGAAAAGCCTACATTTGGAGCGAATGCGCCGGGAGCAGGAGAAACGAGAGGAGAAAAAACAGCAGAGCATGAGACTGGAACCAGATTTCAATGCGAGTAAAAAACAGTCTGTTAAGAAACCCAAAGCAACTTCCAAAGGTTTGTGATCTCTATCCCAGTATCTGAATTATTTCAATACTTTTATTCTCTGTGACACATCATGGTCTTTCTTTCATAGGAAGCACTAAGATAAAAGCAGGAGCCATGGATATAGCTGCAGCTGCCACAGCTGATGATGATTTTGACTCTCTTATCGATTCTGTGGTTAAAGCTGACAGCGTGTGTGCTTTTGTGAAGTGCAAAGCCAGCGTCCTCACACTAGGACAGCTCTGCCTCTACTGTAACAGACAATACTGTCTTAGTCACCATATACCTGAGGTACACCTTGCTTTATATTTTATATTAAAGAGGTCATATCATGAAGAACTAAATATTCCTTTATTCCTTTTCTTGAGATCATTTTAATATGAAAATGAACTGTAACTTTCAGACCTTGAAACTTTGTTCCTAGTCTAAATCAACCATTTATTGAATTCATTGTATTCAGTTACCAGAAATGGCTGTATACAATCAAGATGATGTAATACAGTGAAAGCTGGTTTGATGCTATTATAAATAAACACCTTCTTTTTAATAATGTTCCAGGGTGTTGGCATCAGAGACTTGAAACTTAAAGTTCAATGTTTATTATAAGCCGAAAGGGCGATTTTTGCCGCAGTATAAAATTTCTAACTGTCTTACAGTTAAAAAAAAAAAAAAAACGCCAGAGAGAGGGTTGAAAATTGTCAGTAAATGAAATAATAAAACATTTATTATATGATAATTTTAAAACATTTATACTAAAGACATTTTTGATGCAAGGTGTGTTCTAAATAATGTATTGTCTTTTTTAGGTTCACGGATGTGGAGACAAAGCAAAAGCTCAGGCTAGAATGAGGATAAGTAAAGAAGGGGTGCTCTACGCAGGAAGCGGACAGAAGGACAAATCAATGGATCCGAATAAAAAAGCTTATCTGCAGAGAAAACTAGACTCTAAACTGAAAGATATGTCATCTCAAAGAAAAACTAAAGTCAAAGACAAAGAGAACTGACATTCTAGGAGACACTTGATCGATCGAATGCTGTTTAATTTAAATGTGTTGGTTATTTACTTGAAAAATATGTATAGAAAGATTCCTATGTTTTTAAGTTTGATCTTTAACCATAAGGTGATTCTGGTAAGTTCCCAACTAAGGCTGAGAACAGCCGATATTTATTACAGATCCACACTGGCATGGCTTAATGGTATGCAAATATATAGACCAGCCATTTTGAATTCTCCCAAATGACAATGAAAAGTTGGTTTATGAATGGCAATTGAACTTGAAATACCAATTCTAATGCTAGTCTGAAATCCCTTTTCAAGAGTTATGTCTTGCGGAATTGTTGTTGGGAGCTTAGGTAGTTGCTCCACTTTTACTCTCAGTGATTGATGCATTGATTATTGATGTCTGATGCAATCTCTCAGTTTTCCCATCAAGCTCTGAAGAGCACAGGCTAAGCAAGGCTTTGGACTGGGTCCATTTAATACTCCCATTTAATATATTTAGTCTACTACTACTACTACAGCCCGGTGTATCTGTGTGTACAGTATGTCTGTCCACAAGAGGACATAAGAGACTGAGGTGGCATTGTGAGCTCCATGGAGGTAGTTAGTGGAGGATTTGGGTGCTGAACACATTAGAAGGAGCATTTCAAAGGGCAGTATTTCTAATAAACACAAGTCATATGACAAGAAATTATGTGGCACTACTTAATGCTTTTTTTTTTTTACTATTTAAAATGCTTTCAAAAGTTCCCTCAAGCCACTTGGTTTGCCACAAACTTGGTCTGGTTTGCACTTGTTTGTGTTTGATACCATTGCATTGGATGAATGAACATCTTGTTCAGAAACTGAAACAATAGGATCATATTTTATTTAGTTTGTCTTTTTCATTACGGATGTTGGCCTATGAATGGGACGAAACTGAATGAACTGAGAAATGGCAAACAAAAGATTTTCTGAAGAAGACCTGCAATATGAATTGTAGTTTTTACTAAACATAGAATCACTCATACATAAACATCTGATGATAGGCGGAAATGAGTCTTTCTTTGGAGCACCATGGTGAAATAAGGCCATGGTTAAAGATCTTTATATGTTATGTAGACTATAAGCAGAATTGTTTGCTTTACCATATTCATTTTCTCTACCACTGCTTTACTGAGGTTCTTGTAATGGGTTGACCTTCCTTTGATCAGGAGGCCATGTACAGTTCAAAGTGGTGTAAAACACATTTTAATGTTATCCAAAGGTTTTTCATGTTAATTTAAGAGCATGGTTTGAAGCATATTTGTTATTACTGTAAGTACAGTAGTTGTAGTCTTTGGCTGTCTGTCCTGATTCCTGTGTGACTCGCTGCTGATGACTCAGGTAGATGATACTCTGCGCTTGAAATGCTTACCCTAAAAATAGCTCTGCAATGTTCTGAATCAGAAATAACCATTTAGCTCAAGTAAATAGTTACAAAATAGAAATATCCTTAAAGGAATATGAAACATACTGTGCTGCTGCACTTTTTAATCATCATTTCACATCGTAGTCATGTCACAAAAAGTGTTTCAGTAATGAATAGAGAATGCTTAGGTTCAGTAATGTTTATTGTATAACTACATTAACGTAGAATCAAAATAAATCTGAATGAGATCCAACATACATGTTAATTGTATAAACTGTCACAAACTCAAATACTGGCTAAAACAGGAAAGCTTCTTAATACTAAAAACTACTATAGTAGCTACAGTAATTGACCCTTGAAAAAAAAAAGATAGTCTCATAAAAATGACACAATGCACAAATTATCCTAAAATAAGCTTAAGTTTTTCCCCTCTGATTTTGGGTGAATGTGACCTTAACATTTATGTTGGTTAATAGTGGTTGTATGATACATATTTGTACCGCATTACTGACACATTAAAATGCACATATTCTAAGCGTGTTCCCCTCATTTATCCCAATGGCAAAATAAGGAAAGATTCTCTCAGTAAACTTCTCTTTAAATGTGTAAATACTGGAACCATCTGCTGCGTTAGAAAAAGAAACCTTTCCTCTGTCATAGTCCAGTTCAACAGTGATTACCTGTGGTTTCTTTTTCAGAGTCAGTCGAGTGCGGGGAGAGGTCTGAGCCCAATAGGATTCCTCATTATTGGCAATTACCCAGAAACCCTCTGCTGGGTTAAGGAAAACTGCAGTCTTCCTCTTTATAGACACTCGTGCCACTCCAACGTACCACTCTTTGCTGTGTGCCACCTCTACATACCAGCGCTGCTTTCCTGAATTGAAGCCGCTAGCAGCAAGTACTGCCATGCTGCCCGTGTAGCGCTCTGGGTTATCTGGAAGCTGCTGCATTTCCCCATAACTGATGGTGGTGAGTTCATCTCTGATGATCAAGTTAGGATGTGCCGTGTTTGGATCAAAATGGACAGAGCCTGAGAGATAGCAGGAGGAAAACCGATAATTGTCTTTTCATGACTTTGCATATTGTACTTGAGCAGTGTAGTCATACCAATTAATTTTAGCATTTGGAGTAGGCCTACACAATTTATTAAACCTGTTGTACATTCATTGTTTTTAAACATTCCAACATTGGGAGGTGCAAATGGCATTTGAGAGCTATGACACTCCCTTTAAAGTACATAAATAGCCTATATAAATCGAAATTGACATTGGAATATTGCAGTATTTATTATAAATGATTTATCCAAGCCCATCTTCTTCTAGATTTTTTTTTTTTTTAAACTTATGGGCCATCGTAATCTTTAATCAAAATAGCCTCCCCTTTCTCTTGCAATGACGTGTTTACTGACGTGAGGACGGGACAGCCTGTCACTTACAACGACAATGATCCAATCAGTTCTCGTCCTACATTTTTTCTTGTCCTGGAAGCGATTTCAATAGGGAAGAAAAGACTATCACAACTTCTGTTTCATGCTGACTTTAAAGTGCTCGGAAGACATTTGATGTGTACTTACAGTAGCTGACATCATTTTCCATTCTTTTCCAGACCCCATGTTTTAATGATCCCAGGTACAGAGACACATCTATAAGTGCCCCTGTTGGATATTCTGGTTCAGGTACAGTGTATTTAGTCCTAGAATGAATGCATTATTTGTTGATTTCAGTGTGAAAAGAGAAAACAGACTGATTAAATTTAAAATAACTGCTAACAGTACCGTCTTATTGCCTCCTTACATTCCTGTAGGGTAGAGAAAATGTAAAGGTATTAGCATAAATTGAATCCTTTGAACCAGACTTTTTTTTTTTTTTTTTGCATCAGATAATGCCAAATAAGGAACCTAACTTAAAGGCTTTGTGAGTGATTTTTATGGAATACTACGCTGAAAATTATCCTAATGCCCGAAAGATGTCACTGAAAAACTGTCCTGAGATATACAATGTAAATTACACACACACACACACACACATACCGAAAATGTGAATTTTGAAGCAGTTATGTTTATTTTTGAAAACATGTTTCTAATAAGCTTGATAAGAACTTTTGGAGTGTGAGTGTGTGCAGTGTACATTATAGAACAAAACGTTAAAGTATCAAGTTGTTTACCACAGGCTTTATTTTACTCATAAATTGAAAAACACTATTATAAAACCCCATAAGAAAATATATAGGCGAATTATCAGGGTCCGTTCACACAGAGTGGCACAAAGACATTTATCAATTTTACGACGAAAAGCAATTAAAAAGCTGGACAATTAAATGAGGCGTTCTGTGTGAACCAGCTCTTACACAGCCAAACATCATAAAGAAATACAAAGACAGGAAAATAATGAGACCAATAAGCTGAATGACACCATATATAAGTGGTTACACCAATGCGGCAGGGTTGTAAAAAGACAGGATGTATTTAATTCGGTAATGAGGAGGTTCAGGAATATCTAATCTATAACAACGCTCACAGCACCTTTAAGTAAAAAATAATGGTTTAAAAGCATATTGACCTTTAAAAATGTCAGATCATCTGCTATTATGATGGGTTCTATGTAGTTGATGATGTCAGAGAGTTCTTCAATTCTCTTATTGATCTCCTGCAGTTTCTCTCTCACCAGCTTGGTCTTGCTGTCTCTCTCATTTTGAAGCACCATGAGTCGAGCTGCCTCCTCCTCCCTCAGGATTGTACGTAACTTTTCATACTCCTGTTTTATTTCTACAGCAGTTTCAGATGCTTGTTTCTGTAAATTAGAATAACAATAAATTAGACTGGATGATTCATGAGGAAGTATATGTTGAGGGACTGTAGGTTTGTACATAGTTCACCTGTATGTATGCTTCCAGTTCCTCCAAGCTCCCCTTTAACTTTTTAAAAGTGGTTAGATGTTTTTTGAAAGGATTGTACCTAGTTGTGAGCACTTTCTGTGGGTGAGTGTATGGAAAGAGCATTTATAAACCAATTCCATTTAACTTGAGACCTTTGACATGCACTATATGGAAGCCCATTTCTGCCACATAGAAAACAATCGACATGAGATAGTCAAAATTATGAGATTAAAAAGTAGAAATTGAGATAAAAGTTGAATTTATGACTGTCATAATTTCGACTTTTCATCTCATAAATATGACATTTTATGTCATAATTATGATTTTCAAAAGCATGATTTTTTTTTCTTATGTGGCAGAAATGTCCTGTATAGCCCACACTCTAGTAGAATATCTACAAATGCTAATATCTTGCTACAAAAGACATAAGACTCATCTTCTTCATAGAGGTTAACGTACGTTTCCTTACCATTATTTCCGATGTTGCCTCGGCTATAGGGCAATACTCATGATCTCTGTGACCCCTTGATGACGTACAAACAACACAGATAAATTCTGCATCTTTCCGACAAAAAAGCGTCAGTTCCACATTGTGTATTGAGCAAAACTCGACCGATTTAACACTGAACTGCTCCGGATTCTTTTTGAAGACATCCGAGGCTATCTTTAGAGCCAGATTGATTGGAGGCCTGGATGAACGCTCTGTACAGCGGCACAGAGGACACTGCCGTGTTCCACTGCAGTCCCAGTGTGTCCGAACGCAGGTTTTGCAGAAGCTATGTTTGCAACTCAGTGTGACGGGGACATCGAAGACCTCACAGCACGCGGGACACTGTAGATCCTCCACAGTGAATTGACTGTCTTCAGCCATCGGTGGTGAATTTCCAAGTCCAAGTCTTTGAGAGGTGTTTTCTCTTTAGAAAATCTGAAAGTAGTGAGCACAGCAACTGGGACAGACTGGTTCGACCTGATTATTAAACCTTTCTTAAATAGTGTCTCTTCTTAAACCTGTCAGAAATGTTGCTGTGCAACTTGTGCTGTGCAGCTGTGTCCGAGGACATGATGAGTCATGCTGTGGTCTGATTAAAAAGACATACTTCATCAGAAAGGAAGCTGCAAAAAATGTTTTTTATTGAAGATTTACCAGAAAAAGTCCATTGAATGTATATACAGGACTTATCTCAATTAAACAATGTGTCCAGTCTCATTTTCAGAAGATTCTACTGCATAAACATGCAAGTATTGTGAGGGGAAAATGTGGAGAGGTAGTTATAACCTGTATGTAACCAGGATGTGAAACGGATTTACACAGCATGCAGGGAAATTAGCTTATAGGAAAGGAAAAGGTTACTATAAAAATGAAAGTAAAGTAAAAGAGAAATAAATAAGCAGCATTTGTAAATATTGCTCCCATATATTAATCAATTCAACAATTATAAATCACCATGTCATGTTGTTTTATTATGTTTTTGTAAGAATATTTCTAATCACAACCAAGATTAAATGTTGCAAAAGCTTATACTTGGGATGATTTTATAAAATATATGTCTTGTGTCTATGATGTGTTTTATTTGTATTTTATTATTTAGTTATGGAAATATTACAGGGGCAAAGAAAGAAGATCCACTTTTAAAAATAGTAGTCAAAATAAACATGCATATGACCTCAGATTTCTACCTGAAATCCTCACAATGTAAAATTATGAGAAATCAATTTAGCAGTTATGAAAGGTTAGAGAATTGACAGTTAATGATTAACAAAAGAATATGAACATTTGTCAGATGATCAAATAGATTGTTAATATGAAAATCTATCAGTATATATACCCCTTGTAATGTTTGGGCATAGTCATTCTAAATTGATTATATATATATAACAATTTGCTTATTTATTCAATTAAAGTGCCCCGAGAGAAATCAGGATGAAAACTAATTTTGGGCCATTCTGATTAATCATACTCAAATACTTTAGTGCTATACTGGTTGGAAACAGGTATAAACCATTTGTTGATTCAATACAGAGCGCATTCTCTTTTGTGAATCTCTGAAGGTTGTAGAAAATAATGGAGATGATACATAAGTTGATGTTAGAAAACTACTTCTTACTGCACATCCTATAAATGCATTGAATAAAGAATTGAATATAGGCTACTTTTCACATTTTGTTGATTCAAAGTAAAATTCATCCAACTATTATCAGAAACAGTAAAGTAATGTTGTGTGTACTGTGTAAGTTTCTTATTAAAAGACATAAATAATTGTCATATAAATAGTTAACAAAATGCATAATTGGTCAAGTTAATAAGTTGAACACGCCCCTGTTTAATTCAGGAGGCAGTTAGAGACATTTGAGTTTACTACAAGCTCAAAGCAAACCTCAAACAAACTCAAACAGAACAGCATGTCTTACACTGCTGAAAGAGAACAGCTTTATCTTTTTCAAATGACATTGATCATAGCATTCATGAATTATTTACACAATCTGAAAAAAACTGATTAGGGCTTGAAATTTGGTAGACGTTTTTGTTATGTTCAGCTGTGATAATATAGCAATAATGTCCACTATGAAACCGTGTGATATGTAAAGCTCTCACCTCTTTGATGAATATCCTCACTAAGAGGACAGCAATGCAGCATGGTCCAATCAAAGGCTGTTTTTAATGTTTCTGTCTTATACCAATGCAGCATTATAAGGTCAGTTCAAAGAAATGTCTGCTGTCATTCATGACGTCTCTGCGCTGAACTATTAATCCATGTCCTTTCAGTTCCACATTATTCCCAGTTGCCATAAAGGCAGGATGGAAACACTGGAAAACCTCCTTTTGTCCAGCTAGAACGCTCCCTGGAAGAAGGCCCTGAAACTTTTGCTCCCAGACGAGTCACTGTGATGAGTTTCAGCCGTTTTGTCCAAGGCAGGAGTGCAATTTCATACAAAACCCAGCTTCATTGATGACCGATGACATTTTGGGCAGCCCTTTGTGCCATTTGTCTGCAGACACCTGCAGGTGTGAACAGAACACAGTGAGTTGCGTAGTTCCTCTGGTGGCTACAGAGAGGAATAAACAATACCTACTTGAGGTGGAAAATGTGTGAGCAGGGCAAGGCCTGCAGCTGCTGGTTCCTCTCCCCGATAGACTCCCCACACATGCCACAGTAGAGCTCCAGCTCTTCTACACACTGCAGGAACTTCACCACCTGCTCTCTCAGCTCATCCTGCTGCTCTTTACTGCGGTAGATGCCTTCACACAGGCTGTGCACCTTCAGGATGCACAGCTGGAACAGAACAAAGCAGAGATTGATGGCCAAATGCTATGCTAATGCTAATACAGAGCATGTATTTATCTTCTGAATGGGTTTAATGGTATGTCATCTACAATAGATGCATCACCTTGTTTCCAATCGCCTCGGCCAGATCATGTGCTCTTTGCATTGAGTCCAGAGCCTGTGAAAGTCATCAAATTTGAGAAAAAAAGACAATCATTTGAGATACTCCAGACGTGTCGATCACAAATGTTCAGTAATGGACATCTATCTTAACAACTACACAATCAAATCAGTTTCTTGACCTTATCGTATTCCTTCTGCAGAATCCAGCACTTTCCCACCCCGACGTAGATGGATGCTTGTCCAAGGCGGTTGCCAATCTCTGACATTATGCACATGGAGGACTCATAGCGAGGGAATGCTTTCTGTATTGAAGGTGAGCGCATAAAGAAAAGCAACTTAATTCTACAATAGGAATGCAGGAATAATCGAAAAACATTCGTGGCTGCCGTAATTTGGTAATTGTGAATGTTGTATATTAATGGAATTTACATTAATATACAACATTCTTGCAACTTGCTACAATGTTCAACGCTGCAAAAAATTATATGCATTCTGTAATCAAAACTTGTTCATGACTAAAATCATAATTGTCATTTATTTCCTTTTATATTAGAATCATGATTTTAGTCATCATAACCGTAAAGCACAATATTGGGACAGTGAAAAAATTGTTTGTATAAAAATGATTGTAATGATTGTAAAAATTATGTAATTTTCAGTAGGATCCCTAGCAATGATATCCAATGTGATTTAAAGGATAAAAAAACAAATTCTAGCAATATTCTGGAAAGAAAGCTTGAGTAAAATAGAAAAAAAGATATTGGGGTTTGCATTAAACTTACATCAACATCTTTCTGACAGCGATGAATATCAGCAAAGTTAAGCAGACACAATGCCTGAAGAGGTCGATCTCCATGCTGCAAAGCAATCTTCATTGATTCCTGAGAGACATACGGTTTTGTGTCAATATTAAGGAATCATGTATGCATGTTGTTCTTCAGTTTCACAAATACTAAACTGTTTATTTTCTTTTATAACATAATTTTGCTTTTGCATGCTTGTTTGTTTTTACTGCTTTCGCCAATTTCCTTTACATTTTTCTTAAACCTAAAATAAGAACAGCTCCACGTTGCTGTATTGCACATACAGTATACAGTTTAAGCATAAAGTTAATCTTACTGTCACTTCCATTTACGACAGACAATATATCCTCCCTCAGACATTCCCCCAGGTGGCTCAAATGTCCCACCACCAGATGTTCTTTGACTTCACATAGCCTATTACCTAGAAATTATGTAATCACGTTGGGCCTCGTTTATAAAACGTGCAGTTATTTTAAAAAGTAATCATATTTCACAATCATTTAAACAGTTTTTACTGTAATTTTGCTCAAATAAATGCAGCCTTGGTGAACATTATTTCAAAAACATTAAAAAAAACGTAATTATTCCAAACTTTTTGACCAGTGGCGTATGTACCAACAGACCCCACATCGAAAAGTTGCGTGACAGCTGGCACATAGCCTGCTTTAATCCCCTGCACTGTTCGACGTGTGTAAATCACTTCTGCAGACGGCACATTGTGACGCTCACAGTCCAAAGCAATGACTGCCTGAGATATTTCTCTCCTCGTCATTAGCGAGGGGCTAAGTGTAAGCTCTGCTCTTCATTAACACTCCTCTCAGACGGCACCTCAGCAGGATGGACTCTCGACTGGCGTATTTTTATCAGCCATAGTAAAGAGGGCTGGCACAGCTAGCCCTACAAATAGCTGCACCTGTCAGTTGTGTCGTGGCCAGAGCTGCAGAAATTCAGAGGCCAGGGTTACGCCAAGGGGACTGATAAATATGATCAACATGCGGCATTCTGGGGGATTAAGATGCTGCCTTAAATTCGTCCAGGTGACCATTGACACAGGCTGCCATATTTGTAAGTTTATGATGCACACTACAACATAAATACACATGCTAAATGTATATTTGAAGAGCAAAGTGGCCAAATGAATACATTTAATTGAAAAAATCATGTTGTTTTTACAGAATAAAACCGGCAGTTGGGGTTGCCAGAATACTTCTGTAGATAATACAGTAAAAATGTAAAGATATTTACCTGTGCATATTACCATTTAAAATAGTAATTTACAACAAAAACATTTTAAACAGCCCTTTTCTGCTGAATTAGCAAGGTCAAAATATCAAATCTATTATATTTTTTTACCCATATATAGAAGGGGAACTTACTGTTAACCAATTAACTGTTTTTTACTGTCACATTTGTTAGCTTTTACAGTTAAAATTACAATTATTTTTTACAGTGTATGTAATAAAAAGTCATACACACATTATTATTTAAAAAATGGTTGATGTGTTATAAAATCATATTAAATGTTTGTACCTCACAGCATTCCATTGCATCTGGTAAGCGCATCAGCTTCCTGTAGGCCACTGACATATGGTACTGGCTCATGGCACGGTACTTTAGACTCCATCCTTTACCATAGTCATTCACCAGTTCAGCTGCTTTGCAAGGAAAGAAGAGTGCTTTCTCATAATCCTGCAACAGCACAAAATATGCAGATAGGGACACTTATTAGCATAAAACAAGCTGTACATAATTATTAGGAACTTGTATCTTTATGTAAACTTATAACATTTTAAAGAATGTTGATTCAAAACACCAACCGAATACTAGTAAAGACAATTTCTGCAAATTACTGACTGATACACTTAGAATGAGATATTTCAAGTCAATACATGAATACATTTAAATAAATATGATTACCGAGATGTAAATGAAAATGTAAATGAGAATGCGGAAAGCAACCAACCACTCAAAGCTGATCATTTCTCGTGTGCAGGGAGACAGAACTCTGCCACAGCTAAAAGGAGCCGTCTTATTATTGCTCCTAGTAGCGCTTACATTCTCTGCATGCCTCTTCATCACATACATATTACAGCAGGCCTTCCTAGCAATCCAGGGGATTTACTCTCTTCAAATTTCTGGTGTCAAGGTGAGTACAAATGCCTATATCTAGCCAAACCTGCTTTGTCTGACTTGCAATTGGATACATTGCACATAACATGTAGGCAGTTTGTTAGTGATGTAAAAACTCTGTACTACTCTGTCAGTGAGTGAAATAGAACTTAAATAACTGTTGGCTTGAAACAAATACAGTATCCAGTGATGCTGGTAGAAAATGATCATACTTAGGGTTTTCATCAGTTAATACATACACTACTGTTCAAAACTTTGAGGTCAGAAAGATTTGTTAAGACATTTTTTTTAAAAAGTATACTTTTATTCAGCAAGGAAATGCACATTAGAATGATTTCTGAGGGATCATGTGACACTGAATACTTGAGTAATGATGCTGAAAATTGAGCTTTGCATCAAAAATTGTAATATTTCACAGTATTACTGTTCTACTGTCTTTTTGGTCAAATAATTGCAGCCTTGTTGAGCATTAGAAATATTTTTCAAAAACATTAAAAAAAAAACTTTTGGAACAGTAGTATACACTAGTAAAACATCTGGACACACTTTAATGAATTTATGTCTTGCATGATCTTAAAAACCTGATCTAAAGGCTAGATTGTAGACAATCCTATGAATTAATTAGTAGTTACATTGTACTTATTCGTAATATTAATTAACTACATTAATACAATTAAATACTGTAGAGTTACGTGTTTGGTTTGGGGTAAGTTACTTGTAATTATGCATAATTTACAGTTATTCTATTCTAATTACATGTAGTAACGTGTAAGTATGTCACCTTAAAATAAAGTGTTACTATTTATTAAAATAGATTTCGTTTTAATTGATAAGCGGATAGTGAAGGAAAAGTAGACAACAAGTGTCCAGAATTTTTGGAAACTCCTTCAATGCTGTTTAAAAGCATAAAATAATGTTTGTACTGGATCTAGAAAAGTGTTGACATTTTATATATATATATATAAATAATATATATATCATTTATTTTGGGTGACTCCATTTCCACCCACCCATTTGATGACTTTACTATTATATAAAATGTGTAAAATAATCAAATGAGAAGGTGTGTCATAAGCAAAAAAGAGTGATAACGTATCGATACCTTAAGCTGGATGTAGAAGTTGCCTAAACTGCAGCAGACCCTGCACTCCAGCATCTTGTCATCGTTGTTGTGAGAATATCGCAGGGCCTTCTCGTAGCTCACTAAGGCCTTTTGGAAAACGCTAATGCCCAGGTAGGCATTGCCCATGCTCAAACACACTTGCCCATTGAGCTGTAGGCTAACGGTGGTGCCCTGCATGTTTAAGCAGGTCTCACAATATGAGACTGTCTTCTGGAATTCACAAAGCTTCTCGTTGCTGCGTGCCAGATTCAGGTAGCCCTCCGTCAGGTAGTCAGGGTCCTCCATCTCTCTGGCTGTGTTTATCTGAGCTAGGGAGTACTGTTCGAGGTTTGCATGTGCATGGGGACAGAAAACAACAGAATATAGTTCATTAATAAAATTATTTTACAATTAGCATTCAAAATAAAAGCCCGTTCAGGTGTTTCCCCATAGGGAAAAATTTATCCTGTTGCAACCAGATATGACGCTAGACAAGACAATGTACTACTGTTAAAATGGTCTTCATACCACAAGAGATATCAAGCATACTTTATTATTATTATATAATAAGAGCTACAGTTGTTTAAACACATCATAGTGCAAATGAAGTCTATGCTGAACTCGGGAAAGCAGGTCCCTCTGCAAGGAGGTTTATGTCAACAAGATGCTCGGTGCTGAGGATCAAATTGCATGTGGCTCTCCTTACCTTCCACGTAACTATGGAAGTTATATATTATATGCATGTTTCGCATTGGTATATATTTCAGTCAGAAAAGTCTCAATAAGGTTGCAAGCAAATTGGTGCAAATTATGTCTGTGTGTGTTTAGTTCATTTACTCACCCTCATGTTGTTCCAAACATGTATAACATTATTTCTTGTGCAGAACACAAAAAGTCCTTTTTGACCATACAATGAAAGTCAATGGGGTCCAATGTTGTTTCGATCCCATTTGACTTTCATTATATGGAAAAGAAGAAATAAAGTCATACAGGTCCATTTAAATGAATGATCCCTCAATTTAAATGATCCATTTAACAGTTTACTCCACATGTCAGTAGTTGACATGTGAATATCAAGAGAATATCAGAATATCAAGACTCGAGACGGTTGTATAAGCGGCTCTTACCTGTAGCATCTCTTTGTATTTCCCCATTTCCGAATGTGCTGTGATCAGACACCCTAAAACTCGAAACTTCCCCCCAGGATCAGATGTCTTCCTTAACACTTTCATCCAGACATATAAAGCCTTTTCCGTGTCATTTGACTGGTAGAGCTTCAGTCCCTTCTCAATCTGCTGTTTGGTTTGGTCCTGACCCATTTCTGCTACAAAGTCCCTCATAAAAATAACCATCCGTTTGACCCTTCGGCCGTCTGGGAAAGTGCAAGCATGCAATTCTTTTGTCTTTCACCCGTCAATTCCACCCCAGAAATCTGCACCCACTTGCTTCGCTGATCCACAACTCTCAGCTTTGGGTGCAAAGAGATGTTGAAGAAACTGGATCCACGGCTTGCGAGGTATTCAGAGTACAGAACCTCATTGCTCATCACTTTGAAAAAACACTTCATATGAATCACATAATCATGATTTCTTTTGACGTTAAAGACCCAACCTCAGTCCCTTTGGAAAGCTGGGAACGAAAGTTGAAGGAAAAAATGTGACACTAAAGAAATAAGTCTCAATCCAAGGTGCTGGCAATGATCTCCCAGAATATCTAGTCCTTCCACACCCGAGGAGGAGGAATTCTCTGTACCCTCACCCCCTACAAACCACCCCTTCATCTTTCTCCTCCCTCCCACTGCAGTGCTGGCGCTACAGCAGATGGCCTTGTCACTCTGGACCATGTGTCCCTGGTGGAATCCAGCTTCAGCCTCTGAAAAGATCCAAGGTCACAAAAGACGCTTATCCGCCGATCTTCATACCAAGAGTAGTGGTGTTCACCTCCACATCCTCACAACGTTAAGAGGCTTAAGCTCCACAGCTATGAATGACCCTTGAGAAAAAAACAACTTACGGAAACATTTAGTCCCGAGCTACAGCAGAGGTTTGGACATCATGTGAAGTCTAAAAACAGCCAGATATTTCACAACGGTGAAGCAGAGCGAGTCAAACGCTCCTCATAGAGTGGCAGTTCCTGTGGGTGGGCCTTGTTAAGCCGCTTGCTGTGCCACCTCCCAGCCCCCCAGCCTTGGTGTCAGCAACTGATGCTTAGAATAGTTCACAAAGTCTGACATGGTATTTGTCTTGAGTTACAGGACCGCTGCTTCTTGAAACACATCAATGGGATCGAATTGTCGGGTTCTCAACTGAACCTGGGGTTCTCAACTGAACCTGGCTTTCTTCGGCCCTTCCTTCCCTTTTTACACCCAGCTTCATGGATACAAATAGGGAGTATTTACTACCTTGCCATTCACAAGATGGCTTATGTTACCTAAAGAAAACGTCTGGTGGTTCTAAGTCACGTCTTTGTTATAACACAATTCCTGAAATGCTAACACACTGCTTTAGCACGTTTTGGGGACTGTATTGTGTAGAATTTATAATAACTGAAATACAAGTGAGAAAGCACAGCAACACAAATATTGATTTCAAGCGATAAAAGTTTGTTTTAAAACAGGGTGAAGATTTGTTCTGTCATCATTTACTCACCCTCACGTTGTACCAAACCCGTATGACTTCCTTTCTTATGTGAAACAAAAGATATTTTGAAGAATGTTTCAAAACCACATTGGACCCAACTGACTTTCACTGTATGGCCAAAAAACACTAAGGCTATGTTCAGACTGCAGGCAAATCTGATTTTTTCCCCCTCAAATCCGATCTTTTCAGGCAGAATGTTTGCACTATTAATTGCAAGGGATCAAATGAGATTTGTGTGTGTCCAGACATAACCAACCTATCTGCATGGTTTCTTTGGGAACAACGTGGGGTACACACAAATGTGAAGAAATGCAAGAAAAATGGACAAGTGGTACTCACTGCAGAGTCAGCTCCTCCTCTCTGGAGCTCTAAGGGGGTGGAGGGATAGAGTTGTGGTGTAGGGTTAGGGTGTGGTTGGATATTCTAGCTCCACCCATTAGGCCCAAATTACATTCGCTCCTCCTCGCTGGAGCTGTAGCTGTAAGAAATCTGTTATCGGTTATCGTTTGACGATATCGCAAAACAATTTGAAATCCAATTTAAGCAGCCAGAGTGTCCAGAGTCAGACTAAGACGCATCTGTAAAAATATGACTGGAACTGGAACCACCTCAAAAAGTGGTTTGAATCAGATAAAAAAAAATCTGTGTTTTGTTGCTGTCCAGACTTTCAAAACCTCATCTGGATGTGCAAAAAATTTGATTTTTGCTGGCAGTATGAATATAGCCTAAGACATTCTTCAAAATATCTACTTTTGTTTTCTGCAGAAGAAAAAGTCATACAGGTTTGAAACAACACGAAGGGTGGGATTATCATAACTGTTAGGCAAAGGGGGAAACATGAAACGAAACACAGAACTTATTTTTGTCTTTTAATTAGTCGAACAACACAGATTTTCAAAATTGAATTCAGTTATTTTTAGTAACAATATTTTGAACCAGATCCAAAAGGTCAACAAGAATATGCTATGTCTCTGGCAGATGTAAAATGGACTGCATCTTCATATACTACATTAAGTAAAATATAAACAGTTGTAGCATACATTTTGCAAACCAGCTTAAGGTGGAAACCGAATATAAAGTTCCTGTCCAGTCATAAACCACTGAAGGGGAATCTGAGGTGACAATTGAGAAATTATCAGTAAGATAGAGATGTGGCAAAGTTTCATTATGAACATTATTTAAATGCCCCTTGACAGTGGTGCTAAATACTTTTGTCAACATCATTGAGGATGTTTTGCACAGTTAATCTGAGAACATTTCCTTACATTCAGCGTATCTTGGCAGACATTTGAAAGACACCATATATTGCACACTATCACTTATTTAAGGTAGTTATGATATCCAATTCACAACTGTATACACTGCAAATGTATTCTGCTAAGTCAGTAAATGATGTGTACAAGTTAGTTCTTGTGGTGTTAGAAACGTGTTGTGGAATGTTAATGGTTTAAACAGAAATTCAAATATAAATTCCTTTTGAAATCCAAATGAAATACTAAACTAAAGCTTGACAAACTACAATGGTCAACTGCAAATGACACTGCAGATACTGACAAACATTACACATTACATTTGGCCTCCATTAACACTTTACGGTGTCCTAGAGTGTAACACTTCACATGACATTATAAGGCTTGTACCACTGTATCACAGTAACAACTTCTACATGACTGCGGTCTATTAAATCACCATAGTACATTTTTATCATGGTCCATCTCAGGCCAAAACAAACTGCCAGTTTGTAAGGAGGATTTTGATTCCCTTAATTACCGAGACCACCGACGTGGCAGGGTTCAATTTCAACGTGTTTGCGTCACCTTTCTTGCATTTATCCCTAAAAACATAAATGCAGCCATTGCAGCTGGCCACTTTCCATAGAGATGGCACGCAGCTCCACACTTCAGGGAAGCGCAGCCGAGTGAAGCTGTCCAGCAGTGGGTTATAGCACACCAGAGAGTCGCCCTCTGCCACCACAAATATAAGGTCCTTATGGGCTGTGGCATGCATGCATCCGGCAAAAGGCAGCATGTAGGGCTTGGTTTGACACCTCTGTGTGGCTGTGTCGAAGCACTGGATAAGGCGAGACGGTTTGGTAAAGAAGTCCATGTCATTTTCCTCCCCACCCAAAAGGTAAATGGTGCCTCCCAAATTGACTCCGGCTGCACCCGACACGGCTGTGTCTAGTTGAGTGGTCTCTTTCCATATGTTGTCCTGTACTGTATAGCAAATGACAGCGTTGGAGAGTGTGTCCTGAAGGGTCTTGCCTCCCAATGAGTATATGGCATCCTCTGTAGACACAGACACTAACGTGTGGTGGAGACGGTCCCGGGGCAGAGGGGCGCAGCGCTCCCAGTCCATAGTGTGCATGTTGCATTTCCACATGCGACGTGGTATGGAGCCCCCGACAACATATAGATCGGCCCCATGCTTGCAGGCAGCCGTGATCTGGTGACACAGGCTGTTCTGGCCGCTCACACTGATGGCATCATCCTCATCACAATGAAGAGACACTGCCAATGAGTGTGTGCGTGTGTCTTCTTTCCCAATTAGGTATATGTGCACTTTTTCACCAATCTCCTAAATTGCAACAAAGCCAACAATGAGCATGCGAACAATACAATACAAATAAACAACAGTTGGTTATGAATTCTGCATGTCAAAATTTTAAACTGGTCAGAATGATCTAGCTTAACATGGATGAGGTTTTCTGGGCATTGCAAGAATGACTTCTGATAGCATGGGAAAATGTATTAAAACGTTTTAAAAAATTCCATCAATTTCTTGCAAAAGTGCTTAAAAAGTTTCTTTTATAATTATAATGACTGCATTATTTCCAGCTATAATTGCAAATTTTCTTTGCAAAAAAATAAAACTGGGTCTTGCATTAAGTTGGTATTCCTCATATCTTAAAGATAGAACTTTTTCTCTCAGTACTGATAACCAATGATCTTCTACTCTATTACAGGTGGCATCCCACAAGGCTCCATTTTGGGTCCTCTGCTTTTTTCCTCTGTATATGCTTCCTCAGTACACTGTAGATCATTGTTATGCTGACGATACACAACTTTACCTACTTGTCAGCTCAATGATTGTTGTTCCATCAGTAATCTCATCTCTTGTCTGGGTGAAGTTAAATTATGGATGTCTGAATCAATTAGGTACTATGTTCTTTAACCTTGCACGATAAAGTTAAGAGCTGGGTGTCATCTTGGATTCTGACTTCTTTGATCAGCTGATAAATGCCATTATTAAAGGAAGCTTTTTTCATCTCAAATCCATTGCCAAATTAAAACGTTCCTCTCTCAGAAGGACTTGGAAATAGTAAATCACGCATTTATCACATCCCAGTTGGATTACTGCAATGCTTTATAAATTATATGTGGGTTTGTCTAAGTCTACTTTTTCACACCTGTAATTAGTCCAAAATGCAGCAGCTTCCCTACATTGGCTACCAGTTAGCTATTAGGGCTTTGACTTTTGCCCAAAAATCATATTTGAAGTTAGTTTGCTTATTAATATTCAAACATATTTGAATATTAATTAATAATATTTTGACCATTAAATGCCGCGGGGGGGGGGGGGGCTAGGGCTGGGCTAAGGGGGCTTAAGCCAAAATGTTTGAATATCATTCTTTTTTTTTTAATATTCTAATTATATTCGAATAATGAAGTTCGGAGTCAAAGCCCTATTAGCTATAGAGTTAAATTTAATGTTCTGCTGTACGGTTTAGCCCCACAGTGCATTGCTGATCTCCTTTTGTACTTAGGTCTCTTTATTTTTTTCAAATCAGTTACTTCTCTCTGTTCCTCATTCCTGCTTGAAAACCAAAGGTTTGTAGATGTGGCCCCCAGGTTGTGGAATGCATTTCTGTTTTTTATTAGGTCTTCCTCCACACTGGCCATATTTAAATCTAGGTTGAAGACATATATATTTTTCTCCAAAACCTATGATGTTGTTTAAGATGTATATGGGTTTTATTTGCAGCATTTGTTGTTTTTAAAATGTGCTTTATACTTGAACTTGAATTTATTTTAAATAAATAAATAAATAAATAATAATAATAAATTTGCACATTTATTACACATGCAAATAATCTCCATTTAAAATGATGTAATGCAAATATTAAAAAAAAAAATCAATTTAAATTGAATTTATAATTTGTGTTAAGGCCAGTGTAATTTTTTGGAAGGCGAGTAGCAATCGTAACTACTGACCTGACTGGGCCAGCACAAAATTACAAATAAATAAAACTCAGTTGAGCCCTGAATGTATATTAATCTGAAGAATATAGAATATCAATACAGCATTGTGAGATAAAAAAAACAGTATACTGTGAAATGTCTATTTTCTTCCCAACTCCTAATCATCACTAACCTTTAGGCTGTCTAAAAGCATATCAGAATACTCCTCTCGTTCGACTTTGTTGTGATTTATCCAAGTATCAATAGCTGCAGTTGGATTTTGTGAGCTTGGCACCCCATCTGCAAATTACAGACACAAATGAACATGATCTCTGACTCTTTCGAATCACAATCTCTTATATGAAATGAAACCAATTTGCTGTTTGCGCTATTCATTCACCTTTAATGATGTCTATGAGAAGGCACAAAGGCATGTTCAGGAACTCCTCTGTCTGATGCAGCTGAACCAGGTGAATCTTTGCACAGTGTTTGGCAGCCGTATACAACTCCTGGTCACTGTGTCTGTCCGCCAACCACATAATCTGAAAGAAAGAGCAGTTCAGTTTCCTACTGATTCAGCGGACTTTGATCAAAGCATTTTTGTGTTTGCTATAAATCAAAAATAAAGGATTCACCTGCAGGCAATTCTTAACAACCACAGTTCGTGATAGGAAGCGAGAGCACTCCTCAAAGAGGGCAGTAAGCTGATACATATCAGCCATTTCATAGGTGTCCTGCAGGTCTTCAACCCTTAGTTTTATTGTTCCATGGTAGATGTAGTCCACCAGCGACTGGAAGACAGGTGCACTGACGTCTTTCAACTCAATGTTACGATCATAAGCTTCTCTAAGGTTAGAGGTGAACATGGACCTGAAGAAGCTGCTTTGTGCCGAAAGCACCAGGCGGTGAAGCTGGAACTCTTTGCTGTCCACAGTGACGATGACATCTGCAAACAGACCATCCTCCAGACACAAGTCCATGATGCTCTTCACAACACGGCTGGAATGGGAGCGATCGGTAAAGGTGTAGCCCTGGAAGTAGTTTTCATCCCCCGATGGACCTCCAACGCTGTAGCCTCCATCCTCACCAGACTCCATGGCACCTTAAATCTGAAGCAGCTTCACCTGAATACTTGATAAATGACTTACTGAGTCAGCTGTCCCTCAGATGGTGGCATTCGTGTAGCTTTAATTGTTAACTGGCAGGCTGGGATTTGCCTTGGGATTTAACGCTCACTGGGCTCTAAAATAACTGACAGATTGTAAAGCCACATGTAGCATTCTTTATAAAGGAATCTGCTGCTTGCAATCTACACAAACAAAATTTCATACAGATTAAGAAAACGTTCATAGGTGATTTTGCATTTAAACGTTTCCACCGGTTTAAAACATGAAACTTACCGGCTTAGTGTTCACATAAGCGTTAGTTTTGACTGAGCAATTTGTCAGCCAAATTATGTCCATCTATGGTAAACTGGCCAGCTATGTAGCTAATGCTAAAATAAACCATCTAGATCAGGGTCTATTTAACTTCTACCATACTAATAAGTCCACAATCAAACGCAACAGATTATTTTTTGTGTCAGATGTAAGTCAACAGACAGCACATGCGCATTCAGACAATATTATTTATAAAAGTTAGCATGTGTTAAATCTTTGCCATACCCAGAAGACTGCTTGTAAAAGTCAGCCCTAGGAAGTAAACAGCACATTTCTTCGTATTGACGTCACCGTGCGTTTAAGTGACTCTCTGCTGCCCCAGTGTGTTGGAGGACTGTCATTGCACTGCATTTCGAAAACCAAACAATGTATTTATTTTAAAAAGTATTCTCAAGTAACTTAGCTTTTAATTCAGATTAATTATATATCACCATATAGATAGTATTTACAAATTACGATAAAAAGGAAATAGATATAACTTAA
Source organism: Semotilus atromaculatus (assembly GCA_031834385.1). Taxonomy (NCBI): domain Eukaryota; kingdom Metazoa; phylum Chordata; class Actinopteri; order Cypriniformes; family Leuciscidae; genus Semotilus; species Semotilus atromaculatus. The sequence continues at coordinate 3,942,426 of JAULUF010000001.1, forward strand.
ACTAAGTCACTATCTCTTGTAGACACGACATTTTTTCTCTCTCCCAGTTTGGCTCAAATTGTCTTTTTCCGCAGGTGGAAAAATGCGACGCACTACTAGACTATCAGGAATCCTGTTTTTTTTTTTTTTTTGTGGGGCAAAACGGATGACGACCGAAAGCTGTGTGAATCAAGTGGAATTATATATATGAGGCAATGTTGTTGGTATGTGTTGTAATGTTTCTCATTGGCTTCAGGGAGCCCTGGAATAACTCAGGTAAAGACTTGAACTTGACGAGATGGCATTTTCCTTATGATATTGTACTAGTAGGCTAACGTTACTGGATTTTATTAGCCGTTCCAGTATTGTTGGGAATGTGGCACTGGCATTCTGTGGCATTGCTGGACATGATTTGTGCCAATCATGACGTCGGATTCGAATATTTTCCTTCTTTGAATTCCGCGAGCACTGTTGAAATCTTTCGTTTTATATTATACCGTAGAATATAAAACGAAAGATTATACCTTGCCATGTCATTGCTCGCACAGCACTCACTGTCAATAATAATTCAGCTCAGACTTGTTTTCGTACAGTTCAGGCTAAATGATTTCAATGTAACTTAAGTCGTGAATCTGTGTGTGCTGTCGTGCAGATGTTTCAGCGGTTCTGCACGGAGGACTGGCACCTCAGGGTTTAATCAGATCTTTAAGTGATGCTAACCTGGTGTTTGAGGTAAGAAAATATAGCCATACATTCCACAAAGCACTCAAAGTAACAATTATTTCATCATACATTAGTCGAATTCAATATTGCAGTTAAATTTTTTTTATTTGTCAGTGTCACTGGAATGATACAATACAATTCCTCACTCTGACGTGTTCTTGACCATTTGTTAAAAGTTGAATAGTCTTTATGAGTTCACAGAAGCAGAATTATATTATATAATTAATCTAAAAATAATTTAAACATTTAATTGGTCTACAAATATTATGCATGCAGTTTGTATGACACCGTATTGGAAGACTACATGGAATAAAAAATTCTAAAAAAGGATATTAAAAAAATTCTCACACTATAGCAAACTGTAAAATAATAAATACTATGATTTTAATCTAAGTTCTTGATTGAACTACAAGTATAGACAAATACTGAAGAAACAAATCTATGGTGCCCCGGGACATGGTGATGGGGAAAAAATATTTCAATATAATTAATATTTCAATGCTTTTGAATTCCCCAAAGAAACTTTGCATTTCCTTGTAAAATGTTAGGGTTTTTTGTACAAAAAAAAAAAAAACAATAAAAAGAGGAAGAAGGGAAAAAACCTTGTGTACTAGTGTAGGGAACACTGTATTTCAAGTTTCTCATTTAAGTGACCAAACAGAAGCACTGAGATATTTTCCTTGCATTGCAAATTCCCCCCCCATTTGCATGACTTTGTTGGGGCTCCATACAGATGATGAACTCACTATATATACACGTATATATTTATCCTGTGTGTGTATGTGCATGTATATACAGTATATATACAGTACACACACGTATTATATAAACACAAACTTTTACGTTAGATGCGACTTGACAGGCACTAATATATATATATATATATATATAACATTCCCCCCCTTTTTTTAAATCCTAGTTCTTGTGGAGAGGACTGGAGATTGATGTCGACAATAATGTTGTCATGCGGGATCAAGAAATAGCATCTATGCGACAAGGGCGAGCTTTCTTATCTCTTATAAACGACAGTATTCCAAAGACTGTGTCTGCAATGGAGAAGTTACTGGCTATGCTGGAAGGGCAAGACGACTCTTTCACTCAGGCCAAGTTTGAGACCCTCATCCTCGGGACGATCTATTCAGCCTACCAGGCCCGAAACCAGAGGCTGGAGTCAGAGCAGCAGGCCTGGGCTGATATTCTTGGTCGCCTTGCAAATGCTACTTACATTCAGCTACGCAAGTCTTAACTAACAATAAACATACCAGTTATTAATGTAAAGTCCTGATAATTTGTACCTGGGTTATATGACTCATCAAAGTACAGTCTGTAATGAATTCAAAAATCTTTGTCAGTTTGAATTGCTTTGATTTTCTTCACCTCCAACCATGGCTTATTTTTTTTCTGGTTATTCAAATACAATACATATTTTATTACACTCACAGAGACACATAACCAAGTGTTTGATGTAAAAGTACAAAATTTATTTTGAACAGAATATACATTATTTTAGGACCCACAAAAAGGTTTTTTGTTTTAACTTTTGTTGTTCCAGGAATTATTCATTGAAATGAGCAGAACAAATGAGACCTGAGACACCAAGTACTGTATCTAGCTGAGTATATACTTTGTTACTTTTTCTTCACTTTTGATGTCTTGCATTCGGTCTTGCTCTTGGTCTTTGACTTGGTCTCTGTTGAAGACAATGATGACAGCTTTTTCTTGAGCTTGGCATCATTAGCAGCTGCTCTTCCGTCTCTGTTGGTGCGCTGCTGGGCGCTGCGCTGTGATCTGGAGGTTCCAGCTCTGCCTCCACTGTCCTCCACTGTCTGTTTCCAATTAACACGGTTCAGTGTGTCCTCTCGGTTCCAGATTAAGATGTTATAGCCTGTAATTAAAGTGTACAACTTTTCAAATTAATTAAGTCATGTAGCACTCATGACTACTGTGATTATAAGAAAATAAATTCTATTGTACCCATTCCAGAAGCCAGCACATCCCCAGTTGAACTGAACTTGTTGAGCTGAAATAAAATAAACGTGAGATATTAGGATATTTGCACCTGCGATGTTATCAGTAAATAATTGTGTGTGTATAAACCTATATACACTGCCGTTCATACGTGTAGGATCAGTAATATTTTTGTTTTTACATTTTTCAAGGAAGGCTGCATTTATTTGAAGAAAAATACAGTAAAATAGTTTTTTTTTTAAACTTAAAATAACCATTTTCTATTTTAATATATTTTAAAATAATTTATTACTGTGATGGCAAAGCTGAACTTTCAGCATCATTTTTCCAGTCTTCAGTGTCACATGATCCTTTAGAAATCATTCTCATACTGATTTGGAACTCAAGAAACATTTTGTCATGAATGTTGAAAACACTTCTGTTGCCTTATTTTTGTTGAGATGGTGATTTTTTTTTTTCAGATTATTTTATGAATAGAAAGTTCAAAAGAACAGCATTTATTTGAAATAGAATTAAATCTTGCGTGATATTACAAATGTCTTTACGATCACTTTTGATCAATTTAATGTGTCCTCGCATAATTAAAATATTCATTTCATTAAGAAAAAAAAAATCTTACTGACACTAAATGGTTGAACGATTGTGTATATATTATTAAAATGTTTAATTAACATTATGTTAAATATTGTAAAATATTTAAAAGGAAAAACCAAAAGATGCTTACAGATATGATACCAGCAGCATTGGGGTCTCTCAGCTGGTGCACAAGATGTCCACTGTTGGCTTCATAAATGTCAATAGTTCTCTTGTCATTGACTAATACTTGATCATCTGGGTAACGGCCAGCAACGATGAGGTCATACATGGGATGCCAGGTTGCCTGAAAGAGAAAAAAAGACTAAAGTGAAACTGACACCACTAAGATATCTATAAACTTGATTACAACATAAACTATTTGTAAAAAGGCTTAAAGAAGTTTAGACCTTGATGGGCGTTAAGTGCTGGAACTGCCGATGAGGATGAATAATTATTTGATCAGGTTTAGACCAGTCATATGAGCAATATACCCTGATCTGGTTCCTCTGGTCTGTAGTAAGGAGCTTGGTGCTGTCTGTCGGATTAAAGTACACTGGAAAAGAAAGAACATAATTTTTTTTTTTTTTTTTTTTGCGTTTAAACCTATTGTACAGTTGAGAGGCTTTTTTTTATTTATTACTTGTTCCCCTTCTCGCTTTTCGGATCATTTGGTCTCTTACCAGAATTGACAGGTTTCTCATGAGGCATTTCAGCGATATAACTGCTTTTGTCTTTAATATTTCTGAGGTCCCACAGCTTGACCGTAGCATCAACAGAGGACGTTGCCATCAGCCAGTCACAACGAGGGTTAAATTCTGCATGGGTCACTTTGGCTTTGTGCAGCTTCTCTTTGAAAATCTTAATACGTTGACAAACACGTGTGTCAGACAGCTTTATTCCTGATTTTGGCAATGAGAATTGATTTAGATATTTCCCTCACTTACTTCTTGTCCATCCAGGCCAAGCAGGAGAAGTCTTCCAGTATTGTCCCCAGTTGCAAGCATCTGACGGCTAACAGACACGTCCACACAGCAGTACCAGTAACTAGGAGAGTGACATTTGTGGCTTTAAAACCATATACACATGTACATCTTCATGTAATATCCAATATATACCTAATAATATATGACAGTGGAATGGATGGTTTTTAAAGTCCCCGTGAACCGGAAGTTGCAACCGAATTTACTTGTGACGTATTTTCAAATGAAATTGAATATTGAATAGAGGGCTATAGAGGGGTTTTACTTTAGCACACCTCCTCTCCATCCCTCGCTCATAGAAGACTGACGGTTGGAGGGGAGTTGTTAAGGATATTAAACCAAAACCTTAAAACTGACGTCATCAGAAAAGGAACGCCATTCAAGTTTTCTGATTTTGATTAAAGGTTACCACAACAAACTATTTTTTCTCTGTGTATTAATAAACTCATGGATTAGTTGGTCACCACAAGACTAACAAAGTAAATAGGGTCAATTTTGATTTCATGACAACTTTAAAAAGTGAAAGAATAGACTGAGATACAGTAACTGTGTAAAGAAATTGCAGACAAATCAACAACCGATCTATACCGCATGTTTAAGGGCAGTTGTTCTTACAGCAATATGTAATACTAAACAAATATGAAATGGATATAAACATCACCTAAAAATATATTTTTGATTTCCCAACACTGCTGAACAATTCAAACAAGCACTGTCCTCACCAAAGATCATGGTGGTCATGGCCACAGTCTGGGGTTCGAGACAATATCTGACTTTGGGAGCCCTCAAAACTCTGAACGCTGATTGTGCCATCACCAGAAGCGACATAGATTTTGGACACATCTGTGGGACAGAACTTCATCCCCCCAATAAAGTCACCAGCTCCCTTCTGCATGGATACAATAGACAAACACAAGCTTGTAAGATCTAGATACAACTGCCAAAACCAAGTATGACCATGACGAGGGACGACTCAATGCTCAGGGAGGACTATGGGTTGAAAATATAACCAACTAAACCGGCACAACAACATGAGGAAGGTGAAGACAAATAATGTTCTTCATGTTCGACACAATAACATGCTAAGATTCAAATATACATAATACAAATTATAAATGACAATGTTATTGACTAAATGCATTACTCTTAAATGGCCTAAAGCAACTTAATAAATGATCAAGACATGGAGACGATGAACATAGTATACTGTCATTTATATCATGACTAACTGCACAAAGATTTTCAAATGATTTCATCCTCTGATCTATCCCAGGGTTTATCCAACTTCATACCAATCAGACGATCAAAAATACACAAATACCTTAAATTCCCACTTTATCTATGAAAATGTATTTTATATATTCACTGTAACTGTGTGAAACTTCAAGCACAAGCATGTTTAAGAGTCAACTGAATGAAATACCGACAACTAATGTCGCACACTTGTTATACTATAATTCAACTGAATGAACAGACGTGTCCATCAACAGGACAAAGTATCAGCTCAAGCCTCAAATCAAGAAAAGTGCAAGTTTCAAGTACTGTAAATCTCTGTGTGGTCTATGTTTCTTTGAAAGCAAATGGGAGAACAGCCACAAGTGCTAAAAGGATCTTACTCCCATGAATCTGTTTTTGCAAAGACTTGTACAACCGATCCACTGATATCCCGAAGGGTGGTCGCACCCCAAATAGATGAGGTGAACAGCTGATTGGTATTGAATTGGTTAAACTTCATGCCTGTTATTGCATCTCCAGGACCCATCTAGGATAAAGAACAGAGGAGAAAATCTCAGCAGTCACCAAAACTGCATCTGTAATCTGTTCAAATCTGAAAATGCTGAACTTTACTTTTACTGTATTCTTAAGACTTTCAATAGTTTATAGTACTCTATTTAGATATTTACACATTAACGTTTACATTTTTAATTTTAAGTGATTTAACCATTTATATGTACACTACATCACTGGGACCCCAAAAGTATTTGGACACTTAAAGGGTTAGTTCACCCAAAAATTACAAATCTGTCATTCATCAGCTCACACATCAGTTGTTCGCTTGACGTGCAAGAACCAATGAGGTTCATTCTCGTGTGACGCAGCACGTTTGAGCTTCAGCAAGAGGTTTCCTCTCGCGCGTCAAACAGGTTCAGTTGAGCTTCTGTCAATGTTTATATGTGAATAAAAGCCTAAATTAAATCTGTTAATTATATAAAAAAAATAGAGTCTCTTCAGATAATTTTGACTAAACCACTCAATTCATATGGATTAGTTTTATGATCTCTTTATAAACTTTTTGAAGTTTCAAAGTGTCAGTTGCGTAGCTGCCTATGGAGGGAAAAAAAGCTCACAGATTTAATCAAAAAGAGCTTAATTTGTGTTCCGAAGATGAACGAAAGTCTTACGGGTTTGGAACGACATGAGGGTGAGCAATTAATAACAGAATTTTCATTTTTAGTTGAACTATCCCTTTAAGCAACACTTAATGTATGAATGTCATTGGATTAGATAAATATCAAACCAAGTTGCATCTGCAAACAAATGGTGCTATAACTCTAGAAAGTACTTTTTGTCTTCACTTTGAACAGTATATTCTTCACTTCACAGTCCAGCTTCATCTCACCCCCTGTATGAAAGTTCTCTTATTCAGCACATCGTAATCCCACAGGATGATGTCTCCACCTTTGGAGCCCACTGCAACAGTGGTGGGATGGGTGGGATGCCATTCCAGACAAGTGACCCTCCGGTCAAAGGGGCTGGCTGTGCGGTGAAGTTGGTAGGCTCCAAGAGAGCGTATGAAAGGCTCTTGCAGACACTATAACACAAGGGAGAGTAGTACATAGCACTGTAATATTGTTGTTGTTGAGTTCTTGCACTAGTTTTCTATAAAGTAAACACCATAATAATACATATTATATATCACCATATTATACTGTATATGGATTATATGCTTGTCATCACCTGGCGCAGTTGAGAATGGATGCTCTGTCCCAAGGTGCTTTTGTAAATGTAGTGAAGGATACTTGTTTGGCCCACTTTGTCTTTCTTTTGACCTCCAGTCCATTTCACACTTGCTTGTATGTAGGTGTCTGTTACAAAACACAAATCCAGTTTATCTCACCAGCAAATCTAGATTAGTGGCTGGTTAGTTTTGAAAAAAAAAATTTGTTTTATGTTTGCCCTCAAGCCATTAAATTAAACCTTTTGTATATTTAAAACAAACTATACCATTGCAAGACATAACTCATAGCTTTTTCCTCACCAGCTTTTGGTGCCGTCTTGCCTTTCTGTTTGGCTTTTAGCTTTTTGGAGAGTGTTTGAGGAGGTTCTTCATTCGCTCTTTTCTTTGAATTGACGTTCTTCGTCTGCTTCGAAGCAGTTGAGTCTGTCTGAGCCCTTCCTCGCGCCATTTCAAGTCTACTTTCTACTTGTGAATGTGAAAAGGATTAACAAAGACATCGCATGTCAATTATGCGTTACACATAAAGTTAAACCGAAGATACGACCGGAACAACAAGAATCATGCACTTTCTTTCTTACCTGCAAATGTAAAGCTTTCTGCATTACACTGACAAGCCTCCGCAGATCAACACCGCTACACGTGCACAGACACGCATTTTGACTATATTCAGTGACGTATAAAACCGAATGTTTTGTAATCGTTGAGCGCGATACAGAATTATCCACTAGATGGCGCCAAATGTTGAAAAGTATTCATAGGCCTGAGTAAATGATTAATTTGTATGATTATATTTCTAATCAGTTATCTCTTTTTAAAGATATTCAAATTTACAGCACTGGGAAAAAAATTCTTAAAAACATTGCACCTTTGCTATTTAGGGAACAAAAATATTGCCCGAACACAAAATAAGATATTTTAAAGAATGTTGTTAATCAAACAGTTGACGACACCCATTGACTTTCATAGTAGGAAAAAAGAATATGGAAGTCAATGCTGACAACTGTTTGATTACCAACATTCTTTAAAATATCTTATTTTTTTGTTCAACAGAAGAACTCATACAGGTTTGGAACAACTTGATGGTGAGTAAATTATGACAACATTTTCCTGTTTGGGTGAACTATCCCTTTAAACTGATCGCAGTCTTTGTTTAAACCAAAGTATATAAGCTTGATATAATACTATATAGTTATAATATAGAAACAAGTTGATACAAAAATAATACATTTTCATTAATTTTTATATGAGGTCTGCGATTTTGGGGACATGAAAAATAAATAAATGACATGAACAAACAAACAAAACAAAAATAAATAAATAAAATTTTACATCAATTTACAAAAAAAAAAATCTCAGATCTAGACCACTTTGGTGGGCGTCGCTTTGTGGTTGCAGTCGATTGCAGTGGGAGATTTGATTTTAGCGTCTTAAGCCCTATTCGCACGGGATTAGTACTATCTGGGGACCTCCTGTGATTTTTAAATTACCCCCCCACATCTGAATTTCGTGTGGCGCATTCGCACGGGATAGCCGAAGCCTGTGATTATCCTCAAATTTACTGACTTATCTCCCGGATATGACGGCGAGGCTATTGCTTGGAAATGTTTTGCCGTTATTATTGGTCTATCTGTATGATATCATGAACAGAAGAATGTTCTTTACCGCATGCTGCTATATGTCATTCATTCATCTCCATCTAATCATTATTTTTGCTTTTGCTCTTCTGATGATTTTCAGCTTTCTCTTTCAGAAAATTGTATAGCTGTATGGTGTATAGCGATATGACCCAGCACCCAAAATACTATCAAAACACTCCAGCGCAGCCTCATTCTTCGCGAAAAATTGATAAAAAGGCGCGCATGAAACAAAAACCTTAAAAAAATTATATTCGATCCGCCAAATCACAGAGATGCCGATTCGCACGGGACTAATATTATCACTGGACATCGGTGTTCAGCGAAATATGGTAGGTCGTTTGCGGGGGAATTTTTACTTTACAAATTACAGACATGGCCGATTCGCACGGGATTAAGATCACAGACAACCTCCGCAATTATTACAAATGACTAGAGGTCCCCATATAGTACTAATCCCGTGCGAATAGGGCTTTAGATACGGTAGTTCAGGGCGTGTGTGTTGGCCAATCACAAGCCCAAGGACCTACAGCTGACGATGAAAACAAAGAAAGGCATGTTGTCCTCCCACTCGCTACTCATTGTCAGACTCAGGAGGGGAGAAATCTAACATTCACGGTTTGTTGTTCATTCAGTTCTCACACTAAACGTCGAAAACACATCTACATCTGACGGTAAGTGTGACAAAGAACAGTCTTGAGGTGCGTTTATTGATGAAAGCTACTGTCTTTTCGGAAATAAAACGTGATGTATTTTCTTTATAATATGTAATGAAGTATTTCATTCCTTTGTAGTCTATATATTTTACAACAGCATTGTAGGGCAAATAATTAATTCAAGAAGAATTTTGCCTGGCATTTTCAGTGTGACCTCGAGCCACGTGTTGTTCATTATGAGCGATGAGCCTTCACTTAAATCAGATTCGTCAGTTTTGATGTGATGTTATGGATTAAACTAGTGTCCTCACATTTTTGATGTATACACTATCTAATCAAAATCAATATTGGAAATCAGAATGTTAAAAACAATATCTACTTCCACCTTGTAGCTAATTAAGATGCTTAGTTGGATTTTGGATTATTTTTCCCTCAGGTGAGCCTGGGTGCTTTTACTTTTTTTTTTGTCAAATCTATTAGTTGCCAAATTCAAAAAATGTACCTTGTTGTTTACCATTTATTAATGATACTGCACAATGCAGATGAGTTACATTTTACTTGTCATCTGCTCCCCTCTCCAGTCTTTAAGTTAATGATCTACTAACTTTTTGTACTTGAGGTATGGTGATTTTTCAGGTGGTAGCAGTAAAAATATGAGAATAATAGGGGTTTAATGATTAAATTTGTGTTTATTCAGGAAGGTTAATTTGCAGCCACAAGGTTTATGACTAGAGTTTGATAACCATACCTATTGCACTGCTGCTCAAAACACGTTTGTAAAAGGGTATTGTAGACATTTAGTTTGTCTCTATCCTAATACACAAGTGATTGGTTAGACAGCAACACATTTTTACATTTTAATATGTGATGTGTTTTGATGCGCTTTTCCAGATAACAGCTTTATGTATGAAAGACTTTTAGATTAAAAACTTATAGACACTATTAACTCCCATAGGTGCACTTAGGGAGGTTTTATAGAAACATCCTGAGTTGGTGACTGGACTGTGAGATACTATAATCGAGGCGGGGAACAAAAGAGAAGATCACAGGGAATCAAAAGGGAGCTCTGTAGATGGCAGCTGGTCTCTCCATCTTGTAATTGCTGGAGCCCTTCCTCTACTATGCTCAATATCATCAAGCTACCTCAAGTGTTCACCATCAACCAAGTTCCAAAAGTAAGTTTTTCAGTGATGATGTTACTTTGCAAGAAATATTATTGTTTAGCACTGTTTAATTTTTTGTACACTGGTTGAGTTACATTTAATTTTTTTTTAATAAATATATGTTTCATTATAGGTCTTCCACGAGGATGGCATCATTTCAGGGTATCGCCACCCATGCAGCTCTGCCAAAGAGTGTGTGCTTAGTCTTTTCCAACTAACAAATGAAACACTCAATATTTGGACTCATTTTCTGCCGACATGGTAAATTCAGTTTCAGCATTCATCGTTTTGTATATATTTACATTTGGTAATGTAATTTTTTTTTAATTTTCCTGTAAGATTAACTTAATTGTTGCCACATTAATTTATAATTTAAACTAATTGCATTATATATATATTATGCTTAAGAATTAAGCAAGCATTTGCAAATGGTTAAGTCAATGACTGGATCATTATTGCAGTGTAATGTAATCTGGGATGTGCTGGAGTCGACTTTACAGAGTGCTTGACTCTTGCATTGTCAATACAAGATCTTGACCAAAAATGTATGTTGCTCTTGATGGAAATGACATCACAACATTAATTTCAATCAAAAGGTGCATCAATTTTTGGTCAAGATCTGGCCATGATGTGTCTTGCTACATGGTTGTTTCAGAAATGAAAAACAACACAATCAGTCTGAGTTAGTAGAACCGTTGCCAAATGTAAAACATGCTAGAAACATAATAATCACTGCAATAATAATCCAATCATTGACTCCTAACCATTGACTCCCAGCCTTTTTATTGCAAGAGCATTCAGACTACTGCTACACCATGTCTTTGATGCATGCATGCGATTTTAGATTGTCAAGTTATGGATGTTTTTGTTATGCAAGGTTTTTCTTATGGAAACTGCTCACGGTAGTGCTGGTGCAGGATGACTGGCAGGATCCGTTCACCTGGCCCTTGCTAGTGTTCCTGCTGTCATGTTGTGTGTACCCACTCGCTTCCAGCTGTGCTCATACCTTCAGTACCATGTCAGAACGGGCCAGGCACATCTGCTTCTTCTTTGATTATGGAGCACTCAGCTTCTACAGTCTTGGTATGTAGAAAATACAACAGAACTATTGAGTAAAAGACAGTTTCCGCTTCTTGTCTTAATTATCTTTCCTTCCTCTTTTTTTTTTTTTAATTTGTGCATTTGATCATCAACAGGTTCTGCCATCACCTACTCTTCTTACTCATTTCCAGATAAATGGGTTAATAGCACATTTCATGAATATTATGTTCCTATAGCTGTCGTCAACTCTGTGATCTCTACTGCACTGGCCTGCTACTCAAGGTAGGAAAAGGAATCAATAAAACCTATAATTCCAGTAAAAACTGAAATATTTCAAACCTGCTTTGTGAATTCACATTTTGCAAATATACATTTTCCTTAAAGTATATATTGTGCTAAAATGTCAAGACTAAACATTTTATTTCTTTTGTTTTAAGACTTGGTTTACCATTTTTTCAGTATAATTATCACAGCATTAAAAGGTAATTCCTCTTTTGCATTCTTACCTTGGCATATTTTATTGTAAAAAAAATAATATATATTTTCAGTAAATAAACAATTATTATTCTCTTTTAGGTATTCTGGGGTAAAAGATCAGAAGCTCTGTAAACGTCTAAGGATAATCGCCTTTCTTTATCCATATATCTTTGACAACATCCCTCTCTTTTATAGAGTAAGTGTTTTGGGTCATTTCTCTTTTGTGTTTTTTTTTTTTGTGGAACAACTTAACTTTTTGTTTTGGCTGTATTTGTATTGATTGAAAAATTGAACAAAATAAATGGTAACACTTTATTTCGATAGTTTCGATAGATTCACTTTAGACATTCTACTAACTATCAGTAACTTTTCAACTACATGTCAACTAACTGTCATTAGAGTATTAGTAGACTGTCAGCTTAATATCTGCTAACACTTTATTTTGTTGGTCCCCCAACAGACATTCAACTGACTATAAGTAACTTGGCGACTACAAGTCAACTTATTCTCCTAACCCGAACCCTACACCTACCCATAACCTAACAGTCTACTGACAGTCTACTATAATATACTAATACTCTAATGGGAGTTTGTTGACATGTAGTTGAAAGGTTACTTATAATTAGTAGAACGTCTAAAGTGACTATCGAAATAAAGTGTAACCAAATAAATGTATGTAAAGTACCTTTTGTTTGGACTTTTGGCCTCCTTTTGTAGATCTTTGTGTGTGCTGGTGAGGGTTGCACTGTTAATGAGGCCAATACGGTTCACTATCAGCACACGTCATTGGCTCTCTTCACTGGCTTTCTTTTTGCCACACACCTGCCTGAACGGTTGGCTCCTGGTAGTTTTGACTACATAGGTACAATAACAGATCCTTACATTTCCTTTAAACTAAGCATCATAAATTCAGATGGTATAATTGTAGTGGCGAACAACAGTAAACTCTACTAATTATAAAAAAAAAATTTTATGCATCCTTCACAGGTCACAGTCATCAGCTCTTCCACGTGTTCGCTATTATTGGCACGTATTTCCAGATGACTGCTAATGAACTGGACATGGCTGCACGGAAGCAGTGGCTTCATGCTCATTTGCCACCAATCACCCTTTCAAACACTGCGGGAGCTGCAATCTTTAGTGTGGTCAGCGGGCTTTGTATAATATATATTTTTAGTCTGGCACTTTTCTCTACCAGAGGTGTGAAGAAATAGTTAGTTTGAAATGTGACATTTGATAAGGTTACTCTGGGCAGCCATGTTTGTTTCCCTAATACTGAGTAAAATATATGTAAAAAAAAGAAGCAATTTTATGAACAGCCTGAGAAGATTTTATTTAATCTGGAAGAGTATAAGACTGTATTATGATTAGGTTGTATGTTTGATCAATGTTTTGCAACATTTGCACAATTTCAAAGCATTTTACATGTTTTTGAAGCACATTAATCAGACCGTGCATTTTTATAATCAGCCTTTTTGAACACTGTAAAAAAAAAATATTACTTATAAATAAATCATGTTAATATGTAATGTTTTATATTTTTACTAAATAAAACTGATAAACTATTTACCACCTGACTTTTAATTAGCTTGCACATCACTAACAAGTGTCAGAAGGAATGGGACCAATATAAAAATAATAAACTATGAAATAAACCCCAGTATAAAAAGAAATGTCTTGCATAACTTCAAATCAAGTCATCTCCACTAAGTGCTGACTGGGTTGCTCAAGACGCAATAAGTTTCTATATATAGGTGAAGTTCTTTTTTATGTCTCTCGTGTCAAGTTACTTTGATTGTAAAAGATATTTTGCTGGACTGTAATTTTTATGATACTTAAAGAAAATGCTTTTATGCAGAAATTTTTTTAAATGGAATATTTCAGAATTTATCACCCAAATGTATTTATCTTGAAATGTTTAATACAATAATAATAATTGTATGGATTGTGATATTGACTTTGTTTGCCATGTAAATTGCCCTGATGTTAACACATGATGTTAAATGCAAACAAACCCATAAACTATTTTTGTTTTTGTATATTTTTAGTTTTCCTAAATATAGTTTATAATATACTATATATCATATTATACCGTTTTATATTTTCATATTAATACATATTATTTGTTCAATGTGCAGATATTAGTGTTTGATTTTATTAAGACAAAAAAAGTAGTGAAATACAATAAAGTTAAAAACGTGTTTCCATTGCGGTCCTTGAAGTAAAAGTACAAACTGCACTTCTAGTGACAGGTTAGATTGGCATTGCATGCTATTATAAATACAAAGCTAAAAAAATCCACATTTGCAGTTTACCATCACAATTAAACATTCACACAATACACTAATACAAATTCATCAATAAAACAAACTTTCTAATAAATTTGGACTTTTCCCCCCCTTGTTTATTGGATTCTGGATAAAACCGGAAATTGTCAATAGGAGAGCGGTATTTTGCATGACACAGGATTGTATGTAAGAATTTAGTTAAAACTTTGACCTGTGGAGGGCAGTAATACGCTAAGCAGCGTCTACACTGCCGGAATCTTATAAGAAGAAGAAGAAGAAGGAGAGCGGTATGGCTTCCCTTCTTATACTGTCTATGTATGGCTTAAGGCGGGACTTCCGCTCTTCTGAGGCACGTCTGAGCTCGCTGATTGGTCACATTTGAAAATCAGTTTCTGACGCAGGAGAGGGAACGTTTGAATGTTGTATACGGACAAGAACAAGGCAACGGCGTCGCGGAATTGAACTAAAACAGCTCAACATGAATAGGCAAGCGTAAGTGTCTTATACATATTTTGCACTCTAGTTATTAAACTGATAACGAATTATTCAAGTTCCGTTTAAACAAATAACTGAGATTATGGTCTCACAAGAAAGACGTTAGGTGGGTCTTGGCAGACATTAGTTAACGTTAACTCGCTCACGGCTCATTGAGTTTATTTAGCGTTATTACCAGTGTTTGTACTTTTAACCAGTTCATAATCCCGCGTAATTTCTCATGTTTTCTATTTATTTTAGTAGGTTGACTATTTGTTGCCCACATTATTACCAACGTGTAACTTAACGTCACGCTAACGTTAACCAACTTAGTGTTTCACGTTAAAATCAGTAATTAACATAGCTGGTTCAATTTTACTATTGTAACTCCAAAACAATCGCTTATAGCCGGTTAGGACTTTGTCAACCAAGACCAGACTCCTTTTGCTTGAACTAAAGTTATTTGCTGACTGAATGACGTCTGAATTTCTGCTTTTGTAACAGGAAGGGCAAGACTCCCCGCCGCCCTCCTCCAAAAAAGACTTCCAACAACCAGAAGGACCCTGTTGGAGTATGTTGTAACTTGTTGCTCACATTAAGATGATCAAAATCACGATACACGTATTAATCTGCGATGTGTGTGTTGGCAGGTTTATTGTCGCGTGCGCCCACTGGGTGCAGATGATGAGGAATGCTGTATTGAGGTTATAAGCAACACCACCATTCAGTTACATGCCCCTGATGGGCTCAAAGCCAATAGGAATGGTGAATTCAAAGAGGTGAGTGCCTTTTGTGAATTAGGATTAGTTCACCCTTACTTTCCGCCATCTCTCTAATACTGTATGACTTTTTCTTCTGTGCAACACAAAGGGATTTTTGATGCATGTAATGAATTTTTTCTATATAATAGAAATGAGTGAATAGTAGGATTGTCAAGCTTTTAAAATGACAGTTAAAGCACCATAAATGTGGTCCATACAACTTGTGTGCTTTTTCAATTAACTGCTTTTTGTATAATTTAGCTTTTTCCTCATAATTTTGCTGATGTATAATTTTGTTGCATAGAACAGAAAACGATTCTTTTGCACTAGTCAGGCTTTGTTGGACTACTGAAGTTAACTAGTCATTTCTGTTTCAGACACAATATTCCTTCAAAAAAGTGTTTGGAATTAAAACAACACAGAGGGAATTATTTGAAGATGTTGCTAAACCTCTGGTGGAAGACCTTATTCACTGTAAAAATGGTAAATATGCTCTTCCGGACACACTTTATTAAAAAACACTATGGCTTGGTTTCACAGACAGGGTTTAGATTAAGCCGGATTAGGCCTTAAATTTAATTAGGGCATTTAAGTAGCTTTCATAAATCTGCCTTATTTTTTTTTAACTGGTGTGCATCTTGAGACAAAACAATGTCACTGACATATTTTAAGAGGTGCAAGTTTCTTTCAGTAAAAATGGCTCAAACATGCCTTTTAGTCTGGAACTAGGCTTAAGATTGGTCTGGTAAGACTGACAGCTGTGTTCTTTTTAAACTAGGCCTGTTGTTCACCTACGGTGTCACCGGCAGTGGTAAAACTCATACAATGACTGGCTCACCGGGTCAAGGTGGGCTGCTTCCACGTTCACTTGACATGATCTTCAACAGCATTGGCCCCTACCAGGCCAAGAGATATGTGAGCGAATGCATCAATTTACTTTACTTTTATTCTTGCATGACAGAATAAAAGAGCATAATTAAATTTTCCATCTTTGAGCTATCTTGATCTTTTCCTCATTAGGTTTTCAAGCCTGATGATAAAAATGGCATGGAGGTGCAGAATCAGGTAGATGCACTCTTGGACCGACAGAAGCGAGACAGTCAGTCAACTGTACCGAAGACCCCAACTACAAGGTTATTTCCATTTGAAATCAGTTACAAAAGAACCTAATCTGATTTAAACCGAACACCATACACTTATCTGCTGTTCTTGTTTTGTAGGCGAATTGACCCCGAGTTTGCTGACATGATCAGCCCAGAGGATGCTTGTAGAGCAGATGGGGTGGATGAGGACAGCAGCTATAGTGTCTTTGTGTCTTACATTGAGATTTACAACAACTACATCTATGATCTCCTGGAGGAGACTCCTTTCGACCCAATAAAGCCCAAGTAAGCTGGCTAAGATTGATATTTAGTGGTAAATTGAAAATGAGTGGTTTTATCATTTCTCATTTGCTGTGTATGTCCTCTGTTGAAAAACAGTTGTTTTATGCAGTATGGTTCAAAAGTTTGGAATCAGGTTTTAATGGTATATTAAATTATGGTATATTTAATTTATAGTAAGTTAACATTTATTCAGCATGGATGCATTAATGATAAATGACAGTACAGGCAGTTATATTATATAATCTATTATATAAAGTTATTAAAGATTGCCATTTCAAATAAATGCTTTTCTTTTGAACTTTATATTTATCAAAGTATCCTGGGGAAAAAAACCAAATTGTTTCAACAAACATTAAGCACCACAACAGTTTTGAAGATTGAAAATAAGAAATGTTTCTTGAGCACCAAATCATTATATTAGAATGTCTGAAGTGTCATGACAGAGGACTGGATTTATTTTAAAATACACTTTTAAATTGTAATGATATTACTATTTCACTGTATTTGTCAGTATGATTATTTATTTTTTTATTGATACAATTATTTTAGGCAATATTTACTCAATTTAAATGTTTCATTGACAACACTTGGTAGATTTTGTAACCAACCCCAAGATAGTTTCAGTTTAGTTTAATTGGATTAAAAAAGTGATATAGTAATATATCAGTGAGCTTAGTTTATAGATAAATGCATTTTGTTTTTTCATTAGGTGGAATGGTGCAGGCACACCTCTGAGAAACAACACTGAGTTCATGTACGTGGCCAGTCAAATCCATTCATAGATGGACTTGCTGCCTTTATGGATTTTCTTTCCTTTGTGTAGCTGTTCTGCATGTCCGGTCTTTGCTTTCAATTGCTTTTAGGATCTCTGTGGCTGCGTTTACCCTAATGCTCAGATCTAATCTTTTGACCATATCCAGGTTGTGTTTTAAAAAAAAAAAACACACACATTTGGAAGAGGCTCAGATCAGATGTGAAAATAGTTTTGAATTTTGTTTACATGTGTGCAACAAATTCCAACCTTTCAGATGCAAGTAAAAACTTTTTTTGTGCCATTGTAAAAGCTATTGTCTTGGCTGTCTGTTTTCCTTGCCGGTAGACACCCATGCAGAAACTCAGATCAGATGTGAAAATAGTTTTGAATTTTGTTTACATGTGTGCAACAAATTCCAACCTTTCAGATTCAAGTAAAAACTTTTTTTGTGCCATTGTAAAAGCTATTATCTTGGCTGTCTGTTTTCCTGGCTGGTAGACACCCATGCAGAAACTGCGCTTGATTTGTGTTGTGGCGAAAATTCATTAAACAAACATCACTGCGTAAGAGACACTCATAGTCAAATTATAGAAATAGAAGTATTTATTCTTGCAAGAATAGGAGCAGTCTAATACACAGTTGTTACCCTGTGCAGAAGAGTGACACACCCCCAGACAGACTGAACGAGCTTTTATCTTAGTTTCAAGGCCTTCTTCCCCCTGGAGCCTTCCTCCCAGTAGTTTTCCATAGACGTCACTAGTTGGCCCACTAAGCCCCCCCCTGCACCAAATGGCCTTCTGACATCTAGGTCAGAGGTCCTTGTTCGTCTGTTCTCTGGAGTGTCTCCCCCTTCTGCCTCCCCAGGTACATAAACAGAATCTTCTCTCACTACAAGTGAGAGACACACATGTGACATTCTTTGAATCATCTATATTTTACCAAAGATCAATGAATATCATAAAATTGCCACCACAATTGCAACATGGCTGTATAATTTGTTCATTCTACTCTGCTTTTTCTCATTTCAGACCGCCCCAATCCAAAATACTGCGTGAAGATCAAAATCACAACATGTATGTGGCTGGGTGCACTGAGGTTGAGGTCAAGTCAACAGAGGAAGCTTTTGAAGTCTTTTGGAGAGGTAAATTGATGTAGATGTTAGCTTTTTTCAAATGGGTATTGTTTGTGGTTAGCACGCTGAGCTATTGTATGAGCGCTTCTGTTTTCTAAACAGGTCAGAAGAAGCGCAGGATTGCAAACACGCAATTGAACCGTGAGTCCAGCCGCTCTCATAGTGTGTTCATCGTTAAATTGGCACAAGCACCTCTGGATGCAGATGGAGACAATGTACTTCAGGTCAGTTTAATTCTAATGCTTTAAACATTTTTAATCCCTTTTGCAATAAATAATGGCTAGTTATTACAAATTATTTTAAATATGTTAACTGCTAGGTACCTAATGTTGTTCAGATAAATGCCAAGTGAACCTTTTCTTTTTACCCCATTATAAATAAGCATGTAAATAAAATAAAACAATATTGTGTTCCTGATCTTTATGCAGGTTTAATGAATGTGATGTCTAAGTATTTTAACACCCCCTAGTGATCATTTTAAACACTAAGTATTTTGAGACACCCCTCTGAGAACCTGATATTTGTGGGTAACCCCCTCCACAAACAAAAAACAAACAAAAAAAACATTGGACATTCCATCAAAACTCTGATGCTTCAAAAGCCTCATTAGTTTTTGCAGAAGCTCAAACAGAAAAATGTTTTATAATTTTGTTAAAAATCTTGTATAATATTGTTTTTTTTTCTGTTTGCTTGTTTTTTATTATTATATAAGTCTTGTATTTGTGTAATTCAGTTTTTGCCTTGAAGATAGCCACAGATGCAGACATGGCATTAAATAAAAGTAAACTGATACTGCAGAAGCTCAAACGTGTTTACATGATGCAGAAGACTGATTTTCTGTTCCATCAGCTTCTGTGCTGTGCGTTAATGTTCATGTGTGAATATGAGCCTAAATTAAATCTTTTCTAAATTTAAAATTGTCTCTATGCGGAAGACTTTGATGTCTTTAACTTTTTGAAGTGTCCAAGGTTTGGTTTGAATTGAAATGTCTCTGGGTTTTTTTTTTAAACGTATCTTCAAGGAAATGAATCTTATGTGTTTTGAGTGACATGAAAATGAGTAATTGAGACTTTTAATTTTTAGGTAACCCTTCAAATGTAGTTTTTTGGCCCTACATGTGGAGATGCCAAAGTTGGGCTCTGAATTGTGATTGTGGTACCACTGACCTAATACTTGATTTTAATTTATGATCTTCTCTTTTTTTAGGATAAGAATCAGGTGAACGTGAGTCAGTTGTGTCTTGTGGATCTGGCTGGCAGTGAACGCACTAGCAGAACCCGAGCAGAGGGCAGTCGTCTCCGTGAAGCAGGTCCGCCAATGGCACAAAGAACTAAAGATTGACTTTAGGATTTCAGGGGTGTGTTTTATATGAAGACCATATGTTTTTTCCCTCTCGCAGGCAACATAAATCAATCTTTAATGACTCTGCGCACGTGTATTGAGGTACTGAGGGAGAACCAGATGTGTGGAACGAACAAGGTATGTGGAAGATTTTAACTGACCATTTGATTAAAAATGTTTAATTTCAGCAACATCAAGGCACTCTTGACTTCTGTCCTCAGATGGTTCCATACAGAGACTCTAAAGTGACCCATCTATTCAAAAACTACTTTGATGGTGAAGGCAAAGTGAGGATGGTTGTGTGTGTAAATCCAAAAGCTGATGATTATGAGGAGACATTGGTAAGCAATATCAACAGGTCAAAAGATGGATTGTTCCTCTTGATTTATACTACTTGTACTGTGACATTTGGTCTTCTCATCTGTGTGCAGCTGGTGATGCGCTTTGCTGAGATGACTCAGGAAGTGGAAGTGGCCCGGCCTGTTGACAGGCCCATCTGTGGCTTCACTGCTGGTCGCCGACAGAGGAACCAAGCCTTCAAAGATGAGCTGACTCGCAGACTGGAGGAACGTGGTGGTCCTGTAGATGGAGGTATGTATTTATTTATTTTTTTAGTGTGTGTGAACTTAACATGTTAATGTCATCTCAAATGTGCTATGTTCTCACAAAATGTGCATTTCTTTAGCGTGCAGGCTATTGTCTCTGTTTAATGTTACAATATGTAATTTTTGTTTTTAGAGTTTCCAACAGTATTGAACCAGCTTCTTCAGTCCTTTCCTCCACTTCCTCCCTGTGAGGTTTCTGGCCCTAATGATGATGTCACTCTACCCAGACTCATCGAGGCACTGGAGAAGAGGCACAGGGTTCGACAGATGATGATAGAGGAGTACAATAAAACGGGTAAAATCATCATTCAGAGCTGTTATATTGTCCTTCATGCGCAACCTATTTTATTTTTTATTTCTGGTCATTATTGTTTCAGCCGACATGCTGAAGTCTGTGCTTCAAGAGCAGGATGGCAACATTCTCTCCAAAGAGAACTTCATCCATGAGCAGCGTGGCAAGCTTGGGGAAAAGGATAAAATGATACAGAACCAGAAGAATGAGATTGATCGTCTGGAAAAGAAATCTAAGATGCTGGAGTACAAGGTATTTGCACCATCATTGAGTCAGGATAAAAAAGTGTAATATTTTTCTAAAGGTTTGAAGAACTTAATACTTGTATAACAAGGACATGGTGCTGCACATTTAATTGTTAAAAGATCTCAATTCATCCAAATTATCTCATTCCTAAATGACAATGTCAACGTTTTAAGAGACACAGGTGAATCAATCACACCAGAACATTCAAATTCGCAATTACTCGACAACTGCTCTCTCTAGGTCAGAGGCAATATATAGGTATTTCAACCACAAAGTATTACAAATATTTATATCACGTTCATATTGTATTTTTGATTAAATAAGTGCAGCTTTGGTGAGCATAAGTCTTTTGCCAAAAAAAAAAATCTTAACCTAAACTTTTGAACTGTAGTGTACACAGTAGATTTAACTGACATTTCACAACACAAACTAGGCTATGGTAATTAGGGTTGAAATTACTATTTGTTGCAACAAACCTTGACCTAACAAAAGTGTTGAATATGGCTGCTTTAATGCATCTGCAATGCTTTTCTGTGTGCAGATTGACATCCTGCAGAAAACTACCAACATCTATGAGGAGGACAAGCGATCTCTACAGCACGAATTGGAGAGCAGAGAACAGAGGCTTCAAAGGGAAATGTCTGAAAAGAGACGCATGGAATCACGTATGCAGGGCATCGTCACTGACGCCAAGCTCAAGTGGGAGAAGGAATGTGTGAGTAATTTCAAATATATGGTCTACGGAAAGATAGTTTGTTTTTTGAAAGACTATCTTTAATTTCATCTGTCGGTGTAATGCATAGATGGTTTGTTCTTTGCAGGAGAGGCGGGTTAATGCCAAGCAGCTAGAGATGCAGAATAAGCTGTGGGTGAAGGACGAGAAACTCAAACAACTCAAAGCCATTGTGACCGAGGGGAAGACGGAGAACCGGCAGCCACAGCGGCCCTCCAGAGAAAAGGACAAAGCGCCCCCCAAGAGATCCGCCTCCCCGTCACCCGTTCCTGTACGTTTAACTGACTTGCGTTTCTAGACCGCCTGACCCTGAAAATTATGCCTAACCTAATCCACAAACCTCATCTTTGCCCATGCATGCTCTGCTGTGCAGTATGTGTGTATAATCACCCTGTGCATCTTCACAGATTTCCCACCCCTTTTTAATGCTGTAAATGTTGTTTTTAATGTACTTATGTTTGTTGCATGCAAACCATGTGTGAACTAATCATGTCACTTTCAGTCTCCCTACAATGGTTCGCAGTCATCCCTCTCCTCCTTGGAGCCTATATATAACTTCTCTCAGACGGTCAGGCCAGATCCTCACTTCCCCAGACCAGGCAGTGTGTCAGTGGCTTCCTGCATCTCTGAGTGGGAGCAGGGAGTCCCGCAGTCTCGCAGGCAGGGTAGCCAGTCACCTCCAGACAGTAGGAAGAGAGCTCAGGGCCTTCCCGACAGTCTTAGCAGGAGAAGAGGCAGGTGTTGGGCCAGAGAGGTGCCTGTCCAGCCTGCAGATGTAGACCTAGAGGAAACGGATCACTGGGTCAGTGGAGTATCTTGCTGTAGTTGTAGGTAAAGCTTCAACGAGACACTAATATAGACATTGTAGCTTAATGTAGACCTTTTGATCTTTTTTTTTAAGCTGCTCCAAATATTATCCAGAAGCATGTAAAATTATAAGGTATTATGTGCTGCTTATTTTAACCATGTAACGGCTTTGTTTTGCACTTTTAGATGAATAAATTTGAGTTTTCATCTTCTCAATGTCATCCGTTACTCCTAATTCTGTTTAGTTGCTCTTCATACACTTTAGACAGATTATGCTCACGTTTTTAAAGCTAAAATTGTAAACTTTTTAAGATTTAATGTCTCCAGACTGAAAAGCAGGTTTTTTTTTTTTTTTTTTTTTGAAGAAAAAGCATCCCACTCTAATCTCCAGCTTTTTTCCCTTAACTGCTTGGTACGTTTAGTTTGTGCTTAGAAATTCACTAACACACTAACGCTTCAGCATGCTTGTGGTCTGTTTTCTGTGTCTTACTGTGTTTGTTTTAATTGAATAGACTGGGCCAGCGGTTCGGCCTCTACACAGACGCTCGCACTCCGCAGGTGGGGAGAGGTGGGTTGATCATAAACCCACAAGTAATGTGGACCTGGATACAGTTCTCCAGCCAAACATCTCCAATGCCATCAAAGTAAACGCTCCTAATGAGAAAGCTCTGTCCAAGTGTGACAAGTACGTTTTGACGCACCAGGAGGTGGCCTCGGATGGGGAGATTCAGACCAAGCTAATCAAGGTAACTTCCTCTTTATGTGGGTCTTGCTCAGTCTGGTGTTGTCTGCTGAAATAAAAATTCTCTGCTCTTTATCAGGGTGACGTGTTCAGAACTAGAGGTGGAGGACAGGCTGTTCAATTCACAGACATCGAAACGCTCAGGCAGGAAAACCCTGTCGTGGCCAGGTGATTGTTGCCAAGTTTGAATGCTTTGGTGGTCATATGTGCATAACTTGTAGGTCTCTGTGTAAATGCTCTATATTGGTTTTGTTTAAATAGTAGCCGTAAGAGGCGGTCATCAGAGTCTGGCCCGGATGGTGAGCCTATGGAGGGAGACTGGACTGATGTGGAAACGAGGGTAAAGAAATATTCTGGTGTCAACTAGCTAAATGCACACATATAAAGGTCAATGATTACCTTTTGATATTTAAGACCTTGAGGAATAAAAAAAATTATAATTAAATGTATTCCTGTGACAGCTAAATTCAGCATTATTACTTCGGTCTTAAAGGTTGTATCAGTGATTTCAGGCCCAAAAATAAATGTCTAATCTTTCCTAATGATCCGCTAGCTGCCCGCTCCATAATCAGGCTGTCAAAAAACACGTCTCTATAGGCAGCCTAGGCTCTGAGATCTGCACACAAAAACAAATGGGTACAACCACCACTCAAAACCAACCTGTCGGTGATTGGTTGAAACACTGTTTATTTTGGTTTTGAGTGGTGGTTGTACCCATTTGTTTTTGTGTGCAGATCTATAGAGACATGTTTTTTGACAGCCTGATTATGGAGCGGGCAGCTAGCGGATCGTTAGGAAAGATTAGACATTTATTTTTGGGCCTGAAATCACTGATACAACCTTTTAAGTGTCACATGATCCTTCAGAAATCATTATAATATGCTCTTCTGAAGCACAAGAAACATTTCTTATCAATATTGTTAACCGGTTTGCAGTTTCATATTTTTGTGGAAATTATTATTTTTTTTGTTCCCAGGATTCTTTGAATAGAATGTTTAAAAAAATGGCTATTTCAAATGTAAAATGTTTTGTAACATTACTGTCACTTTTGATCAATTTAATGCATCCTTTTTTGAACGTCAAATAATCCTAATCTATCCATTGACTTTACTCTAGTGCTCTGTGGCTGTGGAGATGAGAGCTGGCTCAAATTTGGGACCTGGATACCAACATCACGGATATACAAAGTAAGCTCTCTATCTGTGTATCAATTAAAAAAATGTTTTGTCACAGGTAAAAAGTTACTTTAAAAACTGAGGACTAACCCCCTTTGTTTCATAGACGCAGAAAGCCTTGAGACTGCTCCCGCATTGCCATCACAGCCGAAGCCTCTCCTCACTGTGTGCAATAGAAAATTCACTTTATAATATTTAAACTTTTTTTTTTTTTAATGCTTTTTATGTAAAAAAATCTTTTTATAGAAGACTACACAAGTTCACCAAAGCTGTTTTTGTACTGCTTATTCTACCTGGGTGTTGCCATGTAAAATTCACATTTAGTGTAGGTATGGGTTGGGGTGGTTTTTAAAACAAAACAAAACAAAAAAAAAGTGTTACAAATGTTTTGTTTTCTAACTGTCTCTTAAGCACATTAGCTATTTGCGTGTATTTTTTATATATGTTATGTATACTCTTGAAATTTGGCAGTTAGGACAAACATTTGCGGGTGTTTCTATAAGTCCTTTTGGTAAGTCATTCTCATGACTTCACTATAGGCAGCATCTTGGAAAAGTACTCTTCCATGTAGTATCATTTGTATGATATTGCTACAGACACAACTGTTAATAAACAGCATATAATATACTTCATTGATTCAGTGGTTAATTTGACACATTTGTCTATTTATTCTACTTTTTTTTTCTTCATGGGTCATGCTGTTTGCTCAGCCATGAAGAGTAGTTGATATGATTCTCTAAGAAATCAGTAGATGGCAGTAGTGTTTAAACTATTGTGGACAGCAGGTTTAATTCCTACAGTAAGGCTATTTATTTTCATGTAGACAATGGATACTTTAAGATGGAGTAGGAGTTAAAAATCAAGGAAAATATCAATGGCAGTGTTTTTATCAAGCTGGATTTATATTTTTCAGATTACGTAAGGTTATTTGAAACGTAAAAATCCTTAAAGAAATTAGCCTTAGCAATAGTGTTTTTTCTGTCTCTGCCAGTGCCTTTCTGGCCAAAGTGTTTGTCATTTCCATAAAATATTAATAAATATATTATTTGAGATGTAGATGCAATGTTTAACTTTTCAGGGGAAAATATATTTTATAGTTATGCATGTTTGAGTAGTGACTCTTAAAAGCTTTGTTTATGTTCACGGGTCATAGATTTAAAACTATTTTAAAAAGCCAACAAATTGTATTTGACCTTCAGGAACCCACACTTAACACATGGGCTTTGTATTGTCTTGTTATAGAGATTATCACATTAAGAATATACGCATAAATGAATGCTAAATCTATCAGAATATCAATGGACAAATATTTAATTGAATGTCTGTGCCTTTAGCTTATTCTGCACAAAATATATTTTAGTTGGCTCTGCCTTTGTGAGCACAACATCCTTGGCATGTAAATATACGTTTCTCAAATCCAGTCTAAAAGAATTATGATTAAGCTCTAGATTATGAAATTGTATTTACTTAACGCATCAAATCTTATTTAGCATCACTGAAATGCGTTAAAAGCCTCTATTCACACAGGCCAGAAGTAAATCTGCCAATGTCATGCGTCTTACTGAAATATGCACTGCCGTTGTTTGTACATTACGACAAGTGACATTAGTATGACAGGATTGAACCGGTTCAAAAAGCTTAGCTGTCACTTGATTTGACCATTTCTCCCATTTTGGCACCAACAAAAAAAAAACATTAGGACTGTGCTATTTTTCTTGTTGGAATATTGGAGTTGTTGTGCTCTTTGTGTTTGGATGGTGCCATTCTTCTGTTTTCAAATAAATATTTCATACAGACTCAGTCTCACAAAGATATTGGATCTAAACGAGACTTGAAACTGTTCACTCATCTCCCACATATTGTACGAACACAAACAATTCTACACATCTTTATGATGGTATGAATGAGCCAAGAACATCGGCTGTTTTTCCTGAGAGTTCAACAGTTTACTTCATACACCAGGACAGACTGTTGAATTAAATTGCAGAAATTGCTGTATTTGTATCTATGTAAAATATATATTACATTGGGTGGTAAATGGTTATTAAAAAGGGTCATTAGTGTATTGGCTTATTTAGGGTTTTCCTTGCATCAAGCTTTCCTTTCCAAAATGTAAGACTACACAGTCATCCTGCATGTTTGTGTAAGTGTATTTTTTTGGTGGGTTACGGTTGGTTAGAATTAAGATGTTTGCAGGTGATTGAGTGTTTGCTGCTTTGAGTGGAAGCAATTTTGTATCGGGACAAAAAAGTGTGCCTATGTTTACATGTCAAGGAGGTCAGAGCGGTAGCAATTCTGCTCAAGTACCTGAAGTGGACCATGTCTAAAGAGTTTGGAGCCCAGACATTCCATTTCAAATGAGGCAAACTTCCTCATAAATATTTTCCCAATATTTCAACTTCCTTCCTGGATTTACCTTTTGATTAAAAAGATTGCTTACAAGGCCAAAACTGCCCATTTCATTTAGAAAGAATTTCATATTCTACCACTCATTCCCACAGCAAGCTGAAATGAGGTTTGTGGACACAGGTTTTTCTGCTCTGAGAATTTTTTTTGTTGTTGTAACTGAATCCACCTTATCTTTCTGTCTCTTTCAGCTTAGCATAAAACCAGTCTTCTTCTCAAAAAAATATTAAAGGGCCACTTTTATGCTATTTTAAAGGTTCCTAATATTGTTTTAGAGGTCTCTTAACATAGGTTTACGTACATCCACGGTAAAAAAAATCTCATAATATACATTGCAGCATCACCTCTTTTGTCACAGTGTCTGAAAGGGTTAGATCAAGGATTCAGTCTCTCTAAACCCCTCCTTTCAGAGAGCTGACTCTGCTCTGATTGGTCAGATGGTCCAGTCTGTTGTGATTGGTCTATAGCTTTGAGCAGGGCATTTTGAAAACGAAATACCCACTACCATATTTGGATTGCAGCTCCAGAGGCTTCCTCAACATTTCGTTTTTTTTAACGCCTAATTTTCCAGCTTTCCATGTTTTCACTAGCTGGGTTTGCATTCAAACGTGAAGCGAATCTTTTCAAAGTTTGCCAAAAAAACAAATGCGAAGTTGTTCGAGGGAATGACGCTGGTGTTGATAACCTAGTAACCAACAATAAATAAAACCATCAGTGGAAACCGAAACAGCCCCTTAAACAAAAGTAGGTTTAATGTTCTCTACGTCAGAATTTATTTGAGAAATGCATTTCCATCTCCCTCATTATTCGCACAAACTCTTTTTTGCACAAGTCAAAAACCACCTCAAGTGAGCGTAAAAAAAATGAGCGACTTTTTCCGAAATTTAGCATTTCCATCACTTGTTTCTGATGCAATACTTCAAAATGCGCATAAAAACAGGGTGATGGAAACATTGCTAATGTTATATGGAAGGGGGCGCTATTACGCATCATCTATGCTAGTAATGAATCTCCAGATCAAAACACAGGCAAAAAAGGAGCATAACAAGTAATAAAAACATTGTGGACATTGTAGTTTTTCTCATCTTTTTGTTCAAAATGTTGCTTTTTTTGTGAAACTTACCCACATTCAAGTGTTGATAAAAAAGAATGCACAAAGCTAGAATAAAACTTTTTTTTGTTTTATTTTAATATATATTGCATGTTCAGATATTCATACAACAAAATATACTGGTGGCCATGAACGTTTTGTGAAAATGATCAAAAATGCTGGCAGTGGCTGGCAATTAAAATAAATAAATAAATACTAGCGGGGAACGAGTTAAACATGATTCAAACTGTAACGATGGCGATGGTTTTACCGTATCAATTTCAGCACGAGTCCTCATCCTTTGGATGAGCATGCGAAGTGGATTTGCTTTCGCAGAGCAGAAAATGATCTTCTTGACATGTCGACAAACTCTTCCAGGCCTCAGCTACAACTACAGAATTTGAGGGCGGGTCAAAGCTTTTCATGGGCAGCCAATGAAGGCGGGTTTAATGGGCTGTTTCCAATGACCATCTGACGATGGACATTATGTAAATTTGTTACAAACCAACAGATGGTTTGAGGAGGAAGACTGGATTTTCCTTTGTGAGACAATAACTCCATTTATCGTGCACTGTGATCTTTGAAACTTTTACAGTCGTTTTACATTCACAAACTGATATCCAACACATTACATGAATGGTAATATCCCCCCCCAAAAAAAGCATAATAAGGGCACTTTAAACTATCTGCTTATGGATTGTCCTCTGTTACATCTAAATCTGAGTAGTGTAAGGAGAATAGCTCATGGGCCCTGTATCTATCTCTCTATTAGCTCCACAGCCAAAGCCTGATGGTGGATATCTCATCTGCTCCTCTGACTCCATTTCAATTTGGAGGCACTAGAGAGTGACTAACATGGAGCGCCTCCAAGAGAGGGTCAAGGGCTCCAAGCAACGAGCAGACATTAAACTCACTTGTGCAAGCTATCAAGTGCTCTGCTTTTTGACCATACGCAGCTTGATGAGCCACACTACAATATAATCATTTGGCTCGGCTGGCAATGGCTCCGGAGCTAGCGAGAATGTTATGCTATGATAGAGCTTTAGATTACTGCATTAGGATTATGATCCGATGAAGTCAGAGAAAGAGAAAGAAAAAGAGAGAGAGACATGAGCAACCCTAGAAGACTACCACTCAGAGAGCTCCTCACTGGAAAATATAGCAATTTGAAATAAGCATATATCACTCACTTATGCCAGCAGATCTGGAGTGAAAAGCATTGTTAGCACTATAAAAAAGCCTTCATTACGGTGAGCTTATTGATTTACTCTGATATACTGCCACTTTGCTAGTATATGCAAGCTAATAGTGACAATTGGCCATGGAATTGAATGGGTTTCCATTGTTTAAAACAGAAAAAATTTATTATTTATTTATAACTAATGTATTTATACTGAACATGAAATCTTGCTAGTTTACTTCTGTACTGTACTGTTTTTTTATTTTTTATTTTATTTTTTGTTTCTCTTAATTTTATGGTTAAAAGTGGCCTTTACATACCAGAATAGAATAAAACAATCCAGAAATAACGTTTTAGCCAAGTGACTTTAGCGGAAAAGAAAAATTATTTCAGAGGAAGAGAGGCAAGTTATTATATTTGGATTAAAGATTACAAGGACAAAACAGTTATTTGCAATAATCTGCAAGTAAATTACAATAGAAAATAAAAAAATGCTTTTATGTTGACTGTAAAAAAGAAAATGAAAGCCATTTTGCAATTAAATTCTCTAAGCTATAGGGGAGAACCACTTACCAGAATGCATCAGTAGTCATTTGGCACATTTCTAAGGCAGGAAGTTCTTTTAACAAAGTGAAAGTCATTCTCTATTTAAGTGCTTAACCTGCAGAATACACAATAAAGAATTAGAGAGAAAATACTGGAGAACTGCCTGCTTGAATTCACACTAATTAGTCAGCTTGGCTT
The DNA here is from genome assembly GCA_031834385.1 of Semotilus atromaculatus. Lineage (NCBI taxonomy): Eukaryota > Metazoa > Chordata > Actinopteri > Cypriniformes > Leuciscidae > Semotilus > Semotilus atromaculatus. The sequence goes on from JAULUF010000001.1 coordinate 3,972,737, forward strand.
TTCAAAATATATGATTGCATGGTTTATCTGCTATTTGGATGATTAATTCCTGCAGAGTCTTTTTTTGGTCCTCTGTTTGTCTATCGCTTGCCGCTTGAGAAACGGACACAAAATAATTTGGAGTAAGCCAGACCATCTAATGAGCTTCTCACGGCGTTTCCCCACCACACCGAACCATTACTGATGCAAATTTCTCCATGTTTATTTCATGCGTATCTCTGGGTTCATTTTCTCATTAATACGATCAAAATATTCAGTTCACCGTTAATCATTCCTCTCCCATATCAACAGACACCACAGATGCAGTTCAAATGGAAGATTTTCATCACAGTCTGTCCGTAGTTGACTTGATCGGCGTTTGATCTGACGTGTAAACCAGGTGTGCTTGAGCTTCACGGCCTGTCAGGTCATGTCAGCGGAGTCGGCTCTGGCGCACAGGCTGTTACTGTTTTCCCATGTTTGGCTGATGTTATGTATTATGTAGACGCTCAGGGAGAGGATTGTCAACACTTAGTGTTTGGCATTATGCAGTGGAAACCTTCAGATGCTGTAAACAAGGCTGCCATGCTGACTGTATTAATCATTTAACCACTGGGACAAAGGCTGGTTATGGTGGTCAGCTGAGGAGGCTTTCTTCCAGCCTTTTAGCTGAATTAGATGAGAGGGGAGTTTTTCCTCCTGCATATCATGATGGCAGGATCCCCTCAGGGGCGATGAGGTTTAGAAGGGCATGTTGTGGTTGGTGGCAGTTGAACCGCAGATGAGCCTGCCCTTTAAAGGCCCATATACCTATCTAGACGTGTCCTGGGGAGCAGTCACTGACATTAAAACTCAATTAGTGGACGACTCTGTAAATACTGCATGAGCCCGGCGCTTTGCTAATGAAGGCCCAGAGCAGGGTTCCAGCTCTACATCTTGATATGTCAGGATCGTGGCTGCCTGCGAGCCAGTGTGTCAGTCCAAAGGGAGGTTCAAATGCAGATGAGTGTTGACAGTCGGGTGCAATTGTCATTCAGCGTGTCTCGTGCCCTCCCCGGGGTCTCATCTCGCTTAACTGTGGTGCTTCACTCCTCTTTGGCTCCAGCTCATCAGCACGCATACCAATACGCAGGGTAAATTGAGATATGAGCTGCATTTTAATACTATGGTCAGTCTATTTTGCCTTGTCCTGAGGCGTGTTCAGAACACTGACTGAAAAATGTGTTGTGTATTGCCTAAACTGCCTCTTCTGCCTGTGACTCTTAAATCCTCTGTATTTCTTGTTTCTCATGCAACAAAAATGGAGTGATTTGAACACAGTTTACCTCCTTGGTAAACTCTGTGGTCACACTTTAGATTCACACTATTAACTATTGCCTCAATAGACTCCTACTGCTTATTAATAAGTAGTTGGTAAGTTTAGGCATGTAGAATATGGTCATGCAGAATAAGGCATTAAAGCTGCCGTCGGCAACTTTTTTTTATCATATTCAGCGAATTCAACACTATATTCCGACAGAACAACATAAATGAAGTGGTTTTAGGAAAAAACCCGAGCTTCTAACTCCACCTGGAGCGTGTTATTTGTAATACAAAAATCCACCGCTCCCGGTTTATTGTGTCCAATCAGCGCAGGGGGGTGTGAGATATGACTGTCAATCACAAGTCGTGCATGCACACGCCTGAAGTTCGCGCAGTAGCGAAGCGTGATGGCGCACTGACGAGCACGAACTCTGTGGGAGGGTATTCGTTGATAGTGGGGGAGGGGCACGAGAGTTGTAAACATTCAAAATTTTGCCTAAGTCCACTCAATCAGCCAGAGTTGCCGACGGCAGCTTTAATATGTCCGTATAAGACGGAACACAATGAAGATCTTTTTGATGAAATTTTAGAGATTTCTGTCCCTCCATTGACAGCTACGCAACTACCACTTCGACGCTTTAAAATGTTCATAAAGTGACTTTAAAACTAATCCATATGAATTGAGACACAATCACATTATATGACATGAGCGATTATAACGACATGAGGGTTTATTAATGAAATAGTTTTCATTTTGGGTAAACTATTCCTTTAAGTTATGAATTACATGAATACTGTAAAATGATAGCATATTTTCAAAACTGTGAAATGTCATAAAAAAGTTGAGTAGGTGAGTAATACTTGTCTCCCTCGGTGTCTGTGGTTACAGCCCCGATTTACACAAACTCCTGTCAGTTGAGCAGAATGTGAACGCTGCTCTTTTCGTCGTCACACTGACTTTGGATGAGGACCAGGGGCTGTCATGCTCCAACAAAAACACCATAAAATAGGTCCATATGCATCAAATTCCAAGTATTTGGAACGTATAGGATAGCTTAAGGAACAGGCTAAAATTCATCTCGAAAAAGATTTTCTGCTTTAAATAACTCATGACATGAGGGTGAATATATGATAACAGAAATTTCATTTTGGGGTCGAACTCTCCCTCACAGATACTGATAAATATTTTTTTAATGGAGTTAATGGACGCCTGCCAGACATCTGTTTAGAAACTTTCATTATATTTCGAAATGTAATCACTTTTGTAAAATGAGACAATTATCCTCTTACTATGAAGGATATTTGTCCAAATAGAGGAATGTTACAATTAACAGATCTAGTGCAAATGCCAAAAAACTCCTAATAAAAAAACATGGATGTCCTCCAGCAAAAGCAGCATAAGAAACAAGTAGTTTCCACAGAATAAATATCCTTTTATGTGTATCACAATACGAGTCTGAATGAAGCGTTGATTATTTCCCCCTCAGGGTCTCAGTGTCTGACAGTGCTGTAACTCTCTGCAGCTGTCCTGAAGTCTGCATGTGCGGCCCACACTAACAGGCTGTGACCTCGCAGCGGTGACAGTCTGCCAGAACTGATTTCCGTTGACTCACTTTTGCTGTGACCACAGTGAGTCCCTCACAGCGCTGCACGGTTACATGGCTTGCTGCTTTCATCCAGTTACTGATGTGTAGCGTTGGGCTAGAGACTTAGAAAATGTAGCAGGCGAGCTATCAATATGACAGTCATCAATATGACAATTTTTACAATTAAAATTAGTGTTCATTTATCTGTCCCAAACAAGCAGGATCTTAAAGTGACAGCCGCTACACAAAATACATAAAGAAAAATATTTGTTAACACTTTTTACAATTTTCTCCTAATAACCATAACTATTCATTTACCATGAGCTAATTAAACAACAATAATTGTGTTATCTACAGTGTCAATAAATTAAGAACTCACTATTTGCATATAGCCGATTAAAATATTAACAACGTAGAGTCTACAATATATAAACTATGAATAACCTATAAAAGTTTGTTTATCATTTGTAAGCACTTTATTACTGTATACTTATTATAATGTGTTACCAAATATTTAAAGTTGGCATGAAATGGAATTCTACCTATATATTTTTCCAAAAAATATGTTATTGATCTTTTTCTGTGAAATTAATTTAATGAAAATTTAATCCGAAAGAAAATAATGTTGCTACTTCTGTTACATCATGACTCTAAATGTATTTCAGATGTAAAGTGATGACAGTTAAATCAGTGAATCCTGTTTTTTAAACAATTTTTTAGACTCAATTTGGCTAAAATGATTCAGACTTTTCAATGTTATTAGAGAGCAAGAGTGTGTTATTCGGTGGATCTCAACTGTATTTAATTACTTTAAATTAGGCATTGAGTGTATGCGTAAAATACACACACTTTCTAGCATGCCTTGCTTTTTTGGAAAAATGAGATCAAACGGTGGCAGGCTGCGACATGCACTGTGCGTTTATCCCGTAAGCGTTCATCAATAAAAATATTATTTCAATGAAGTGTTGTAGGCTGCTGCTTAGATACCCATCTCTTGTCTTTCAAAGAGGATTTTCATCTCTTCCATTCTTTCATGTAGTTGGAGCCGTTCTGTAAACACAGACTTTGAAGAGACCTGTCACACTGGCTGTCGGCTACAGGTGCGAACACACTGTTCCGAGACGGCCCGTTCCAATTGTCTGTGGTGGCAAAAACAAAAGAATTTTAATGTCATTCTAACTTAACTTCCCTGACGAGAGACGAGTATAAAGACATCTGCGGTAGGGAGACGACACGATCACTGGGCCTTTACATTACAAGAACTTTTTTTAAGATAGTCTCCAAGAGTATAAAACCCTCTGGAGTGGACTCGCAAAACAGTGTGATATATGGAGTCATTTGTGTTTTGAGTGATTGTGAAGTCACTTCAGAGCAACCGACTTAGTTCTTATCCACCAAAGCATGTCTGTTTTAATTAAAAGTGAATTTTTTAATCCGGCATTTTTAAAGCATCCATTCCTATAGTGTTGTTCTGAGGACAGGGCAGCCGGCCAAGCCCCAGAGACCAAGCTGCTCTTTAGGAACATTTGTATTTGAGCCTGGCCAGGCCTCCACTAATCCCTCTTAGGGCATCCATCGCATCACTCTCTCCCGGCTCTCCTCGTGATCAATACACAATACATCAAAGGTTAGGTGGAGATGGGCCCATTCTTTGAAGCCGTGTGTGTAGAGCTGGATTTGCTGAGCTAACATTGTCCAGTGAAGCCACCTTTTGATTGAGCTTGTTTGGCCGGAGCTACTTCTGTTTGCTGAGGGGCAGAGGAGAATCTAATGAAGAACAGCCAATGTCTCTCTGTTATCTCTCGTCTCTGTCAAAGCCAATATAAGGCCACTGCCAGAATTTTTTTTTTTGTCCACTGGACACATTTCAAATAGCTAGTATAAGCTATTCGCTATGTATTACTACGTATACAGCAAAAAATATATTAAATATAAAATCAGTTTGAGAATATGGGGTCAGTGAAGACTTTAAAACATTTCCTATATGTATGTGTTTATATATAACAATGAGCACTTATACTATATGTATGTGTTTGTGTGTGTGTGTGTGTGTGTGTGTGTGTGTGTGTGTGTGTGTGTGTGTGTGTGTGTGTGTATATATAATCCATGCAATATATATATAAAATATATATATAGTAGTTCTTATAGTTCTTAGATCAGGTTGTTGACAAAGACAAATCTGCATTGTTATGCAAGATACCACCTGTCATGTGAACACATATGTTCTGCCATCGCTGCTGACAGACATTTAGAATAATTAATTCTAAATATCACAGAGGCAGCCTTGCCAAGTCAAGTTAAATAGCAATCACCTGCGCTGACACACAGCCATTTTAGATTATTTCGTTTTCAGGCTGTCTATTCACATATAAAACTCCCTGAATATAACAACATCAGAATTTAGGATCAGTTAACTACATGATCTAACAATGAACAATACTTATACAGAATTTATTAATCTAATGTTAGTCTCAACATTTACTAATAAGATCAATATAGCATTATCATTGGTTAATGCACTGTGAACTTGCATATGAATATGAATATTTGTATTAAATAACATTCACAAAGGTTAATAAATGCTGTAAGAATATATTACTCATTGTTAGTTCATGTTAGTTAATGCATTAACTTATGTTAAAAAAATAGACACACACACACACACACACACATATATATATATATCCTCTCCCTCTTCTCAACCAGCAACATTATAGAGGGTTGTTCTGCTATCATTCTCCTCCACACCTCCCTTCTTTCCCTCTCTCTCACTCGGTCTCTTATTTGAATTATATATGCTTCATTTAGCTTACATGGCTGAGTGGAAATATAACCTGAAGCCATTCACACAAGGCATGAGTGTGTGTGGCCCAGCAGCAGTCAGGACTCAGGAGCAGAACCGCACACGACCATGAGATGGCAGCACTCTCCTCCACTCTCACCGGGTCTCCTCCATCTCTCCTGGCTCTGCTGGACCACTTGTATACAAATGAACGGTAGGCTGAATTCAGCATATTGCCATATGACAGATACAGTATAGTATGCTATTAGAGAGGTTTTTTTTTTTTTAAAGCATTAACTGAACCCACCTGAAAAAAATGTAGCATGATTTGAAATATGTTACAGAAATATAATTTTGACATACAGTTTTGGAGATTTTGGCCTCTCTTTATTCAATTTATGCCAGGGTTGTTATTATTTACTAAAACTAACGTAATAATAATACATTTGAAAAAAACTAAAAAAAACTATTAAAAATCAATTTTGTTAATTGAAATAAAGCTGAAATAAAATATAAATATTAGATAAAAAACAAAATGAAAAACAACTGAACAAAATGAACAATGCTGTATTAGCGACTAGTTGAAATAGCCTATATAAGTTAAATAAAATAGAAAAAAAAATCATAATAATAAAAGTTAATTAGCAATAATAAAAAAATGATACAAATGACAGAAGCACATAACTTATTTCTAAATTACTACTACATATACAAAATAAAATAATGAAAAAAATAAAAATAAAACATAAAACAGTTTCAAATTCAAAACAATACATTCTATAATAGGCTAGTATATTTAAAAATACTAAAATAACCCATTTTTCCAACCCTACATAGAAAATCAAATGCCTGTAGACATTACCAAGATGGCTGCCAAGTGAACTGACTATCCTTAAAGTGATTTGTCCCAAATTAAACATCCTATTTAGGAATTTGAAATATGTCTAAGAGAGCAACAGAAGCATACTGAGACCGCGAATGAGTGGAAATGCTGAAATGTGAATACACGACTACAAAGTACTTGGAATGGGATGGAAAAGGTGCTGTAAAGCTGTTTGTTCTTCCTCATTTTTTAAATGGCACATGTACGTCACAATGCAAATACGGTATGGTTTGGAGTGGCTGCGTTCATCTTGAGGTGGTTTTTCCCAGTTCCCCTGTCATTTACTCCCTTTCTGGTTTTCATTAGCCGAGCAACCTTAGCGAGGCCTGGTCTTCGCCTCCCCTGTTATCTCAATGATGTTCTAATGCTGGTCAAACATTATTGTGAATGGCTCAGCTCAATAGAGGCAGTGTTAGCCAGGAGAGTCAATATTAGCTGAGCAAACAGGGCGAGCGGAAGGTGGGGGAGGGGAGTGCACCGTCTATGAGTGAGTGAGTGAGTGTGTGTGTGTGTGTGAGGGTGCCTAGTGTGTGCTCTTGGTGAACCTTGACCGTTCACAACAGAGGCAACAAAGCATGGGATAAAGAGATGACAGGAATTTAGCAAAGCATTCTTCTCCTTCTTTTGCTCCTGGCTCTTGCTGAAGGAGCCGGTGATCCAACAAAGATCGGTCAAAGATTCCCGTCGTTCCATCTACATCGCACATATTTACAGCCTATTATAAGCGCGCTGTGGGATTAATGAGGGCTGTGTCTTCTCAGGGTTGCAAGGGAAGGTCAATTTGTCAAAGGACACAAACAACAGGCCCAAGGTCAACTCTTTGTCTGACTTTACAAAGGTAAGTGAATCATAAGCTCCACGCCCACCCCACCTACGACCATATCAACACGTCTCCTCGGTAATCACAGACACTTTTATGCCCTGAGAGCTGTGCAAACAGTTGGTTTGGTAGAATCAACAGTGGCTGTCATGTGACCCTAAACGCACCGAAAGCTTTCCGCATGAATCATAATCTAACATAGAAGTGATTGTGCAGGTGAATGCGCTAATAACAACAAGCGGCTGACTAATGTTTGACTTGCGTCTCATTAGAGAATGCGAATAAGGGGAAAAGATTAACTTCTCAAATGACAGTGTCTCACTGTTTAGATGAGGCTTGCTAACCCGTCCCGTTTAATCTATGGGCCTCGCTGGCAAACAAACAGACAAATATTGACCGTCTGGGAATAGGCCTCACTCAGCAACACGTACACCCAGAGCAATTTCCTCAAGGCTCTGGGAGACTGTCAACATGATGGCAAAAGAAAATATCTTTTCTTGCCATGGGGCAAACTGCGAACAATATGCGCTGATATGCTTAAGTCAGGCTGGCTAATTTGAGCAAATATTCGGCCCGGCTGTGCGACGTGTGGAATATTAAAGGCACTGGAAAAAACTCTTGTTTTCATTTTCCCTGCATGTGTATTTGGTTTGGGTCATTTGATATGGATAAGCAGGCGTAACGTTTAAGTTGAGGGTCAGGCCTAAACTCCAGTTAAGCTTGAGTTGCATCCGAAGCTTTAAAACCAAACAAACAAAGCAGAGCATTGTTTGAGATAACCGAACTAACACCCCCCAACCGATCTCGAGAGCGTAACACAAATACCTTTTGATGTAGCAACACGGTCCCCATTCAGATCTGCTGACATGTGAAAAAGCAACATTAGCTAATGCACTTCTTAAAGACCATAATCGCTCTTTCCCCTACAGTTAATGAATGCTAATTAGAACTAGCTTGGTGTTTGCTGGCTGCCTCTCTAATGTGGCGTATTGTTCCTCTTCTCCTGCTTCAGCTCGGCTCTAATGCTGCTGCGCCAGCTATTAAAGTCAGCTAATCCATCTATCTCCACAACTGCCAGCTCCGAAAGCCACTAATAGCTCAGCCACAAAACTGCGCATTTCCGAATTCTTTTGATCCGTAGTCTTTGCGCTGGTAAAGCGAGTGGGTGGCATTGCGGTTGAACTGGAATTCCATGCCATACCTGGCTCGGATGCTTAAGGGCTTCTTTTCTCTGAGTGTTTTGTTTTGATGGGACGGATAGATCAGCTCCACTTCCTCAGACATAAAGGCTCGTCTCAAACCGAGACTCAATGTTTGAGACCAACAAGGCTTGTGTGGGCAGGAGGATTTCTGATCCTGAGAAATACAGACATTACTAGTCTGAGTTCATTATGCTTCTGTTTAGTTTTTTTTTAGTTTTTTTTTTCTTCTTCTCATTTTTCCTTTACAAATATTATAATTATAACAATTTGAGTGGAAAAGTTTGATTTAATAAAAAATTTCCCATTTTCTTTATATAATGTTAAAGCACACGAGCTGCATGAACTCCACCGGTTTGTCTAAAACCTGGTGATCATATTAACCAGCATGATTTGAGAATTATCCAAATAGCATTATAACTAAAACTAACTAACTAAATAAATTAACACACACATAAATATATATATATACACAGTATATTTTTTGTACCAATGTAAAAGTCTTTACTGTCACTTCTTATCAATATATCTTTGCTATTTTTTTGTCAAAAAAACAAACAAACAAACATCTAATTTCATTCTTACTGACCACAAACCTTTGAATGGTAGGCCTACATACATAAATACAATTTTGCAACTTGTCTGAGAAGATTTTTTAAAGAAAAGATCTTTTTGTTCCTTAAATATCTTTAACAATTTGATTCCTACCATGCCTCCCCTTGTTTTGTCCGTGGATGGACACTATTTTGGATCAATTACTTGCCCATATACAGTAATAGACCACCATGTTATTTTGGCTGCGGGTGTCTGATGTTTACAGTATTTTCCAGCCTGGTAAAATGGTTAGCTTTGGCCTCTTCTCAGACCTCTCTCAGTCTGTTCCCATCCTGAGACGCTAATAACTAGCTCTGTGTGACAGACGAAAGGTCCCTTTGTGTTCTAAAATGCCTTTCTTGCATGGCAGTGCACCAAGAATCACAGGCTCGCAAACAGGTGGTGAAGCATCTGAATAACAAATTAAGCTACGCTTTCGCATGAGCCAACTCAACAAATTATTACAATGAATTATGACAGTACAATAATGTCCAAAGGACTAATTTAAGTGTGAGGAGATTGTAGTGGGGTAAGCAAACTGATTTGCTCCATGGAGAGGTATAATATGCAGGATGTGGGCTGGCAGATGGTGTGGCTGGGCAAACCCATGAATAATATGCTTCTCTACCTCTTCAAAGCAATGGAACTTCACTAAGAAGGAAAAACAGGGTTGGATTTACACTGACCATGAGCCAACATGACTCTCCACAACTTATTCTCCAATGTCAAACTAGAGTTTTTTAATCTGATCTCCAACACATTCTTCAACGCCTATTGTCCTGATCTCTCATGCTTGCTGATTTCAAAGTTTGGTATGTTTAATTGGAAAAGACTCATCAAGATGCAATAATTACAGTGCCATCTGATTCCTAAGTGTTGTGGTGTAAGAAACTAAAGAGCCGACGTTTCATTGAAACTGTAAATGCTATAACGTTTAGCTTTGAGTAGACGTATCAAATGCTTCTTGTTCTGAGATGAAATGTTTTTAAGATGTCAAGATCAAATTACTATACTTTTTAAAGAAATATTCCAGCAGGACACAATAGATGAACACAGCTAAGGTGCACATTAAAAAAAATATTCCAGGTTTCAAATAACTTGTAACCCATTTTATGAAAAGCAAACAACAAAATATTTGGACAGAAATGCACTTATAAATAGAAGTCTATGGGACAACAAGGTCTTCAAATTATTGTAAATCATTTTCTGTGGTAATCAACAGCATCTTCGTTCATTTCAGCATCAATTATTCAGAATAATTTAAACAGTATTGTCATTGTACACGGTGGTTTATTAAAAGACCCACTGTGAAATAAAGAGGCGTTTGTGGGAAAAATTGCACTGTTTTTTTGCACGTTACCTGTGCAAAACGATATACGATTTGGCAAATGTATTCATGAAATTAAATCTGTTGGCTAAACACAAGTGTTAAAATATCTCCTCCAATAAAATATGATTCCTGTGAAATGTGTTTGTGTGAAATAACAGTGTCATGGGTGGATTTGTGTATGTGTGCATCATCATCCTCACCACAGATGGATGATAAACGGCTATAAAAGTAGAGGAAGTGACACATTTATTTCTTCAAAATAAGAATTAGTGCTTGTGGCCTAGAATAAACCAAACCACTTTGGATGTAACTTGCAAACTTAAAAGCGTAAAACAGGAAGACACAGAGCATTAATTTCACTGAACTAACAGGAACCCAGAATGGTTCTGCATAGTTTCCGAACAATAAAACGACTTCGCTTTGGAATGAGGATTAGATTAAATCACTGGTCTGCCATTGAGGCATGAAAAATCCCACAGCATTACGAAAACATGTCTAGTGGAGGAACAACCTTCTCACCTGACAAACACTGCCACACTTCCACCATAAAAAATGCGATATATCTTTTCCATGGCTGAAGGACATAATCATCAAGTCAAGCTGTGTATACTAACTTCACTGTGACAGCCACTGGCTTAGTCTGAAGCAAACAGCAACATTTAAACACCTGAACAAATGAAAGCCTTTAGAAAGTGATTTACAGGCCTGCTCACTCAATGTGTGTACTGGGAAAACAGGCGTGAGCGGCGCACAGTTATGGAGAGATAGACGATGGCATCTGATGAAATCTAAGATAACATACCTCACTAATGATGCCGTGGTACAGCTGGGTCTCGGTGTTCTGTTCAGTCACGTAGCTCACACGTCACTAAATGCAGGTTTCTCTGGGCCAACAGATCAACAGCTGCCTATTAGCTCTGTTCTCTGTCCCTCCGGTCCTATTATTCCTCTGTAATACATGATTGTTATACACCCAAGGGACTCTGACCCATTTTTTCCCTCCCCCATAAAATCTATTGAGGTCTTTTTAATAATGTCTGCATCTATTAGCTCCAGAGATTAAGGGTCAATCAGAAATAAGATTTAGATAAAATAAGTAAAAGATTATGCCAAACAACCATTTTCTCATCCTATGATATCTGGACAGGGTAACACTTTATAATAAGGTAACAGTATTTATTAATGTTCTTTGTTGCATTAGTTAATAAAAACGCAACCTTGTTGTTAGATCACATATGCTCAGATACAATAAATAATATTAACAGATACAACTTTTTTTTTTTTTTTTTTTTTAACTAATGTATTAGTAAATGTTATGAAGCCCCTAAAGGGACATGGGGGTGGAAGAAAATTTGCGTAAAAAATAAATAATTTGCCAATATTTTGGCATTCTTTCACAAATGTTTTGAGTCCCCCGAGAAACTTTGCGTTTGTTTGCAAAGATCTCAAAAGTTTTTTAGGTAAATGCAAACCGTATTGTGAGAAAATGCAAAAGCATTGACTTATTTTTCCTATATATATATATACACTCACCGGCCACTTTATTAGGTACACCTGTCCAACTGCTCGTTAACACTTAATTTCTAAGCAGCCAATCACATGGCGGCAACTCAGTGCATTTAGGCATGTAGACATGGTCAAGACAATCTCCTGCAGTTCAAACCGAGCATCAGTATGGGGAAGAAAGGTGATTTGAGTGACTTTGAACGTGGCATGATTGTTGGTGCCAGAAGGGCTGGTCTGAGTATTTCAGAAACTGCTAATCTACTGTGATTTTCACGCACAACCATCTCTAGGGTTTACAGAGAATGGTCCGAAAAAGAAAAAACATCCAGTGAGCGGCAGTTCTGTGGGCGGAAATGCCTTGTTGATGCCAGAGGTCAGAGGAGAATGGCCAGACTGGTTCGAGCTGATAGAAGGGCAACAGTGACTCAAATAACCACCCGTTACAACCAAGGTGGGCAGAAGAGCATCTCTGAACGCACAGTACGTCGAACTTTGAGGCAGATGGGCTACAGCAGCAGAAGACCACACCGGGTGCCACTCCTTTCAGCTAAGAACAGGAAACTGAGGCTACAATTTGCACAAGCTCATCGAAATTGGACAATAGAAGATTGGAAAAACGTTGCCTGGTCTGATGAGTCTCGATTTCTGCTGCGACATTCGGATGGTAGGGTCAGAATTTGGCGTCTACAACATGAAAGCATGGATCCATCCTGCCTTGTAGCAACGGTTCAGGCTGGTGGTGGTGGTGTCATGGTGTGGGGAATATTTTCTTGGCACTCTTTGGGCCCCTTGGTACCAATTGAGCATCGTTGCAACGCCACAGCCTACCTGAGTATTGTTGCTGACCATGTCCATCCCTTTATGACCACAATGTACCCAACTTCTGATGGCTACTTTCAGCAGGATAATGCGCCATGTCATAAAGCTGGAATCATCTCAGACTGGTTTCTTGAACATGACAATGAGTTCGCTGTACTCAAATGGCCTCCACAGTCACCAGATCTCAATCCAATAGAGCATCTTTGGGATGTGGTGGAACGGGAGATTCGCATCATGGATGTGCAGCCGACAAATCTGCGGCAACTGTGTGATGCCATCATGTCAATATGGACCAAACTCCCTGAGGAATGCTTCCAGCACCTTGTTGAATCTATGCCACGAAGAATTGAGGCAGTTCTGAAGGCAAAAGGGGCTCCAACCCGTTACTAGCATGGGGTACCTAATAAAGTGGCCAGTGAGTGTATATATATATACAGTGAAGAAAATAAGTATTTGAACACCCAGCTATTTTGCAAGTTCTCCCACTTAGAAATCATGGAGGGGTCTGAAATTGTCATCGTAGGTGCATGTCCACTGTGAGAGATATAATCAAAAAAAAAAATCCAGAAATCACAATGTATGATTTTTTAACTATTTATTTGTAAGATACAGCTGCAAATAAGTATTTGAACACCTGAGAAAATCAGCCTTTGTTTGCAATTACAGAGGTCAAACGTTTCCTGTAGTTTTTCACCATTTTGGCCCACTCCTCCACACAGATCTTCTATAGATCAGTCAGGTTTCTGGGCTGTTGCTGAGAAACACGGAGTTTGAGCTCCCTCCAAAGATTATCTATTGAGTTTAGGTCTGGAGACTGGCTAGGCCACGCCAGAACCTTGATATGCTTCTTACAGAGCCACTCCTTGGTTATCCTGGCTGTGTGCTTCTGGTCATTGTCATGTTGGAAGACCCAGCCTCGACCCATCTTCAATGCTCTAACTGAGGGAAGGAGGTTGTTCCCCAAAATCTCGCAATACATGGCCCCGGTCATCCTCTCCTTAATACAGTGCAGTCGCCCTGTCCCATGTGCAGAAAAACACCCCCAAAGCATGATGCTACCACCCCCATGCTTCACAGTAGGGATGGTGTTCTTGGGATGGTACTCATTATTCTTCTTCCTCCAAACACGGTTAGTGGAATTATGACCAAAGAGTTCTATTTTGGTCTCATCTGACCACATGACTTTCTCCCATGACTCCTCTGGATCATCCAAATGGTCATTGGCAAACTTAAGACGGGCCTTGACATGTGCTGGTTTAAGCAGGGGAACCTTCCGTGCCATGCATGATTTCAAACCATGACGTCTTAGTGTATTACCAACAGTAACCTTGGAAACGGTGGTCCCAGCTCTTTTCAGGTCATTGACCAGCTCCTCCCGTGTAGTTCTGGGCTGATTTCTCACCTTTCTTAGGATCATTAAGACACCACGAGGTGAGATCTTGCATGGAGTCCCAGTCCGAGGGAGATTGACAGTCATGTTTAGCTTCTTCCATTTTCTAATGATTGCTCCAACAGTGGACCTTTTTTCACCAAGCTGCTTGGCAATTTCCCCGTAGCCCTTTCCAGCCTTGTGGAGGTGTACAATTTGGTCTCTAGTGTCTTTGGACAGCTCTTTGGTCTTGGCCATGTTAGTAGTTGGATTCTTACTGATTGTATGGGGTGGACAGGGGTCTTTATGCAGCTAACGACCTCAAACAGGTGCATCTAATTTAGGACAATAAATGGAGTGGAGGTGGACATTTTAAAGGCAGACTAACAGGTCTTTGAGGGTCAGAATTCTAGCTGATAGACAGGTGTTCAAATACTTATTTGAAGCTGTATCTTACAAATAAATAGTTAAAAAATCATACATTGTGATTTCTGGATTTTTTTTGTTAGATTATGTCTCTCACAGTGGACATGCACCTACGATGACAATTTCAGACCCCTCCATGATTTCTAAGTGGGAGAACTTGCAAAATAGCAGGGTGTTCAAATACTTATTTTCTTCACTGTGTATATATATATATATATATATAATATATACTAATCTTGTTATTTAATGTTAAAGGTGCATTGCGCAACTTTTCATGTTAAAAATACCTGTTTTTCTATCCTATACATGCTTAAAGAACTGCCTGATGGGCTGAATGAGCCCTTCTCTGCTCACTGAGATTGCCTCTATAATACTGTACAGTAAAATATATAAGAGGGATTCGGGCTCGAATTTGAGACTGGGCGTGACGTCCTGCGCGTTCACGCTCACCAGGCTATGTTGGTCTCGCAGGTTTGTGTATAAGCCGCCATTCTCCGCATCAGCGAAGACAACTCGTCCGTCAAAGGTAGAAGATGGATTCAAAGAGACCGGCTTGTAGTCCATTCCAAACCCCAACGCAAACTCCACGTAAAGTAAAGAAAAGAAAAATTGTGTCTAGTGCCACCACTCTGGTTGCAGATTCGCTTGTCGCCAGAGGGGGCGTAGTTCTGCAAAAACTCAGAGACTTGCGTTTTGCACCTTTAAAGGCATACTATGCAGGAATTTTACCTTAATATAACAGCTTCAAAGTAATTTCGGTGGTAAACAAACTCATAATAGGGCGATTCATCCTGGTAGTAAAGCTTGGGGGGGGTCGCCGCTGGAAATACCAGCAATGCAAGTCTGAGAGGGGCGCCCCTGACAAATCTCGTGAGAATCGCGACTTGCTTTACGGCAACGACGTCACACACAACAACAACATATGAAGCACGAAGACACTTGCGCTCATTTCAGATGATGGAAAAAGCAAAGAAAACGCGGTAGGAAGAAAGTAGGAAAAGGAAGGCTTTCACTCTTTGGCGCAAGTTAAAAAGTAGCACTGGATGCAACAGCGATGCTGACCTGGCGATCTTGCTGATGGACTAGTAAGTAAATATCTTACTTGTAAACTTGTTTGCGTCATATGTTGTATTGCGCAACTTGCGCTTGCTTGTAGTATGCCATTGTTTTTATGATGCTGTTCATTCATTCATTGGTGATAATTAGACCAGTCCAATAATTTCCACATATGTTTAGCTAGATTTCGATTATCTAATTATCTAGTGTAAACGAGCACAATTTGCAAACTATTATGATAAATTGCAATAATCATGTCTAATGACATCATAACGGCCAATGTTATGAAATAATGCGACGTACATTTAACTTTATTGATGTCATCAGGCATTTTGTAATGTTTACATTACAATCAAAAAACATAAATGAAATTATACATTAGGCCTAGACTATAGGCTATTTACTTGTGATTTAGCTGCAATCATGTAAAAACGTTATAAGCTGCTAAACGCGATAGGCTACTTTATTATTATAAAGTAGTCTAACACTTATATTATATTATAAGACATATTATCCGATTTTGAACATCATTAGTTCAGTAGACTATGCAGTATATGCAATAGCCCAATATTTTTATGAAATCGTGAAACATTACCTGGTCAATATCTTCGGTGTCTTGTGCCTGTTCCATGACCAACGCTACTATCCTACCGAACAGGGATGGAAATTAGCACCCGCCACCAGCCACCACCAGCACTCACCTACCGGCCACCGTGGCGGGTAAATAAAAATAACATCATGCAATGTTCGTCTGTTAGGACAAATTAGTTTGAATAAACGAGCAGACACTGATTAGCAAGACAACTAGCAGTGAATGTGCTTTCCATTAAATTAATCACACACACAGTAAACAAATCCTTAACAAAAAAAAAAAAAAAAAAAAAAAAAAACAGGGCTATTCTGGTGGGTGCGGTGATGCTGTGGTGACGCGTTCATGTAAGGGTGGCACTGCCAAGAAAGCTCCTAAAATCTGTCACAAATAACAGGCAAAAGTAATGATTATGAATAGGCTATGTAAACTATAGCAAGGAGATATTTTAATTATTTATTAATAAACAAGTATTTTCTTTGTCCGTGTCAGTTGCAAAGATGAAGTTGACGATGCTGATCGTGATCTTCGCAGTAGTGAACGCGCAAGAGAGAAATGCACATTTCATACGAATTGCATAAGCAGAGAGCAGTCTGTGTCTGTTTTCTTTCGTTTTTAATAGTTCTGTTTAAAAGTAGACATGTCTGTCTGTGAGGCTAGGCTACCTTATACGCTGAGTTTCGGTTCATTTATGAGACGAGTTCCAGTTCACGCGCCGTCGCCTCCGTTTCGTGATTATCTACCGTCTGCTATATTTAATTATTATTGATTAAATCCAGGCAATTGGTTGATGAAACATTGATTAAAATTAAGATACAATTAATACAAAACGAAATTCACTTTAAAGAAAGGTTTTGTGCTTTCTGTCTCTGTGAAAGTTTTAAGCATCTTTTAGTGCCGCTTTCACAGTGGTCACGTCTGTAACATTGTTTTTTCCTCATATGGGAACTGAAATGAATATCAGTTCATGGTTTGTGTGTGTAGGCTATAAGAGAGAAAGAGAAAATGCCAGTATTTCATTGAGACTTGAGATTAAATAAAATGCTTAAGTATTGTAGATCTCGTATTAATTTTCACATGCAGTTACACATTGTCGGTTAAAAATAAGAAAGTGGCTGGTAAAAACATTGAGTGGCTGGTTGATTTTGAAATCCACCAGTCACAGTGGCCGGTGGACAAAAAAGTTAATTTCCATCCCTGCTACCGAACAGGTACCGGTGTACAGGCTGGGGGGTGTATTTACGACAGTGCAAGTATTGCACAGCGACTCTGGGGGTCGCTGTTTGACAAAAACACAATTTCTGCATAGTATACCTTTAAGTTGAATCTTATTGTAAAGTGTTGTTTATCACCCAGCAATTTATAGCTTTATGCTCCCCAAAAATAGCAAATATTTTAGATAGAAAAGTAAAAAATCTATGCAAAAATGTATTTTACACAGAGGCGTTCATCATTGTATATATGCATAATCTGTGTGTGTATACATACATATATATTTATACAATATACAAAAACTGACCCATACACATCATTGTGACAGAGCCAAATACTTTATAAAACATAGAAATTCAATATTCTACATGCAATTCCTCAGTAGACCTTTGGTTCAACCTCAGTACTGAGGCTTCAAGCTCTCACACACACCTGATGCCTCAGGGGAGTAATAAATACCTTCAAAACAACCCTTTGGCTCATAACTCCCCTTTCACAATCAGTGCTACACACAGATCTTTTATAAACGAATGCATGCTTCAAAATAAGCAGTTAAAGTTGGCTAATTATAGTAGTCAGGGACGGGCTCGGACACGCTCCAGTGCACTCTTGACGGAAGCCAACCTGAGGCAAGGGCAGTCGATACTCTCTTTTGTGACCGCCTGAATAATCAGACGAACTCGTAACTCAGTGCTGCCTATCTCCAGGTGTGATGGAATGAATCTCCACAGTGTCTCATATGTGGGCAAGTTCTTAATGAGCCGCTTCAGACAGACAGACAGATACACACACACAAACACAAGAAGCTGTCGGAAGCAGAGGCCAAATCACTATGCTAAGATTTATCATTATGACAAGTCTCTTTGTGAGCTGTTGTCTGTTATCAAGTGTGTTGTCTTTGCGTTTCTTTTCTGGCTGTTGCCAAAACAACCAACAAGTCTATGATGAGAGATCCGTCCAGGCCCACATTGTGTGTATCTTTGTGTGTGTGTGCGTGCGAATGTGCAGTTACATGAAGTGCTTGTCTGACAGGGTTGGGTGTGTGTACTCTAGTGTTTTAGAGAAAGGGTGTAGGAAGCCTCCAGGCTGAATGGTTTCACATCTCTACCCTTCATTTAAACCTTGTGTAAAAACACAAGTAATTCACCTCACCTGCTTTACCACATTTCAGTAGCTCTCATTAACACCAGTTTAAATCTTTCTCCCCATCACTAGATCTGTGCCAAGAAAAAGTTCTTTTAAATCTCATATTACGTGCATGCAAAAGTCGACATGCGTCATGCATGTTTATCTGCCCTTGCACTGCTTAGATGTTTTGGGAAGTAGATCTATAGATATTATCTGATTCATTTGCTTGGGGCTGTTTCGTATCACATTACAAACCTTTATAACTTATTGTTTTTCCTGTTCAAAGCTTAACCTGATTACTCATGTCTATTAACTATTTAAGCAATATCACGCGAGCAAGAGTGATGTTGTTTTCTATTCTAATGTTGGTCTTTTTATAAAAAAAACAATATATCCAGTTACTTTGTCTTTTTTTTTTTTTTTTGCTCCACCATCAAAAACAGTTTCAAACAAAGCTTCAGCACAGTTTACCGATGTCATGTGTGTAATGACTCACATAAAGATAGTCGCTGCATCTGAAATGGCATACTGTCTGAGTAGGTACTACATTTTAATTTATTTTGTGGCCATTAAAAAAAGTACACTATGTAGTATAAATATGGGAGTATGAATGTAATTCGGATGTACTACAACAGCCATGATGTTACTATCATGTGACCACCAGCATCAGTTGCATCGCTTCACTTCCATTCATAAATCCTCTCCCGTGGCCTCATGGGATAGTAAATCTTCCATTGAATGTACACTGTCGAATACTGTGTATTCGGACATACTCTTCTTTTGGTGTACAGTTTTAGCATACTATATAGAAAAAAAGTATTTGATTTCGGACGAAGCGAGTGTGTTTTTGAATCAATGAGTCAAAGACTCACAAATAACGATGGTGACTGCATCAGAGTATGCATACTTCTACTATACTTCCCTGAATTCACAGCAAATAGGTGAAAAGTACCCAGATAACCTACTACTTCTGGAGAGATTCTGAAGTGTGCATATGATGGACACTTTAATATCCTGTGAGGCCATAAGAGTAAATGGCAACACATATGTGAATGGCAGAGAAACGACACAACTGACACTGTTAGTCACATAACAATGACATGACGAATGTGGTATGTCTGGATTACATTCATACCAGAGACATTCATATATAACATAATCCCAAAGTAATTACTCAAAATGAGTAGCTACTTTGAGAATATGCAATTTCAGTTGCAGCTGTACACTTGTTTTGTTTCCTGAAAGAATCAGTGTTTTATAACAAATCAGTTGAATGATTACTAAAAATTCCATGCAATAATACACTAACTGACAAGGTGTCAGGAACTCACAAGCCCAGACAACCAGAGTGATATAATATGGCAATTTTGTAACTTTTCTTTGGTGGAGAAAAATTATACAAATTAACTGGCCAAATTTTCTCTTAAAGGGTTAGTTCACCCAATTCTGTCAGTAATTACTCACCCTCATGTTGTTCCAACCCCGTAATACTTTCGTTCATCTTCGGAACACGAATTAAGATATTTTTGATTAAATCTGAGAGCTAGATCACTCCTCCATAGGCTTTCTAAGGGACTGAAACTTGTTCTCCCGAAAAGTTATTAAAGACATCGTTAAAATAGTCCAAGTGACTACAGTGGCTCAATCTTCAGTTTATCAAGCGACGAGAATACTTTTTGTGCACAAAAAAACCTAAAATATCGACTTCATTCAACTATTCCTTTCCTTCTCGGTCTGCCTCGACGTATCGCTTCTGTGGTGGACATCACACGCATCACACACATGACCAGCGTCGGCCAATAGGGACCCTACGTGTGACGTAGCCCTACGCTATCACACTACGTTAACGGACTAGAGACCAACAGAGATGGAAACGAATAGTTGAAATAAAGTCGTTATTTTTGTTTGTTTTTGCGCACAAAAAGTATTGTCGTCGCTTGATAAACTTAAGATTGAGCCACTGTAGTCACTTGGACTATTTTAACGATGTCTTTAATAACTTTTCAGGGGGAACAAGTTTCAGTCCCTTAGAAAGCCTATGGAGGAGTGATCCAGCTCTCAGATTTAATCAAAAATATCTTAATTCGTGTTCCGAAGATGAACGAAAGTCTTACGGGGTTGGAACAACATGAGGGTGAGTAATTACTGACAGAATTTTC
The DNA here is from genome assembly GCA_031834385.1 of Semotilus atromaculatus. Classification (NCBI taxonomy): domain Eukaryota; kingdom Metazoa; phylum Chordata; class Actinopteri; order Cypriniformes; family Leuciscidae; genus Semotilus; species Semotilus atromaculatus. The sequence goes on from JAULUF010000001.1 coordinate 3,993,476, forward strand.
ATTTTTGGGTGAACTAACCCTTTAAAGGTACTCAATATGAACGTTTTTATAGAACTTTTTATATAAAAGCAAGTGTGCTGTAGTGCTGATTTACCTATGGCCAAATCATAGCTGTTTTTCATACAACTCCATACAACTCTTGTTTGTGTGCTATTGCTTAAACATACACTAACAGCCATGTTTACCCGCAAATAAAGTTTACATTTTACACATTTGTCTTGCTCTTAGTCTGAAAGTGAAAGACATCATCTGGCATTTCCCCCAGAGTGAGACCAAGACATAAATCTAAGACAACGGTTTGTTACACCTTGTAAGTGTATAATAAGTGGCTGTCACAGGTCAGGAATGTGTAATGGCCACTGGCATTAGTCTTAATTACACTGCAAGGCATCGGATGAGTGAATACTGACAGACTAGAGATGAAAGCTAAAGCAGAACCAAGCTGAACAACGCAAGCAGCAGCAGATCAATCAAAGAAAAACTGAAAACTCTTATGAAAACACGAGGATGCATGAAATCAAAACAGAGATGCTATGGCAAGATAAAACAGGTTTAGATTTTGATATGAGCTATAATTTTCCTTGGTCTCCAGAGATAATGTAGGGTTTCCCCTTCGCATTGCAATGACTGAAATTACATGGCTTAACTCAGTAGTTCCTTGTAATTGTGACAAGCCAGTTCCAAACAGGAAGTGACTGGGACAGACAGGGGATATCTGGCCATCATCAGTAGATTCTCAGGTGTCCTATCACATACTTGATACTTCTCCCAGCCATTTTTTCCCCACACACACTGCGGCCGAGCGTGAGCTACATGAGCTGCGACCTTTGCCCACCCTTACCCTCCTGCCCTGAAGGATTTATTGGTCAGCTGCTCCCAAAACTCCCTTTAAAAGCAAATGTGCTGCATGTTCTCCAGTCAGCCCACACATGCTCTCTTCGTCAGACGCACATTTATTGCCTCGCCTGAACATTTCTATTAGTTCAACCTCCTACGTCCCAGTCAGCCAAGCTTTATTTATGATCATTACCCAATTATAGCTATTACATACTGTGTCGTACATGACAATTAATGAGGGCAGAGTTATGGGGGGCAACAGAACTCACCTGTAAATACCCGCTAAAGAGGCACCTTAGCCTTCAGTGGCAGTGCTAATCCTTCAGCAAGAGCGAGACTGGCTGGCTGGAGTTTTTAGAGCTTGTGTCTCTGGTGCAGTGAGATATCTGAGCCCTCTCCATTAGTCTACCGCAGAGCACTGAGAAAGCACAACCCTATTTCATGCCAGCTCCCAAATAGTGTGGAGAATTTGCGAGGCAGTTAGTGGCCGTCATTAATATCCACCCGGGCCCAGGCTGACAGCTGCTGATTGGAATGGAGAGCCCCTGTAAAGCAGACAGCTACAAATTTCCCTGACAGCTCGGCGTCCATTACCCACAGTCAGCTGCCAAAACAGCAGTAATAAGAGACACAGAAAGAGAGAAAGAGAGCGGCAAACATGCCCTCTCGCGCTAACTCTCTATCACACACCATGCCACACACAGACAGAATCCCAGCCATAATTTACCTATTCATTTCTATGCTCTCATGACAGAAGAAACACTGTATTACACATTTGTCAGTTAGTGTAAGGTGTTGAAAAAGTGTTTGTGGCCAGCAAAGATGGACTGGTTATGTCATTATACGGCAGTATGCATAAGTTATATGAACCAATGAACCAAAACAACCAGCTACAAGGTGAATCACAACCTTACAAACTTGAATCGAAACAGAGTTAGGCCTATATATAAATCACTCTAATATAAACTCTATGTAATTTTTTTTTATATATATACACACAAATAGTTAAAGGAGAGTAGGGAGACTGACTCAATTAAATAATTTGCGGTGCTTATGGCATGATTTGTTTGTTTCGATTCTTTGATTGGTGGAGATTTCTTCGCAGAATCATGGGTAATGTAGTTTTACACCTGGAATTCCACTGTTGAAAATTATTATATCCAAAAATAAGTTGAGATGATGTGGGCAGATGGCTTCAACTAAAGCACATACCATCGATTAACAACCTCTGAGCTCACAGTAGGTCTATCTTTAATGGTTTATCGTTAAAAATCAACTGTGAAGAAAATTCGAATGGTATTTTTACTTCCAGAACCTGACTGTTCATAATCTTGCCCAATCACTTTACTTACTTAATATTTATAAGCTACAAAAGTTCTAAGTTGCACGCACGCACACAAACACACAAGGTTGTGGTATCTTTGTGGGGACTCTCCATAGGCGTAATGGTTTTTATAGTCTGCAAACTGTATATTCTATCCCCTTACAATAAACAGGTTTTACTATCCTTGAGTAGATTTGATGTAGGTCAAACACTGTGACTGCCAGTGATGAGCTTGAACTAACCAGCAAGCAAGTGTGTCACTATTATTTTGATTTACTCAGTCACAGTGCTTTAAACTCAATGTAATAACAAGCATAAGACTGATTTATTGCTCTCTTACATTTCACTCATGGCTCCACTAACGCCCCTGCACTGTAGATTGATGCGAGATATTTGGGTCACTCAATTATAGCCAGACCTTTTTTAAGTCCTAAAACAGAGGTGACAGCGTGTTAAAATGCCAGTCAGTTCCCCCTTCTGGAAAACCCAGCTTAAAGTGTGTTTTGGAACATAGCAGCTGCTTTCTAGGTGGTCCAAGAGGGTCTTTAGCTGGTCCAAGCGGGTCAGCCAGCTTCAAAATGTGCCACCTTACTAAAGCGCTAATATATGAGCTATAGATGTAGCTATTTTCCAGCATAGCTCAGTATCTTTCACACATACAATATTGTGTGTGTCTGAGGTGAAAGTGAAATTAGGTTTAGGTCATTGCCATATATCTCACAACGCCACAGGTAAAGATATTTCAGGATTGTTATTATATTCCAGACGCCTAACTCCAATATTAACACCTACTTCAGCTTTCTGCCTGACACCCAGTACACACACACATGTATAACCCCACTTGTTTGTATATGCACATTAAACTCATAGACAAGATACACATACCCTCCTCCTTCAATCACCCCCACAACTGCACTGTAATTCTTTCACCAAGCGACAGGACAACTGGAAGCTCAGGGCGCAATATTTTACAGCTGCCTTTTATTGCATCTCCTCCCCTGCCAGTCTTACCCCCGCCAGCAATAAAACACTCCATAATAAAAGCCCCGCTCCCTTAGCGCCTGCCACACCACCACCGCGGATAATCCTGGCGGATCACGGCACTCTGCCCGCGCATAGCTGCCAGTGCTGTCGCTCGGCTAACCCGACGTCTCTTTCAGCTGGGTTATTATAATGTTCGCTCCTTTATTGCGGCGAGCGTCAATTGAAAAGAGCAGCGCCGCCCTGAAAATCTAGGCGTACAAGCCGTTAACACAAGCCAGGCCCCAAATGGGCCCTGGGAGTTATTCATCATCGGTTCTCTCAGACAAAGGCCTGACTTACCTTCATATTTCTGAACAAAAGCGATATGCACTCAATAAAGGGAATATTACAGCGGTGCAGTGGAGGAGATAAAATATGCCCATACAAAGCCTGCGCAGGGATGTGGATAGATAGCAAAACCTGAAGCTACTTAATTAACCATGCTAAACCAGGGAGGTTCGGAGGGTTTTGGAATCAAGGCATGGCGCAGACTGGACACAAACTCAAGTCTCTCATACAAGCACCACAGCTTAATGCGTCTAATGACATCACTGAATAATAATTAGTAGGTTTGCATAATAAAGTTTTGCGTCAGGTAATTCACTGCATAGCATGTATTCCACAGTACTGAAATATTTCTGTACATATAAAGTTAGGTATGGTGTTATAATGACATAATTTGCTTTAATGCATTTTCAATACATCTCTGACTGTCTGTTGCGGTTTAAAAGAGCTTCATGTTTTAGCTAAGCACATGGTTGTATCAGAGCACTGCAGGCACCCTGCTCTTGTTAGAAGTGAAGCACTGCTGGCTGTGAAGCCTGCCTGCACTAAATTAGTTCTCCTTTGGAAAAGAGGCCAATGTTTGAAGCAACCACTGAGCACCGCACTGCTATGCCAAACTGCTGCTGCAGAACACCGAATGCTCTCTGTAAGCAATTAAACACACTACCGCTGCTAGCCATTTTGGTGCCCCAAGCATAATTCCTTTATGATGACCCCCCCCAGTTTAACTAACTTTTTAACGCGCAATCCAACGGACCACTGAGGCGGAGGCGGGACCATCGTTACTTTCTAGAGCAATTAAATACTCTTGTTCCGCCTGTTTTGTTATATACATCCCAAAAAAGTGCCTAACAATATTTCTATACTGAAATAATATCGGCATTATAATTATTATGACCACAATGTATGAAAGTGTACATTTACACTATCGCTCAAATGTTTTAAAAACGTTTTTGAAAGAAGTCCAGTATGCTCTCCAAGGCTACATTTATTTGATCAAAAGTACAGTTATAAATTAAAATAATTTAAATAATAATTGATATGCTGATTTGCTGCTCAAGAAACAATTCTTATTATTATCAATGTTGAAAACAGTTGAGCTGCTTAATATTTTTGTGGAAACTGTGATTCCTTTTGATGGAATGAATAGAATGTAAACCCCCGACCAAAAAAAACCCATATATTTTAAAAATAAATCTTTTGAAAAAATTCTCTCTTTACTGTTACTTACCTTTCTGAATAAAAGTATTAATAAAAAATAAATAATAAAATCATACTGACCCCAAAACATGTGAACGTTTGTGTAACTTGCTTTTCTCTCTGTTATGATGTAACACAGAGAACAGAGCATTAACATAGTTAGTAATTAATTATCAATACATTTGGGGTCATGAATAGGTTCAGATTTTGAGTATGCATAATTAAATATCTAATAAAATATAACACTGTATTCAATAAATAAAATTTGTTATGACCATTTGACTGTAGAAGATTACATTTCTGATATCTTAAGATATCATACACATACGATTATTTTCTCCACTTGTATCCATGCCCCCTTTATTTTTTCCATAATTGATGCGTTTGCTATAATAAATCCTTTAGTGTTTCGCAGGAAGACGTTTCTGTCTACATAGCTCTTCTCCAAAAAAGTCCTGACAAGGATGTAGCTATTTTCACAATCCACGCCCTAATCATTGTTGTCATGCATTTAAAGAACACCAGTCATCTGATGTGGTGTATGAGGAGCTTTATTGTGCTCACAGTTCACTCACTATTTATGACACAGGATGTTCCATCTGGCCGGGTTTCCTGTAAGGGCTCTTTCAGGATGTGCTCCCTGGATCTGCTTACACTTCTCCGGGACATCTGTAAGGCACTTCTGGGTGTAATACGGAACCTCTTCCTGAGCTCAAAGGGGCTTCTGCTTTTCCCATTATATACATGCTGGAGAGTCTGTTGACAGTCATTACCCCCCCATGCTGCGTGAGAGCTTTCCATAACATGGTAATTGTCTGTTTAGGTTAACATTTGGCTCTCACTGCCGTTTTGTTCTTAGCGAGGTGTGGAGTAAAAGACTCATTTAGTCAGAATAAAGTTCTAGTACTAGTTCCAGCATAATGAACGAGAAACGGAAAAGTCGCTTCATTTAAAAGCATCAGCCAATTCCAAAAATGATCAAATATCACAAAAAACAAAATCATACAACTTTATAAAATACTATCTGACATCTTGCACAGAAACCAGACAGTACTTTATACAAATTTTTTTTTTTTTGCAATTATATTTTCTGCATTTTTTGGGAGCAGTAATTCATCGAGTGATGGAGAAGAGCACTGTAATCAAGTAGATAAAACAGTTCCATGGTGAAGCAAGAGCACAAATTGGGTGCTAAAACAACTCAGACAGTGTGTGCAAATAAACTTCCCTGTCAGCAGACACAATGCATTCAATGGACACGATGAAATTCTGGATTACAAGGTTTCCTTCTTTTAATGAATGCGCAGAAGAGCTGTGGGCTGACATTTGTCAATTACAGGGCAGGAGTTGTTTTTCCAGCGCTGCCTCACAGATTAGTCCCACATGCCTGCACTCTCGGTCTCTATTGAATCAGTTGTCTTTAATGGCAGCAGCGGGAAATTGAAGGGCTCTGTGTGCGATTTGTCCCGTCATTGTGGAGCAGATGGTGGATATCAGTGTCAGGCTTTGAGTGGCGAGTGGCTCAGGGAACAGGAAATGGCACGGCCGAGGGCCAGATCTAAGGCAGCGTGAAAGCGCCATTCGTCACACATTTCCATGGCAGCGTCACTCATTAGCATTACCTGGATGTGCATGATAGGGGTTGATGGGCGAACAGGGAACAGGGGACGTTTATGCGTCATTGGGAACATACCAAGGGATGGACAGAGGGGAGGATGTGTCAACATAGACAAAAATAGCATTTGTTTTATATTATAAAGCTGTTATTATAGGAAGATGCACTACATTTGTAGGAATCCACTTTGCTTTTCATCTGAAGGCGGTAAAGACAACGATTTTGTTGAAGCAGGAATGCAAAGACACACACAAAGACACGCACACAGACACGCACACACAAAGATAGGGATAAAGAACAAGAAGTGGTAAGATAAGCTGGACAAAGAAGTGAAAGGTAAACATCCTGTCTACGTGCTTTGAGTCTGCATGCGTTTTCATCTCACACTGATCACAGAGCACAATATCCCACTATAGCGTTATTGATAACAGAAACAGGAAAAGTTCATGAGAGAAAAAGGAACCCTCTTAAAGAACCATTCTTCTTTGAAAAGCAGTTATTACAACTTTTTGTTTAAAACCTAATACCCACATATACTTTCACTCAAAAGTTTGTGGTCAGTACGATGCATTTATTTTTCAATTGATCAAAAATTATAGTAAAGACATTCATTACGGTATGTTGCCAAAGATATCCATTTCAAATAAACACTGTTCCTGAAACCAGATTTTCTTTTATCACGGTTTCCACAAAAATATGAATCAGCAATTGTTTTTTGTTTTTTTCGACAAATCATCTCCATCAAGACTCTTTAGAAATTCTCAGAAATTGTTGTGCTTAAAAGAAAATAAAACAAATATATTTTTGAAGTGACATGAGGACGAGTGAATAATGATTGAATGACTATCCCTCACAGGTTGATCTTCTCATGTCAGTGATTAAGGTATCAGATGGGGGCAGAAGAGAGCGATCGTAGATCACCATAAAAGAGCAACATCCAACACCTCGCAGGAGTTCACACGCAGGGGCATCATCTCAACAGTTCGTGTTGGACAAATACTAGCGGGGAGGAGCTGCTTCTTGCCAGAGCACCTTCTGCTAGCATCACGCTAGTGTCAGTCAGCTTTAATTAGTCTGAGTTGATGTTAGCCCACCGGTGAATTCACTCCCAGCAGGTGAACTTGGCAGCGAGGCAGAGCAACATAACAACCTTGAGAGAATTTATCTGCTTTTTTCTCCCATTTATCCTTCCACTGTAAAATCATTTGCCACAAATTAGCATGTAGCTGTGTGCCACTTCCGAGGTCTCCATTGTTGTTATTGACTTGGTTGATGAGGGAGGAAATGAATAGTTCTCTGCTGATCTTGGATCTGTTTCAGTGACAGCTCACCTGTTATCTACTGCCACCACCTCAGAGGTCAGAGAATGTGGGAGTGCAGCCAATCCGTCCCAGGCGGGTACATCGTGCTCCATTCTTTCTTTAAGCTCATTAAAGCGCTCGTCTGTTACCCTCTCTCTCCACATCTATACCGCACGCCCTTAAAAATCTATCTCCTGCTTTCTCTCTTCCAAATACCTGTGCTTAGCTCGATCCGATGACAGGAGCAAATAGTGAAGCGCAGTTAAAATGGCCCCAAGACCCTGCAGCCTTAACCGCAGTCCCTCAACATCAAATAGACATCCAAAGCACACTTGAAGCCCTGCTAATGCGAGCCAATTGAAGTCTCCAGACCTGCGCCAGGCCGTGCAGTATCGCTTCCCCTTGGCAGTCATCTCTGTGGTTAATCTGATCACAGTGCAGTGTTAACACCACATGGCCTGGCCCTGGAGCCTGCTCTAAATGAGGTTACATCCCAAGCAATACCTTGATGAATAATTAAAAGGCCAGACATAGAACTTGAAGTGACTTAGCCAACGACCCTGGGGTCTAATCACATGGTCAGGCCATATTTGGTCATCTATCCAATGCCATCGCTTACTCTATTTTTCATGTGCCCTCGTTCTTTCTCTTTCTCTTGCACACACACGTTGTGTTTTCATGTTTTATGGAGACTTTCCTTAGACATAATGATTTTTATACTGTACAAACTGTATATTCTCTCCCCTTACACTAACCCTACCCATCATAGAAAACTTGCTGCATTTTTTCATTTTCAAAAAACATGACTTAGTATGATTTATAAGATGTTTTCCTCATGGGGGCCAAAAACTGTCTACACAAGGACAAGGATTTCCGATATTACCATCTTTGTGGGGACATTTTGTCCCCATAGTGTAGGGTTTACCAGGTCTCTCTCTCTCTCTATTTTTTGCCCACAAACACGCGCGCACACACACACACACACACACACACGGTTTGTTGGTCATCTTCCAGAGCTGACAGTGAGCATGATGGTCATGTTATTCTCCTTTGGGCTCACAGCGAGACAACTGCTGGCAACTGTTAGTTAAAACAATCTGCCGTTATAAACAGTGAAAGTGTGTCTTTGACGTTGATCATTAAGCATTTTCTGTGTGACATTTTGCCATAGCATTTCAGACACACACACAACTTTTTATTTAATCAATAAAAATAATGAAACTTAATTTTCAAAGATAAAATCATTTATTTATGTGCATTTTCCAGGCTGAATTTAAAATCTGAGGGTGCAATTTTGAATTGGCATGATGCCTATGCTGTGATGGATAATATTTTATATACTTATTCAAATATGGCATGAGTTGACATTCTATCTTTTCTTTGCTCACTTTTAAGTTGTTTTCCCTAATATTTGCAATATTTTAGTTAGACTGCTCATAACACAAAAATAAAACTAGCTTTCAAGAGCAAATCGAATGTACCAAAGAAAACAAATCTTCATCTGTAAACAAAACAGGTCCTCCGAGTGTCTGCAGCACAGCATCTAATCAGTGAGTCTACGTGTCACAGATGAGCGAAACATAAATATTATACCTGCATACACACCAGCATTACAACACTGCACTGACAGAGATGACTTATCATCCAAATCTTTGCAGTGTGAAACATTATAATATCTTACATATCATATTATATATACACATCATTATACCACATGCATATAAAATATTTTTTTTATTATATATTTTGTATAATATATAATGCAACAAAATAGTATATAAAAAGTACAGAGAACAGTGGACTTGTCACTTGTTGAGAGGGGATTATAATTCAAAATATCTAAAGATAAAGCTGAATTATTGGGGAAGACGTGAATGCTTTATACTTCAAATGATCATACAAACACGAAAAAGTACTATCTGAATTAATTTGCTACACATTATTCACAATTTTAATAGTTTAATATTCAGATTATTTGAATGTATTGAGACAATCTTCAAAGATACTATACTATTATAATAATACTATTTCCTGAATTTGGAGGCAAAGTTCACGATCAATTAATTGAACAACTGACACAGCTTACCCCAAAGCATCTGGCATACTTTACCCCATTGCTACTGTTTTTTTGGGGGGAAAAGTGCTTCATTCAATCATTTATTGCGAGTCTTTAGATGAATAAATTACATTATACATTAGTAATTTATCTACATGCACGATATACTTTTAGACAATTTTGCATTGACATAAAGCTATCATTCTGTGACAACAATTCAAAGCAATTGCACACACTGAATATTATAAATACCAGAGCAGAACAACACAATATTTTCTCAGTTGCATTTACTGCTATAAAAATACTTAAAGGCTTGCATATAAATCCAGTGTGACAGCAGTTCTCTTTTACCACAGACTGAGAGCCATTAGAGACATCTTTGTATATGCCAAAGTGCCAAAGGCCTTCATCCATATCTAAGCATCAGTTTAGAGAAGCCAACATACAACATGAATGATTCCAGATAAAAGAGATTAAAGAAAGGTTCGCCGTTTTCCATGCAGTCTCACTGACAGAGACATGAGGCACGGTGACCTTCTGAATCTAATTTACAAACATAAAAGATATTGCACTGCCACTGAAGTATCAAAGGACTCTGAGAGAGCGGGAAAAATGTTTGACTTCTCAATGCAGAAAAAATGTTTGACTGCTCAATGGCTCTCTGCGAGCATGACGTGTCAAGGTTGAAAATGATGAAGAATATGAAGGCAGGGATTAGATGGGAAATTGTTCCTCAATTTGCTGACTGCTAGTGATACATGTCATGCCCACAACCACGTTGCAGCTGGGGAACTGGGAGAGAGGGAAGAGAAGGGCCTTTGATGGTCACGCAATTTCAGATTTTTATTTGCCTGTGAGTGCAAAACCCAGCACCTGCCCTCAAATTACCTCATTCTCTCCCTTCAATGACTAAAGGAATCAAAAATATCTGTAGTGTGGACATTTATTCTCTTTAGAAGGGGCTTTAGAAAACCGCGACTATGAGATTGTTTTCATTTTCTTCAAACCCTGAGCAGGGCTCATGACCCCAAAGGAGAAAAGCGGGCACCCTCACCAGCATATTTAAAAAAATAAATAAAGATGATAAAAGGCAGACCCAGGGTTGAATTAATCCATTAAATCATGCTATGTGCCCCTCTTCTTGCAAGATTCTTACACACAATATTTTCATAAGACCGACCAAGTAGTAAGTAGACTATAAACGGTTATTCATAAACGAACAGAAACACTTTACACCGTTTTTACACGGTTCTTTTGAATTAGAGCTATTACGCGTAAAAAAAAACCTACCATAAACATGACATAAAAATCGGTTGAAGTGTAAATAAAAAAAGAAACCTGGATGGAAATTGCACAGTGCTGGTTTAATAGCCCTGCCCATCAAACAGAGTCAAGCCTGCTGTGATCTCTGTGAGTGCTTGACACCTGTGACGCATGTGACACTTTTGTTTATGCAGAGATGGCAGAATAAACATGTGTCCTCCCTTGAGACGTATGGTAAATTTACCTTTCCCCCCCCCAACGCTGGGCCGAAACATCAACATTAATCTTTCTCTCAATGAGACAGAGAGAACATTTGTAGACATAAGGCCAGTCGAGTTAGCCAAGACAAACCTCTCATATCCTAAAAATGCCAAGAGCCCAGCTCTTATGCCAAAAACCACAGCAGGCCTTAGGTGGTTGGAGAAAGCTTTCCAATGAAAATGTTTACATGAAGAAAACCCTTTTTTTCTTCCGTATAAAGTCGAGTTCGGGCAATAGCCACACTGACACACATTGTGAGGGTCATAAGTATAGAAACATGCTGTAGACTGAAAGTGCGGCCATCTTTAGCAGAGAACCTCAGTGCATTCATTTCACTCACGCTCTTGACTTACTTAATGGAAACATGTCATTTGTCTCTATGTGTTTTTACTCACTCAAATACACTCAGTACAAATACATATGCTGAACATACTGGAACAGCCTCATTTCAGATAATTCAAACATTACACAGTCAACAAGACCTAACAGACCACATCTTAACCCCAAACAGTTCTTTCTGACAGACAAAACAGCCATTGTGGTTCTGTTTCACATTCCTCTCAGGGCCAGTAAAGATGTCTGGGCTGAAGGCCTTGACAGGGAAGCCAAACGATGCAGTCTAAGGAATGTATTTATGATGATAAAATTCATTGTGATGATGAAATTCATAATATAGTGAAGATGTAAGAATGTTGCTGTTTAACAATCAGTCTTGTGTCCTTTATGACCATTTTGTGTAATAAAAAACAAGAATATTTCAATGGAATTCTTTTAAATTCAACAGTTTAAAAACTTTGTGGTCGGTATGATTCAGTAAGGTTTTTGGTAAGGTCAGTGAAGTTTTTGAAAGAAGATTTTTATGTTTATGTTTACAGAGGCTGGGTTTTATATTTTATTATATTTATTCCTGAGATGGTAAAGCTGAATTTTTTATTTAGTGTCACATGATCCCACATGAAATCATTCTAACATGCTGATTTGGTGCTCACATTTACTATTATTATAACAGTTGAAAAAAATGTGCCGCTTAATTTTGCTAGGGAAACTGATCAATTTTTTCAGGATTCTTTAATGAATAGAAAGTTCAAAAGAACAGCATTTATGTGAAATAAAAAATAATACATAAATGTCTTAACTATCACTTTCGATCAATTTAAAACATCCATGCGGAATAAAAGTATTCATTTCTTTTTTTTTTTTTAAATCAGCTAAAAGTTTATTTAGTCAACATTTAGGAGGACGCTAGCCAATAACATCAACTAAAAGCCACAAAATCTCCTTTCTCCTTTTTTGGGTGCAATTTAAAGAGCCCCTATCATGGATTTTTGTAAATGACTGTTCATGAAGTGTGTAATATAGCTCTAAGTGAATGAAAACATTCTGCAAAGTTTTATATCTGAAAGTGCACCGTATATAAAGTTATTTTCTTTCAAAAGTGAGAGTCGACTCTGAGTCTATGAAATGAATTGTTTTTGAAACGAGTCATTAGCCGTTTCGTAGTGATGTAGATACGAAACATTAGCATATTGGCCGCGCCCAGCTATTGCGCGCGCAGATGCAAGTGTAAACTTGAAGTCTTGAACGCATTCAAATACTTCAGCTGAATAGCATCATGTCGAGAAGACGTGTGTTGTGTACGCTCCGCACAGCTTCTAGATCTCCATCTAACAGCAACGTGTTCGCTCTCAATTGTTTTGAAATACGTCAAATGTTTGTCATTGTTATTACTTGGTGTAGCTACTACTGCAGTGCTTTATCAATATGCTTCTGCGTTGGGCTAACGCAAATAATGACTTGATTGTGTGTTTACCACCGAGCTGTGGGCTATGGTCGACTCGCTAACATAAACTGGGTCATCTGACCAATCACCGCGGATTTGCGTCACGCAAAGGAGGTGTTTGGGAAAATGAATCGTTAAACGAATCATTTGAGAGTCGTTGAGCAAACCAGGTAAAAATAAATGCATATTATAAGACAATTAAAGTGTTTTTTTGTCATTCCATGCATGTGAAACTGTTTTTGGGAACTCCCAAAACAAAAATAAGGAACATTTCAAATGCCATGATAGGGGCTCTTTAAAGTAAAAAAAAGTTACAATATCACATAGTACTAAGCAGACAATTCAACAAAAGCTAAAGATTTTGTACACTAAGTGCAAATAGTGATAGCTGCTATTTACAACAAATTTATATATCAATATTTTCTCTTCATATTTCATAATAAGTGAAAATAGCAGCATTTTCTTAGCGATATGCTATTTTTAAGTGAAAATGCCCCTAACTCTAAACACTTTATTATTAAACACACGTTAGATACTTTATTTCCACCTTTCAAATCTTTTTTTTTATTTTAAATAAATGTCTTTCTGATCGGATATGTGATGGGAAAAGGGAGAAGAGCAAGTTCGGCAAAAGGCAGAATTCGGGTCGAATTCGCGTCAAAACTTTCTGTCACGTGCCTAACCTCTACACTATTGCTAATGTTGAGAATCTAGTGTCTTCTGTAATTTTGTCTGGCCCAACCAGATGTCAGTGGGCGGAGTTGTGTAAATAGCCTCTGCCAACAAGGTAGTGTAAATAGACACCCCAAATAAGGTGCCAGATAATATGATTTTCACTACAATTGAAGTGTGCCATTTGTTCCACATCCAGCCTACCTAATACAGTCACTTTATTTGCTTACACAGGCGAAAGTTCGTTTCTTCCCCTGTGTGTGCGCCTGTGTGTTTATGTGTAGATTGTGTTTTGCCTGGGGCTCAGCCATGTCTGGACCTGCGTACAGAAGGGAGAATAATGAAGAGCTCTATGGAGGTGACAGAACGGGTAGCAGGTATGCCGTTGAACTCAGCCCAAACCATCTGATCAACTGTGCTTTCTGTCACACACATAGACAAATGTGTACACTTTCACACACACCTACTGCACAGGCATATTTATAGTGCACTGACAGAGATGCAGACAGATGTCACCTTCAAGCAACAATCTCCAGGGGAAAAAAAACAGCGTGTGCACATACACAGCTCACCGGGCAAACTGCAGATTGTGCAGACAACAAACAAATCAGAACATGAGAACTAAATCAACCCACATATAATTCAGCTTGATTGTGCCTGGTAGGCTCAGATAAACATGCATGGATGCTTTAAGGCCAGCGGTTCTCTCTCCAGTGAGAGATTTTTTTTTGTTTATAATGTATGAGTGACCGGGGACAGTGGTTGAGCTGTCAGGCCTAATAAGTTGAAGGTTGACATTTATCTTCCCACACAGGAGAAGGGGGCTGGGGGCTCGGGAAATGATTTCCACTAAAGGCCCCATATACTCATGGTGAAGTTCTTTTTCGCTCTTCGTTTAGGGGTAAAACGAAGTTCGAAATACATGAGCAGCATTATACTGTTAGCGAACATCTGACGCCACCCACACTGCCGAGAGTGACATTTAGATGAATATGTAAATATGTGCTGCATGCTTTCCTCACAATAACAAAATAATCACACAACAAAACTGAGTAAACATTATTAATAAAGCATAAGAAAAGCATCTGAACGGCAATGTGGATATGTTTGTTTTTCACAAGGTCTGCAATTCGGCACTCAGGTAAAGTCACGACATGGTTGTTTATAGGCTATGGCACTTTATACAATAGATTTACTATATTAAACACGAAAAACTGTGTCAGTGTCTCATTTCATTAGAAGTACAACTTCATTTTCTACTATAAAGCAGCTCTCAGTGTGTTCATGGTTTCACTCTCAGACGTCTGACTTCAACGGACTTGAACAGGAGAAATGAAGCGGAAAAAGATTTCCATGTGAAAGAAGGTGGAGCCTCAGCACACACCTCCCTCGTACATAATTGCCACGGGCCAATGGTAGTACAAAAGGTGTTTACCAGCCGGAGTGAACTTATACGAAGTATATCGGGGCCTTAACTCCTTCGCTATTGTGTCATTTATTATTTACGCCACAGAATAAAAAGGGGATTGTGACTTTATATAATCCCAAATCTGACATTTTCTGGAAATTTTGAGAGAAAAAAAAAGCGAGAAAACAGTCAGAATTGCAAGACGTTAACTCCCTAAATTAACTAGTTTATAAATTGTAACTGAGACTGAAACAAAGGGAAAATAGTTGCAAGTATCTTTTTTATTTTTTATTCCGAGGCGAAAACAACAACAACAAAAAACTGAATTACAAGATGTAAACTCTAGTTTAGGAGTTTATAGTTTATAGTATAAAAAAAAGTCTGAATTGTGAGATATAAACTCGCAATTGTGAGATAAAAAGTTGTGATTACTTTTCTTTCTTTTTTTTTTCCATGGCAGACACACATACACACACACACAAAAAAAACAGACCGGTGAAATTTCGCAAATTGTAAACTTATAATTCTGAGAAAAAAAGTTTTTAGTCGCAATTACGAGTTTATAATTTGCAATTGCAGGTGAGGAAAAATATCTGAATTGTGATATAAACTTGTAATTGTTAGATTAAAATTTGCGATTACTTTTTTGATTCCATGGTGGACACACACACACACACAAAATAGAACTGCTAAATGTAAACTCAGAATTCAGAGAAAAAAGAAGAATGGCTAGATGTAAACTCGCAAGATATAATCCCGCAGTTGTGAGAAAAAACGTCTGAATTGTGAGATATGTACTTGTTAGATTAAAAAATTGCAATTACTTAAAAAAAAACTATTTTTAATTCCATGCTGGACACGCACACAAAAAAACAGAACTGCAAAATGTAAACTCAGAATTCAGAGAAAAAAAAGTCTGAATTGCTAGATGTAAACTCGCTCCTCGCTAAAGTTGCTCCTCTAAGCACAACCCTGCAGTACCGTGATAAAGAGGAATGGAGCTGGAGTGCTCGAGAGAGAGATATGGAAACAGTGGAAGACAGTGAGAGAGAGAGAGAAAGGGGAGGGCCGCACATCTCGCCCTTGAAGCAGAAACACCCCTTTATAGACATGACATGGTGTCGTAATACATCAATACTAAAACGCGGCACCGCAGTGCAACAGCCGCCAACCACCCCTCCAGATCCTTAATAATTCATACTGACGGTAATGCAGCGGGACAAAAGATGTCATCCTTTCTCATTTGATGTCATCAATAAGAAATGGCATTCAATCCTACTTTACGTCTTTACAGGGAATATTCAGTAAACAAAGCTTGACAGTCGGTGACAAGGGGAATTTGGATCGAAAATCATCTCTGGTTGTCGTGTATTGAATCGAACCGTACAAAACTGTACAAAAGCAAACAACAAGTAAAAAGAATATCGCAATCCCACTGCAGATCACAGGGTTCTAATTGTGTGTGTCTAATGTGCAGTAGGCAACTATGTTCATCTGCCCACATAACTGCAGGCTGGGAGTGAGACGAAATGTGACCCTGCCATTCTCAATGTGTTGACAGTGCTTTAATTCAACATGATACCAGACACCCGCAGTCTGCCCTGGCCTGCTCGAACGGCTGCTAGTTTTATACTCTCAGAGGCACTTAAAATACACAAACAGTGCTCAGCACCACAAGGGAGGGGGGCAAAAAAACGCTTAGCACTGAAGCTACTTACATATTCGCATGTTGGCATTTCCAGGAAGTTTGTAATATCGAGTGTTGCCTTTTTATATGCGGTCGCATGCCAAAGTGGAACGGAATCATTGTGAAGCTGAAACAGTAAAGCAAACATTTACAACGGCAAGCTAGAAACAGCATTGACATGTCCGACATGTGACCTGTTGCTAAAAATATTTTAAAAGGTTTTTGCTCTAATTATTAAGTCACATCATATTTATTGAGAGTCGCAGTAGAATATATGTACTTTTAAGAACAAGTGTTTTTTTTTTATTATATTTTTAAGAACACTTTACATTAAGGTTTGTTAAAATTAGTTAATGCACTAGGTCTCATGAACCAGTTTGGTTTTTATTTATTTATCTAGACTAATACCACTTTATAAACTATTGTTCTTAGACGAGCCAAAAGAACACCATAGACACAGTACAATCAACATGGGAAGATCTCACAGTAAAACAAGCAGCTGTAAAGAATATAATACACCGCTGTTTTGCGGGATGAGAAGTTTATCTACAGTATGCATCATATTTTTACTCTTTTAATTCCTTTTATAACTGTATCGTCTTTATATCTCTTTTAATTCCTTTTATAACCGTTTTATTTTCCTTGTTTTATTTCTTTTTTGTTTAAAGCACTTCGAATTACCAGTGTATGAAATGTGCTATATAAAGAAACTTGCCTAGCATATTGTTCATTTTTAATTCAAATGTTTTTATAACTAATGTTAGTTTATATTTGATTAATTCAAATATTTACTAATTTATACTAACTTGTAAGCATTTTTATTAATTAATTTATACTTAATTATAAACTTTAAAATGCATTATATACACTCTTATGCTCACCAAATCTGCATTTATAATATTGTGAAATATTATAAAATAAACGGTACTAAATAAACTGTAAAATAAACTTCTAATTTAATATATTTTTTAAAATGCCATTTATTCCTGAAATAGCAAGGCTGAATCTTTCTTTTAAAAAAAAAAAGCTTAACATTTTTACTGTAGTGAAGAATTTAACATTAATCACAATGAATAAATGCTCTACAAGCAGCAGCTAGTATACACTTTCCCTTAGACATTATACTAATTTATATTTAATCTAAAATCTGTTGACAAAACAGGTCTATGCAATCGTTTTTGCGCCAACTACCTATATATAAAGGGTGAAGGCTGTTCCTGCCAAAGCAGTCTTCTTTTACAGTTCACACAGGCAGGCAGAGCAGACACACAATCCTCTCGCTGATGGCCAGCACTGACTTCAGCTGCTCAGAGCCCTCTGCTATCACACAGAGAGAGGGAGAGAAGAAGAGGTGACAACAGTGCCCTGCTGTGAAAGACAAGGACTCCCCATGTACCCTGAGAGCTTGGTTTTCAGCACCCTCAAGCCCTGCCCCTTCGTCCTCATGCCACCCTCTACAGCTCAGCAAGAGTCGATTACTCAAGCGATGGCAGAGATGAGCAGATAGTGCTTAGGACTGTCTCCAGATGGGCCAACAAACGGTGCTGTGTAGTTTACTATAGTATTCGCTTTGATCATTCTGACCATGTCAACTTCAGAAAGTGAATGTGGCAAATCATGAGACTGATAACGCATGAACTTTTGACAGATTGTTCAATTTGGGATAAACGATCACCTTTTTTTTTTTTTTTACTCACCCTCAAAACCTGTAAGAGTATTTATAGAGTGAAACAGTCAGTAAAAACATTCATTTTCTCCATAGGGAAACTTTAAAGACAAACCTGTTGTGAGCTCCGGGGTTTTTAATTGATGGTGTATGCTGAAGCCATCTGTTCACATTATTTAAATTTTTTTTTTTAAAATAATCATGTTTAACAGAGGAATTTGGGGTAAAAAAAAAACTACATTGCACCAAAAGAGCTCTGTAAGGAATACTCAGAATATTTAATTAGTCGATTAGTGTCTAATGCTTTAATATTTGTAAATATATGCATATTTTGCAATAAACTTAAAATGTACTGTTTAGATATAATCAACAACTTTCGTTTAAATTAACAGTTTTATTTTCACCATCGTTTTTAATTTGATTATTATACGATTTGCAATGCTTCATGGAATTTTTTTCCCTCACTTAAGCCGTTAAGTACACAGTCTTGTGCGTGTCTTTTTTCTTGATTTGCAAATAGTTCAAGTACAATCAACTTGGATGTTTAAATCATTTCAACTTAAATTCCATTAAACTAACTTAAAAACATAAGTTGAATATTGGATAACTTATGGTTTTACATTACTTTTAACAAATTTCTACTTTTTTATATGTTGTCATAACGTGTGTCGTAGCTCGTTGGCTTGGTTCATATCTTATAACGAACACTTTAAAAAAAAATCCTATTGAAAAAATGAATGGGAAAACCGATGCCACTGAAAAATACCAACGTGGACACTAAAAAAAACAGTGCACGGACACCAATGCTCTATTCTCTGCAACACGAAAGCAGTGATGACAAAATTGGAATGGGATGGACTAACACACATTGCTAATAATTTTTTACTTCAAGGTGAGGGATCATTATCGTCGTTCCCCTCCAATTAAACCTCTCCAAACGTGCAACTCACAATCATTATGCGCCACATTTATACTAATGGAGTTCAAAGTTCCCTGACCTTCTCTTAACACTTACGTAACTGGATATCAAAATCAGTTGCATGACACCTCGGCTAATATTTTTACCTATAAATATCCTCCTTAGCCCACACAGCAGATGCAAATATAGCCATTGCCGGGAAAATTGTGCAATCTCACTGGAAAGTTCAGCCCATTAATTAGTGTGTAGTGAAGTCTGGCTCTTTTAGAGGCCGTGTGCTCTGACAGAACCGCAGCCCACATGCTGACATACTATGATGATTTCACATCAACACATTTACGGTCGTGCTGCCCTCCCGAACACGAGATTGAGTGGGCAGGGTCATTAGAACAGACCACAACAGATATAAATAACAGGCCTGAGTGTGGGGGTGAGTGCAGGACCTCTATCCACAGGAGGCTGACCTTACTCCTAAATGAAAGGAAAAAGAACGCACTGGGACGGTGCAGGACACAGATCCAGTTTCAGGAAAAAATCTGCTTGCATCTGTCAGAATCTAAGGCAGCTGAAGGGGACTGCATCCAGCATGAAAACAAGATTCCCGTTACAATGCGTAGCATTTAGTGAGCGGACCAGTGAATGGCCTCTCAGTAATCCTGGCCCACTCTCTGCAAAGCACTCTCATTAGTATCAAGGGACTCAATATTTGCAACTCTAGTTTAATGCTGTTTATATTTACACTTACAACGTGGACGGCTGCCAATTCACGCGCCGGACCATTTCATCTGGCTCGCTTTTCTCTGCTTTTTTAAACTCTCCATTCACGTGGCATTAAACACTCGTAATAATCTGTCTAAAGCAAGCTATTTACAGAGAGGAGGGGTACATTACAATGATGCGCTGGAAAGTTTCGCTAGAATACACTCTGTTCTGGAGTGGAGTTTTAAAATATACTCGTTCGAAATGACAGAGAAAGTGAATTAGGGTGCACTCTGTTTCTGTGCTATTAAAGGGACAGTTCGCCCAAAAATGAAAAATCTTTTATTTGCCCGATCCAAAACTTTATGCATTTTTAAGGATGTTTATGTTTTTTGGCCCAAAGCACCATGTGAATATGAAATCCCATATTACCCATATTTTGAATTATACATTGATTGTTTCGCTTTTTTAGGGTGGAAGGTATTGTCCATAGACTTAACAGAAGTCTACACAATCCTTTTTTCTTACAGTGAAAGTCAGTGGCATCCGAAACATAATTTTTACATTCAACAGAAAAAAGAAAGTCATGCAGTTTTTAAACAAGTAAATAATGATAATAATTGTAATTTTTTGGGTGAACTATCTCTCTAACTAAAGAGGTAAACTGCGATAAATTATATTTGTTCAATGTAGAAAATAAATAGGTTCATCTTTGTTAAAACTGTATTTTTTTTATTTTGTTAACATTAATGACATAGACAAGAGCATCAATATTAGGTTGCTGTCACTTTAAGTCCAACACATGTACTAACACATATCCGGCTTCTTTCCCAACTGTTCAGTGTTCACTTATGAATGACATAACCAAGAGAATACTTGCTGAGAAGGGTATTTTGACATCATTTTGTGTGTATGTGTCCGTTCAAGTGCAAGAAAACACAGAGGAGGAATTAATTCGGTGTTTGAGCACTGTCTGAAAAAGCTTCTCTCTCTGCGTGTGTAGAGTCCCGATTTTCCCCTCTTCTTCCACATTTAAAATCGTTTGGATGTGTAAATTGACAATTAAAAACACGTCCAAATGATAAACATTCACTCTATAATGGTAAAACTAATTCAGGAATCACGTGCGGAAATTCCTACTCCAGTAAGTAAACGTGTCCCTGTCCCCAAAAACGTTGGTACTCAAAAGCGCTTCCCTACACATTTTCTGCTGCGCACCAGTTATGTGCACCCCTGATCATAATGGCAATAATACCTGCTCGCTACAGATGGAAAAGTTTTAACAACTTATCTCTCTACTGGAAGAGATTGACCATTAAGTCGCTCTCATTTATATATCATGCTATGTGAAAAAGAAAAACAATGTATACATGCACTCGGAATCCATTTCCACTAACCAGGCCGGCCCCTCCCATAGCCGTATATGAAAGCAATACCCTTCGTCTTTTATCTGCTAATGTGTCTTCCACCCCTGGGGCCAAAACAGTGGGCTATGCGTATCAGATAAAGCCAGATAAATGGACCAGGCAGACGGATGGCACCAGGTAGGCAGCCGGCTTTTACATAGCGCCGCTGCAGGCCACAAACCAGGGCTGTAGGTTGTGATGAGGACTAATCCTCAATGAATGCAGTATGGACTGAGTCTAAGCAGCATGTGTGGTAATCTCCTCCAGTCTCTCACAGCTTCTGCCAACCTCACTCTTTGTAGTGGGTGCCAACCTGGGTGGTGAGGGGAGCTCAGACACACTATTAAGCAGGGATGGCATCTGGGAGCTGCTCATTCCAGCACTGAGCTCCAAAGCCCAGATTTTTGCAGAGAAATAAAGGGAACGCGGGGACGGAAAAGGGGGACAAAGTGTCTTTTGGGCTTATTTTCGGCTTAAGTAAACAGCTTGAGAGTCATTAACATCTTACATTTGCAACAACAAATAAGATGTGGACTTGGCGTAAGGGCTTTGCGACAGGATGCGTGACGAGATTGAGTTTCTTACACAACAAATCAACAAAATCCTGATTTACAAATGCACTTCAGTCTCTGGTGATCTTCCAACCTGAGATCAAATCAGGCCTTGAAAAGTCTACAGCAAATCTAATTAGTTTCTCCCTCTGATCCAAAAACATAATCAGCCTATAAACGCTCTCCTCTACGCAGTGGACTTAAGTGCAGCGGGCTGCGGGAGAGATGAGTGAGATTTCTCTCTTCCTGCACGCGGTGGTTAAATTATAGACGAGGAGCCCATGAGAACAGAGTCTACCCTTCCAATCTCCTCTTCCTCCTTTCCCTCCCACAGAATGAATTAACACCCTCCGCTGCCACCTCTGATTAAAAAAGCTCATTGGAGAGAGATTTGTAATCATTTGTCTATAATGAATTCTTAGAACCCTCACCCCCAATTCTCACCTGCCACAGCCTGCAGACACACTCACAAAGGATATAGAGAGAGATGAGAAAAAAGTGAGAATAAGCTATGACATTACCATCCCTCGTATTTTTTAATATGAATTCTTGATACCACTTTTTTTTTTTGTTGCTCTTCTGGGCTTACAGCCTAGTTTTGTTTTGAGATGGTCTTTTTTAAATGAAATTTCACATTCATAAGATAAAAAATGATGTACAACCAGACAATTAATAATGTGTAGTGATGTGTAATATGCAAATTACTGTATATACAAATTAGGACTGTCAATTGTCAGCTGGATGTGTTTTCTCATTCAAAACCAGTTGGATGGAGTGCAACGGAATGAAACAATATCGAAAAATGATTTTAAGTTGACAGTGTCTTAAATACGTATAGTTTATGGAGTGAAGCGGCAAAAAAGCAACAAGATGTAATGCAACAGACGTGTTCATAGACCAATAATAATAATAAAAAAGGCCTATACATTTATCCTCTGACAGATTGACAAGTTGAATAGTGGACTGTTTTGGACTGTAAGCCAGTGATCGGCTTATGTTAAAAAGATATGAAAACAAAACAAATATACTGAAAGCAACACTTCACAAGAAGGTTCAAAACTTATTAGTAAATAATATGTGAACAAACTTGGCAATGAACAATAGAATTTTTATAAATAAAAATGAACCTATCTGTGAATAACATCATTATAAATAACACGAACAATTACAATTTGAATCAACTGTCAGCCCCTAACACAAATCTTTACAATGCTTCAGAATGTGTTAACGTCCACTGTGGCAAGCACTTACTCCTGAAGTAATGCGAATATTACATCTTTTCCCACATATCTCAGTTTTCATTCATTTATAAATAGCTCCAAATTGTGGCACATTACTCACGGGTGCATATATCATGGTTTGAAACGCAATCCAAATTTGTCTTTATTAATAACCTTAATATATCAGTGGAATGCAGAGTGTGATGGATTAAAGGGCCCATATATCCCATGCAGAGCTGATTAATTTGTGCTCTGGAGGTTCCCGCAGCTCTCTTGCCCTCCTAATGAATGTGCACAGCCAGCATGGACACTGTTGCCTCCGTGACCTTTCTGTTTGAGTGCCAGGCCATCTGTCTCCCTGTGTGCACACGTTCTGCACACGCTCCTAACCTCAACTGGACGAAGGCGTCACCCTTACTTATTTCTCAGATGGGACTTTATATAGGCTAAGTCACCTTTATTTACATAGCGCTTTATAGCAGAAACTTTGAGCCGAGTTTCATGCAGGTGTAATAGAAGAAAACCTCGAGAATTATGGTTTTCACACCTAAGGGATTCACTGTCAAGGTGCTTGACGTCAAAGCAAATTCAATTACTTATTCCAACCTGCTTTTATTAATGCAAGCCAGACGTGAGTGTTTAATATTGCGCTTTGCTTTTTTATTATATACGGCCACCTTCAGGACATGATATCGCACGCAGCAAAGCTCTTTAGTCCCGAATCTGTTCAAGTAATAGATTTAAAATGATACCTTCTGATATGTCAGGTTTCATTTTGACTTCGTGGCGTATGCGCATATGTCAAGCATGAAATCTGCCAAGGCAGTATGATCTGTAAGCCACAGTCTCATGTCTCAGCCTTAATAAAAATGACACATTGGCTGTTTATGATAAGAGAGACTGAGAGGGTATTACCGCTTCCCGCTGAGCGACGTGCTATAATGGTGACTGGTGGCAGTGGCGAGGTGGCATGGGGGAGGGAGGTAGACAGGTGGCGCACATTTGGGTGTGATAAATCTGCTCTTCTTCGGCAGGGAGCAGCCTCGGCTCGGAGCTGCTGGAAATGTCAGCTAATGTGAGTCTCACTCAGGAGGTTAGGCAAGAAAGCACTCTCGGGGGAGATGCGAGTAGTCAGGGAAGAAAGAGAGAGTGGAGACAAGGAGAGTGGGCTCCCCAGGGGGCCTGGCAGGTAGTCTGTCTGCTGGGCAACTTTCCGCCTGAGGTAAAACAATATGGTTGCAGGAAAGGTGACACTGTCCTCCATTGCTCTGTTGTTTCTACTCTAATGATGCACCTGTATCTATGAGAGATACTTCCTGTGTGGGTCTCAAGGGACGACTGATCATCAGACACGGGCCCAGGTCATTGTTCACAATCCTAAAGCCTTAACCTATGCTAATAGTTTGATTAATACAATATCTAACTACAAAACTAATTCATTATATTACACAATTCATATTATCTTTGTGATGGCCATAGGACAATACTAAGATGGTTAAATGGCACATGCTAGCATTATATTTATAGATAGTTTACCCAAATATGAAGTTTTAAAAGTTCCAAACCTGTATGACATTCTTCTGGTGAACCACATTGATTTTCATTGTACTGACAAAGAGATTAGATTTTTTTTTTAGCATATCTTTTAGTCATACAGAATGAAAGACATGTTTTGGGTGAACATTCCTCCTAAAAAGAAGTAATAGCTATATACTGCAATTTTTTTTGATGTGTAAAATGATAAAATATCATAATAGGAACAACAAACTAAAGCAGTTCTCAGCTAACATTTTTAGTATATTTTACAATGAACTTTAGATAGCTGCTATTTGTCTTTTGTAGGTTTTAAATTTTGAATTTGCACTCCTGAGCAATTTTATATATTTAATGTTTTTGAAAGAAGTCACTTAGGCTCACCAAAACAGCATTTATTTGATAATAAATGCTGTAAAACAGTATTGTGAAATAGTATTACAAAAAACTGTTTTCTTTTTCAAATTTATTTAAAAAATGTAATGTATTCCTTTGATGGCAAAGCTGAATTATCAGCATCATTACTCCAGTCTTCCGTGTCACATGATCCTTCAAAAAACGTTATAAAATGTTGATTTGCTGCTCAAAAAAAAAGATTTCTTATTATTACCAATGAGAGAGTTTTGTGGATTCTTTTATTAATAGAAAGACTCTTTTCAGGCACTAGTCTGATTGGAACTTATGGCTGAGATATTATATAATAGTAAAAAAAAAAGAATACAAGTCCTCAGAGGATGTTCTGTGATTGATTGTGTAGTTGGCGTTGAGTCAGACCTTGCAGGTTTGATTAAGAATAAGATGCCAGACGTGAATCATTGGTACCATCCAATAAAACTTCAAGAGTATTCAACCACACACACACACACACCAAGTTTTGTGCCTTATGTGTAATCTCTTATCTCTCCCCAACAGCAACCTGCCATCATAATCAGCAGTTATAGCAGCCCATAATCTGCAGGGGGAGGCTGAACTGATCCGATGGCTATCACTACAAATCTCACTGCAAATCACTCAAATGACACAGAGAGCCACCGCACACCAAATCCACAAACCACCACTGAGAACAGTACTGCTCATAACCTATAAATACAGAAAACATACTTGAATAGTGTAGTACATCGGAAGACACATAAAAATATCTCTCCACCACAATTAATCTCTGTGAGCCAAGACCTGGACAGCCTAGACCAATATGTCATCCTATATGGGTCTGTTGTTGGTCATACGCTGTGCAGGATTTTCAGTTTGTGCCACACTGCTGATCAAAGCACATACCCAGCAATAGATGAACGGAGAGATCCAGATCTACTGCAATTGGCGTCCATTAGAGAGTGCTCACGTGTGTGAGTGTGTGTACACTTGAAACGAACCCCTAACTGTTTCTACCGTTGTTTGAGAGTCATTACAGTGCATTGATGTAGGATAATAGTGGTTGATTGCAGATCCTTTGTCCTGCATTGTGCGGTTTTGCATTAAGCTGGATTGTGCTGTGACACGCCTTATGAAGCACAAAATCACAAATAGGTTTTAAATTAAGCTGTACTTGTGCCTGACTTGTATGTACTGTATATTTCTATTATTCATTTCAAAAGAAAAAGCTTTTGTAACCAAGATGCGGGGGATTGTGGGGTAAGTTGCATAAGTAGGCCCATCTTCAGATGCACAGAAGATAATAAAAAGAATAAAGATTTTTTTTTAAATAATCATTTATAATGTATTATAATATCACTGTTTTCTATTTGAAATATATTTTAAAATGTAATTGATCCCTGTTATGGCAAAGCTGAATTTTCAGCATCATTACATCAGTCTTCAGAGTCACATGATTCTTCAGAAATCATTCAGTTATAATTTGGTGTTTTTATTTATAAAAAAATGTTTTATTATTATCATAGCTGAAAGCAATTTTGCTGCTTTACATTTTTGTGGAAACCAGGATTCTTTGATGAATATAATGTTAAAAAGAATAAAAAATTTTTGTAACAATGTAAATGTCTTTGCCACTTTTGATCAGTCTTACTCCAAACTTTTGAACCAAACAATACTGTAATCACTCACTTCTACTTATCTAAATCTAGAACCTTTCTTTAGCCTGCATCTTGTGTAATCCATGTCAAAATCGTTATATATAGGTGTCGGATGATTGATGTCAGCGAGTTCACCTCCAAAAGCCCCTATGTGTGACAGACAGCAGTGGCGAAACCAAGCCTGAGCATCTTATCACCACATGGAGCTTGTGCAGTGAGTCGATCTGGTGCAGCTTCACATCCTCATTCATGTCTAAGCATCATAATGCGGGCTTACCGTACAACCAAACGCTTGTCATCCGTTTAGCCTCTTTTAACTGTAAAGCTCGCCTTACTCTCCACCAAAGTCAAACCAAGCAGGCATTCATCAGCTCTTGAGAGGGAAAAAAAGAAAGACAGATAACATTTAAAGCCTTGCCAATTAGAATCACTTGCTTCATGTCAGTAGAACAATTTAATGATTAATTTATAGTTACATTTTCCACCTCCACGATAATGAGGCAGAATGCATTCCGACCTAATAATTTTACAAAACAGCACCGAACACATCCTGCTGCTTTCAAAAAGAGGATGGCAAAAGCGTTTCTGGCTTGTCACATCAATTACACACTGTCATCCTACTTCACGCCACACACACACAAAAAAAAGAGGGTGAGGGGAGGAATGTGACAAGAAAAAACTGGAATCATTCCAATCATGCACAATTGTGTATTATATAAGATAAGCAGACCAATTATAATAAGTCATTACAATCACTGGCAAACAAAGCATTCAGTTGTCATGCTGCTTTTGTTGGGAGCTGTCAGTTTCCCCCTCTCTTTACACATGGCTGACCATGCCTGGTGGACTGTAACCATGTGGCACTGATGGCCCCCAGTGCGCACACACACACACACACACACACACACACTTACAGAGAGAGAAAGAAAGAGGTGGGGGATGCAAGCTTGATCTATTTTCACCAGCCTCAGGGTCTGTTTCACACCCCCTCTCAGCACTGAGAACAGAACTAACATGTGGAGGTGAAACCAGAGACAGGCTGCCATTACTTGACCTCCTGCGCTCCCGAGCATCCTGTTAAGCTACAACACACACATGTTAGAGGGAGGAGGAGGGGGGAGCACTGCCTGTGTAAACAAACCAGACAGGAGATGAGATGAGACAGAGAGAGTGTGCATGCCATTCTAGTAAATTAATAGATTAATTGTTTGCAATTAAACGATTGGTCTTAATTGAAAAATCATTGGTTGCTCGGTTGTGTGTGTGATCATTAGGAGTGTGTGCCCGACCCCCAGCGCCCGGAGATCGGGGATAATGAGACTCAGGGAATGAAGTGCATGATGGGGCATGGGATAAGCAGAGTCAGCCTACCACACAAACACACACACTCATCTGACCTCGCTCTGGAAATGAGCTCCACACTCCAAGCTCTCATGGGTAATCATATATGGAGCTGCCCATGATGACAGTTAATTTGAAACTATCTGGCTACTCTGCACGCTACCCCTTCCCTTCCCTTCCCCAGCCTATCTGTCTGTCTATCCCTCGCTCGCCACTGCTTCCTTTGTCTCTTTCCTGCTTCCCGTCTGTCTCTCCCTCCCGATGCTCCATTAGAGCCAGTTCTCCATGCTCCTGCAATCAAATTAATTCCCCACATTTTCCCGAGGAACCCCCATCGTTCTAGAGCTAATGTTTTTAATTCAATTGGAGCAATCCATATCCAGGCCCATTTCCTGTTTGGCTGTGCCAGCGAGCCCCTCCCTCGGGCGGCTTTAGAGAGTGCATCTGTGGAGTCTCGATAAAGGCGCACACACACGGGCAACGCACCAACGAGCGCGTTAGACCGCCTGTCGTGTTCACGCCGCCTCATCTAGATAACAATGAAAAGCGCCACATTAAAATAAAAGTGAACACTCACACACATGCGTGGAATTGGCTGGGCTTCCTTAATACTGTAGGGGAAATGCCGCAGTAGCCATTAATGTTTCACAACACATCTGTATCGCTGATATTTTTCGCCCCGTCTCATTGCCAAATAGATGAAGCGGGGGGAGAGGGAGTCCGCGTCTGTTTTGAAGCCAGTAGCCATGTCTCTCAGTAGACACACTCTTCCCCGTTCTCATGAATTAATCAGAGGATGCGGGTGTTTGTGTGTGTGTGTGTTTGTGAGCACAGGGTGGCCAGGATGATGCTGATATAATGAGTGGCGCAGGGACCGTGTCGGCGTGCAGACCATCATCCCCTCATGGCTCCTCAGCCCTACCCTCTCCCCATGGAGCACGGCCATGTTTGGCCTCTCATTAACTAGATAAATATATCCATCCCTTCACCTACCCCTCCTTATTCTCTTTCTCCGTTTCTGCCTTGATATTATCAGCGCTCTGATTAGCCGGCCTTAGCCCTGCGGGACCTCAGCAGGGTTACTAGCTGGGTGGCGCGCACAACCCAAACTGCACTTTCCATTCTCTCTGTCACGTAAAACAGTGGGACACTAACCAGAAGAGAAAGACCTGGGGAAGCACAGTGGTGTCAGCAGCGCTGTACACACATGCATTAACTCAATGCGCCCGGACAGACACACATATACACACACACATGGCAAAGGCTGCGGGAGTGGCTGGTGATTATTGTGAGATTCAACTGGGCTTTCCAATAAGCAATTATCTCAGTCAGAACACATTTGAATTAGAGCTGCAGGACAGGGTAATTACTGAGGTCAGTAGATAAGGCTCTTGCTCTCTCACTCTCTCTCTCTGGTCTCAGGTTGAGTCTATAGATAAATCCCTGCAATGCTAAAGCTACATTGATTTAAGAACCGCTACCGGCATTGATCCAAGATGGCTGAGGTGTCACCCAAGGGGGAACTGTTCTGCTCACCTA
Source organism: Semotilus atromaculatus (assembly GCA_031834385.1). Classification (NCBI taxonomy): domain Eukaryota; kingdom Metazoa; phylum Chordata; class Actinopteri; order Cypriniformes; family Leuciscidae; genus Semotilus; species Semotilus atromaculatus. The sequence continues at coordinate 4,023,089 of JAULUF010000001.1, forward strand.
ATGACACAATCAAGCTCAACAGACATGCACACACTAACACTAACACACACCCACTGTGAAGCCAATGACCGATCAAAGCAGTGACCCGTCTCCGTCAGTATACATATCAGATGTACATCTCAAGACACACTTCACCTCAGATATATAGCTTTTGACACATAGTGTCAGTGCAGGTATTGATATAAGATGACAATTTTATCTTAAAGGGAAGTAAATTATTATAAAAAAAATTTTTGTCATAATTTACTCATCTTCATTTCTTTCAAAATCCACATAAATGTATTTCTTTATTCTGTGGAACACAAATGGAGATATTTATAGCAGAGCATCTAATCGGCTCTTATTCATAAATGTAGCAGATTTTAAGTAAACAATGACTAAACAAATGTATCTGTTTGTCATACAGACCAATCATATGGCTATATGATATATACAGTGTCATAAGATCCATTTATTCTACTTTTATCATTTTTTATTGTGCTTTTAGTCATTTTTGCACAGCATAAACATTCATCAAAACTTCTCCTTTTGAGTTACATGTAAGAAAGAAAATCATACAGGTTTGAAACAACATGAGTAAATTATACATTTTACTTTAGGTGAATGTATTAGTTAATTATAAAGCATGTTTTTAATTTAATTTATGTACAGTAAATATATTTACATGTGCAGTTATTATCCTGATACAGAGGGGTTTAAATTAGTTAAGCTACACTTACTAACCCTAACCCTAAGTGTAACAAATTCTCAGAAAAGAAAAATGTAGGGCGGGACTTGGTTCTATCCATCGGTTGTTGATTGGATGGAGACAGTTGTGAGCTACGAATTTAGAAAATAGATGCCGATTTTACACATCGTGAGTCACCTCTGTATTATATCATAGCAATTTAGTAACTGCAACTGTAGTTTGCTTAACATGTAAAACATGCTGGAAAAATCCAAGCTACAATTGCATTATGTATGATAAAGCATTAATATGACACTTTAAAAAGACAACCGAATGCTTTACTCAAGGGGTGTCCATACCTGCTCTTGGAGGGACACTATCCTGCAGAATTTAGCTCCAACTTGCCTCAACACACCTGCCTGGACGTTTCTAGGATGCCTAGTCTGACCTTGATGATCTGGTTTAAGGTGTGTTTAATTGAGGTTGGAGCTAAACTCTGCAGGACAGTGTCCTTCCAGGAGCAGGATCAGACAGCCCTGCTTTAGTCCAACTGCAATCAAACTTTTAAAGTGCATGTAAACACCGTTTGTCAGTGATTTGATGGGTCAGATAAGCATTTACTATAACACAACATCATCATTATCCCCCATATATTTATAACAATACTGCAACTTATTTTATGTCCATCCATCCACTAATTTTTAAATGGATTTTACCTCTTAAGAATCTTTAATCACCACTGAGAGCATAAGTTGATGCTCGGCCTTTGCATGACCAAGCAAGCAGTAAAGCCTAAATGGCTCTTAATGAAAAAGTGTATTGAGAGAGAGAGCAAGAGAGGAAGAGAAGAGAGGAATGCACTGCACAAATGCATCGTGAGATGGAAGGTTTATATGTGACACCTCCCCATTTCTCTTCGCCTGTGGCTCTTATGTTTATATAACAATACTGTCTCAATCATTCTCCTCAGTTGCTTGAAGGTTACCAGGGGCAAGAGGGGTAACAAATGGACCGGGCACAACGTCTGAGAGATAGCAGTCTGAAGGCCAGATAATAGGCTGTCATAATGGACAATACAGAGAGAAAAACCTCCAGAGATCAGCCGAACTGAAGAACAAGTAGGTTTGCATTATTCATCGTCCCCACGGAGGGTTCGGCAGCTGCATTACATTAGACTCTTCATTACCACGGCTGTATAATACTGAAAAAAGCCGCTTTAATGTAAAATATGACCAATTCTTTTCACTGTGGAGGTTGGTTTGAGGTTGGGTGGAGGAATATTTTAAGCTCTCAGGAGAGTTTAGTCACTACTTAAATGTGTCTGAGAGCTGACCTGCCCTTCGCTGCGGTAATAATGTGTTGTGGATTAAAATACGATTCCATCCACGACAAGAGGTTCTTGTGATCATTCTAATGATGACTGCCATGTGGCAGGTCTGGCTCCATTGCCGCCGCCGTAATCATTCTCCTTTTTAATAAGACACTTAACACTACCCCTCATTCTCTCGCACCTCTCTCTCTCTCTCTCTGTCTAGACCAGGCTGTGAGAGGGGGATTTGTTATTCAGTCTGTGGGTGCATTTGTCAGTGAATCTGTGGCATCAGAAATAGCAGAGGCTTTGCTGGGCTTTGGTGCCGTCTGCCCACATCAGTGTTCGGCTGCATTGTGATACCTGTCAGGGAAAGTTTTGTCTGCGGCCCAGACACATGGCTCAAAATGCCTGTCTGCCATTTTTAAATGCCTTGCATAACCAAGTGACATCTTACAATAAGGTTAAATTTGATAACATTAGTTAATACATTTGGTATCATGAAAAAATATGTTAACGGGAAAAAAACTTACTTTTTCCTATTTATACATTTATGAAATCCTCTAAAAAAGTGGTTCCAATGACTTTCATTGTCAGTACCGTAACCCTTCTGTGGCAAAAGCCCCTTTTCTGAAACCTTTATTTTTAACAGTGTATTGCAAACAATAATCTGTTTGTCATAATAGTCTGTCCAAAATCAAATGCTACAAACTAAACAAAACACCCACTTCACTAATAGGTAACAGCTTAGAATTATTTATCCCCTGTCTGAAAAATGGCACGACTACCTGCATATCACATTCCTCCAAGACATCCCATCTCTCTCTCTCTCTGTGTGTGTGTGTGTGTGTATGGGTGGGGGTCTTTTTTACCTGCCCCTGCCGCTTCTATCTTATTGCTCCTCTAATTAACACTGCTGTCTGGCTTTTTCTGACAGCGGGGCTTGTTTGCTGGTGAGTCAGTCTCCTTAGAGAGAGAAAAAAATAAAGACGTGAGATTGTGTCTGTCATACCCCATCCAGCCTAGCCTGCTGTCGCCCGGCTCACCTCTACTCTCTAATCATTTATTCATGTTGTGCAGTCACTCAGTTCAGTCAGTCAAGACGGTAACACAACATCTTCACCTGTAAAGTTGTGCCAGTTAGCCTCAGTGCTACTGCTGTGACCTGGGTCAGGGTGTTATGTTAGCATAGAGTTTATGCTCATGACAAATACAGACCACATGAACTTTGAGTTAGGTTACCAAACATCTGGAATGTGTCCATGGCAATGTCCATGCTTTTTTACTGCGCATTCAAAACAGTTCAAAGTAAAATAACACCTATTGTAATATTTGTTGTAAATAAAATACATTATCACCACATTCAGTTTGTAATTTAAATTTCATCTTTATTTTCCAATTTAGAAAAAACACAATTAAATAAACAATTAAACAATCGACTTTCGCTCCGAATTGTTACCTGTCTATCAAGCTGCTATCCAAACAGGTGCATAGTATTTACAGAACATACCATATGTATATATATGTATATGGTATGTTCTGTAAATACTATTTACTATACTATTATATATATATATATATATATATACACTCACCGGCCACTTTATTAGGTACCCCATGCTAGTAACGGGTTGGACCCCCCTTTGCCTTCAGAACTGCCTCAATTCTTCGTGGCATAGATTCAACAAGGTGCTGGAAGCATTCCTCAGGGAGTTTGGTCCATATTGACATGATGGCATCACACAGTTGCCGCAGATTTGTCGGCTGCACATCCATGATGCGAATCTCCCGTTCCACCACATCCCAAAGATGCTCTATTGGATTGAGATCTGGTGACTGTGGAGGCCATTTGAGTACAGCGAACTCATTGTCATGTTCAAGAAACCAGTCTGAGATGATTCCAGCTTTATGACATGGCGCATTATCCTGCTGAAAGTAGCCATCAGAAGTTGGGTACATTGTGGTCATAAAGGGATGGACATGGTCAGCAACAATACTCAGGTAGGCTGTGGCGTTCTCTGTAAACCCTAGAGATGGTTGTGCGTGAAAATCCCAGTAGATTAGCAGTTTCTGAAATACTCAGACCAGCCCTTCTGGCACCAACAATCATGCCACGTTCAAAGTCACTCAAATCACCTTTCTTCCCCATACTGATGCTCGGTTTGAACTGCAGGAGATTGTCTTGACCATGTCTACATGCCTAAATGCACTGAGTTGTCGCCATGTGATTGGCTGCTTAGAAATTAAGTGTTAACGAGCAGTTGGACAGGTGTACCTAATAAAGTGGCCGGTGAGTGTATATATTTATAGTAAAAAGGCCTTTTTAATATTTATAATTGTATTAGCAATTGCAGTGTATTCACGCTGTAATAATTTTTATGATGCATTATTAACAAGATTATTATAAATTTCATTTCATTTCAACATGGTAACTATCAGTATTCATGGACTGTTTAGCATGCACACTGGTGTCCTCATAAGTTCACAAGCATTAGTTCATAATTCATTCAAGTATGCACTGATGACTAAATATAATTTTGAGCAGTACAAGAGTGTGTTATACAATCGTTTGTCACAGTACTACATTTACCATGATCAAAATATGCAAAGCTTACAGTTAGGGAAACAATCAAACTGCAAAAGTTACAACTAAAATCTATAAAACCTAAACTACCAATTTTTTTTAATTCAGGACACTTACACATTCTTCCTCACATATAAAAGAAAGAGGGAGAATGAAAAAGGAGAAATGAAAAAGACAGACTCTCAGTCCCCTGAGAAAGCGGAGTGATTAGCGTTTCTGAAACATGAGCAGTTATTTAAAAATCAATGTATTGTCATTAAAGCTGAAGATTGTTCCCTGGGAGAGCAGGTATTGATCTACGCCTGTGCCCACTGGGTATCGACCGGGTCAGTAATTTGCTTCCAAACATATGTGAAGTATGGGGGTGTGCTACAATAATGGCTCTCCACTATTATTACTGTCTTACTCAGCAGGCAATGCACATTAATTACCACCAGTGAGACTCACTGAGAAACATGATTACAGCAGAGACGATATATGAGCTCATACCGATCCTCTTATCACTGCTAGGGTACAACTGCATCTGATTCTCGTGACAAGGATTAAAAGACAGTTTTGTTCAATTATATACTATATGCTTTTCTGTTGTGTTCTTATCTGGATAGATATCTCAAATTTCTTGATTATTAACTGCCTTAAATATGTACCTCTATTCTGCCAGCACTTAAACCAAAGGCAAGCTGCATTTTAACATCCATTTATTCCACCCTAGAGTGCTTTATAAATGTGTGTTTGAATTTCTAAGCCCTTCTCTTTAATATAAAGTGAATTATTCACAAAACAAGTAGGGGATTATCATCAAAAGCATTTGGATAATGTAAAATTCAACGCACCAGTCCTTACAACGCAAACATGATAATATATGCACAAATACACACACTGATGCACACTCGCTAACCAAAGATCAGCAGAATCTGTGCTTCCCCATGCCAATCAAAACCCTGAACACATCTCTCCAGTCTGACTCCCCAGTGCTTTTACTATGTTTCAGCGATGAGCGGTTAAACTCAGCAATAATACATTATTTAAAGGAAATTACAAAGAGGCGATTTAATAAATACAGTTCTCTCCCAGGCAGACCTTGAAGCTTTGTGTTTATCTAATCCTTTGAGTTTGTGCGTGCTCTTTTACTGTGCGGCCTGCTAGAACAAAACCCAATCATTAAAAATCCCTCTTTAATATTCATAATCTCTTTTGAACTGTAAATTCCATCTGTAGTTTAAAGTGATGACTCACTCATAGAACTCCCCTATAATCCTCTCTCTGCGTCAGGAGGCTCTGAGTCTGGATGTAAAGCTAAAAAAAAGTATGAAAGCAAAGCTATTGTTGATGGAATATTGTTGATGGTGACAAACATATGCTGAACAAAGCAAAGAAAGACTATAGGTATTGGGACCAGTCTAGTGTTATCATTCTTATTAGGTGGATTGTGGATTCAGATCATAGTGCATTTATACACACCAAATGCCCAATGTCTTTAGTATTTCCAACATTCTATGCATTATATTACAACAGCATATTCAACTATATATGTGATATGCATGAAAAGTATATATAAATAAATAAAAATTCTCACATAATTTCCACTATCTCACATACTGTATAGGTCATATGGTCACGTTTTCACTTTCTGTGCCATCGCCATGCTGACATTTCATGCCGTCTGAATCATCTTCAATTAGTAAAATTGGGAATTGCTACTTTGGAAATGTACTAATATAATTTCTAGCAATTTTTTATGAACAAATGTACCAAGCATCGTTATTATTAGTAGTACATTTTTTCTCAATTGGACATTTTATAATCTTTTAGTACCATTTAAATACAACATAAAAAAATGTTCAACTTCAACTTCACCTAATAGGTGTTTTATATACACGTGTTGCATTTAAAGTAGCAGCCCTTCATAATGCAGTTAACATTAAACTGCAAATTCTGCATCTGTTCTGTTCATCTATAGAACTAGACGACTGGACATAATGAATACCTGTAACAGTATTGTCAATATATCTGACAATGTAACCACAATCGTTCAAAGTGTGAACTTGCAATTTTTCAGCAGATCAGTATGGACTGCAAGGAAGAGGAACCAATCAATGACTTGTACAAGAGAATCAACAGGGAGGTCAAAGAAGTGAGCTTGGGTCACATCAATAGACACGCATCACAGGAAGGGAGCCAGAGGCCAGAAAACTGATGTTTAAAAAGAAAGCCATCTAGTCTCTGTATGACATGAGATAAACAGAGGTGTCACCATTGGAAAAGATAGTTCACCAGAACCTTAAAAGAATATTGCATTTAAAAAAAAAATTTTTTTACTTTAACTTTATTTTTATTAGCCCAACCTATAAAAAAAAGCAATATTTTAAAAATGCCAGCAATCATTACTACAACAGATGTAATACCAATTTAACAATATATATACTGTATATATATATATATATATATATATATATATATATATATATATATAACTAATGCTATTAAAAGGATAGTTCAACCAAAAATTAAAATTCTGATATCATTTACTCTCCCTCAAGTTGTTCCAAACCCTTATGAGTTGCATTCTTCTGCTGAACACAAAAGAAGATATTTTGAAGAATGTCGGTAACCAAACAGTTGATGGGCCATATCGACTTCCATAGTATTTTTGTCTCCATATACTATGGAAGTCACTGGGGCCATATTTTTCTAAATATCTTTTTTTGTGTGTTCAGGAGAAGAAATTCATACAGGTTTGGAAAAACTTGAGGGTGAGTAAATTATGACAAAATTTTAATTTTGGGGTGAACTATCCCTTTAAAGCCAGACTAATGCACTTCATATCCACCTTTCCCCTCTTTTGAGAAGTGAACATACCGCTCTCTGCTTTCTCCTAAAATTTCTGATTTGTAATTATAATAATATGATAATATTTATGATAATAAATGGGTGAAACCAAGCTGCAAGGCCAATAAAAATTAGATAGGCTACAATTAGACATATAGATAATGACATAAAACTTCAGTAGAAACAGAATCATAAACACCAGCTCACCAGTCACACAACATCCTCATGTCTGTTCCAGCCACCTCTTGAACGCGAACCCTATCGTGTCATCACGCATTCAGTGGATCAACTAGCATGCATCGAGTTTTATTGCCAGCCATTCACATTACCAAATGTGGACTACGAAAGCCACATCAATCCATAAAGCATTTATTAGGGTTTGCTGCATTTGGTCTCCGAGCAGATGCTATTGCAAAGTCTAATGAATTCATTATCAGGGTTAAGGTGGGAAGAAGGGCAGCTGAGGAGCTCTGTAGTTTTGAATTGGTTATTGGGGGCTTTATCTGTTCCTCACTGCTGAGAGGGAAAAGCCAGGACACATATCACAGGAAATGAAAGAGCTGAATCTTCAATCGAGGTGGATAAAAAATGTATCAAAGGGAAGATAAGAGAGGCAGGCCATGAAATATCCTCCCTGAGTGCTTTGGGATTTTACATGGATATGCGTATCTATGGATACCAATCAGTTGTGCACCGCGACCCGCGATTTTGAGAAGATGAAAAAGTAGAGTTTGGAGATTCGTCTGACAGTGCTAGTGCTGTTCCTCCAGAAGTGCTGTAGCAACCTTCCCCCACAATGCACTGGCAGGCTGGCGGGAAGCTGTAGTTAGGTTCTCCCCCAGATGGCAGAGACCCAGGGGTGGCACGGGTTGTTGTTTTTGATGAGCTGTGCATATACAAAAGCTGAACATCTGGAGCTGCCATGTGGCCCCTCCATTTGGCCAGACTCACACCTCCCCGAGCCAGATGCACCCAAGCAACTGCGAGCTAAACAGCATGAATCATTCATAGGCGAGAGACGTAAACACACACACACATGCGCGCACTCACACATCCATCCAGTGCTCACGCGGGAGGCCCAACAACGACTTTGATTAGACTTCTAAAAAGCCATGAATATGCAGCAGGCATTAACGCCGTTAGGAGAGACTGATTTGTCAAATTGTCCATATTTCATTAAGATGGAGTAACACCCAGAGGGTTTGATAATTAAAAAATAAAAGGAATCCGCCATCCAATTGCCATGTTATCTCAATTATTGAGCTCTTGTGTGCTTAATTAACACTTAGCAAAGAGTTAAGAAGTGGTCGGCGTGCTCGATGTAGTTGGAGGGAATTACACGTAGGTGAGTCGAGACAGGCGGGGAGAAGGAGACAAAGAGCAGCGATTCACACTCCCTGTCATCTCAGCCGGATCATTCTCATCCAGCTTAATTACAGTTAAAATGAAGCGATGCACTTGCTTACAAATATCTAATCACTCAAGTGATTAGAAACGTCGCTAGAAAGCGAACAAGTAGGTGAATGAGGTACAGAACGAGAAGAAAAACTAATGGCACACGGCCAGCCGTTAATAAAGTAGTGTGATAAATGCCAACTCAGTCCTGAGAGATATGAAACCATCACAAATGCATAGGTGTTGTTATTTGTGGTTTAGGGCAGCTGTGAGCATTGTGTGGGTTCAATTTAATAATTTTATGAGAAATTGCAAAACTGGTCTCAGATTTAAAGGGCATATGCTTCCAGAAACACTGCAGTCGCTTGGACATTGGCATTCACAGCACTGGGAATAAAAAGGTCCTAAGAAAGGGAGGGTAGAAAACAGTTATTATAATTAGTGAAAAAATCTAATCAAAATCAAAATTAAAAATCAAATTAAAAATATAAAAAACATAAATGGGAAAAACTGAAACTAAATTAAAAGACAAACACTAAAACTTTCATGACACAAAAATAACTTAATAATGGCCACAAATTCATTTGACCTATCTCCCCTACACTACCGTTCAAAGGTTTGGGGTCTGTAAGAATTTGTATTAACACATTTATTCAACAAAGACACACTAAACTGATCAGACGTGACAGTAAAGACATTTATACTGTTACAAAAGATTTCAATTTGGAATAAATGTTTTTAATTCATCAAATAATTGATAATAAAAACATTTTCCTGAGCACCAATTCAGAAAATTAGGATGATTTCTGAAGGATCATGTGACACTGAAGACTGGAGTAATGACTTCTGAAAATTCAGCTTTGCCATCAGATGAATAAATAAATTTTTAAATATATTAAAATAGAAAACGTTTATATTGTATTTTGCAATTTCAGAATTAAAAATATTAAATAACATTTAAAAATCTTACAGACCCCTAACTTGTGAACGGTAGTGTATTTTAACCATGGAAATTCCACAAAATACCATTACCACTAGACTTTGGTGAGAAATTTAACACTGCTAAATATTTAAATATTTAAATGATCCCAGTTAGCACATTCATTTTGGCAGCCCTAAGAAATACATTAAAAAAAAATCAATCAATCCATCAATCAATCAAAAACTAAAACGAACACTACCCTGGTGAAAATGAATGAAAAGTAGAAGTAGAAGAAATTGTAAAATAAACCTTGAACAAACACATGAAACCCCATTAGAAGCAACCTGTGTCTCAAGGTCACGAAGGTAGTTATGAGCTGGAACGTACAGGAGGAGCGCATGAGAGGATAAAGTTATCGTGGCTGTACGGAGCATCATCAATATTTATCTCCAAGAATTTAGAAAAACACAAGCTCAACTTCAGCCATTGCAGTCTGTTCCCTTGGTGGTGACGATGATGATGTTGATAATGACTAGCAGCAGTATGTCAATAATGAGCGGGTCTCAAGAATGGTGGACACGTGCAGATAGAAAGAGCGGTGCCACCCTGAGCAGCATTTGCAGCATGTGGTGAGTATGCCACTCTGCTCTAATGAGATGAGCTCTCTACACTAATTAACTCATCTATAACTCTGAGCACTCAATTAATCATTATAGCCAGCTAATTGAAAATAGATAAAGACTGACAAATGTTTAGTCCTCCTTCGAACGTCTCGGCAAAGATTACGGACATGTTGTGTTTTATTCAATCAATTAAAATAAATCAATTCATTTTCATTTACGCCGGGATTCCTTAACGACTGTATTTATCCCAGTTCGCCTGTGTTTTTTTTTGATTCACTCAACGCCTCATCAGCGCGTCTCTGCGGCATATGGATCTGTGCCTGCGCATTCATATCAATTAATGTGCCAGTCTGATGATAGACAAGGACAGCGGAAGGATTTGTTAACCTTGCTCCTCGGTACACGCCAATTACGCTCCAGCAGAGCCCCTTAATGAAGTCGATGGTATATCAATCTGTTTACAAATGCCCGGTGACCAGCAAGAGTGAACCGCAGTAAGCTTTTTAAATGGACGCTTCACATCTCTCGTTGTTATTTATTCATAGAACAGGGCTACGGTGCACAGAATATTCTGGTATGATTATAAAAGGCTAGACTGAGTGGAAATGGTTGGCCTGTGTGGACAAACTCAGAGATAACAGTCCTCATGTGACCCCGTCAATGATCATCTTGTGTTACAGTCCGCTCCGGTTGCACCCCAGGCCTATGAAACATTAACACACCACTGAAACATCCAATAAAAATTCACTTAACGTGGTTTCTTTAAGAAGACCATCAATCTGTGATTACTTTTCACATCTACGGATAAGTAAAAAAGTCTTAAGTTCCAGATATAAACTCAGCGGTGTCTGCCAGATCAAGGTCACTCTCGGTTGGGGCTCCTTTGACTTCCCCGTCTCATTCTGCAGTCAAAGTGTGCTCCCAGTTCCCCATCTCTGGAGCTCTTCCACCACTCACTGTGAAAGAATAATTATTTAGTCCTTTCGTAAGCAAACCATGTCCCCGTTCACGTATTAATCTTTCATATGTTTCCAAGATCTAGCCTTCTGTAATCCCATCTGTATAAGACACAACAAAGCAGAACAAAAGAGAGTTTGCCATGAATAATGTATTGTTTCTCTCATAAAAGGCTTTAGTTGCGTCTGTTATGTTTCACTCTTGCGGAGAGAATCTATTGATCCCTTGTTTTTTTAGTTTTTTTTTATTGGGCTACAGTGCTTCTGCTTCCGTTCCCTTTATAACAAATGATCACACTACACTGACTTTATCGCAACACAAACACAGACACATGGCCGACAACAGACCATTTACAAGTGCTCGCACTCGCATGCATTAACAAACAACAAAACGCATACAAATAATGAATCTTACAAGCAAACCACAGATGAGCATAATGTTTTCTAATTACAATCAAATTAGGGTACTTGCGGCACATAACCATAAAGAGACTTCATTCTTAAACCTCTTACCCAAAACACTTTGCTATGAAAAATAAATATGATATGATCCTAAACGACAGTGCGCAGTCAGGGACAACTGTGGGCCTGTAAGCTCATACGTCAGAACGGCCGAATGAGGCAAACAGCGCTGTTAACAAGAAAGGGCTTTAAATCAGGAGCAGAGAGTACATTTCCTGTGAAATATTAATGTGGCAACCGTGTTTGTGTACAGGGGAACAAAGGCCAGAGTGTTGTACATCAATGGCTTGACAGCACTGCTGGCTCCACAGGCCAAGAACTGCTTATTCATACCGTGACAGGGTTTGAGTGTGTGTGTGTGTGTGTGTGTGTGTGGGGAGGGTAGGGTGTGTGAGGAAAGAGAGTCATTTATTATATATAGAGCTGGTGGAGCATGTTCGTGGTCTGCAATGTGCGTGTTAGTTTACAAAGAGTGGTTTTCAGTAAACTCATTAAAAAAACTCTGGAGAACGGATGAGTTGGTCAAGTAATTGGTTTCAGACTCTAAAATTCACACACATTTTATATTCTGAGGGAAACACAGCTAATACAAGGAACAATTCTCTTATTAAAGAATCAAAACAATCTTTACCCTATGAGCTGCAGTACAGTGCATGAACATTTCAGCTTACAAATACTATTATCTGTATTTCTGCCAGCATATTCAACTTAAATATACTCTAAAACTCAAAATATAACTTAACTATAGATGACTAAATATATGATATAATAATATGACATAATATTATAATCATAATTAAATCTGAGAATCAAATCGACGAACAAACAGTGGAAAGTGAAACTCCCAAAAAAAAGGCCACTCTTAGAAAATCATCAGGCCACTCTTAGAAAATCATAACAATCAATATGGCGGCTGATGTAACTACAGTCTTGACTTTCAGTTAAATGAGCCAATTCTGACACAGATTTTTGTTCTAGAACGTGCACAATATGTGGACATAACAGGGTTGTTTTTGTATAATTTGTATCCTATTCACCTTTTTCTTCACATAAGAGTGGCTATTGTAACTTGACTGCGTCGAGACTTCCAGTCTCATCCGCTTCCAGTTATTTTAGCTGTACAAAATATGTCAGTTATGGTGCTTGATATTGCATACTGTTACTTATCATATAATTGTATTATTGTAATCATAAACACAGGTTTGTAGCACAAATTATTTGACCATATTCAGTTTTTTCTAGTTGTTTCACTATAGAGTGCCGAAGTGATGACGTCACTTTGTAGGACAACTCGGAAGCTAGCGGCGCATGGGTTCCCTCGGTCGAAAAGCTATGCATTTTCCCCATAGACTTTTGGAAAATCGCGAAAAATAAGATCTGTATTTAACAAAGAGTTGTGACCCTTACACGTTTTGTCTGTCAAGATAATCTTTACAAGTTAATCCAAAATGTATACATTTTGAAGCCCATAGAAAGATTTTAAAAAACACAAGCAGACACAATAAAGTTTAAAAAACCACAAGCAGGTTATAGCTGTGTGTTCTATGTCATAGACCAAAACGTGAAAATATTTAGAGGCTTTGTTCACCACAGACCTTATTTCAGGCGATTTAGCAAAAACCCATTCAAAAATCCCATAGACTTTAGAGCGAGGGAACCCGTAGTGCTAAAATGCTAACTCACTTCCGCGTTTTGGCCTACAGAGTGACGTCGTAACTTCGGCACTCTATAGCGGCAAATGAATCTGAAGTCACGACACATTGGTTTTAGCATTTTTGTTATGCGCTTTGGTAATTTTTTGTTAGCTGTTTTAATATTTCTATATAGCTTTAATGCATTTTTATTTCAGTTTTAGTAATTTTAGTACTTCAAGTTATTTCAGTTATAAATTAGGGCTGCACGATTTGGGGAAAATGTCATATTGCGATTATTGAGGTCAATATTGCGATTGTGATATGCAATATGATAAACAAATGGTTTCATGAGTCAACTTGCTTGGTTCTAAAGCAAAATGCACACACATATATTAGTGATAATACTGAAATGTGTATTTCTCAACTCAAACTAGCAACAACAACTAAATGATTGATAACAATGATCAATAAGCCACTGATGTCTGGATAAAAATGTATTTGATTAACTTTACTGACAGAACGCTTTGGCTGCTGGCCCTTTAAGAGCAGCCGTTGCTGAGACGTGGATCTCACACGCGCCTCATTCTCTCACAACTCTTTATGTCCATCATAAGACTGCTTTTATGTTATGAAGATACTCGACAAATGACAATTTGGCATAATTGTATGTGTTATTGTTCGTTCAAGCGTGAAAGACAACAACTCTGGCGCGCAGTCTGTGCATGCGCATAATACTGTTTTTTGACTTGAATGGTTGAAAGCATTCACACGAATAAGAACGGGATCATGTAACACTAGCCAAATCAAGGATGACAAAAAATAACAGATGCTGCGTTAACAGCCCTAATTTGTTTATTTCACATAAAATCACAGCATTTTGCGTCATATAATCGCATAGGCTTGACATTGCGATTACGATATGATTAATCGTGTAGCACTATTATAAATCTAATATTTGTTTAATTTCAGATTTAAAATAGTGTTAACAATAACAACAATGGGATATAATGTATTTTGTGTGATTTCGGCTAAAGAAGCAAAAATAAGCTAAATGTATGATAGCTGGTTATAGCCCGAACGTATACCTTGTTATCAGATTTCATCTGTTGATGTGAATTATGAAATGTGTAATTTTGATAAACAGTTCTGGAGTTAATACGAGCATGCCTATTATTACCTTCATAGAAGCTAAAAAATAGCTAAAAAATGGTGTTTCCAAGATGGCTGCCAAATGGACTGACCTAAAGGGATTTTTCTCTGGCTCAGGTCCAGCGTTATGCCAGAAACAGGTAACCAAGAAGAGCTGAAATGAAAACAGAACACTGCCGACAGTGTGCATTGAGGCTTACCTAAAGCTAATTGTGCAACACTCCTTGAGTAAGATCAGTCTTCTCTGTACATGCATCAGCTACTAAGATGAAGACCACCTGGCCTAACTTCTCTGGACCTGGCACAGCCTGACCTTTACTTCAACCTGCAAGGGGGAAAAAACTATTTTTATTAACACTTTTCATGATCATTTAGTCATATTGCAAAAGACATCACAAATCCCATATCCCGATGCATCTGACTCACCACCACAAGTGGTACAGTCAGAGTACAATAATGACACTGTCTTTCTAATTACACACTCTATTGGTAAAGAGACAGTTCAACCAAAAATATACTCATGAAGTCATAATTTGCTTACCCTCATGTCATTCCAAACCTGTTTACATTATTTTCTTCTGTGGAACAAAAAATATCTCAGTTTTTTTTGTTAATACAACTACCGGTATATAACAAGTCAATGAGGTTCAATCCTGTGGTCACACTTTACAATAAGGTCTCATTAGTTAATGATAACTCATGTTAACCTTATTGTAAAGTGTTACCAGTTGTTTTGGACCCAATTGACTTTCACTGTATGGACAAAACACTTCAAACTTCCTTCAAAATAACTTATTTTGTATTGTTCAGAAGAAAGAAAGTCATACAAGTTTGGAAAGACATGAGGGTGAGTAAATGATGACATGGGATATTCAACAAGATAAAAGTAAGACAATTTATGCATGACTGATTGTGTAAACTGGGCGTTACATACCAAAATGTAGTCGGGTGGTTTAAGAGAAAGAGCTGGAAAGTAAGACGATACCTGAAAAGGAATGTCGCTATATATAAGTTCACACTGACAAATACTTTGCGTTTAGACTAGATCCACGGATTAAGAAAGTACATGAGGTCAAAGTTTTGATTTGACATTAAATCAGAGCTGATGCTCGTGATGCCACACACTCAGCATCACACTAGTGCAGCTGGCTTTGAGCAAGCACAGAGCTCATGTACCTCAGAGAACTCCTCCCTCCTCCCTGTGTCACTAATCTAGCCTGCTCTGCATTGTCAAAGCCCTGTGTTTGAACAATGGAGCTGTCTTCTTGTCTGCTAATTTGGGAACAAACATTTGCCTGCGTGGCAAACAAGCTCTCCCAGGAAGTGCTATTAATAGGATAATTAGGCAGACGGTAATGAGCTGGATTACTGCTAATTATGATAAGATTTGTTTTGGCATTTGCCTGAGAGGCAGCGGAGAGTTCGAGTTGGCCCAGGAGTTTAGAGCTGAGCGGCGGAGTGCGGTGCACCTGAATCAACACAGAGACAGTCACAGCGTGTGTGACGGGAGATAACACCAAAAGCAGTTTCGCTCTCCCTAGAGCCCTCCCTGTCATTTTGGCCAGACTTCCGTCAGCTATGTGCAACCTCGGGCATTGGAGCGCCACATGGGCCAGGTTGTTGTTGTGTGACTGAGCTACGGGACCTTATTAGTGTCAGGCCAAGGATGCTAGAGCTGTGCTAAGCCTTCAGCACACGGTAAGCCCACTATGTCAGGTCAAGGGTAACGTAAGCTAGGCCTACTACAAGCTAATTACCTGATGAGACAAGGCTGATACCACAGCATTTCAGAATTGGAACCTGGCGGAGCTTTGCTCTAGATGCTTCGCTAGCAGTTGAAGTCAAAAACATGCGCATACGGACACGTTCACAATGGCCACATTTTCATGCGTTGATTTTGTAAACTTGCAAAGCCCCAGATATATGATCAGTGTGTCATTTGAAGGTTTTAGATCCAGTTTGATATTACCTTAGTGTCTCATGTGAAGCAACAAATAGCAAATCTCACACAGCTCACTATATAGTAAGCAATAAGGTACGAGAGGCTCTGCTGTATCGTGAATAAGTCACGGCTGAAGGGCGTTGTTAGGCACGACGCGTTTTGCTGTGGTTACAGGTTACGGCTTGACTTCGGTTGCACTTTCATACAGACAGCATTTCGAGATGCTACTGTAAGCTGCTGTTTGAACAGAACTCACAACTGTATGTAAATGCAGTTGTCAATCCCAAACCCTGACAGAGTGAATATAGCCTAAGGTATACTAAACTTTTAGACGAAAGGCATATTAATCCGTAGATGCAGAGGAACAGGAGTACAGATGTTAAAACGTGCTTTAACAATGTCTTAAAAGCATTATGACAAGTCCAATATCATTTACAGTGTCAGTTTTAACAATCTCGTCGTAATGGCTGTTCCAAATTCCCTTTCAGTCCATTAAGGAACAATATCAGCACAAAAGCAAGCAAAGTAATTTGCTATTAAATCGCCTCTTCACAATCATTGCCGAACAGCAGCCAGAAAAACGCCAGGAAGACAAATGACTATGCGGAGAATTAACTGCGGAGAATTAACTGTGGGAGCTTATGAGTTGAATTTCCCTACATCCATGCCGCAACTTGAAAAAAAAAAAAAAAAAGAGGGGAAAAAAGAAAGAGATGATGATGATGAAAAAGGAGGTGAAAAAGAAATCAGGCACAGTGGTGAAGGCGAGTCTTAATGCGATTGGAGTTAAATCCCAGACAGAGAGCCGCCTCCATTAAAGCATGCCTCTCGCCCCAGCAGCTCCTGATAAGACAGCTGAGGCAGGGATTTACGGCTTTAGCTTATCGTCATCTTCACACCAGCCTCGCACTGGGCGCAGGGACCACAGCACCAAATCCTGCATGATTGGGAAGCAAATTAAAGTAAGCAGGCTCATGCGAGGGGAGAGGGAGGAGGCCCGACTGGAAAACAGGTGTGTGTGTGTGTGTGTGCACATGTGGGAGGCGGAGAGAGTGAGAGAGAACTAGAATCACCCCACATGTCACATCTTTTGTCTTCCACCCTCCTTCGACACCCTCACATTGCCTTTGACACATAACAGCGTCTTTTCCTTTTGACGGCACGACGATGAGATTACAGAGAGAGCCACAGACTCCCGTTTCTGAAATAAAATTGGTTTTATTCCTCCCAACATGTGTTCTGCGAGATTAAGGCGTAATCTTACAACGTTTAATAAGAGCCTGTTTGTGGCCTGGCGGCTGACACAGAAAAGTGGAGCATGCCTGCTCTGCCTTTAATCCTGTTTATTGAATTATAAAGAACCTTAAAGGATAAAGAATATGACTCAAGGATTTAAATATTTCATGGTATTTCTAAGTCAAAGCACAGAGGAAAAAAAGAAAGTAGAGAAATGGCCAGTGACAGAACATTGGCCTCAAGCTTTTTAAGCCATTCCCTGATTTTAAATCTATCTCAACAAGATGGATTACCAACAAAGATGAAGGAGGCACACGGAAGTAACACGGATACGAGTGGGCTGCTGGCCTTAAGACTGGAATTTAGGTGTCATTGCCAACCGTGCCAGTGTGAAAGAGACTAATGCATGTCTTCACGCTCATAACTGATGCTTTACGGTCAGGGGCGATGGCACGTGGAACGCAGTCATAATTATTCATTGAAAACAGTTTAAACCACACACACAAAAACACTAGAAGGTTTGACAATACTTTGCAACATCAAGGCAGATTAAAGCCGCGATTAATATCCTTAAAATTACAAAAGTTCCCCTGAGCTCGCACACAAAAAGAACACTGCAGTCCTCGACCACGATTTCTCATCAAAATAAAGCCCTCACATGAACTACCCAGCGAGCTGTGGCTTTCAAGAGGTATTTGGAAGTTAAAGTCTCCGATCAGATTTAGACAGATTAGAATTAGGGGCTGGAAGTCTGGGCGGGATGGATATGTGGATTTGCTGTGTTCCACGAGACAGCCCTGTCAGTGATAAGTTATACTGAGCCAGCGGGTAAGAGGATTGCCCAAACTAATCCGAATCAAAAGACATACCATGTGAATTACATCCTGAAACAGGTTCGCTTACACAGATTAAGAAGCCCGAATGTAAATCCTCTCATACTCTACTTGGCGCTGCAGAGGATGTGCCTGAAAGAACAAACACAAACATCTGCTTTTGAAAAAGTGGCATGACAAAAAAAAAAAAAAGTAAAAAAAGTAAAAAAGGTCTGACTGAATTCTAAGAACTACAATCTATTAGTAAAAAAATTAAAGATGCAGTACAATTATTCCTCTCCTGTTTATAGAGACTCTCTCTCACACTCACACACATGCAACGTGGCGGGGAAAACACACAAGGTGGGAACTAACACCCGGGCAGGCGGGCACCCCCTCAAACCAAGCTTTAGTTCAATGAAGCATTTATTTCTTTTCCTGTTTGACAAGGGTGTTTCTATCAAGGCATCTGGCAGTAAGTGCTGTAGTACAAGGCCTTCTGTTGAGACGTCAAAGAGAGTTACACTTCACTGTATCGAGGGAACAAAAAATAGCCTGCGTTTTTCTTCTCTCTCTCTACCTCTCGTGCTGTTTTCCTTTTTTTCCAGATGCACTGAATAAACAAGGCTGTATCCCTGGCCTAGAAATGCTTCAAAGACCGCAAAGTCTATTGGGAATGCTTCAGAAATGTAGAGCAGTGTTGACTGCTTAGCTTTGCATTTCAACAAAGCTCCTGGTTCTGAGCCCCATGCAGATCTCTCGTCGAGCACACAGGCCCATGTAACCAGTGCTCTAAGAGGATGAGCTCACTCTCTCCCTGGTACACACATACACACAGCAGTGCAATATATTAATGTATGCTTTCTTATGTGGCTATTCCCAGAATTGCTCATATAACATGATGCTCTTTTTGCCTTTCTTCACTCTTATTTTCGATCTGTGGTCCAGGACTCCTCCTTTATGCTTCTCATGCTTTACTAGCCTTCACAGCTGTAGGTGAGCAGTCGTATACACAGCACTTTGAAGATGAAATTGTGAAAAAAAGACATGCATTTCAAACATAAGCACCAATGCCACCTCGATGTGAAACTAATTTTATTCAAAAACTGCGTCACGCGGCCAAACATAATTTGCTTTGAACTCAAAATACTGTCATCATCGACTCACCCATGTTGCTTTTTCTTTTAGTCATGCTTGAGAACTGACCTGGGACTGTAATGACTGCATCCTCTCTTAAAACAAATAAAAAAAAAAAACGTTTCATTAATTGAAATAAAGATAAAAACATAATAAACTAAATGATTTTTTTTCCCAACCTAAACATTTCCAACATTTGATACATTTGTGTATTATAAAAATTGAAACCCTTACATTCTGCCAGCATTAAACACACAAAAAAATTATAGCAGTTGAACTAGATTGTACTGAGAATTTAAACGTCATGAAACGTCATTTTTTTAAAAATAATACTAGTTACATAATGCATGGATAGGCCTAATTATATTTCTCACCAAAACCGATAATCGATTATTCAGAATATCTGCTGATACTGTTAGGCCTAGTTTGATTTCTCATTTGATACATTACTATAATATTAAAGGTTAAAATTAACAACAGAGCCCAAACTATTATATCCAACTGTTATTTATTTTCAGATATAATAATTACACTCAAATAAAAACAGAAATGTTTGTATACATTCACATAATTCAGGTGTAGGCTAGGCTACAAGAAATTTTAATAAACACTTGTCTTCAAGACAAATTTATTCAAACATATTTATTCAAAGTATAATTAACAGTAAATAAGCTCCCCTCTGACTCTCTAGTGTTTTTTATAGCTAAGCTAACAAACGAACTGTAAACATTGTAACTTTACTTTACTGAGGTAACGTTAAACGCAACGTTGTTCACAAGCTGTTTTATTGACGTCTCTCCGATATGAAACACTGAGTGATTATTACATGAGACTTTATATTTCATTAAGTTGTAAGCCTACTTTATCTTTCAACATACCTTTTGATGTTCATGCGTGGTTTTTTGTGTACTTTATCTTGTATTTGTTTGAGTGTAAAAAAGACTTCAAGCTTGAACTGTGGCGCAATACGGTGACCTGTCACGTCACATTTAAGAGCCATTAAAATAACGCCATTTATTTTGCCTTTAATTTAGTATGAATTTCCTGAAAAAAAATGGTCATAATTTGAAAGCGGACAATTTCTTATCAGAAGTAATAAAGCTGTTAGTAATTAATAGATGGAAGACACGCAACAGTGTTTGGTGTAGGCCAGGGAAAACCGCGGACCTGGCAACCCAGTCTTGAACTACGGGTGATTCGTAGGGTCAAATACGGCCTCCTCTAACGTCGCTATTTTTAATTGTTAATTCCTTATTGTCGCGACACTTGACAGTGAAAACTATCAACAACAAAACTAATGTGAACAAATAAATAAAATATAAATAAAAACTAGATACAATTAAAAAGTATAATCTGGTTTGTGGAATAGGTTTAAAAGTAATAAAAAAAAACTATTTCAAAAGGTTTAAAAAGTAAAAAGCATAAATAAATGCAGAGAATGAAAATCAACAAGATTTTAGTACAGGCCTAATGACTCATCGATTCGATTTCCAAATGCGAAGAAATATGTATCAAGAGTTCATGCACTCTACATGGTTCATACATTCCAAGTACACATCTAGGCACTGAATAGATAAACAAACATAAAATGAATGCAAATCATGGGATCAGAAGATACACAAAAACCACCAGATAAAAGCAAATAAATGCAAGGCAGCAGAAAGATGCAATATCAACAGCCATAAGCACAGCAAATATGCATTTGATCACAATCCCATCCCAAGTCCTGCAAACGATATTCATAAGCACAAATTCTTTATTCAGATGCTGAGATGTGAGAACAGATTTTTTTTTTTTCAAAGAAGTCCATCACGTTTGTATGTCTTCTGAAACGTCACTGTGCCACATGCACCCTGCTCTCTCTTCCAGCATGACTCTCTCTTTTCTGAAAACTCAGCATCCCCTGGCTGCCTCCCAAGAGGAAGTCTGGGATGTTAATGTGTTTTCCCCCACAAGGTACTGTAAGTACAAACGGGTGTTTTAAGTGGGGGAATCAAGCCTGCGGCCACCCTGCGGCTCGGAGGGAAAGTCTAAAGGCACGTTTAACGTGATCAGGAAATGTTACATAGTTTAATAGCAGATGGGGGCAGAGATGGGCATAAATACATGAAAAAGTATTTCAAATAAAAATACAAAATACCTAATACTGTGTGGATAAAATGTATTTAGATATACACAAAATACATGAGAAATTGTCCATTCAGTTAAGTATCACCAGGCTGACATTTATCTAGACCTATTACGAATGCAAAGACTATTTTGGACAATTGCTTAGGAACTTTTGTTTTCATTTCACCTACCTCTACCACCAACTTTTAAAAAAGACTGGGTTTAAGGTGTATAATCAGTGCACCAATTATATACTTATTTCGGTTACACTGCAGCCTATTACTTTTAAGTAAATTATAAGTCTGTTATTAAGTAGTAGGGAAGGCCGATATGACCAAAATGTCATCACAATAACAATATATATCAGTAGTCTATTTTTTCCCCCTGGAAATAAGGTTTTTACAATACCAAAATTTTAGATACGAGTGAAATTAGTTAATTCACTAATTTACGTTAGATTTTAGAGAGCATTTCATTGGACAGAAGATGTGTCTGAAGTCCGCGGTGATCTCATAAAAATCTGACAAAGTTTTGAATGCTTTTATCTTCTAAATGCAAATTTTGTCATTGTTTTAGAACACACCAGCTTAATGCTAATGCTAACATATTCATACTAAAAGCTAAAAAAACTTACATTTTGATTTCAGGGGGCCTTTAAAGCTAAAAAGTTATTCAGTCAAAAGCAGTGAGTGACATTACTGACAAGATAGCAGCAGTATTTTAGGTCGCTTTAAGAGCCGATGCACGTACCCAATTTATCTGTCACGACCACCAGTGAGAGTGCCCGTCATTACCATAGACATAATAAATACATAGACGCCCTATTGGCCGCTTTGGAACGTTGCTGCGATACGTCAACGTGTCCGACATTTTGCTGAGGGCAAGACTGCGCTGTAAACAAATGCAAGTAAACGGGTGAGCTGCTAACGTTAACATTTATCAACTGATTTCAGTGGTTTGTACGTGGTGTACGTTACTAATTATATAATGACCAAATACAACCAGAACGGCACTCCACCCTGGACTATTGTCTTTCCCTCATGAAACTACATTTCCCATAATTCTTTGCCCAGACCATCATCCATTATCACATTCACCAGTAGCCAAGTTTCCATCCACTTGTCAATCGAATTATCTGAAGTTCGGTAAAAAACCTCATGCGAATAAAGCTGGTGAAAGTGTGTTTCCATCAAACGGCTTTAAAGCGAATAAAACCCTGTGCGTAATGACGTCACATGCTGTTTTGCGATCAAATTGGTATATCGAATTGATTTGAGACATGTTAAGGTGTTTCCATTCATTTTCTAACCGAATTGCACAACATTCAAGCAAACATTTGCGAACTAAGTTTTGCTAGGCAAAATGGATCGCACCATAATAACGTTTCCATCAGCGTTTATCGCATGAGCCGTATATCGATCAAGATAAAATCCGATGAGACCGACCGTATTTCATTTCAGTCGATATTCATGAAATTCAAATCGAATTTTACTGTTTCCATAAGGCATTTTTCATTCGATATCCCTTAATGCGGATAAAAACGTGTGGATGGAAACATAGCTTGTGTCTCATTATCTTGTTTACTCAGCCTATATAAGCCTGGTTCTTTCTGTCATTCCCTGCGAAGTCTTGTACGTGTAAAACTGCATTTCTGAGCGTTTCCACTGTTTTCCCGTTCCTTTCTCACCCTCTTGATTTGTTTGTTTGATTGGACTGATTTACTGTGCTCTGACCTTTTGCTAGTCTTTTACTATGATTGTGGATTACCCTTTCATTAAAACACTGCATTTGGATCCTCAACCTTCGTCTCGGAGCAGTTCGTTACAGTATCGATACACATCCATCCTATTCTCCCAACTGTTTACTTTCGCTCGAGACATAAACCGACTGAGTTATGTATGACTTTTGGATTTTGGACATTTTTGTGTTCATTTGACAGTTTAGCCATGCACAGGAAACTACCTGGTCAGTGTGTGTAGTGGACACTGAATAGGAGTTCTCTTTCATGTCATATTGCACTTTCAATAACTTTTAAACGTCAAGCATGTTCCACTCTTTATTACTCATTCGTCCATGTTTATTTATCACTCTAATGTGTCAAATACTCCTGCCCACTAAAAGCTGTACGGATATATTTGCATACCGTGATATATAAATGATATATATGGTTAATTTGATTCACACTTTATATCATCGCCACTATATATACATACATACATATATATATTAGGGGTGGCACGGTTCACAAAACCCACGGTTCGGTTCGTATCACGGTTTTACGGTCACGGTTTTCGGTTCTGTACGGTTCTTGTTGTTATTTTTTCTTTTAATCTTTAACACTCCAGAAATGTACTTCAGCATATGATATAGCCTATGCTATAGCTTAATTATCCACAATTCAGGATACAGTATTTAAAAAAAAATGTATATCATGTAATCATGCACAAACTGAATTTGACTTGACTTTAAGCACATTATTGAGACCATCTCTGAGGAAAGCTAGGTGACATTTTGATACAGCAAGAGAGAAGACATTTATTTGGCAAAAAAGGAGAATGTGTGTTGCTATCTCTACAGGAACTTATGTGCATTTTTAGCACACAAAGATTAAAATTAACTTGCATTTATAAAACTGTCAACTTCAGTGTAGCTCTTACAAAATGTTTATCTTTTAAAAGAAAAAGAGAGGAACTCTTAAAGCACTATCTTTTAAATAAGTCAAAATACGTTACAAATAATTGAGGCAAAAAAATATAATGAGGCTATAACAATAGCAAAGGCCATAATCATAAAGTGAAACATAAGTTCAACCTCAACTCAAAAACAGTATCAACAATGCTTCTATTCCCTGAGAGTGAGGATACATTTTTTTTTCACTTGAAATTAAAGTGCAGTATTTGGAAACACGACTGGAGTTCTTATCTAAACTTACTGTCACTGTATATATTTAAATATCATAGGTAAGATGAAATCCAAAATGTTCCCACACACCGGACTTATACGACGCTGGTGCATCCTCCAACTCCTGTTAGCCTTCCTTATCTCTCCCACTAGCCATTTCTATACGTGACGTGACCTGCAGCGCTGCACAGACCAATCGGTTTATCAAAGTACTGCGACTGCGAGAGTGATTGAAAAGCATACGGAGCCGTTGCTATCGCGGTACTTTTATGTTATTCGTCGATCGGTCTGTGCAGCGCCGGTTCAAGTCGAACAAGCCTCATATCTGTATGTCCACAAATCTCTTATTTCGCGCGAAAAGTAAACGCACTGTCTGAGGTAACGGGCACGAGGTTACATTGCGCATGCGTCGAACGAACCGTGCGACGCACACACGTACCGAACCGAGACAAGCGAACCGAACGGTTCGGATGTTTTTTCATGTACCGTGCCACCCCTAATATATATATATATATATATATATTATAGCATCACATCACCCAGTCCTAACATTTGTAGTACATTTGCATTTAGTCATTTAGCAGATGCCTTTATCCAAAGTGACTTACAAATGAATACAGCAAGCGAGTCATCATGAATAGGCAAACAACGCAAATATGAATGCTTAAACATTTGACTAGCTGGTTGATAAAACCAACAACCAATGAATTAACTACCAAGACTAGCTAGCTAACGCTATTTTTCCCCTCGGCAGTGCTCCTTTATTCCTTCATGTTAACTGAAGGCAAACTTGAATGATGTTCCAGTTTAACCTTAATCGATAAGTAGAATCGACCATGACATCCTCACCTTATCTTATTCTTTATTAATGTAGATAATTAGTTCACTATGCTAGATGGAGTCTTAGAGCAGAAGCTCACAGAAAGCAGGTGCTAGTGTCATTTGTCAATGAATGGATAACCATGTTTATAATCATTTTGCATGTTAGTAGTATTTTCCAAACACATACTTTAAAATCAACACCAATTGCTGTTCGCAACCCATTTTACTTTGAATATCTTGTTTCTGTTAGAAATATTTCAGAGGTCTAATTCAATGAGAAAAAAATAACTTTTATTCATCAGGAATTGATTATGTTTGAATTTCCTAAAACTAGGCCTTAAATAATATTTGGCTATTGGTTAATGTTAATAGCCCACACCGATTTTTTTTGCACACCAATTATTTATTCACAATAACACTTTATCGTGCATTAGGTAAACGGTTATTTTTATTTATTTATTTAATAATTAAATGCAATATTACAATTATTTGTATTCAAAATTAATAAAATATGTAAATATAATTTAATTGCCCTTGTCTTTATAAAATGTTCTGCTTCTTGACAGGCCAAAACAATCTAAAATAAGTGAACACCATCATAAATTGCCCAAGGCTGTCTCAAACCACAAAACCAACTTAAAATGCATGCAGAGCAGAGATCATCAGCATGTAGTGTTGTGGTTGGAGGCCTGTTAGTCGTCCACAGGGGCGCCTGAGGCCATAATCCAAAGGTGCTCATTAACAGCGAGCCCGGATTGCAGAAATCCCAGATTAACACAAGCCTGGGTTACTGACACACTCTACTGAATAACATCCTATAGAGCCTGCAGCTCTAATGTCAGCATGACCTTACACTGAGCCAACACTGACACTCTGTATGACAGACCCAACAATCGCGCCATCTAAAATCATAGAACACATCAAGGATGTTCTTAAAAAAGCGCTCAATACAGTTATGAATATTGATAACATTATTGAAAACAACAGAGAAAACAAGGCCATTTGCAATCATCGGATGCATTGACGGAGATCAGCGGAGATTATTTTGCTGTATGTCGAAGCGAACCGCGCCCTCAGCATTACGACTTGTAAAGAAATCGACAGAATGAAAAAGAGAGCATTAGAGAGCGAGTCAGATTCAAAAGCCATCTAGCAACCATGCACTCGCCATCAGCAGGGCTATGGAGCATGCAGAATGAGCTTCTCAATGCAGTATAACGGCTCATAGAGCTGAAAATGGTGTTTCCGCTCCATTCAGTCCCAGGGCCAGATTCCAAGCTGCTCCGCAGTGATGGAACTGAAGCCATTAGCAATCGATTAGAGAACCAGCAGGCAGGCAGTGGCATCCTGGGAAGCCTGGGTGTGCCTGAAAGAGGGACGGACTAAAGTTGAAGTCTATGTCAAAAGTAATGCAGAGCGTTTAAAACTACAACTTAAACCTACTCAAATGTGTAGTTTACTTTCCAGTTTCAAAGCTTTCCAAAACAGGAAGCTTAGGCAGGGCATTTTGGAAAGGTTTTATATATAAAAACACACACACAAACCATTTTTTTGTTACTTGTTATTGTTATTGTAAACATTTTCTTTGCTTAAGCTAAATGCCTACTGAAATAAAATTAAAATGAGAAATGTTGCTTTGGCAACTAGCTAAAAAATAAATAAATAAATAAACAAAAAAAATATATATACATTTTTGTTTAACTAAAAGTCAAAGATAATAAAATAAGTTTAAACATATGTTTAATGCTAATTTTAACAACTTCTCAGAGTACTTTAGCATATAGATAAGCCTCAAAGCTAACAAACAAACAAACTGTTTACACCCTGTTATTAAAATGCGTTTTCGTTTTACGTTTTGTGATTGTCCATTTTGGACCACTTTCAAAGATAGTCGAAAAGGCATTCAACCGGATTGCCTCAGTAGTGTAAACGGCGAACGCTCATGTGGTCAAATGCATTGAACAGCCACAAAAGACCCCTCTCCGCTACTGACCGAATGTGTAAACATTATGGGAAGCACGCTAGGCTGGCCACCTGCTCTTGGATGGCACGAAGAACAAAACAGGAGGCATCTACATGCCCAACATAATCTTAAACCCCCATGCGAACCCTTTGTGAACTGAATGCTAACTAACCTTTGACCTTTCAAAACTGATTCTGAATTCAAATCAAGTGACATGCTGTCAATTCATCAAACCCAGTAGCGAGAGAGAAAGGTTATGAAATGACAGAAAGGTTATGAGATTGGAGGGGGGAAAAAAGTTTCCTGAGAGTTTCAATGAATATTTTTTCATACATACGTCTCTATTAGAATGAAAACAAACCGAATACATACATCTCCATTTGTGCACTTACACCAAGTCAATGAAATACATTATTTAGAGCACTTTTGCAACAGCCGCCTCATCTCCCGGCCTAGCACACACATAAACACGAGCAGCAGGTAGTAGTACAACTAGCCCCCACTGCCGGTGTTGATCTTTATCTGTGCAGGCCTCATAACTGACATTTTCAATTACACTGCAAACAACTAATCGATATTCATGGATTTCCAGGTCAGCGAAGAGGCAAACAGAGCGGTTGGGCGTGCGTGTGCGCGTGCAGCGGGGGAGATAGCGCGGGCTGGCAGGGGAGAGAAATAGGGCAGACATGTCAAGGTCGGGATTCTGTTAATGAGGGACTGCCGTCTGCATAATTGAATGGGCTGCGCAGTATCGACTGCTCAAGCAGAAGCGTTTAAAGCGGTCCAGGGCGATCGTTAAGGAAAATCCTCCCAGCACTTTATGTTCCGTGGCAGTAATTTATGCACGGGCATCCGGGCGGGCGCCCCACGGTTCACAGAACTGAATGCAAACGGCAATGAGTGGATTACCCTTTCCAAACGGCAGCCATGCGTGCCAGGCATTTTCGCAATCGAGGCTGCTGTTCTCGTAGGGCCGCCGCACTCGTTTATGTGTGCAATTTAAAAACACAGTCATGTCACACGCATGCTCGCATTCTCTGCATGATTTAAAGTAGCCGCTCAATATTCAAGCGCACACATGCGCACTCACTTAACTGCAAGAAATGGAGGAGGGTGGAGCGCAGTGAAATTTTCAATGTGTGTTGTGTGTATCCATCAGCAAATAATGTTCCTTGGGGACAAGTTAACTCCCAGTTGACCCTGGATGCAATGGACTGACAGTTGGGAATTATGCAAAAGGCACATTGAAGACTGTTTCTGGTGCAGACAGAAGGTAAGCAGAAGGGCAGAGCCCGTGTATGTCTCTGTATGCTAAAGCACTCAGTCAAATGGTCCCGTGAGGCTACAGAACCAATGGTGAGCATAAAGATGGGGACTTACAATGTTACATGTAATTTATGTAGATACATGTACATACATTATACTGTATAATACATGCACGCATTCATGGATATACATTAGCTATTTTTTTTAATATATATAATTGTAAATTAAGTATTGACAGCCACATTTAACTTTACAATAAGATACATATCGTTTAGATTAGTTGAAGCATTAGGTATCAGAACTAACAATATTAATTAAAGCTGAAAAATTATGTAAAGGATAATGTTTATTTAAAGACTGACATTAAAATGAGGAAAATTAGTTTCCTGTTAAGGCTGATAACAGATAAAATTATAAATTTTTAAAATAAATACTATTTTCTCCTAACAAAACAATTAATTTTGATACTTGCTAAAGATTACAATTATCAGCATTAATGATTAGGTTTTTTAAATGGTAAAGGTAATCTATATAGAACAATGAGCATGCACAATTAAATATCTAATTTCGATCAATTAGGATACATTTATTTTAAGAAGAGTCTAACATTTCAGCAGATAACCATTAAAGCCAAATATTATATGCATTCTTAATAAATATACTATACTATTATATATATATACAGTGTATATATATATATATATATATATATACACACACACACACACACACACACACACACTATTGTCCATTAATTTATAGAGAAATCTATATGTAGAAACTAACCAAGAGTGTAAAGGCTGTAAAGTGTTTTACCTATTGCATTATACCTATTGCATAATCTAATGATGTTCACAAATAGAATTATATTGCAAAATGATTGACAATATTTAAAAAATATACCATATGAGCTGTTATTTATAGAAGTGTTTCTGCCTTTTCCTAAATATATTCGTAACTGACACTACTGGAACATCAAACAGGACGGGTTCTATGGTCAGATGAAACAAAATGTTTTGCTTTTTTGGCAGCAAACACTTAACATGGGTTTGTTATATTAAAAAGTACCCCATGTGTAAAATGAAATACTCTGCTGTATCTTTAATGCTGTGGGCCTAATTTTCTGCCAGAGGTCCTGGACATCTTGTTCAGATACATGGCATCATGGATTCGATCAAATACCAACAGATAAAAAAATCGAAACCTGACAACCTCTGCTAGAAATCTTATAACGGACCATGTTTGGATCTTCCATCAGGACACAAACCCAAGCATCTGTAATGGCCATCCCAGTCCCTGACCTGAACCCTATAGAAAATGAGCTGAACTGAGGAGAAGCAGCACCAACATGGATCTGGGAATCTGAAGGATCTGGAGAGATTCTGTATGGAGTAATGGTCTCTGATCTCTTAATAAGGTGTTCTCCAAACTCATCAGGCATTATAGGAGAAGACTCAGAGCTGTTATCTTGGAAAAAGGACATTGCAAAACATATTTAATAAAAGAGGACAATTAATTGTTCCCAACATGTTTTGGAGAAAAACATTTATTTCATAATGTGATTTTTCCCCCACTTTCAATTATTTTGCTTCAATGAAGGGTCATTTTTTTAATTGCTAATATTTTTAATAAAATATCAAAAGGATTAACAATGCAGATTTATTTTTTTACGGACATCTTTGATCATATTTATTTACCAAGGGGGCAAATAATTCTGACCAACACTGCATGTATGTATGTATGTGTATATATATAGTTGTACAATTCAAGTAACTAAATCAGACTGTCCTCTGTATCTTTATTAGTTAATTCCACCTAACCAGATAAATTAGAGACTAAGCAGCTATCAGTTTGCACTTGATTATTACCTAGGCCTACTACTTGACCGACCCAAAAAAGCATCAGATGTTATATTTTGGGCTAATCCTTGTTAGGCTACGGAGCAATCCCTGTCTTAGCAAGCAAAGGATTTACCTATTTATATTATTAGATCTTCATTCCCCAGCTTTACCCAGAGTGCACTCTGACTGACATGTTGAACGTCCCCTTGAGCCACACCCCCCTCCCCCAAAGGCCACCCCTACAGGGCATGAGCGCTTTTTGGAAGAAGGGGGGAGGCGGACCCGCTAATCCTACTATGTAATTACTGCTCCCCACTGAGGCTCAACCAATTCTCTGAGAATCAGATTAGATGACCTAAATCGTTCTCGTTCCTCCTTACCTCATCAAACATTTCCTTATCTAACAGAGGAAGAGCTAAACATCACACAGACACCGCAGCACTCATCCTGCCCTCCCCCCTCACCACACAAGCTGTTTATTTATCACCACTCCCCTGTGATCCACAAACAAGCTGGCAGGGGAGAGCTGAGGCATGCTGGGAGGACAGTCTTGGGGATCAGGGGCCAGGCCATTGAGTCTGAGCTGTGCCTGGAGATAACAGGCGGCACAGTTTCCGTAACCACCCTGACATCACGTGGCAAAACACCCGCTTGTATAGCAGTAGAACCCCTCGTGTGGCTGACTGATTATTAATGAGTTAATTACACAAAGTCGCAAAATGACGCCTTTACAAAACTCGGAGGGCCCTGTGCCCGTGGAGACGAACGGGAGGGAGCGGTTATGGCTTCTTGGCGGATACAGAGACAGGGCAGAGTAAAGAGGGAGAACAAATGAGGTCTATGATCCTGAACCCCCCCACACCAGCCTCCCCCTTCCCCAATCAGCCCGAGCCGGGGCTCTCAGCCCGACAGCCAAACCTTTGTTACAGTCTGAATGGAGGTTAAATATCCCTTGAAATCAGAGCTCTTTGGCTTTCTGGATGCATAGTCAGAGTCC
This sequence comes from Semotilus atromaculatus, assembly GCA_031834385.1. Classification (NCBI taxonomy): domain Eukaryota; kingdom Metazoa; phylum Chordata; class Actinopteri; order Cypriniformes; family Leuciscidae; genus Semotilus; species Semotilus atromaculatus. Next base: position 4,054,645 of record JAULUF010000001.1, read on the forward strand.
CTGAACCTTTCACATGCAAATGTGAGTGCTTTTTATTTCCTTTGTAGCCTTAGTTGGGCAGTGGTGTCATGCTGAAGGGCGATGAATAAAGCTGGTGAATTTGAAGCTTTTCTCGGCTTATTTGCGGCCCCCACTCCCTTTCCTCCCTCTTTTTATCGCCATCTCTTCCAGCCAGGCCGCAACCCTCCCCTCTCCTGCAGGAGTTTAAATAAGCACAGATGGTCTCTCCTGACCTGCTATTCATCATTGTGTCAAAAGCTCTGTCAGAGTAATGCTCCCTCAACAACGGCCCTGAAGGATTTTGTTTGTTTCCATTGATGAGCCCTGTTAATTTTAAAGCCGTCTCATTAGGGCTTAAACCACCAATTAATTTCTTTTGTTCTTGTCAAATGGCTAATTCTAAACATGAACCGAACTGACAAAAAAGGGCTGCTCGGAGCCAGACAACACCGCTGCTGCCGGCAATGAGGCGTGAAGCAGGTAGAGCGAGGGAGCAAATCGAAAAACGTGAGAGCGGGAGGGGGTGAGGTGGAGGGGAAAATCACACCAAAAACCCTTGTTAATTTATAGCCACGCCAATCCTAGCCAACTCATTAGCTGCGTGCAGATTTTTCTCAGGCAAAGGATCAAGTGGTCCTTTGGGGAAAAGGTTGCAATCACCTGTTGGCGGTGGCAGCTAGTATAGTGAATATTTAAAACAGAGAAAGACAAAGAGAGACATGTGCATTGTGCAAATCAAAATACAAACTGGAACACAAAAAGAGAGAAAAAAAAAAGTAGCCGCCAGTGTAGCTTTTTCCCATTTCAAGTGTGCTCACGAAAAAAGGAAAAAACATTGTGCCTCCACTCCATTATGGGAGTGCAAGCTGTCATTACGCCCGGGATTGTATGGGTGCCTCATAATATCCAGAGATTGGTAGTTTGTTAGACAGGACTATACAATTTGCTGCAGCCTTGAAGGATCCTTGAGCCTCTCTTGACGACTTACCACGGGGAATTGTCGAAGCGTTGGCTTTTGTCTGCTGGAGACACAGGGGCAATTATCCAGCCTCCTGTAACGTTTCCCCAGCTTTAATCTCCCGACTCAGAGCAGAAAAGCAGAATGTCTAAGGTTTCAGAGTGCCTCTGGGTTCTATTAGCACACAACCACGTTTTTTCCCTCCCTTTCGCTTTCTTTCTTTTTTTTGTGCTTTTTGTTCAGGGGAAGGCGAGTGAAGAGAAGGCCAGAGTCTGACAGGCAGCCTTCCCTTGGGCTTTGAGAAGAAAACATGATTATGTCATAATATATTTTCGAAAAGAGATCCATTTAAAAGATTGCTCCTCTGCCTTTTCAATCTAGCGAGGCTCTGCTTTTGTCTGGTTCAGCAGGAGAGGCAGGGGATGACAGATGCGCCAATGAATCAAACAGGGCACCTGGAGAGGTTTTACCACAGCCACAAATACATCACCGCAGCGGTAGATGCGTTTTCCACCCAGCGTGAACTGCAGTCAAAGGATGTCAGTTAAAGTGACCCTAAAATGGTAAGGGAAATCAACAATGGTAAGAATTATTCACTTTAAAAAATAAAATTAATAAATACATGACATTCCATTAACATTCCATTAGAGGTTTAGGAAAGTCTGAGTGTCAGTCTCATCTTTGCTCGTATTTGACAGGCAAATTTTGCCTACTCGATGTGAATGAATAACAATATCTCTGTATTGTTCTGTTAAACAATATATCAGGCAGCAACTAGCCTTGAGGCATTTGGCCTTGCCAGACTCTCATCAGAGACAAACTGAAAAGATCCACTTAAGAGAAGGATCCTCACAATTATAAATACACTTAAGAAAAAAATATTGATTTCTTTTGAAATATACCTTCTATGTTAACAAAGAAACGTTAAAAAAAGAAAAAGAAATTGCATTGTATTACATTACATTTAACTAGTGCTGCCGCGATTAGTCGACGTAATCGACCATGCAAATTAGTCGACGGCAATTTTTTTAGTCGACGTGTCGTTTTACTATTGACCGTCTATATATTTTTAGACTCCCGTCTAAAACGGCTCACTGTACTGTCTGTGCGCCGTGCGGGCCCAATCTCCTATCCTCTTCCTTCACGTTCCCGCCCCGCCTTCACTGCTTTGATATGAAAAATTGCGGAGGCAGGTGACGGTCCTTTCACAGTGGGCTCGTTTGCCGCGGTCCGAGCCCGAGCGCGATTGTTCCCGGCGCCCCCCGCAGCGCTGGTCTGGTTTCACTCTCAACTTAATTCTATCGAACCATGGTGCGTTTGCGTGCATCTTATGCCATCGCAAACGTGCACGGCGCATGATAGAAAACAGAACGCTTTATCCTAATGGAAATTCAGATACTTAATGTTTAGATTGTTAATACATCATGTTTTTGAACAGGCGACATTTTATGTTTTGGCCCTTCAGTTGGGCCAACGAAATAAACACTTGATTTTTTTTTTTCAATTAGTCGTTTAGATTAGTCTACTAATCAAAGATTAGTCGTTAGAAAATTAGCCGTTAGTGGCAGCACTACATTTAACTATATTTCTTTTTTTGCCCACATCTCAAATACCAATGTGCCTGTTGGCCTTAACTACTAAAAGAATCCATAAAATGGCCACTTAGTGGTATAGTTTGAAAAAACATTTGTCTCCAAAAATAAATGTTAATTTCTTCCCCACCTGAGCAAACATGTTGTAGACATCAACTATGCTGTAGCTAGCTACTACTAATCACTTACATTACATACTTTCTTAAATATAACATTTAATTCCACTTTACCTCATGTTTTGTTTTAGAAACCAAGTGAGCTTGCATGGGCTAAAGTATTAAACCGTGTACCAGTACAAGCCATCAAATCCATGTCTAAGCCAATTAAGGATGCATCGTTGATGGGGATGAGTCAAAATTAGATTGTGCAAGTGTCCTGACATGGCTAATGCTAAAAACCCATACAGGGTAAGATAGTTAATTCATTAAACCACGAAACATGGTTTCCGAAACATGGGCCAAAAAGCCCATGCATTTGAGCATTTAAGTCTATAGTGTCATTTTACTGACCCATAAGCAAAGCATGTCCATTACAAGGGGCTGTAATTGCAATCCTGGCAGGAGGACACAAAAACAAAAGCAGTTGTATTAAGTTGTTGACACTGCAGTTTAATTGCCAAGCTACTGAAAGGGAATATCTAAATGCAGTATTGCTCAATTAGAAGAATAAATGCATTAGTTACTGACAGCCTCAGGACACAGATACCATTAGCAAAGGAAAGTTGGCATTTAAATAAATACTGCAGCATTCAAAATAAATATTCCAGTATTTTGACAAAATAAATTCCAGCCTCTCTAAACACTAAACAAGATATTTGTATAACTTTTGAAAAAAATTTTTTTATGAGCTCACAGAGAAAAACCACACACACACACACACACACACACACACACACACACACACACACCAAGCCCAGATCTAGCTGATTTCATTGTCCAGGCAATTGCTATAGTATAAATAAATTACATGCTAACCAGAAACTGGCAGTTACATGCATATAATCAGCAGGTAATGTAAAAATCCATAACTACCAGTATATGTTGCTGCATTATGCATACATGGAAATTCTGTGCTACAGGAACTCTTTAGAAGAACGATCTACTAATGTTGACACCCTAAATTATTGATTAATTAAATAAATACATTAATTAAAACACAAATGGCTGAGATTCACTTCTCCAAAATCATCAAAAGAAATTGTATGCGCTCAAAAAAGAAGAGTTCTCAGGTGCGTAGAACAATAGAAGTTGTCAACCAAGTAGCCAAAGCCAAAAAAGGTCTATCAAAAATGTATCTTTAATTACTTATGCATGTGAAAAAAGTTTAGGAAAATGTGCAAAGTCTTAAAACCAGACAGCAGACGTTTTAGGCCAAGCTTTCTTCAGTGCAAAGATTCACTGGACCGCAACTGACTAGAGGGAAACGATGCTTGAAATGTAACTTAGGTTTTTTGTACAGAACTCTGCACATTAAAAAAAAAAAAAAAAAAAAAAAAAGGATAAATTAAACATTTTCTCCCACAATTTCCCCTCGGTTTTGGGCACATTGTACTAATTTGTGAGCATTATTTTACCTACTTTATTCTGCATGTGAAGTGCAGGGCTCTGTATTTGTGTCAAACAAAAACTGGACTGGAGCACACATGGATTGGACTGACAAACAAATTTTGCATTGATGTTATAGGTCGTCCGTCTCACTTTCCTACTGACTAATTGTGCTGGACAAGCATCATTTTGATGCAAATGGACAGAAAAAAAAAAGGGTAAAATAGTGTATTAGGTTCATGGTGTTCACATGCAAAAACAAGGGCCAGCTCCTGCTTATTGGGAAAAGTATAGGATAAATAAATGTAAAAGACCATTCGCCTTTAAGCTTACATTCCTTTAACTTATTTAATATACATGTATTAGTGCATTTGCCCTTGAATCTGTATGTGTGCCGTGTTTGAATGGTTCATTGACTATGGCTACCTTGTACTATTTTGCCACTGCATATTTGCATAACTCAGCATAAACCACATGTTCATACAGAATAATCAAATCTGACCAGACCTTCTCATGTAACAATGTCCAAATGCAAAAGGAAGAAGTTAGAAAACATACAATGTACTTGTTGAAGAATCAGCCCAGAATGGTGGCTGAAATTTATCTGTTAAATCCAAGTAGTTTTGGGACTTCCAATCTTAGCTTCATGGCAATAACAACGTCACCTGATGTTAAACCACGTAGGTTAAATGGAGGGTTAAAAAAAAACCCACCAGAACATCTATACTCGTTTGAAATTAGCCAGTGTGCAGCTTGGATTGACCTCTCTTAGAATCTCATTAGAGATAATTATGACCTGAATTGAACACATTCTGTTCTGCTAAGTATTTCCATATTGTTGGTAGTTCAGAGTCCATGAACTTTGTGCTAAAAATAGAATAAGCTTAGATAAACAATCTGGAATCGTTTTTTAAAAAAACTTTTTTTTAATTTGAAAGCAATGTTTTATGGTTGCTAGCAGGGCCATTTTAAAATGTCTGACAATAAATTACCATTGAAAGATGAAAAAAAAATCCACTAATGAACAAATAAGGCAGAAAATAATCATATTACAAAAACAAAAGGGTAATTAAATAATTTAATAATTTTAAAGTATCTTCAAAATGTGTAAAGACCAAGAAATGGTAGTCTCGCTATGATTAATGGAATGGCAAAGACAGCCTATAGTTTATAGTCAATAACTTTGAATTTGAACACATCTGTAAATGTAAGCAATTAGTTCACAAATCAAATCAGTCTGCATGCACTGTACACCTGGAAGCAAGGGTTTTAAATAAAAACAGCATTTGTTTCACAAAATAATCTGTTTCTCGCTTCAATAATTAAGCATGTTCTTTTTTTTAACCCCCAGCTGGGCCTTAAACCTCAACATTTGTGTGAGAATGTAATTACCGTGTAGGCTTAATATGCGCCATAAAAGCACTCTTGTGCGCGTCTTAATCTCGACATCAAAGTGAGTGAGTGCCGGTACCTTCTCACAGCAAACGTATCACACAAATCTCATTACAGACAACATCTAATTACTGCCTGGAATTCAATGCTTACTTGGAAGGAATACAAAGCCTGAGCCTGACAGCCCAGACTCAAAATACCTCATCTTTTACAGCCACACTGTGTGATTTTGATCAAGGCATATTAACCCCATGTCAAGAGGATGGAAAGGACCATCATATGACTACGATCACAGGCCAGCAGTTAGAGATAAACACCCAGGAATGCAGGCTATTCACAAGAACTTCAAGGTGTCTGCTAAATGCCGCTTATTAAAGTCAAGTCATCTGTATTTATATAGTGCGGAGATTGTTTAAAAGCAGCTTCATGGTAATAAAAGAATCAGTGATTCAGAATCAGTGTTTTTGCTTTGAAAAACGTGAGATGGAATGGGAAAAAAGTAAGGTCTAGAGATGTGTTTTTTATAAGTTGGACTTATTTTAATTTGAGCGCCGTGTTTTAGAACCCATACGCTGCAAAAGACACAAGACGCGAGTGAAACCATTATAAACGTCCATCTAGCACGTGTTTACATAGAAAAACAATGGAAAAGTAGCACATTGGAATTGAAATTCTGTGTGAATGGCCCCTAAATCTTCACTAAAAAGATAAGTGTCATTCTGTTCAAGTCAGTTTAGAGTTCAACAACTGTGTAGAGATCATCAAGAGGGAAACGAGTTCAATTTAGCTTGAAGTAGTTCTACAGAAGACAATAGTGCCTTTATTCAAATCATTGAATCCTGATTCAATTCAGTTCAACAACAGTGATGATGTTGCATGATTCATCAATTATAAAACAAATTCGATTCAGCTGTAAAGCAGTGCCAATAGTGTCATCATTCAGTTCAAGTTTTGTTCTCATCTGATAGTGTCAGTGACCACACAATCCAGACGAGGAAAAGTTTGCCGATAACTTCACCGCAGATTCTTGACTATGACATTTAGCTCATCCTTCCAGTCTTCCAAAAAAGGAAGCAATAGTGTTGTGCTTTCGGACATCAACATTCTGAACACAGGAGGAATAATCCAATTGAATCCACACTAATCCAAATGAACACAGCGTGCGTAGCTGTGGTTATCCCGGGTAGGGAGAAAGGGGAAGGGAGATGCCTGCACCGCAGCTTATCAACTGTCAGTGGTTTGCTGCTGTAACAGGCGGTGTTATCAGGGTCAGCCCTGCTCGGGGATTGGAGGGCCCTACTGTGTCAAGTAAACACAGAAACCTGTCCTAATGCTTATCTGTCCTGGGAGAGAGAGGCAGCCAGAGAGGAAGGGATAGAGGGAAAAATAGCGAGGAGGTGGCAGAGGGGAGAGAAAAGGAGGAGGGGAGATTGAAAAGCAGAGAAAAGGGATCTGTCTCCATGGCAACCACAGTCGTCCACCCCCCACCCCCACCAGTTTTCCCACTCCTCTGCAGAGAACTCTGGTGGTCTTTGTGTAACGCGATTCCACTAGAATGCACTGTGTGGATTAGTGCAGAGTAGTGCCCGCAGGGCTCAGACAGGGCCACAGTAAAGACATTATTACCCAGATCAAACGCTGTAATCACACAGCACTGAGGGGGCTTTCGCATCCACGCCAGATAAAACCAAAGCCTGGCAATGCTCAGGTGATTAGGCCATTATTACAGTCTTTCAGCCCCGTGCCAGTCGAAACATTGTCCATCTCCACTGGCTTCAAGGGAAGGTAACTTCACACATGCAGAAGCACATTGTCGTTGATCCATATCCATAAATGCTGCACCATAGCATTATAACCACAAAACAGACAGGGAAAATCCAGTTTGGTATTGGCAATCATGTTACTGGTAAAGGTGTGTGTGTGTGTACTTCATTGCATGATCAAAGAAGCTTCCAAAACCTAGAGAGGTGCTTCGCTGCCTACATAGGCAGCATCCTAAACAGAATGGACCTTCAAGTGACTGATTAGGAACATTCTACATCCACTACTGTTCAAAATATAATACAAAATATTTTTTGAAAGATATAAATATACTATATCAATTTACTATGTACATGTATCAATATACATATACAGTATATAATGTACTTTTATACAACAAAAATTCATTAAATTTATCAAAAGTGACAGTAAAGACTATTACTTTACTTTTTTTTTTACAAAACAAACAAATACTGTTCTTTCAACCTTTCTATTTATCAAAAATCCTGAAAAAAAAAATCAGTTTCCACAATAATATTAAACAGCACAACTGTCTTCAACATTGATAATAATAACAAATGTGGCACCAAACTGAAGGATATGATTTTGAAACTTTACCTACAGAGGCAGCTCACTAGGTTTTGGAACAGAGCTTGAATCTAAACAGAGCAAAAGTATTGAAACGGATGTTCTTTCCCATGCACCAATCAGATGAAAGCTGCTCCTACAAAGATCAAGCCTCTCTTGAAACCAAGATCACAGCTCTCTGAGGGCTTACCTGATTTCATTGTCAATAAGAAATACAAGATGTAAATGAAAAGCAGTCTCCATCTCCAGCAGATCTGTTGAAAACATGAAAAGGGACGGAAACGACTGACAGCCCATCCACTCGTCCAGTGTCAGGCACTCAGAGGGAGTAAAAGCTTTCATCCCTGTACGGCCCCTCAACCTCTTGATTGAGAGGAAGAAAGTTCCAGAAGAGCAGAGGGGTTGCTATATAGATGCACTCAGGAAATGCACACTTGTGTCTATGTGGGGGGGCATTACAGAAAGAGAACCAAGCAGAGGAAAGCAGAGACAGAGAGCGTTTCAGAGCCAAAACCATCCGTCTCTGCTTTTATAGTCTTACAAAAAAAAATCACTAAAGAGGCGAGGGGATGGAGCTCTCAAAGAGAGCCCCTCGCTATACAGAGGAACAGACAGAAAATAAGGGCTGGAGAGGGCATTCTTCTCAGCTGACCTCCTAATAAGAGTGCTCCACTACCAACAGAACATTCAGAGAGGCCGAAGAGCAGGTTTGCGTCATGCTTCCCCTTAAGTGCCTTGAAGTTCAACTCCCCATTGATGCACACACGGTGAGAGACTCGTTTACAACACTGAGAAATTCTTAAATATTTCTTTTTTTTTTTTTACAAAAAACAGTTTATTGAATTATCAACAACTGTACATATCTTCAGTGACAACACAGTTTGCTACATACTTTGGTGTGTATTTTGAGACGTGTCCATTTCTTGCAGCTCTTTTCTCTTTATTTTCGGGAGGGGGCATACTAACAGTGTGATGCTATAAACAAGCTGGACAGTAAGTAAATGTCTGTGCATTAGGCCAGGGTGTTACAGTCCATTTGGCTTATCGGCAGACATTTTACTCTTGTGTTTCCTGTATATGGAACACTATGCACACAAAACACAGTGTCACTTGAGACTCAAGAAAGGGGGAAAAATAACCAATTGATCCAAATTCCAAGTCTTCCACTACAAGAGATGATGTCATGTCCTGGTCATACAACAGCACAATGAAGTCACAGGTTTGAAAGTAGTCCTCTACTATTCTGTAAATATCAAAATCCAGGACTGAGTGCACCATTGAGGAATTCTCTGCTTGTACGAGGCAGGCTCTTTTTTCTCACAAGAAGGCAGAGCAGACAGCGGGTTTGTTTGTGAACTGAAACGCCCCTCCCCACGGAGTGTCAACTGCAGTCTCAGGTGCCTTGCATCGGGTTTAAGCCACTCAAAAAAAAAAAAATCCACAGGACATTTTACAAAAACGCCTCTGTAATGTGATTTAGCTCAAAATTGTTTTTCAGGAGGGAAGAAAAAAGTAAATTAGATTTCCATAAAAGGTCAGCTTGGAAAATGAACTTCTCAAAGGGAGGGGAAAACGGAATAGAATATCCTCATAGAAAAAACGTCTTAATCTAATTTCCAAACCTCGAAGGGGAAACGAAGCATCAAGGAGAGAATGAGAGAGAGAGAGAGAAAGAGAACCATCACAAGTGTAACAGGACACCAAAATATAAATCTATAAAAGGCATTTTAATACTCCATTATGTACACTTTTCACATACCCTCCACACAGATGAAGTTTCAGAACGAAGCGCTGCTTCACGATGCATTATGGAACATTCTCACTGCATAGTGAGGGGGAAAAAAAATAAGGAAACAAAATCCAACAAAGAATTAAAAAAAAAAAACAGCAAATAAGGAAACATTGAGTGTTCTCTAGTGCCATATGAACCAGGCCGAGTGTTTGGGGTCTGTAGGGCTGCACATTTGTATCTTAGTCCAGGCAGCTCAGTCCAGGGTCACCCCAGCATCCACTCGTTCACCTCTGCGGTCAGTCAGTAAAAAGTCAGTGAGTGTGAGACAGACAGTCAGACAGACAAGGGCTGTTCCTGTCTGTTTGACTAGGAGAGTCACTGGAGTGAGAAGTTGTGTGTGTCCCCTTCCTCCTCCAGAGGCCTGAGTGCTCCAGTCTGTTACCTCTCAGTCTAGTAGATCACTTCATACACCGTGGCCTTCTTGTCTCCAGAGCCTGTAACAATGTACTTGTCATCGGCTGATATGTCACAGCTCAGGACCGAGGATGATTCCTTTGACTGCAAGAAGGGAAAAAAAGCCACAATAAATCTAGTGAAATAAAAAGATTTAAATATTAACTTCAAATGTGCCACAAAGGGCCTGCATAAAACTCTTCAGACATCCTCTATTACTCAAAGAAAATGCTGACAACTGTATACATAAAGCACTTCTTTCTCCCCACCAAATGATGCATTAGCGTTCGTGCAGAGCCCCTTCAGTCATAAACACTTGAAGGGTTATCATTATTTACTCTTAAGCTGGTAGACGCAAGCTACACACGCGGACCCACATCCGCACTAAGTGGTCAGGACCCAGCGTTAATGACATACTCCAGCCCATTTCCGCTGATCAAGGCCCGGCCTGTCAGCCAGCGGTCACCGTGCCCTTTCTACTGATCCAGGCAACCCACACATTTCCTGCAGACAGTCTGTATTGATCTCTGTACCTGGAATATGCTGGCGCCGTAGGGAGTCCTCCATGCATTCAACAGATTGTCCTTCCCAGTGCTCACAAACCATTTACCTTGTCAAGGGAAATCAAACGTAATTAGAGCTCTGTTCAGAGTACAGGCAAAATGGAGATACGCACAGAAAGCCAAAAAATGAAAAGCAACAAAAATGGACAGTCAAGGTTCTGTCGTTGTGCTGTGCAGAAGTGCCGCAGTATAACTTTAAGATAACTTTAAGCAAAAGCTCTAGTGAAGATATGTATAGAGTGTCTGCACTCAATCTGTGAAGCTTGAACAAGTCTCTTACCACAGTAGGCAAACTTGAGAGAGAGAACGCAGCTCTCGTGAAGGTGCAGCTGGTACTTGTCAGGCTTTGTGTGGTGGAGCACCTCCACATTGCTACTTTCCATGCCAACAGCCAGCCACTCACCCGTCGGACAGTAGCCCAGGGAGAAGATCTGCGTTTGGGGGGAACAGACACAAGTTGAAGCCAGCATGAAATGAAAATGTAATTTTTTTTAGGTCCTATTGTGAACTATTGATTCATGCAAGTTTCATTTAAAATACTGAAAAAAACTCAATCTTCCGGTGAAACAGACAGACTTTTCTCCAGTGATGTATGCAGGACTTTTCTGATCATTTAAATCATACCCACCCCTGCATAGTCACATTCATCTGCCTACATTTTTGAGTGCAATGCCCATACTTCAAAATCTAAATCAACAACCGATGCATAGAACACCACTCTACATTTTTTCTTTTTCAGTATTGATAAACTCGGATGTCAACAACACTGTAGAAAAGATCTGTCACCGTTTCCGTTTCATTGTGACTGTTTCAAAGCTCCATGATTGTGCTGTGGCCTAACCTGAGACGTGAAGTCATGCTGTTGGAGTTGCCTGCCCTCTCTCAGGTCCCAGGAGCGGACTGTGTTATCAAGGCCACCGGTCCAGAGCTTGGTGCCATCATGAGAGATGTCAATGCAGCTGGCACCATCTGTGTGGCCTTGAAATTGCCTGCATATCACGAAAAGTAAAGGGTTTAGAGAAAGGCCTTGCTTCTAATCTTAAAGACATAAGAAAATGTAATTCACAAGAATCCTGAAATAGGCCCACCTGACGAGGGTCTGGTTGTGGAGGTCCCAGACAGCGATGTTTCCATCGCTGCAGCAGGAGAAGCACACCTTGGCGTCTGGGCTGATTGCCAGTGCGTAGCAGGCCGGTGCGGAGGATGTCAGCTCGGCTTTGATGCGGGGTGTCTGGGAGGCAAGATCCCAAATGGTCAAAGTGCTGGCCTCCCCTCCGACGATAAGTGTGCGGCCATCAGGCAACAGCTTACAGGACCGAATGTAGTTGTCCCTGTTCTGTAGAGGGACAATAAAATATTCCAAACAATTAGGGCAAAACAGTTCGAGCTTCCTACATCATGGCCACAAATACACAAATTATGAGATGTTACTTTTTAGAAGTAACTAAAAAGGTACTATAAGCATGTAAAGCTTTATTTATTTAATATAAACAATAAGAAGAGCAATAGTTCTAGTAAGTATGATTTTGGCCATTACCAGGCAGTCAAGTTGAGACACTGGACTCTTGCTTCCAGGCTGACTGATGTCCCAGATCTTAACACAGCCCTTGCCACCAGTATAGACGTGGCGAGTCGGGTTGCTGATAGTCACGGCACACACAACCTCCCCATGACTGAGTGTGTTAATCTGACGGGCGTGGCGTGGGATCCCTGGACCAATGAGAGCGTCTGGAGGGAAGGGCACGGGCTGCATCTGTCCGTCAGCGCTGACGTGGAAAGAGTAGGCTCTGAGAAAGAGAGACAGACAGACAAGGAGAGAGACCTTGTTAGTAATCTAGCAGTCAACAGCGCACTGATTGAAGTGGGTTAATTAAATCAATTATAGCAATATGAGTAAGTAGTTTGAAATGAGGCATTAAGAGGTGGAAAAGGTTAAGCACTCTCACCGAACCGTTACATAAATAGTGTGGGGAAAGGAAACGGTCTAGTGTGGCTACAAGTTATTTATGATCATTTAATCTTTGACGGACACTTACGGTTTTCCACCGGAGATTGAGGTGAGGCTGGCAGGGAGGCCGGGAGCTCTCATATGAGGGTGCTCGAAACCCGCCTACAGAAACAAAACAGAACATGCTGCATTTCAACAAAGATCTGTATTAAAACACACATTACAAACACCACAAGGAAAGCCTTATACAGTATAGACCTGTGCATAGATTAACTTTTTAATTACTCACTCTTGTGCCGTTTGAAACCTGTAAAATCTGCATTTATTAAAAAAGTGGTAAATATTACTTGTGCCCTATGGTTCAAGTATTATGGAGCCATTCAATAGCTGTGTGTGAAAAATGTCCAAAATATGTAAATAAATCATTATTTTTCAATTAATCAGTTGATTCAGTTCACAGAACCAGTCTGAATGATATGCTTTTGAACTAAACCAATCTAGTTTAGAGTGTTACTTCTGACTTAAGAAGTCGAATGTACCATGATTTAATTTGGGCATTTTTTTAAGCTTGAAACCCCATTCATTGTTTATGCACAGAAAAAAAAAACATTGAATACAATTCTTCAAAATTTCTCCTTGGTATTTTATAGGTTTGGAACAACGGTGAGTAAATGACTGTTTAGATTTTTGTGGTGTGTAATATTCCTTTAACTTGACTAGATCAATGTATACTGCAAAAACGACCATGCAACCACAGAGGAATGATTTGTGCCCTGCACCTTCATTTAACCGAAAGGATGAAGCAATCAGACGGCAGGCAGTCAGGTAGCCTGAGAGCCCAGTCAATGTAACGCTCATTTCACACCCAGTCACACACACTACATCACCTCATGCACTCCCTCCACTCTCAGGTTGTGGGCTTTGGGTGAGAGAGACAGAGATTGAAATCGAGCAAGAAAAAAAAAGAAATGAGAGGAAGAAATTGGAAGAAAAAGGTAAGGTGGGGGGACAGACCAACTTTTGAGTATGGGTGGGAATCTTCAGGCACCTCAGGATTTGATTGGATTTTGTTTCAGGGAGTAACATATATGATTGGAAAATAATTTTCAATACATCAAAAAGATTTGCACACAAAAAAAGTGGCACAAATCTTTGGGGAGTTAAGGTGGCCTATTGCCAAATTTTGTGTAAATATTTCATGTATAAAACATTTGCCTGCTCAGACCCACCAATTAAACATGTTATGTTAACTCTTGTTCAGCTTTCATTTGAACACATATTGCAATTCTGCATTAGAGAAACTTTAAATTCTATTGTTTTTAAAGAGCATGAATATTGTTTTCTGTGGTTGTACATGAAAAATAGCCACTTCCTACGAGATTATTAATTTAACATTTTTAACAGATCCAGGATCAAGAAGCATCTGTTAATATTTTTTTTTTACTGGACCCCTACTTTTGAAGGTGCTTATTCACATACTTATACACACAAACACACTCACCATGGGCGAGCGTCCATAGGCAGCAGCAGCGGCTGCACTCATCTGAGGAGAGATGTGAAGGCCGGCATAGACTCCAGGGCTGGTCAGAGAACCATTCATCTCATGGTGGCTCATCATAGCAAAGGGAGTTGGGTAAGAGAGGGGGGTGCGCAGAGCAGGGGCAGCTGCAAGCACAGAGACACACAGCCAATCATAAATCAGTATCAGTCAACCACGGGGAGAGGAGCTGAACTCGGGAACAGGGAGATAAATCTCAATCAAAGACCTGCCTACACTGAGCTTCTTCAAAGACTAGTTTTACGAAAACTGCTTTAAGCTCTGTTAAAAAGGCAAGCCTAAAAATTTGCTGAAGCTTTGGATTATTTCCATATGCAAAGAACTCTCTTTTGGTTACAATTAGGGATGTTAACGATTATTCGATTCGATTATTCGATCATCGATTAAGCAGGTTCATGCGCGTACGTGCTGCTCAACCGCAAAACATGTAAGCGAGCGCGCCGGAGTTATGTTTGGGACTATTTTACACCATCATGACTATAAGTTTGCGTATGCATTCGCAGCCTTTTGTTTTGTGCAAATGTAAGTTGTACTAGTTTATTTTGTGTACGCCTATCTCTATCTGATTTATCTCATATTGGATGCATTTGGTTAAGAATTGACGCTAAAGCGTGATCTTTAGCGCGCGGAGCTCAAACGGCAATGCACGACTAATAATGACTAATGGGACTGTCATATTACATAACATAAAGAGAACAATATTGTATTAAAACATTGTGAATTATTTGGGTTTAGTTGCCGTGTCGCGTTGTTCCAGGAAGAGCGCGTCCACAACATCATGCTGAATGCTGAGTCATGCTGAATAGCACGTCAAGTTCACTTGTGCATTCACGTCATTTTGTGCAGATATAATTTGTAATATTGTTTATTTTGTATATATCCGATTAATCTCATATAGGATGCGTTTCTTTGAGTTAAATAACGCGCTAGCAAAGTGCTCAACGGTTATTTACTCAGCGCGCGCCGCTCAAGCAGCAATGCACGACTAATAATAACGTTGATTCATTTGGGAGTGTCATATTACATAACATGAGAACACTATTTTATTAAATCGTTGTGAATTCATTGGGTTTAGTTGCTGTTTTCAGTGCGTTGTTCCAGGAAGAGCACGTCCACAACAGTCACACATTCTGACAAGCACGCATCTGAGGCGGCGTTGGTGACACATTGTATTAGTCGTTATATTTGATTATTAAATAATTAATTTAATTATCTATCACATTGAAACATTTTACAATCCTACTAGCCATTTATTTAGATTAAAAACCACTCTCAATAATTTGGTGAGGAACATAGCGTTTTGAGCAGCATTTCAGACCCTGTCATGCTGTTGGCCATATGCCGCTGCAGCAGACGCATATTGCAGTATTAAGGCTAACGATTAATCGATTAATTGATCATTGATTTAAATGACGATCGATCATGGGAATTTGTAAAAATGTACATCCCTAGTTGATTTAGTTACAGTATTGGTTGTGTTTGTGTTGTACGATGCGGGAGTCGACAGTATAAAGTAAAACGACACCTCTGTGGACATTGATTATGAACTCACTTAGAACTTCCATCGGAGCCTTGCCCAGGATGGGCCGCAGCCCAGGGGTGGTGCTGGTACCCGGGGTGGGGGCATCGTTACGAGGCGTGGGGGTGTTGGACTTGAGACCGGGCGTGGAGGATTTGTCATTCTGCAGATGTGAGAGAAGAGAGTGAGGAGAAGGGAGAAAGAGAGAGATAGAGAAAACAGAGTTAAAATCCCCCAAACGAGGCTGCATCCAGGCAGAAGATTTAAGTGCCGCCAGAACCTAATCCAATCCAATTCTGACAAACTCACTACTCCTACGAAACTATAAACCCTGCTATTTATCCCCAAACCCATTACTGCTACAATGGAGATGAGGCTCGTTTTATCCTTCCCTCGCTTCTCCCTCTAATCTTTTTTTTTTTTGATGCAGAGGCCCAGAATGGTTAAACGCATTGAGTTATTAGCAGGGAAGACACGACTGATCCAGCTATGGGAATGCATTATCCCTGACATTTACAGATGTATTTAAAGCTGAGGCTGGGAAACAGACATTCACTCCTGAGCCATTAGACAGAGTGGAAGATCACAGGGCGTTCAGGCTTCCCTAGCTGCCCCCCTCCCATCAAACATATCCTATAATTCTGCTTCAGTGGCACAGACCCATATTCTATCAAATCTTGCAGTGCTACCAATTATTACAGTATAAAAATCCGGATAGAGCTGATACACATAAATGCAGCATTCTGTATTAAATGTAGCCAGATGTGCATGTGTGACAGTGTGAGAAAAAATCCGTACATGGCCATGCTCCTTGTTTTTAGAGGAGGGGGTGCTGCCGGAAGAGGCCACAGAGGCGGGGCTGTTGGGCGTATCCTTCTTTGCGGGGCGGGGCTTATCTATGCCGTTCTCAGGAGGGGAGTGGGCAGGGCTGCCTCTGGGTGTGGCAGGGTCCTAGAGCGCAAATATATAACAGGAAGGAGTTAAATATAAGACCATATATGCAAGAAATAATTGATGACATTTGAATAAATGAAAATAAAAGCACAAATTAAATTTTAAAATTTGCATTCAATTTCTAATAACTTGTCAGTCCCAACATAAAACATGTTTCTCACCTCGTTGGAAACATCCACCACCAGATCATCACTTTTGTCTCCGTCACTGTCCTGAAAACACAATGTGTCAACTAGTTAGTATCCCTGGCATTTTGTTACAAGAATCTTATATTGGAGGTTCAGGTCACATCACTCACATATCGGCTCATGCTGTCCTTGTCCTCCACTTTGCGTTTCTTGGAGTCCAAGCTGTAGTCGGAGGAGCCACGGTGTTTCTCGCTGGTTGTGCGCAGGCTGTCTGATGGAGAGATGGAGTTGTTCTGAGGAGGAGACAGAGGGGAAATATGAAAGTGTGCCATCAGACTGCAGACTTTAATTCAACTCATTTATCTGTACATGCAGATCTGCAGGTGGTTTACACTGTTTTCCACTGTCACAAGACCTCTAAATTGCTTTGAAAATAGCCTATAGGACCCATCAACTCCTTTCAGCACACAATAGTTTAGAGCCAAAAACTATTACAATGACAGGTACTTCACAGCTGTCGGATCTGAAGGAGATCCAAGCTCGGAAATCAACAGCAAGGAGAAAAAAAGGACAGAGTAGCTCTTATCACTCCAAAACCGCACACTTAAAAAGGCAAAAGCGATTTATTCATTACTCGAATGCCCAAAACAGGCCTAACATAATACAGTGAGACTCGCCAAGCTGTATCTAACAACCCACAGTAGACTAAACACAGAAAAATGTGCTGGCTGCACTACAGAATAGAGACAGTTAACCAGAGCAAAGAGGGACTTGTTTTTACTTTCCCCTACTGCCCTCCCTTCATTCCCCCAACCCAATCCCTCCATCTTCTAAAAGACACAACAAACAGCTTCAGGAAGACCTAAGCAGCACGTTAGTGTCGAACAACAGCCCATTATCTGTGAGAAGTCCAACTCGGGCTGTGTGTGTGGGAGCATGTAATAGCACACTGTGGGCCTATGGTGACTACAGGGCAGAAAAATGGAAAAGGGGACTTCCTTGGGAAATGGTAGATGACTGCTTGAGGCCACCACCCATACTCACAATAATGCGCAGTGAAATTATTTCATGAATTCATAGTCTTTAGCAAGCACGCTCCATATGCAACAGGACTTTGAGTGCTCTCTGGGCACTTTCTCAAAACAATCCCTTCTCCTAGAGCTTTACTCATCCTTTCCCAAGAGCCTTCACTCAGTGTGAGGCAACAAGATTCACAAGGGAAAATGTGGCCAGATCACTGGAAGCGTAAAAGGATTCAGCTGAGAAGATGAAGTAGCAGACTGGGCCGAACGCCCAATAGTCTCTGTTTCTCTCGCTCTCTTTGCATGATGTCTGACCTTCTAAAGAGATGCTTAGCGTGACTCATTAAGGAGAGTCACCAGCGTGCTATCAGATGACCTTAGACAACGGCAGCAGCGAACTCACAACAGCGCCTGGACTGCTAACCGCCAGAGGAGCTCCCCTTCCTTCAGACATGACTGCACCCATTCAGGCCTCGCCGGGCCAGAAGAAACCCAATCTCACGGCCACAATCAGCCATCAGAGAGATTTAAACCCTGTCGAATAAATGCCTTTTACAAGGGCACAGAGATGAGAGGGAGGAAAACAATTCCCGCGCCTGTGCTCATACATATTTATCACGCTAGCAAAGGAGAGCAGAGAGGGGCGGTAAACAAGTGGAGATAGCAGAGGGGTGGGTAGGAGGGGAGAGGGATAAAATAAATCCCACAAAGGAGGGAGGGAGTCGACGTCGTCTTTAATTGTGATGAAATTATAGAGCTGCGCTAATCTGCACGCTGTAATACGAGTCATTTCCCATCTGCGGAGAGATGTGAGTGCTTATTTCATAAAAAGCTTGTTTCTCTATTAGTCATTTTAATGAACGCAGATTACCATTTCGTGCACCAGTTGCGTGTGCTTCAGGATGAAGGATCTTACTTGACATTTACATTAATGGAAATTTTCTTAGGCATGAAATGGGCCAAGAGGTGGTATTCACCCAGTACAACTAAGACATATTTGCTCCGTTTCAAAACCTAGTGAGCCGCCTGTGGAGGCAACATTAAGGTATAATTTAAGGAGTGCTCCTGACAAGAATGCTGTTCAAAACACTATGCAACTTAATTATTAATTTATTTACAAAGTGTTGAAAAGGAGCATAACGGCAGACAAAGTGAGAAATGTATTTAATTATGTTTAAAGTATTATATATATATATATATATATATATATATATATATATATATATATAGCATTTAATACAGAATAGAACAGATAAAAAAATACAAATAGATTATTTTATCCAATGTTTAGCAACATGCTAACTTCCAAAATCTATTGAAATCAAAAAAGTCTCGAATCTCCTAGGCAGCTCCCTAGGTTTTGGAAGAAAGCTATTAAGAAAATCAGAGAAATTAAAAATTAAGAAAATCAGAGAAATCGAAGAGGACAACTGAGGCAACAGGAAACCTGAGACTCACCGTGCTCTCTGTAGTCAGCAGACCCAGGTTGGTGTTGAAAGACAGGCAGAACGGCAAAACAAAACAGAGATAAACAAAAGTCAATTACCCTGACCGACTGACAATCAGAATTAAGAGAGGATTTCATCAGCAGGCAGAATGTCTGTTATGTACACAATACAGCTAGCAAACCATTAGCATGTGTCCTTTATTAACCTTGGCCAATCATTCAAGCCACAGTGTGTCATGTGTACGTTCAATCACTTTATACACTCTCGGTTCTTCTCTAAAAATAGGCTACATCCTTAAATGGCAAGCCATGAGAGTAGTGTACTCTTATAAAAACCTAAGGAGGTCAATAATGTCAGCAGCACTATAAGAGCTGTAATAATTATTGAAAAGGAGGGTGTTACGAAACAAGCATTTGATTCACACAAGAGTTCTGTATGGCTGAGCAACTAATGTTCCACTCTCTTGGCTTTAAATGAGAGCAGTGTGGGAGTCTGCTCCTTACCTCTGTGCTCCAGGTCATGGTGGTTTTTTTCATCCTTCACCGGCAAGTGTGGCTGACTTCCCAAGGCTCCCAGAGCCAGCAGGCCTGAGCCAGAGCCGGTGACTGGTGGGATTCCTGGTGGCTGAAGGCCAGAAGGGTGGGGAGGTAAAGCCACAGGGCCGTGGGCAGCATGAGAGAGGTGCTGGGCCTGGAGTTGCTGCTGCTGCGGAGAGACAGACAACAGAGTGGGCCAGAGGGAAAAGAGTAGAGAAATCTATGCCACAATCAAAACACACTGCTTCTGTGAGGCCAATACAGAATCACAGGGTCCAGGGATGTTTACATCCTCACATGCTTGCAAGTCATATTTGAGGATCCTGCAAACAACCCCGTCATTATGTAGACTGTAACAAAATCTGTGGAATATCATATGAAAAAGCATGTAAATTCACTCATTAAATAATAAAACTCACACTCACTCATACTCTCCATAAGAGTCGTCAAGCCCTATTTAAGATAGTTTAAAGACAGCAGGCGTTGGAATGCTGTCAGCTCATTGGCTTAACACCACCTGCTCCTTAGCCCCATCAAAACGCTGGACAGCTATATTTACTTCCCTCACATTTGGGTCTGGTTATTACACAAAGTATGAGTCACTCAAGAAAACCAAACTTTAAACACCACTCCAACAGCAGCTGGGCCCCGCATTTGTGTGCGAGTGTGTGCGTGCGCGCGTGTCGAGCGGCTGCGGCAACGGCGGCCAAGAACGAGGGGTCCTGTTCTGGCATGCGTTCAAGCCTCCAATACCTCCATCAATATTTGAAAAGCTTGGAGGAAACTGACGAGAGTTAAAAACCACTCAGCATGGGAAGCGAGCAGTTTAAAGCAAGGTTAAATAATACTTAGCTGAGCCACCAATAAAGAAAAAAACAACAACAAAAAACCCAGCCTCCACAATTTATTAGCATCCACAGGAAGAATTAATTATTTAAATGGCTGTTAGAGCACATACCGCCCAACTATGTACAGCCCTCACCATTCAATAAATGACCATATACGGTCTTTCTTCGAGAATCCTGACATTTTTTTTTGGCTTGACTTAGAAAGGGTAGATGTTATTGGCTAGGTAAGGCGATCACGGTGGTACAACCTTTCAGAATTATCAGCAGGTCATTAATGCCATGCCATAAGTAAATATCAATACTAAAGGCTTATTTATAAGTCTGGAATGCTCCAAAAGCTTGCCCTTTTCCAGTGGGTAAATCATTATTAAGATGTCCATCACAGGCCCTTATTCGCGGTGAGTATAATTGCTAACAGCTTTGCGGATTATTTGCACAGCTGGCTGTATATTGAGACTCGGGCCTTTGAGATTGGCAGAAGAGCGAATGGTATATAGAAGAGCTCCGCTTGGGATTTGAACCTGCAACCTTACCCTCCCCAACACAACAGAGCTGCCAAGCCAATTATGAGCTGTGCCTCAGAGTGTGGATCTGTGAGGAGATGTGATAAGGAAGTGTGTGTGTGAGGTGTGTGTGTACCGTGGCACAGAGCGTGGGTGGTGGGTGCATGTTCTTGAAGAGAGAGTGAAAGGGCAAGAGAAAAGAAGAGAGATAGTGAGACAAGAGTGGAAGTGAGTGACTGTAAGAGAGAAACTGTGTAGGTGCTAGGGTGTTCATGTGGATGTGTCAGGAAGTGAGGTGAACCGCTAGTGAAAAGGGTGGGGGGGTGAGTGTGGCTTCAGAGATGATGACTGACCACATGGGAAATTAAAGAAGCCGTTGATTCATGGGGGAGAACCCTCCCTGCTCATTCCAGCTAATGAGCCACTGATGTGTAATATGCATGGACAATAAGAGAACCCTCATTAGAGACCCGGCTATGAAGACAAGAAAATAAAGAAATAAAATGTCTCCAGTAATTTAATATTCCTGCATAAAGACCGTCTCAACTGGTGCTAATCTCTCCCTCTTACAGCAAAACAATGAATCTAGGGCCAGTGTGAACAATTAACAATGGACATATAAAAAGATAAGTGGCTAAATCAGACAAGTGCCTGTTTCTATTCTCAGGTGGGCATGTTAAACAACCCCATCCTGAGTTTAGTGCTGTAACCATGCAACATGCAGGCCTGAGGGGATTCAAAAACATGAAGCCCCATGATTCACCCTCTCGGCCACAAACACACTTAATTGGGCCCACAGCACAGATGGGGGCAGTCTTAATAGAGATCTATCTATATATCCACAGCAGATGACTGCCCAAAGCATCGAGATGGGCACTATAACTAAAACAATTATATCTTTATTTTATTTTTTGCCTTTGGACAACATTCAATAGATATATCTATATTACATGTGTATATTTTAGTTTTGAAAAGGCTGATTCCTCTTTTAATTAGAGGAATCAACATTGACCAAGCAGCCAATAAATTGGCTAAAATGTATAATGAAAAAAGTAAAATACAGTAAAATGTTAGGCCTAGTTAAAATAACCAATGCATGTTTTCCACTAAATTAACAGAAAGAAAAAATAGCATATTTCTTTTTTATTTATATGCACCAATGCAACAGTAGTACATGGTAGAAAAAAAAAAAACATTTCACAAATAGTTGAATTGGAGCACTAAATCATTTAATTGAATATGACAATTTTAACTGATTGTCATAAATAAATCAAATGTACCACTTCTAATGCAATATATACTAAAGTCAAGTGTCAATCAAAGACGCGATTAAAGTCACATGACAAGGATCGCAAAATAGTCTAATGACATGTTCTTTTGAAAACCTAATGAATAAATAAGCAGCATGTTAAAATCAACATAAAACTAAGCAGCTTAGTTGTATACACTCAGCAAATTGTGAATATTTAATATATTGCCAAGACCTACCACTACAAGCTTCAGACTCAACCACAGCCTATAAACACCTGACAACCAGACCAGTCCAAACAAAACCGAGAGGAAGTTAAGCATAGGGAGAAAGAACTGAGAACAATATAAAATGTGTATATAAATACTTATGCTTTTTTTTTTTATAAATAGGGCTATTCTGGATTAACACACACTGTTGGTGAGGGCAGAAATGCTGAGCTGCCAGAGGAGGCCATCTTAAGACCTCTGATCAAAGTCAAAGCACAGCAGAAAAAAAAAGCTGCTGCCCTAGATGCATCCTATTACCAGCCTTGAGGTTCATCAATAAGAGATGCTGGTGGTTTTTGCTCTGAGAGAGAGAGAGAGTGTGAGTGTGAGTGTGAGTGTGAGTGTGTGAGTGTACGTGTAGCTCACATCTCACCTTTGCCTTATACTATTTATGAGGACTATGGCACCTGCGTGAGTGCACACACTGCCTACTACTGTGTGAATTACAACTACCCCCCTACCCAAAGAAAAAAAATCTCTGACAAGCAAGTATGTTTCCTTCATTTCAACCTTTTGATGAGTTCTAAAAGATTAAGAGTCATTAAAGTTGGTCTGCGGTAATATAACATCAAAACTATCAGACGGTGATCCTTCCTGGAGATAACGTGGCATTTAAGAGCGACCACATGACTGCCCCGTTCAGACTTGATTCCTGGAATTATCTCTGAGTAAGTGTCAAAGCTCAGAATCTAATTGAATTCCAATATCAGACAACACAAATCCACCCTCAAACCTTCACCCCATGATAGAGCAAATCTAAAGGCGGCGAATCAAAGCAGGCTCAGATCAGAGCAAGCCTTACTTCTGGATGTACAGGGGTCAGATTTGTTTTTCCCTACATGTTGATAGGGATCTGGGTTACTTGCCCCTGATCAATAAGTGACATTTAGAAGGGACTTGTGGGCAATTCTAGGAAAATAACTGCTGTAGTAGCTCAGGGATATGTGTGCAAGATCCTATTTGTCTTTAATTCCCAGCACAATCCAGGTCAGCAGAGAGGAATGAGCCTCTCTTGTAAAACCTGATCTAATTAAAGGTATCCAGCCTCTAATGCTCAAAGAGAGCTCTGAACAGCTTCTAGATGCAAACTCAGGGGACAGAGGACACTAAGAACACTCATGCCACATATAGAGTAGACTAAATAAAGCTTGGTTAACAGTGTCCGGCTGTACATTAGAGAAACAATAATGCAGCTATAAGCTAATAAGTACAGAAAAGAGACTGTGCTGCAAATAATCATTATCCATCTTTATAATGGACTGGGTTGCATATTTTCTAACATTCTCATAACATTTTTTTAATCAGTTAAATATTGTAAATTCGGTTTATGACAGAAAGTTTACAGTCAACGCAAACTCTGACCCTAATATACCTATAAACGCATCCACTTCCTCACTCAAACCACAAATACATTTAAATCAGATTAAGCACACAGTATGCACGCACATATCTTTAAAACATTAAAAAGACATTCATTGTAGGGGCAAACCTGCACATGATTAAAATAAGCTACTAATTCCAAAATTAATCGTTAAATCAGTTAATAGGGTTATTTTGCATCTACAACAGTGCAGATTTACCCCGTTCTAAAGGTCAAATAAAGTAATTAAAGAGGTATACACACGGTGAGAGGCAGATTGGGAAGTCCACGTACCCCGATGATAGCATTTAGTTCAGTCATTGTCACTTGCTTTGCACGTTCAACAGCTTGTGCTACTTGCTGTTGGTGCTGCAAGAGGGAGAGAAAATCTGGTTAAATTCGGAGTCAAAAGCAAATTCAAAAATCTAAAAGTTCTTATATAATAATAAATAGTGCAACTTAGGACAAAAGATTTGGTTTAAAATGTTTATAAAGCTCAAAATACTACATCTAAAACTAAAATGAAGCTATAATTCAAATAAAACTCACCTCTTGTGACAGAAAAGGCATAATCTGGGCTAGAATAGCATTGAGCCTTTTGGCAATCTCAGTCTGGAAGAGGAAAAGAAAGAGGAAAAAGTTAAAAAAGGGTTAATTTACTTCTGTTAAAGTGCACCACTAAGCCTTTTTTAGCGTTTCCCAACGATTAAGCCAATTACCACGGCAATCAGAACCGCTTGACTCGGCACACTCCAAACTGCGTGATATTGACATGTGAAATATTTAAAACATTATGAGAGCCCAGGGGAGAGAGAGAGAGCACAGCTGCGATGAGTGTATACTCCAAACCACACGAAGAACGAGCCAGATACACTGGAGCTGTGTTAAGAGTAGTACTACACTTCAGCTGCCATCAGCCTGCAGGTACATTCTACTAGCACACAAGACTCTCCTTTGCACTCTGAACTTCACATTTTCACCTCTACCATTATCACCACTGATTTGTAATTGCACTAAAAAGAAAAGCTTGCAGAAGTTGATTCCGTTCATTTTACATGTCTCCACAACAAAATGACTGCCAACTCCTGTTGTTTAGCAGATGTTAAATAATGCAGACAGTCCCTGAGGGCATGTTGGAAGCAGACGAATGTGATAAAAGACTTAAGGGCTGACCACAAAAAAGCTGTTTTATAAATCCCAAATTTATGAATTTCCACCATCCAAATTTTTTACACACAGTCTAAGCAGCAGTAAGAGCCAAAAGATTTTAGCATCTTTGTTGCTTCAGTCCTTTTATAATAATTTAAACAATTACTACAACCAAGTAGTAAAAATATAAAAAACAGCACACATTTAATTACACCATATTCATTTAAAGCTGAACACGTTATTCAGAAATTTGGCCCAAATGTCTGTAGGAATACTGACACCTTGAAAATGTGCATTCCGACGAGCCTTTACAACAGAACAGAAATTGTTCACATCACAATAACGTGTCTAATGAACAAAGGTGGATTACGTCCAGACCTGTCAGGAGCTGAGACCTATTTTGCCTTCTCCAGACCCCACCTTTTTCATTTTCTCAGCAACCCCCCCACCCCCAAGTCCCCCCTTCATCTAGCCCACCGCAGGGACCCGACCTTCATTCTCTCTCCACCCTGACCGTTGCCATGGCAACTGTAGCCGAGCAGGCCCCGTCTCCTATCGCGTGCAGATCATTATGCAAATGGTACCTCAGCTTGACCGTAACAGCCTGTAAAATCATATTACGTGCACACAGGCAGGTCATTAAATAGAATTTTCGGCCTGTCGATCGGCTGAGTACCGCACACGAATGGTGGATAAAAAGGCGAGCAATAGCGAAGGATGATGTGGGGTCGTTGTGAGAACACATGACAGTAAAAGGAGGGGTGGGGGCAAAGCCAGGGCTCTCCACCCAAAGGCTACATGCAGCTACAGTAGGATGTACTCCATCCCTCTTCCTTTCCATCATCAGACGCCAGCAGGAACACAGCACGGCCGACATCACAGCCTCTTCCACTGATGAAAGGAGCTCACATCACAGGTCTGGCACTAGCTTTGACTGAGACCAAAGGACAGGGGGAGGAAAGCCTCTGAAAAATAACTCGGCTACAGATACATCATCTATAGAATTTATGAGGCTCAGTTCAACCCAGGGCCAGAACGGAGCACAAACACATCACAGGGATTTCAGCTCTATTTTTCATTTCAATGGCAAACACGCAGCACTGCTCCGACCAGGAAATTATTTATAACATATTGCCGAAAATGCCAAGCGGTTGCAGAATCCAGACACAATATATTTTTACAAGATACTCTGTAACACACAAGAAAGTTTTGCTCCCTCCCTATGTATGTCGGGACAAGCTATAGTGGAAATATTGAATAAACTATGCACGCTATTAAAAAAAATACTATAGGCCGACAATATAAAAATGAAACGCTTAGCACAATCTGAGATTATGTACATGAGTCCATTTCAAAAGCATGAAGCTACATCAAAATATTTAAAAAATCTGACATTTAGAAATGTGCAATTTAAGTTTGCCCATAATCATATTGCTGTTAGTAAATATAAGTATTTTTTTTTGTTTAAGTGCTTGATGCTTGCAAAGTATAAAATTGTAAGTCTGAAACAGATTACAATGACAAAATTCATACATGTATGAAATATAAAAATAAAAAAATACCTTTAAAAAATACAAATAAATTAGGGCTGTCAAATGATTAATCACGATTAATCGCATCCAAAATAAAAGTTTGTGTTTACATAATAAATGTGTTTGTACTGTGTAAAATTATTTTGTATATATAAGTACACACACGTGCATTTATATATTTAAGAAAAATGTGTTATTTATATATAAAATATTTATATTTATATATAATATAAATTATATATAAATCTATATATAGTATATACATGCAAATATTTCTTAAATATATACAAGCATGTGTATGTATTTATATATATAAAATAATTATACACAGTACACACACATTTATTATGTAAACACAAACTTTTATTTTGGATGCGATTAATCGTGATTAATCATTTGACAGCCCTAAAATAAATACATTAAAAATCTAGTTTCAAACTTTGTGAGACAAGCAGGGTACAAGTTCAGCTTTTAGACACCCTACTATACTCTGGAAAAAAATTACTAGAAGAACGCATCAACAAAATGCTGGTTGAAAAGCCAGCTCAGTGTATAATCCTTATTTGCCAAGATAAACCGCGTCAATAGCAGCCTAACATTTGACAGGATTTGCTGAGAGGCCTGGAGAGCATCGAACACATTCCTTAAGGGCTTAACGCGACGTTGACAGCTGGCCGAGTGAGGTCAAGGGTTGCCTTATCTGACACTCACTCTAAAGCTTCATGCTTTATCTTGCAAAAACAATCCCGCTGTCGGGGGAAAACATGTCCGACGGCAGTGATGTACGTAAAAAGTCGGCATACGCTTTGCGTAATATATGAATCTATGATGAAAGCAGTGCTGTGCATTGAGCTGGACAAGCAGAGCTTTTAGCTACAACTGCGGATAAAAATAGGATGTCACTTTAAGCAGATGAAAGCCTGCCTCTTAAGTGGCGAGCTTCACGCTCTGGTACACAATTACAGGTACTCGGACCTGTCTAGCACCATTTCAAGAGCACTCCAGGGCCAGGCTGTCAATGGCGTGCTGAAAGCTATTTGTCTGTTGCCATCAGCACCAGCGGAATGGAGTGAGACGCTGATGAGCATTGAATATAGAGGAAAACAACTGGCCCTTCCAGGCATGTGTCTCCATCACAAACAATACTTGACCTAGCCAGGTTGATGGGCCCCTGTATTCTGCCAGGGTGAGAGGGTGGTAATGCTCTCTGACAGCCTCATGCTCAGTAGTAAAGGTATAACAAGATCTATATATGTGTGAGGCGGAGGTGAGAGCACAAGCTTAACAGGGTTGTTAACTTGCAGCACTGTTGAGAACTGGCATTAAAATTTACCTGCATTGATCGACATTAGTGGAGCTGGGCTGTAGGTCTGCATGGGTGGATAACTTGTTTTCAATTTTTTTTGTTGCTTGTCTCTCACATACTCAGCCTCTGCAAATAGCCCTGCTCTATTATGCATGTGTTTGGAGAGTCATTGTACAGGTTCACCTGGTTTCATGACCTAACCACCATAAACAGTATGACGGAGCAGGCCTGTGTTTCCAAATCCTCCCACCTCTTTATCAGAGGCTTTGTGTACTCATCTCACTGAGCCAGTCAGTTTGCTTTGGCTCACATAGAGAAGGACAATCCAGCAGTTAGCAAACACTTCCTAGGGCACCCCTTATAAATCATTTATCAGCGTCCCCATGTCAAGCCGGGCCTGACTGCCACAATCTGGGTTTGACAGCGAGGAGAGGGGAGGAGATTCCCTCTGAGTCTTACACCAGGTGAGAAAAACTCACAAAAACAAGCTACGCTGTGAGTGCACCTCAGTCATCACAGCGGCTCATTGACATGGAGCAGCTGCCATTACAGCTGCAATTCCTCCCTCACTATGGCTGTCTGCAGGTATCAGACGCTAGCGTGCATCCTGAAATCCGCATTATGTCGCGACTGTTTAAAATACAAAGTGCCTAGAGACGACCGAATGGATGAGGAAACGGATTGCCTAGCGGTCAGAATTAAATCCTTAGTGCTGAGAATAATGCGTGTGGATCCGGCAATCTACGCTACCTCGGCTGGTTAACAACCCCCCGCCTGGCATCCGCTCCTGGGTTCAGTTTAACCCAGATCAACAGACCTGGATAAAAGGGTGGGATCTGTCTGTTTGCTTATGAACAGCATTACCTCCCTCCTCTTTAGCAGGTTAGACTCAGCGTTGGATGAATAATTCAATAGTGCATCCATGGGCTCTGTGGCGGTTCCTGATAAAAGTCAAGGCGCTAAAATGGATCAGTCGATTAACCCGTTTACACAAGGCCAGCCCTCCCACCTTATACTCATATTCTCTCACTCTTCTGTCCCTCAGCTACCAGTTGGGAGATAAGTGGTTAACAGGAGGCATTGCAGGGGCAAGGGCCCTGACAGACAGAGACGTGCAGAGACTCACACTGTGGACACTGATGGATCGCCATCCACAAACTCCTCCCTGATGCCATTAACCTTCATAAGGTGGAGAAGGGGAGCAGGCTGAGGAAGCTGGGTTGTCTCTTAGGTGGCCTAACTACATCTGGTGCACAACACAATCTCATTATTATCTAGGGGACAGGACATGTACGATGCATCAAGATAATGCCTAGACATGTCAGATTAGTCTTTGCAAATACGGTGGAAGAGTCACAAAAATTTGAAGTACAACTTTGAAAGTAGTAAGTTGGACAAAAAATAGAAAAACAACTGATTTATAAAAACAATAATTGATATCAATATGAAAACAGTCACTTAGTCCGTTCTTATCCTGTGCACAGATAAGATTTGTTAGTGATGTCACTTTGCAGTAGGAAAAAAAAAAGTATGGAGAGAAAAAAAGTGAAAAATGGCAGAGGAGGGGAAAAAGGTCAAAACACAATTTGCCCAATGCTTCAAAGAAGGTCATAATAGGTCATATAGTTTCATGTGGCCATGATGCTGGCTTCAGGCGCTTATTGAGAAAGATATGGAATATATGATCAAATCGAAGATATACATGACCAATTATCCGATTATTAAAATATATGTTAGTTGCAGCCCTAGAGAAAATGCAGGGTCAAAATTGATTGGAGGGGATGAATTCATGGCAGTCTGTTTTTCCCTTAGCCTTAATTTATAAAGGGTGTCTTAAATGTGCTGACATAATAGGGACTCCACAGACTCTGCTCCCTTTAGTCATTAAATCACATTGCCCCTCCTGCCAAAGTCCTGACTTTAATCTTATCAAAGATGTCTGACCACACTCTACTCAGCACAAGCAGGAAAAGAGACCTGACTCTGTGTGTGCGCTTGTAATGTCCTGATTTCTGGCTTATACTAACGGCTGCTCAAAAGAACACAGTCTACAGTCTCTCTCTCATCATCTCTAAGGAGTGCACTTCACTTGTCTCCTAACACACCGGTGTGACTGCATTGACTGACGTCTACACACACAGTGCATGGATCCTCTGTGACTCAAAGATTGTGTGAACACGGATCAAAGGGCTACATACCTGTTTGTGCATTTCAATGTTCAGCCCATAGGACATCTCATAGTACTGAAAGAAAGAGAAATGAAAAATACTCAGGTTTTTTTTATTCAATCCGAGGCACATCAAACATTTTCACCTCACATCAGAGAGTAGAGAAAAGAAAGTCAGATTCTAGTGAAACATGAGGGGAAAAGAGGAGAACAGGCTTTAGCTGCGCACTTCAACATCATGTCCCATAACAGCTTCTCATTTCTGCAGTTTCTTTTTCTCTAAATTATATTTATAACGATAAAAGTTTACAATGGAAATCCCACTTGGTTTTGAGGGCAGAGTTCCCATACGCTCTGACCAATAAAATACTATATTTCCCATAAATATTTTTATAGGAAAAATAGTATTTTATTGGTCAAAAGTTATGGGTACTTTAACCTCAAAACCAAGTGGGATTTCCATTGTTTCCAAAAATTATATATTCAAGCAGAAAAAAACAACAGGAAATAACATTTCCACTAATATTTTATCAATTTCTGTTCATATAATCAAAGTTTAAACCACATTAAAAAAAACTAGTAAATAAATAAAAATAATAATAAAAAGAAAGATTTAAAAACACCCTGATCCCTCTGCAAGTCTAGATTTTGACACTATCAGCTCAAACAGTCAGCATGGGGATTCTACATGGTGTTTACCTAACCTCTCCTCCTCTTTCTGACTGACATGCTTTTTCCTGTGAATGGAATGTTTAACTAGCGTCCCTGGGTATTGGTTAAAGTCATTGCTCGCATGTTTACACAAGATAAGAGAATACACTTCCACAGTTTAACCTTGTTTAGTTACACCACGAAAAGCTTTGTTTTTCCTCTCCCTATCATAAATCCTAACATGAGGTTGTTTTGATCTCCTGAATGTCTACGATTGAATTTAGGGCTTTGGTGTTGTGTAAATGATTAAGCCCGTGATTAAGATTAACACTGAATTTATGTAGCCGTTTGTTTGTCCGTAAAATCTTGTAATCAAAGACGGAACGCTGCAGAGACTTTGGATTTCTGTTGCGATCTAGTATTTTCCCACAGACGCCTCTGGCACTCCTCCATCACCCCTCACCCAATTTACAGCCATGCATTTGTCTGAGAGCAGCGTCTCCTTGGAGAATAATCAGATCCACACACAGAGGGAGGTAGAGAGAAGGGGGAGAGAAAAGGGGGAGAGAGAAGAGGGGACAATGCTGTGGTCATTGACCCCTACCGTTAAGGGTTGGTGTATGAAAGGGCCCGAGGCTAAGAGCAGTCAGTCAGGGCCCTTTAATAAAGCAGGAGGCTGAACTAAAAGCACCAGAGGGGGTTTCACAAACACATTCTAAAACACACACATACAGAGAGACACGCAACAAGGCATCTGCCTTCACCCCAGCTACTAGTAATGGCAGCTTACATATTGGCTAATCTTACCATGACATAATGGCGCTGCATCTCTGTCTTCTCATTGGCCAGTTTGTCGTACTCCACTTTAAGACTGGGATGAAAACAAAACAAATCAGCCACTGAACAAACATGCGTTTTCACTGCTTACACCCACAAAAATAATCCACAGTGTAAACATGAAGCTAAACAAATAAATTCACATTTTACAAGGCTTCATTTTAAAACTAATAAAATCAATTTTAACACTTTAAATTAAAGACACAACGATATTAAAATTCTGCTTAAATTAAAATAATAATATTTTAATTTATGAACCAATATAATACTAATTTTCATATTATAGCTGATAATAAAAATCTAAACAATAAGAGTAATAATAAAATCACAAATAAATAAAACTAGTTTTTTGTCACTCAAATCAGCAAACGTTCAAGTTTTGTAATGCTAAAGTGAAGTCAGACATAATAGTAAACCAGATTCACAAAAAAAATTATGTCCTTAATGGGTAAAACTTTAAAATAAGGTTTCATATTAGTTAAAGAATGAACAAAATAGCCACTTCTACAGCATTTATTAATATTAATTCATGTTAATTTCAACATCTAATACATTATGGAAATCAAAAGTTGTATTTGTTAACATTAGTTAAAGCACTGTGAACTTACATGAACAAACAATGAACAACTGTATTTTTATTAACTAACATTAACAAAGATTAATACAGTAACAATTGTATTTCTCATTGTTAGTTCATGTTAGTTAATACATTAACTAATGTTAACAAATGAGACCTTATTGTAAAGTGTTACCAATTATTGTAACAAAAGAATTGCGCTTTTATTGGTTAAATCTTTGTTGTAATCAAGCACTATCACTTTAAATTAATATTAGATGACAGCTGCAGTAATCAAACATCTAAAAACAGGCAGAAAAAACAATCTACAACTAAATGTCCATAACATTAGCTAATAACCAATATAGTGCTGATACATCATGCACTTTTACTTCACATTAAGCATACTTCTTTTAAAAAAAAACACAAATTAGATTTATTTTTCCTCCCTTTCGCCTGTGAAACACAATTAGGCCATGCGGTAATTGTACAAGCTACTTTACGGGCATATAACTCTAAATTATTACCTGTGATACTGGGCTTGCAGGAACTGAAATTCGTCTTTGATCCTGTCACAGGACTCCGCCACTGTGAATTTGAAGCCTGGCTGACCAGGCTGGTGGGGCGCCTGAAAGACAGCCATCACATCAATCAAACTCAATTACATCCTCAGAGAACCAAATTTGTTTTCCACCGACTGCAGAGCGAGCCTCTAATGCATTCTGGGCCCTGGGAGAGCAGCTCTAATATTTCAGCCTGAATGAGGGCTGGGGGTGACATCCACGCTACAGTGACATCTGGGAGATAGCTGGAGCACCAGTAGCGCTCTGACAAAGGAGGCGGAGGCGGGGGGGGGAATAAGGGATCTTTACAGTTCTGGGTCCGCCGTTTTAGTGCCTCACATAAACACCGGCGGGAGAAATGGGGTCACCTCGCTTGGATAGGTCTGAGCATGCCAAACTACGGCTGTAAAAAAGCTGTTGTTTTCAGCCTCTCTCGCTCTCTTTCTAAACCAGGTGCTTGTGAAAAAAACACGAAAATGTACCTA
This sequence comes from Semotilus atromaculatus, assembly GCA_031834385.1. Taxonomy (NCBI): domain Eukaryota; kingdom Metazoa; phylum Chordata; class Actinopteri; order Cypriniformes; family Leuciscidae; genus Semotilus; species Semotilus atromaculatus. Next base: position 4,087,816 of record JAULUF010000001.1, read on the forward strand.
CTAAAGAACAAAGATGATTTCTTTACCATTACCAACATCAACTACTTTATTGACAAGAGGCTTCAGAGGTTTTTACCCCACTTGATTGTGCTTCCAACCACCCTGCTCTTTCACTTCAAAGCATTATCACAGGCACCAGGGCTTAGCAAATCAAATGAAGGTGCACATCATGCACATCAGGATGTCGTTCGTCATGGACGGGCGGCTCTGCCCTTGCTCTCCAGCTAAACTGATGCAGATGTAGCAATTATGTTCCATATCAGTTCAAGATGCACTTACCGGATGCCGGCCCTGTGGATACATTTTGAAATGTATCCTTTATTTTTTGGAGGTCTATTGGGTGGGGGGTGTCCACTGGCACGCCACTGTACTGTAAAAATCAGCCGGACACGAAGCCAACTGGACGCTGGGGGCAAAAATCCTCTCAGATCTCTGTTGCTGGAACCCAAACAATGAAAAATAAACAAACAGACGAGGAGGAGACCGTTACATTCAAACAGAGATTAAAAATGACGGTTGGGCATTTAAACTTGCGCTTGGAGACGAATTCTAGAAGATACGTATTTTCACCTGCACTTTGAAAACAACTCCGTTCATTGTGTCAGGGGAAAAAACTACACGCTCGAGCGAAACGACACATTCTCTACTATTAGAAAAAACAGGAACATTGAGAGGAAATTTGGTGTTTTTCTTTGTTTGACAACAGATATTTTGAAACGACATCATATAGCACTTCACATTGCTTGAAAGAAACCGAATAAGAAGCCCGTAAATGAGTCGACAAAGTGATAAATGATGAGCTCAGTCAGTGTGTGAGTGTGAGAAGCGTTTCAAGTCTTGGTTGGTTGGATAACGAGCTATTGTCGTTAGCTAACCTGCTAGCCCACTGTACCTGTCTTTGTGCGCCCGAACAGCCGAATCCCTTCCACTGTTCCACTTCTGAAATGTTAATCACTGCTTCAATATCTGAGAGAAAGATATGGTTCCTGGTTGACGCGAACGGTGGCGAACATCTCTCGTGCGCTCGCTCTATCACAAGAAGCGACTCGATGAGAATCAGCTTCTCCGAGGCAAAGAAATAAAGAGACGCCAAACTCCACGGCGCGAAAAAAGGTTCGTGTAATCCCCAGAAAACACTGCCAAAAATATACTTCCGAATTTGAAGAGGTTTGGGACGTTTAAAAGTGTAACGTTGTACTTCTTCGCCGCTCGAGCATTTCCCCTTCGTCCAGCAATGCAACCCTGTGCCACACACAGACAGTCTACTGACACGAGGGCTGAGCCACTGCGAGAGCGCCTCTTGCTAGCCAATGAGATGAGAGAACCGTGAGTTTCACCCTGCCTGCCAATTGCAGGGCCGCGTCCCCACGTGGGGACTGCATCCTTATGCATGACATCATACTCGCCATTTTAGATCAGAACAGGTAGCTCACAGCCGCTGAACATTTCTAGGTATTTTTTGAACAAAGTGGACCGATGTCACAGTCAATGTCTTTGTTTGGAGATCTAACACAGTCACAGTATAGATACAGACGACGTTCTGAGCAGGAAAACAACAACATTGTGTATTCCAAACACTATTGTGTATTATTTATGTCGGTTAAAACATTAAATGTTTAGTAGGATAGAAATCTAGCTTAAAGTTTTTAAGAGGAAAACAGTGGATGAAATGATGACGATAAGATTACACACACACATTAATGTTTGTGTGTACATCTCACGGTTAAAAATCAATAAATCACAATTTAAAGAAGATATATATAATATACATAACTTCTAATCCATTTAATTTCACTATTTAAATAACGCAGGTTCAATCAGTGTTTACAAAACATTATTTTCATATTTCTCAAGCTAATGTTCCTTTCATAACATAATGTACACAACGTGTACATCTATACGAATATGACATATCGTCAAGATGGACAGATAGCTAGCTTTGGGAATACGATGATTGTTCAGGTTTGATCTCCGTGAACAACGGCCATGTCTGAACTCAGAGGAAGAAGCGCCCAATCCCGTGCAGTTTCTTCTGTTGCACCCACGTGGGATCCCTTTGCGGCTTTACAGCTTCTCAGCCAATAACAGAGTAGCATTCATATTCTCTCGACTGCAATTGGACAGTAAAGGTTAAGGCTGTCATTCAAGAAGGTTTGTTGTCAATCAATACCACGCGGGGTCAAGCGCTGACAAATGCCTGTGCTTCTCGCTCTTCTGCCCGTGAATAGTGCCTGGAATGGCTGCTTAATTAGCTTCGAATGGCTTTTCTTTCCAGTTCAAACAATCTGTTACTACCACGTGGTAATGAGAGCCTTACATAAAACAAAGGAGCAAAGGAGCATGCAAACACTTAATAACATAAAAAAATCCCTTCGCTCATAATCACATGTTACTCACATATAAAATAGCATCGTTATATCAGTAGTTGATTTTATTTTTTTAAAAAGGAAATAAATTAAGAAAATGTAAAATGATGTCTGAACATGATGATATTTGTTAACAAACAAGTTAATATTTAGAGAGCAATTACTGCTTCGTGATTAGGACATTTAATACTGTATGTTACTTTTGTTATTTATGTTTATATATATATATTTTATATTTTATATTGATAGTTTATATTCTAATTTTTTGTATAAAAATTATCTAACTTGTCCTATTTTTTCCGCTATTCCTAATTTATTTATTATTATATTTTTATTTGTGTTGACTTGTTCTTGGATTTGCATGGGTTTGCGTGTTACATACTTTTCTATTTTATAATATGCACATCAATATGGATAATATACAATATATAAACACCAGGGTGGTCTTGTAGAAGAAACAAAAAATGCAATGCACCATGAATTTGCTTAATGTTTATTCCAGGTCTGGGACTACTTACAGCTCAGTGATGTGAAGTCTTTAGTATTTATGGACTGTGGTTTTGGTTTTGAATCGAGGGTGTCATGCATAGAGACACACGTCATGTTCTGTGGTTGGCCTGTGACTGATACTCTTGATTCTGTCCATCCTTTTGATAAAAAAAAGAAAAAAAAGAAAAAATCAGGAGGTGCTTATCAGGGCTGTTCTTTTGGCTGAAAGAGAAGGAGAATGTATGTGTGTGTGTGTGTGTGTGTGTGTGTGTGTGTGTGTGTGTGGGTGGGTGTCAGAACTGGCAGACTAATCTCTCCCAGGCAACCCCCCATCCTCCTCAATAGAAAGTGCTTGGATTTAGAGCAACAAAAGACTAGGCCTAACCCCAGGGAGAAGGCCAGGGCCCCTCCACCCACACAGACCTCCTCACTGTTTATTTACACGGAAACCCCAGCCACTGTGAAACTCCCACCCCCAGAATTTACACATGCCACTATTTGCAGAGGTGCTTTTAATTCTTTGCAGAACAAGGATCGCCTGCCCCGCTCTCAACCTGAGCCGCTGCCCAGTTCCCACACGTACACACACACACAACCTAAACACATGACCAAAAACAATCCAGCCACGCTCAGACGTTTGAGTAAATGTGCACAGTTATTCAGCTCGTCTTGTATGTTTTGATGTTTCTCCCTCTCGCCATTGTAGATGGCTCTTTCCTGTTCTGGCTCAGCTGTTGTTAAACATACAGCATAATGCCAGTTCATAAGAAGGCTATACATCTTGTGAGCCCCATTAATGTTTCAATGCACGCTGAAAACGAGGCACAGATAAATAGTTGAATCTGCACCAGCATTCATCACCATCCGATTGGTGCCTTATGCAGATTTGCTCAGTATGTGGTCATTAATGTGACGCACAGAAGAAGCCAGGGTGAAATGCAAACTCTCAGCCCATAAATGAGTAATGCGCCACACTCTCCACCATATTCAATTGGAAGGTTCCCGCTCATGGAGCATAAAATGGGGGGCTTATTTCCGTGATGAGTGAGTATTGTGCCGCAGCGCTGTCTCCAGGGCACTGACATGCTTGCGCTTTGGTACCTAAAAGCCAGGAGAACAGAGACTGCAATCACACACACACGCATTCCAAGCCCACAATGGACCCAGTGTGTGGTGAAGGGAATTGAATGGCCCACAGTGTATCAGGGTGACTCGTCAGGCTGTAATCAATGCAAACAGGATGAAAGGCCTTATCAAAAGGGACAAATGCAGACATGAACAGTGTCGCCAAACAAAAAGGGATGGAGCCGTTGGCAGAGGCTCCGGTCCAGGCTGAATGCAGCCAGCAGCGGGGAAACAGAGCCAATTACTACTCTGAAATTCTAATTCTCTGACATCAACAGCCACTCATTGATATCTTAAAGCCTCAAGTACAGGCATTAGCACTACGTGCTGCAAGCTAACGGAAATGCATTGTCTCTGCACTGCACTATACACAAATTAGATCGTCTGATAGTCAAATTATTTTATACTTTGGCTGAATGTGACTTTATGATGATTAGTCATTAGGTGTGTAACAATATATTGTAATTTTGTATTTTTGGCTAAGCAGAATCATGAATATTCTATTCTGGTGTCAACATTGCCCTGTGCATGAGGGAGAAGGACAAAGTCCAAGCCTATTCAAGTTCATTAAATTTAGCATTTTTAATGACCTGTTCTTTTGTTTAGCATTATGTGTTAGAAGTAATCATTTAAAAATAAAAAATAAAAACATATAATTTTATGTTAACTCTAATTTGGCTTTGTTCAAAGCATTGTGAGAGTAGCACACCATGAGATTAGTATTGCGTATCGAACCAAGTCATGTGATGAGTGTATTGTTACACCCGTTAGTCGTTTAATTTTTGTATCGTTTTCTCTGGCTGTTGCTAATAAACGCAATCCTATTCATTTTGATATCACTTCAAGCGAAGATCTCATTACATGCGAGTGTCTGAAAGGTAAAGCTGCCTGAGCAATTTGCTGGAACCGCCAAGGGTAAAACACTGGCAGAATGAGCAGTAAAGATCCCCCAAAATCTCTCAACCACAATGACCTTCTCACTGTGTTGTCGTAAAAATCAATAGCCCTGTCTACACTGCTTTAGAAGGGGCCTAACGGCCAAAGAAACGCCTCTCGCACACACTCCCTCCGGCCTGTTAATATTTCACTACCAGTCAGATGGTCATTTTTTCCTCATTTGGAGGATCTGTTGAGAGTATATTCATATCCTCAGAGCAAGGGTTAATGCTATTCAGCCTCTGACAATAAAATGCTACAATGAGTCCCGTTTTGAGAACACAGCCGCATTAATGACTATTGTGCGCAGCGACTGACTCATCTGTCAAGAGGCTTGTATGCTCCCATTTACAAAGCCTCTCCTCCTCCATAATGGTAACGGCCATCATTTATTCCGCTCAGGCTGGCAGACTGTGTGATATCAAACCCTTGAAGTCTGACCTCCTGTCAGGCATTCTTAGCTACAAAAAGCTACTGAAAGCCTCTCTTGTGCCATTGTTGATTAGCAATCCATTAATATAGAGCATCACGTAGCTTCAGGTTAACCGCAAACCAGCGAGACGATGACACTTGAGAATAATTTTTTTCTCTCTCCTACGAAGGGATTTCAGTGTTGTTGTAAACATGGCGCGACCCCCTCCGCTCTCTTGTTAGCGTCAAACCCGTGGCTGCAGCGGCAAAAGGGCCCTCTGTTATCCGCGCCCTCGTCTTTTCTCTTCGAGTCACATCTCACTCAGACTAGGCCAGAGCAGAGCCGTTAGATAATTGCTAGCGACACTCACTTCGGCATTTACATCAATTTCACAATGAGCCGCTAAAGTTCCCAGAGCCTTTCCTTTGAACTCCCAGAGCACAAACCGCTCCGTGTCTCTGTTGGATTCGGTCGCTCTCATTAAAGTGGAGAGGGATTAGTCACTGGGAGGGAGATTTTAATGGAGTATTGTGTCATTATTATTCCACACTGATCAACAAGGTCCTCTCACTCGCCACTGTTCCCCCAAACAACCCCTAGATCCTCGCTATTTATCTTTGGGTATAGCGCAAATTGTCCCCGAAGGATGAAGAACACAATGGGCCATAATCAAGGTGCAAACCCACCACACCTTGCAAGACGATGCCATTAGCATCTTGAAAATAGGAGAAGCTGTTCTGTTTTTCACACGCCCCCCCCCCCCCCCCCCCTCTCTGTTCAGAACATCATTGTCAGTTTATGCCCACCCCCCCTAAAAGATTAATCCGATTCTAATTAGATTCTGCCTCTCTTGTATTTTCACACAAATCAACACTATCTGTTGTACATCTGCGAAGGTCTCGTTTCTCGCGGCAGCAGTTAGATAAAATCAATGGAGTGTGATTGATGTAAGTTTTGTGCCTGACAGTTCTGTGATGAATCTAAGCAAAACTAATTGTCTGACAGATTCCCAGCATGTGCGCGCTCATCTGCGAGCGCTGAGCTGCTGGGGAGAGAGACGGCGAAGCATATTACAGGAACGTTGATGTGCATTATTTTGTAGATCACTTCAAGACAGCATGGAGATCTGTTGCCATGGGAACTGAAAGCCCAGTGGATTGTGGGTCAATCACAGGGAGACTTGTCTGAGCAGATAGAAGGGGGAGTCGTCTGTCTGCAGCTGAGAACGCCACCCTAGGGGAGCACTGCAGGTGGTGGACTGGGTCATCATGCCATCAATGTGCCAGAAAGCATAGCAGGGACCCTCAATATGTAAGCATGAAACAGTAGGGCTGTTATTTTCACGTGCATGCCAGCCTGATGGACTCTAGACTTTTAGGGGCTCCAGAAATTCTCTCTAATGCTGAAAGAAGATGCTTGTTTCCTCCCCCTTGCAACAAACAGCTTTAGCGTGCTGTCTGCTCTCATAACTGCTCTGTCGCTTGATGCTTTTCCAAGCCAGGAGACTCACCGCAGGTTTCGAGCGCTGTCTACATGCCAAGTTGTTATCTCCTACGTGCTTGTTACTCACTTCCAGAATGTCATATGCACTGAACGCCGCTATGCTTGCTTTCCGCCACGCACACACACTGGCATGCAACTGTTCAATCAAAATCTGTTCAGAAAGGCTTAATAAAAAACAAATTATATTCATTTTCAAAGCTGGAATTAAGAATGCTTTAGTCAAAACGTAATCTCTTTGTAAATGTGCAGCACATAGTTGCCATGGAAACAAGTATGAAAAGTGCAATCCAAAGGAACACAACAACGTATACGTTCTTATGATAAACCATGACTCATATTTTACTAAATGCATTTGCTTTTTCTATATAAGCAGTCTGGCAGTTCATTCTTCTAATTGACTTATAATGGAATGAAAGGATGGCTGTCCAGTCAACCTGACCCTGGACTCAACAAGTTAACAAATGCAGGCAGATAACCACGCATCAAAACCGATTATGCAAAGTAATGCATTAAAGTAATATTTAAAAAAAAAAAGGCTTTCAGCGCAAGTGAATGCTTTGAGAAGGATTAGGAGGCAGATTAAGTTATCAGTTGTCTGGCAAACAGTGGTGTTGTGTGATTATAGAGATGTATTACAAGCACCGAACGCAGATATGACAATAATAAAAATTGTACCCCGTGCTCCAGAGGCCAGAGGACCTCTGTTCAGAGAATCTGCCAAACCACACTCGTGGGAGGAACAGAAGAACTCTTTTACAGTTCTCGAGATGGGAACTCTAAGGAATTTAATGATTCAATCAACAGTTCTTTCAAATCTGAGGAAGAAATTATTCGAAAACAAAAATGCAAATTTGCTGCCAAATTATGAGATCATTTCACTTTAATAGTTAATGTAAAATAACAAAGAAAAAATTTGATAAAAATATTTCAATAATTCTTTTTTTTAATTTTTTTTATAAACTACAGACAAAACTCTTTATTTGAAACTTTAATTACACATTGTTAACAGCCAGTCAGTAACTCTTCTGATTTAGGGGTCTCAAGAGAAGAATGAATCAGATTACTCAAGTTGTTCCAAACCTGTATGACTTCCTTTCTTCTGTTGAACACAAAAGAAGATATTTTGAAGAATGTCGGTAACCAAACATTGATGGACCCCATTGACATCCATAGTATTTTTTTTCCTACTAAGGGTGTCGTCACGTCAACTGTCTGGTTACCAACATTCTTTAAAATATCTTCTTTTGTGTTCAACAGAAGAAAGAAACGCATACAGGTTTGGACCAACTTGAGAGGGTGAGTAGGGCTTATCCCCTAAATTATGACAGAATTGTTTTTTTTTTTGTGAACTATCCTTTGTGGATACATTGAAGAATCAGACTTCACTGGTCGCACTGAATGTTCTTGATTCATTTGAAGAATATACTTGTCTAACTGTATTTTTCTAGCTGAATAGTAATGCAGAGAACAATATAAAAGTAATTTAGCATAGCGATCCGACGACACATGCAAAACCTGTGAACTAGACCGAACGCCCAAAATCATTTGGTTCTGGTATTCTTTTTTAAAATTATATTCAGAACCAGTTCTCAGTTTCTGTGATAGGGACCCGAGCGGTCACAAGAAGAATCACACTGAGATGTAAAACGATGTTGCGATGTTGGCATCCAAAAAGATGTTTATTACAAGCAGATGTGCAAAATGCAAATAAATATGGTCAAGAGCATAATACAAAAGTTATTAATAAAAACAGTCTAAAAACTAGAACTGCTAGGTACTAAAAAAAAGTACCAACTGCCCTCTTCAGCAATTGAGGTCAGAGTTTTACTGTGATCAAGCAGTGCTACAATAACCATGTCTAAATATACTCTAAAACCACACTCCATCTGCTAGTCTCTTGCTTTGGTAACAGCCATCTTATCTTTCTCTCTCTTACTAATTGAAACATACCAAACCATTACCAAGTTATCTCTTGCCTCACCATATGATTAATACATAAATACATAAGATTATTAGGAACAAGAGTTAAAAACAACATCAGTAAATACAATTAAAAGGATGGATAAAACCAAACCATACATTTGTACAAACATTTCCATCATTTAGTTAAAATGAGCTCTCCTTACAGGTTCACACCTTATTTAAGGCCACGCCCACTCAGCTAAAAACGGAAATATAAACCATGTTATAAAATGAACGGTAAGAATACAATAAAAACAGTGATGGAAGACAACTTCAAGGTCTATTCTCCATCACATTTCCCCCTATTTCACATATATTGTAATTAACCAATACGAGGCTGTGCTATACTGTCACTGTATTGTTGAAGCTAAAGGGCATTAACATTCTGCAAATCTTTTTAGAACTTTTTTTTTTTTTGGTGAAAAAACTACATTTGGCATTTGTTCCTGTCCCACACCTGAGCTCCATCAGGGTGACCATGTACTCAGTTTGACGGTGACGTTCGGACAGGCTCAGGCAGCCAGTGCGTGCTGCTTTCACAGAACAAAGGCTGGGGCTTATACTTCACACGGCCCCTATTCATTTTCTTCCAAGATACTGTAATTTCATGACTTCCACACCATGGAGAGTCTCTTTTCTTATTTCCTGCCACAAAAGCAATAAAGCCCTGCTCCTCCAGGCAAAATTGCCTGTGCACAAGCACTCCTATAGCTGCTGACTGACACATGCTCCCTAAAAAAATTACTCCTCCATCTACGGTGCTGTGCCGCCTCCGAGGGGGACTCCATTCCATTATTAAGTTGAAAACGAGAGAGAAAGATAGAGAGGGAATGTAATAGAGTGATACGGTGAGAGAGGAGGAGAAAAATGAGAAGGACGACTAGAGTCAAAGAATAATAGAGAAGCCAGAGAGCGAGAAAAGAGGCAGGGGGAGAGAGAGATGTCTTTTACGTGGAACAACAGATCGATGGATAGAGTGGGATTTCTGACAGGAGATGAGGCCTGGTGTTAAGAGTGAGCGTCTAGCTGGAACTCTGGCCTTTCTGCAAGAGATCGCTCACTGGGACGAGAAGATCCATGAAGCGGAGCACTTCTGATCTCACCAGTGGGCCTGCAAAACAATCAACTGGAAATGACATTGATCACTGGTCTGAGACCTATACGTTCACGCAATAGCTCCCCTTGCCATCCGGCCATTTAACAAACAAAAACAGCCATGTGATAACGATAGAATCCTCACAACGCTGATATCGCTGGAATGAGGTCCTTACGTTTGCTAATTTAAGATTTCTGATATCATATGGCATGCGGATCTTAATAAGAGCGAACAGAAGCCATGCAAATTAATGTGGTTCTACAGTGTGAAACTAAGCCTCTTATTTTTCCTTCAAATGAGGATTTAAATTGACTTCCTTTTTGAAATCTAATTATTAGCCTGTGCCCTCCAAAAGTCTCCCTGAAAGCGCCTCCAGCATGCCGCTTATTAACATAGACACAACCAACGGCAAGCTTAAAACAAATTGTATATTTAGCGTGTGGTAATGGGATTAAATCCAGCTGAATTCAGGAGTGTGTCTCGCGTTTAAACGGCCCCAATATCACAGCTTCATTACGGTAGCTCCTCCACTTCTCTCGGCTCTGTTTACACTCAATTTTACTCCTCCGCCTCCCCCGTTCAGTCGCGCCTCTCAGCTATTCAACAGATTGTGCTCAAATACTGATCCAGAAATCTAAGACAATCATAAATAATAAAAGATTACACCAATCTCAGAGCATGCTGGTAGTTTCCCAGCAGCAATGAGCACACAGAGAAATAATTGTTAGCCATCTGTGCACCAGATTGGTAAGAGAAGAGGGTAAACAAAGAGCACAGTGTACCTGCTACATTGTGCACGCCTAAGCCAGCCAACATTAAAGGCTTTGATGACGTGTGGCGGGCAGGAATCGAAGCATGGTCCAAAATATTTTCATGCAGATCCAAATACGTGGGCCGACATTCCAGGCCTGTGATATTGCCGCCACTTTTGCCTAATGACTGTGCCGCCGTGTGAATGCTGGTGCAATGTATCACTCTGCCAGTGAGATGGAGAAAGAGATTGGTTTGAGAGTAATTAGAACGGCAAATGATTGCATTTACATCTGACACATTTCATGTTCTAGAGGGTAAAATTATGTCATAAACGTTCCGTCTTTGTAGCCACATTAATCATTTATCCCAGAGCCAAGACTGGTTTTACTGGACCACTGATATCACGCAAGGCGCCATATCCCGTAAGGCTTAACGCTGAGATTTCTTTGCTGATCTCAAACCAGTTTGCCTTCAAAATGGACCAAGAAAGATTTCGAGATAATCAATACAAGGGCTTCTGAGCATGTTATGAGTCAAGTGTTTTGACTTTTTTCCAATCTTATAAATGGTTATGCTTTATACAGTAAATGTAAACACAGTAACCAACCAACACAGGCAAAACATGTTTTGATTGACACACTCCCCTGGTTTCACAGACAAGGCTTAAGCTAGTCCCTGACTAAAATGTTTGCTCTGCTTTAACAGAAAGCAACTTGCACTGACAAATCTTAAAATGTGTCAGTGCCATTGTTTTGTCTTAAGATGCACAGCAGTGATTTGTTTTTCTAAGGCACGTTTATAAAAGCTGCTTAAATGTCCTAATTGACCTAAGGCTTACTCCTGGCTTGATCTAAGCCCTGTCTGTGAAACGGGGCCACTGTGTGTGTCATATTTCATATGTATGTCATGAACAAGTCATTAGTATGTTGTTGTTATTGTCATTGTCACACAGTTGTAAAACTGCATTTCTGGGTGAGAATACAAAAGACCATGTGCTGCTTAGCAGCTTCCCACTCTGTGTGGGGTGTCTGTCAGACTGATAAAGTGTAAAGGCATTGTGTGTGAGTGTGTACACAGATAAAGAGGAAGATGGAGAAAGTAAAACACAGTTCTTGTGTGCTTCTTGAATCCGAGAGGTCTGCCCAAGCACTCTCCCTCCCTCTTTCCATCACTCTCTGTATGGCCGAGATGCGAAAATACATTTTCAGGTCCAATGAACAGTCCAGAGCGAGGAGAGAGAGGGAGCAGGACCGGGTCTGTTCATGCTGTTGCTGTATCTGGAGTGTGAAAGGCAGATTAATCCATATTATCTGACGTGCCACGGGGACTCGCTGGGTGCTCTCTGCTCACTTGCTCCTCAAACTGCTCTGTGACATTTCATAAGATAATTCAGCAACAACAACAGCCAGTGTTTCTATATCAAGGTGAATCTCTCCTGTGGAGATTGTACAGTCGTGTGACCTCTATGGGATATTGACCTGCCCCGAGAACTCTCTGAAATAGTCCTTGCACAAACAAAAAACATCACTTTCTCAGCACTCTGCATCTTAATCTAAGAGAGGGCTGACCTGGACTGTGACCTCCTCCCATCCCACAGGACTGCCACTAAGGAGAACGGGAGGAAAGAGAGGGAGGGAGGGAGGATGTGTGAGAGAGAGAGAAAGAGAAAAATGAGGCGAGTTGAGCGGGAGGATAGGCAGCATTAATGAGCTGTGTTTATGTTCAGCACTCTCCTGTTGATGGCGGTTAATGAAGCCGAGTACAGTTAGCGGAGGGATTGGGACACGCTATCAGTAATTAAAATCCCCCTCATTAGCAGAGCTTAGGAGGGGAGAGGAGACAAACACAGGCAGGTGCACCAGCTGCACTTCTCTCTCTATTTCAGAGGCCGCTGGGGGAATGGTGTGTGTAAGCCTACGGATGTTTGTGTGTGCATGTCTAATGGAAGGGCTGTATTTGCTGTAATCTTCTCCTTTCAATATGTCCTGTGTTTTCATTTTCATTTTTGTCTATTCTAAACTAACATCAAACATTTTCCAAAGGTGTTACGGAGTGAGCTTATTTAAGTAATCATTAAGCCGCTCAAAAAAAAGTTGAGCGGGCCTCGAAAACACATATTCTTTACATGTAAAATAGATTACCAAACCTTTTTTTCTGAGGAGGTAGCCATAAATGGGCCGCTTGCATGCTGTTATTAAGATCATCAGAAAATATAAACACCCATGTAAGGAATAATTGACGACGACTTACTTTCAAAAATATTTCTGTTCCAATGTATTTTTGAATACAGCCTTAGAGAGCTAACTTTGGCTCAAAAGACATCTTGGATTTTAGACACTTGCAATCTAATCTATATGTACTTTAAGGCCCCCAACTTTTGTTTTTTTAACCTTTTGTAATTTAGTAAAATGTCATTTGTCTTGAGCTTATATATTTCCGTTCTCAATTTTCCAAAAAGATGAAAAGGAACTTCATACATATAAAGGAATTATAGCTAAAATTCCACCTATTTATGCTACTTTAAAGTAAGGTTCTGAGGCTCAGTTTGTGCTGTATAAAGGATAAGATAAGCAGGATAAATCCCAACTCTGGGGTATGATGTTCTCAGCACAAAAAATATTGTACATTAGTATAATTCTTTAAAAGATGATGGTGGGTAACAGTAATTCCTCCATGGACTTTATCAGCATAACGACAGTCATTCCTTTAGGGACCATATCTGCATAACAGATGTACAACACACACACTTCCTAAACCAGAAGATAGTTGATTTGAATCTGTGTAAAGCCCAAAGGCTCCTCCAAAATACTATATAGCGGTCGATGGCAGCAGTGAGAGAAAAAGAAAGAGAAACATCAAGCAAAACAATTTTTCTTAAGAAAATGTGAGTGCTTGCCTTGCAAAAAGTTGCCTCCATGATGTTACAGTATAGGGTTATTGCTATGTGTTTGTGATTACTTAAATGTCATCAAAGATGCCTTGATGACATATCTAAAAAGAAAACTGACATATATGTTTTTAGTAGAAATATTGATGAGTAAATAAAAATCACTGACGAGTTCATAAGACATGGTAAGTAAATAAATGTTCATATGATGTAAAATGTAAGTAAACACACGCATCACATCACTGCACATGTGTGGAAGGTATTTATGTGTTTGCATGCTTATTTTTTTTCTTCTTGTTGATCAGATTATTTAAGGTCTACACCCCTTTCAACTGAATCGTTTGTGGTGTTTACATGATGAGCTGATTGGGCCATCATCGGTCTGATTATAAACAGATTATTTGGGTGCATGTAAAAACGAAGCTAATGATGCTTCCCTTAGCAACATCTACTGGACTAACATCAGAAATCGTAAGGGAGAGAAGTGAGAGAAGTGAGAGACTGAGGGTCAGGAGGAAACGGAGAGAGATAGAGAGCACTTTACAATGTGACGGAAGCCCAAAGTGGACTGAACTGTGTGCCATCTCAGCCACAGCCCATGCTGGATCCTGTAATCGGCCCCCACCACTGAAACCACTGCCGCTGCTGCTGGCAGCCAACACAGACGCGGCCTGGCCTCGGCTTGCCAGTTTGTTTACGCAGCATGCAGACCCAGCCATTAACAACGGGAGCCCTGTCAGGGAATAAAAAGAGACACTTTTCATGTCTGAGGCCTGTAATTGTGGCTCTTGTGTGATGTTTTTTTCCCCGCTTCTGACCCCTAGCGCTGAGGTCGGGAAGCCGCTTAACATGGGGTTTAGCGTGGAGCAGACTACCCTGTATTTGGGACTGCGGTAGTGCTGAGTGGTGCCTGGGCCCCGGCAGTTGTATGCAATGTCTATGGCTATGTGATTGATTCGGCTGTAACACATAGACTATTATAACGGTTCCATGGGCATCCAGATCACAGGATGTATTCAGATGAGCGCGCAGTTGCTACTTACTCTGTGATGTCTTATTTTCCTTCCTGCTCAGACTCTGTTTTGATATTTCATATGGTAGCAAGCTGTAAAAAGTATTGAAGCATTTCCTCTAAAACCCAGAGGCAGACAGACGTTCATGTCCCTCGTCTGCACTCATTGCAAACATGCAGAAAACACTACGCAGACAATCCTACATGTGGGAATGTGCTGTGCAGTAAACTTGTGACAGCTGTTAATATTTATATCAAGCTCTTCTTTCCTCCTTCCTTTCTTTTTTCCCACTTTTGTACATGTATATAACGTATATACACAACACTGTTAAAAAGTTTGGGGTAAGATTGAAAAAAATAAATAAAATAATAATACTTTTATTTAGCAAGGATACATAAAATTTATCAGAAGTGCCAGTAAAGGTTTTCAAATGAATGCTGTTGTTTTTAAATTTATCCATCAAAGAATCCTGAAAAAAAATTTATTCAGTTTCCATAAAAATATTAAGCAGTACAAATGTTATCAACATCAATCAAATGCAGCTGTTAAAATTGAACTTTGCCATCACAGGAATAAATACAATGTAATATAAAATGTATTAAAAAGAAAACAGTTTGTTTAAATTGTAATAATATTACAGTTTTTACACATTTTTGATCAAATAAACAGCCGGCAAGCATAAGAGACTTCTTACTAAAACGTCTTACTGACTACAAACTATAAAACAGCAGTGTACGCATCATAAACATATAACAATGTTACAGTTCCATTTAAAAACTGTTCACGAGTTGACTAACATTTACAGTCAGACAAAACAGCAGGCCTGTGGACGCTGGTGGGACAGAAGGGGAAGATAAGTTGGCTCGACTCCTGCTTTTCCCCCTTTGATACCTCCAGATAAGTCGGACCCTCAAGGAATCTTATCTCAGCCTTATATCCTGTGCAAATGTACAGTTTAGTCTGAGAGATTCTATCAACAGAATATGACAGGGACAAAGGGCAGCACCCCGTGGGGAGAGGAAGGAGAGAGAGAGTGGTGACTCGCGCCTGGGTGACACACAGTTTCTGCCCCCAGCGCCTTGAGACGGCTCGATGAGAGATCTAGGTCTGCGGTACCTAGGAGAGAAGCACTCTTCCACTCCATCACCCCCCAGCCAATGGGTATAAGAGCGGGGTGTCGACTCCTATTATACACAGAGCCTTCATCCCACAGCACTGCACTGCTGTTACGGTAAGCACAGAGGCCTCGGAGGTGACATGAATTACTGTGGACAGAAAGCACCACATTTGCTCAAGCCCTCTACCTTTGATGCACAGCCATGTACCAAGCTGCTGCAATGGTGAAGCCAGGTGCTGGGTGGGTAATTAGGTTACTGGTGTTCAGGAGCTCCTGGGTGGCCCACCCTGGTATGTGGCATTGGTATAACAGGGTCACTGGTGAAACAGCCACATCCCCTTGCACTATGAACACACACACATACCCACATTGTGGTGTCTGAGCTCTCAGCCCATTTTGGTAAAACTGTGGCCTGGCAGTGCTCGCCATCCCACCCAGCCTGGGAAGAGCTGAGGTCAGGGCCGTCAGCCAACGCTGGATCACTCTTTTACCACAGATCCATGTGTGTGAGTTTGTGTGAAGGAGGGAGACCCACAAGCCTTATTACAGACTGAGAACTGGACAAATTTGAGGCCTCCATAAAAACAAACACATCCCACACACCAACTTTAAAAGCGAACTCCCCTAGTCGAAGAAAAACACAAAACGTCGGACACAAACGTCCACCTCAAAGTTTCCAAAACAATATTTACCATCTACACAAAGACTACTATATAGAATGTATAGCATTAGAGTTTAAGACCTGAATAAAAAAGTATTTCTTGAATGTAAATTGAAGTAGCGAGCAGGACACAAAATTGGAATTCAAATGAATTAAAGTAGAATTAAATTGAATCAAAATTCATATGACTAATGTTAACTAAAAGCATGCAAGTGGTGGCTTTGAGGTTTATAGGCCTTATGAACAGAGATAGAACACTATAGAACGATGGATAGAAAGATAATAACTAACGAACGGAAGTGAAAGTGAGCCACTTGTGAATTTTGCACAACGCTGGTTTCGGAGCACAGCCTACGTTGCATCCAAATCAAACACCAGGAGGAGTGTGCAGTCAGCTGGGCTGTGTGGAGCAGTCGTCTGTCTTCAAATGATGATGTCACAGTCTTTCTTGGTCCCCCGGGCTGTGATTTATGAGCTAATCCGGGCTTGTCTCCTTGTCCTCCAGGTCTGTCCCTCCCCAGGGGTGTGCTAATGGGACAGCATGCTGAAGCCACAACACCACAGCTGCCCTCTCCGCTCCCACAGCCTGCTATCCATCTACTGTACTAACAGAACTAAAATAAGCTGCTGCCCTGCACGCAAGTATACTCGCAGATAATCACACAGACAAACAGCCAATGTATAAGCCTTTCTGCTTGGACATGATGTATACAGGAAACAATTTCCACCCTCTGTCCAGTCCCAGCCTATTTTATAGGAGAAATTACCTTTAGACTGATCATGAAGACACCTATTGACCCATTTTTCCCCCAGATGTACTCAGAAAAGCAATTTGTCCCCGCTAAAGTCAAACTGATAGGTGGCAAGATGAATGGATTAAGGCAGGCAGGAGAGGGTGCACTATGCCACAAGGCACTAAATCACCAGATTATTAGTTTCATGGGCGAAGCCCGCGAGAAAATAATTGCTAATGTTCCCAGAGTAACCAAGGGAAATGAAGGTAATGGAGCAATTTATAAACTCTGATTGGTATACATGGAAAACTTCCAGCCCATCTCCTTTGTTATTTTACTGCTCTCGATAAAAAGCACCCTGGGGCGGCTGGAAGGCTGCGGCCAGCCATTAAAATCAATACCTCTGGCGTGTCACTGTTGTTGTTTTCCTTCTCTGTTATTTTTAGTGGCTGGGACAATGAGCCTGCCTTGCTGCTGTAAATCAATGAAATACGAAAAGGATAAAAACCACACAGACATCAAGCTCCCATAATTCATCTCAATGCCGTCTTCAACCCACTTTGGGTTGAACTTTGGCCATTCATCCAATACAGTGAACACTGTGGTGTGACCACTCAAGAATAAGAATAGGAGAGGTCTCAGCATGTCAACAGAGAAGCTCTTAACCACTACAATCATGGCTGTGTATTGATTGGCCGTGACAAGAGAGTTTTAGAAAAACCTGGCAGCTCGTGTTTGTCCTCACAAAAAGGAGAACTCAAGAAAGGAAAGTACAATGAAAACAATCCTTTTAAAAGTTCTGTCCTGTATTAATACACCAAAATAAAAATATAGGCAGATTCCTTTAAAAAGGGTATACATTGCAGCTCTTTGATGCTATCAGCGTCCCAACGAAACCGACATTACTACATAGTTCTGGCATGAAACTCTAGATGGTGCAAGCTGATAGATCTAACTCATTTGGTAGCGATCACAATCACGTCATTATCTACATAGCAAAGCTAATTGGTTGTTGTTGGATCAATGGCCAACGAGCTGCGGCTCAACATTCAAACAAATACCGGTAGTGTTGCTGTTAGCAAACTGTAGCGTGCTTTCAGAAACCCTCCACCTTCCCCAGCTCCACCTGTATAGATCTGGTACGAGGGGTTAATTCATGGATATAATGCCATATCCATTACCATGCCAAATTGCCAATCTCTATTACCATACCAATCTTCAGAGAGTTGTCATGACAGAAATGAAAGGTCTAGGGTAAGTTCTGCTAGGAAGACTCAATTGTTATATCACTTATTACCTTATCTACATCTAACCAATCATGTTCTAATACTTGTAGTATAAAAGATCGGTACTTACACATGTCTGTCAAATATGTCTATCATATGTGTAAAACTGACTTCAATAAAAATCTTTGGTAACTTTTGACATGAAGATGCCCTTTTATCCTTTCATTGCCCTGTGCTTCTACATTCTCTTACACATTTTTAAGAAAATTACCAATGTTTTATTTTAATTTACTAGTTTCTTACTATTACGTTAACTGTAACTATTTCATAAAAACAATAACCGAAACGTTACCATGCAATCAATTTACATTTGAAAATTGTATTCACTTTCTAAGAAGCACCTTTTTTCATTACCTTGAAATGTCAAATAAAAACTGCCAATCCTTTTAAATTTCAGATTTGCTGGTGAAATGAATGAGGGAAAAAATTGCTTAATTGAGTTGAAACTTAAATGCACCCTTAAAGATTAGCACATTCACTTTGGCATTGAACTAAATGTGCCAATTTTTCCTATCACCGTCAATAAAATCATTAATTTCCAACTCTGTGATGTCTAAATGGAGAGTTTTGTTAAGTTGTATGAAGGCGGAAATGTTCTTCAGATGTAGGTTCCTCTAATGTGGTTGATGAAAGCACAGACTTATCTGGTTAGAGGCTTCATTTCACCCAGACCACACTTTGCCCAATTTATACTTCCGTCACAAGGTGGGTGGTCTGAGCTGCCTCCGCTGTCTTTTTCCAGCCACTACCTACTTCTTCATCCTTAGGAAAGCATCTAAATAAGGCTGTTTGGGCTTCAATAACGTATTTGACCTTCAGTGACATGCAAGTTTTCAAGTTTACATATACTACGGAGATACTTGGCGAAAGCTCAAGAATGTCACATTGTGCAAACTGCAACATACATAATCCACTGAAAGGACATATCTCCATATTAACTGAAGTGTTCTTGAAAGCCTGTGCCTTAACCTTATACTTTCAAAGCATGAGGTGAAAGTAAAGCTAGACTCTTCACTGTGGTGTGATTTCTCTCTTTTGTTGTGTGATGGAAAAATATAAATAGATCAGAATCATATTACAGAGGAACTGAAAGCACACTCAGATCTTAACCTTATTCTGTAACAAAACAAACATCATCTACGTCTCAACCCAAAGCCCTCAACCCTACTTTCCATGCCACTTCCTTTAGTGTGGTGTGGTTAAACTAGCGTGTTCTCGCTTACATTTTTCACACTCGCTTCGGCATCTCAGATGGCGCATGTGTCAAAGTCCCACCAGCAAAGCCGCAACTTTGTTCAGACATGTGCGAGTAGTTATCGCATTAGGCCCTGCTGTCTGTTTAGCTGCTCTGGTTTTTTATGTGGGTGCAGATGAGAGCAAGCTCTTACGTGCAATGGCACGATTGCGATGTGTGTTGTTGTGTGCACGGAGACGTTTGGATCCCATTGGCTCCGACTTCCTGTTATCACATCAGAGAAACCGCGCGAGTGGAAGAGGTGTGGAGAGAGAGAGAAATGAGAGTGAGCTTAAGGAACAGACAGTCATAGATAAAAGGAGATAAAGAGATAGAAATCTGTGAAGCGTGGTAAACGGTACACTCTGGCAAGAAATGCTGGGAGGTCAGTTGTGAAATTTTTTTGGCTGTTGCCATGACAACAGACAGCCCTGCCAGTTAGTGTAAGTGGAATTTAGTGTGGAGCCTAGCACTCTGCCCCATGCTGTCACAGAACTAGCTGTGCCCCAGCCACAGCGAGTTGACACATCCAGTCCCCCCTTCGGCATGATTTACCTCGCTGTCAGCATATTCAGAAAGAGTCAGACGCGCCCGGAAGTGCCAGTAAAGCGCTCCGTTATGTTTTGCACAAAGCTCGAAATGAAAGCATGCACCGTCTCCCAGGAGGACTGGCCTAATATAGAGCAAACAAAAAAAGATGCAGGAAAATCGAAGTGAAAAACTGAGGGGTCTTCGTCGAGCAATCAGAAGCTCCACCAGTCGACACCCCCACCCCCCGCTATTTATGCAATGCGGTTTAGCTTGCATCTGAGGTCTACAAGCCATGTAATAAATCTAGCTTCTTTCAAATCAGCTTGCCACCACCACCAGCAGAAGCCTCCCCAAGCAAAATGTTATTCCAACTTGTTAGCGTTTGAAGTCGAGGCGCGCTGCAGTACAGAGGCTGCTCGCATGTGGTTTATGGTCTGTGGGTTTGTTTTTTCTCTCTCTCTCTCTCTCTCTCTCTCTCTCTCTCTCTCTCTCTCTCACTCTCTCTCAAGATATGGTGTCTCACTTTCTCAGTCAGGATATATCGCCACCGTTGAAGCCACAACTGTCACTCAGAGATAACAGCAGCGCATTGCGATAGAAGGGGGAAAAAAAGGGGAACTTTAAAAACAGTCTTGCGGTCGCAACTCATTCAGCAACAACATGAGCTTGTGTACTTGTGCGAGCTAGCGCTTTTTCCACCTCCTGTTCTGAGTTATAGTGCAAGGCTGCAAACTCGAGCTCTGGAGATTTAACTTCCTCCCACACTCTGCCCTCAAGAAAGGGAACTTGTTCTTTTAACCTCGTTAGTTCTGCTAAACTCATGACTTTACACACCGCAACACGACTTGATAAAAGCGCAGGCCTCTTTGACTCACATTTTTCCATCCGGCTATGTAAAACAAGCAGCGGGGTGAGCACGGCTGTGCCACATATGACATCCTCTTCGAATATGCATGCTAAAACATCATTAACTCTATTAAACAAGGCAAATAATTTTCCAGAGACTCAGCGAGGCAGATAAAGTGCATCTTCAGTTTTTAAATTGCTTGCCGGATTGACTGTACACACTGTTTGAACATGCCTGATTAAATAGTGAAAATCTCCAAAGGACTGACCTTTATAAAACCTACGTAGAAGTATCTAATTATAAACTCTGTTGGAGTTTACCAGCAGTTCAGAAAGTTCAGAACTTACATATTAAAAAAACAATGCCATATTAAATGAATTGCTTTGTTTTGAAACTCCTGCCCACATATTATCGCATGGAATATCTCACATCACATACTTTAAGATAATTGCTAGAAATGCAACATGACCTTAATGACTTCTCTAAACAAATCAATAAATTTCACACATAAATGGATGTTTTGCACAGGATTTATTTAAAACACTTTAAGTATAGGCTCAACAAAGGGGCCAGTTTGAGAGCGTTTTAGGCTAGTATCAGTAAAAATATAAGATTAATGAATATAAAGTATAAATCAATCAGTATTGTTTTGAATTCTATGCCATTGTTTGTGCATGTGTTTATGGGATTCTATTATAGTTTCGTTCGAATTTGTTGGTTGTAGCATAATCTCTTTTTGTGCAAGGAATAAAAATAGAACTAAAATATTCACAAATTTGGACAAAAATAGTAAATATTTTTGATATATATAGTATATATACACACATATTATATATTTGTAAAATATATATACACACATATTTCTAACAAATCTAAAAATAATAATTGAAAATAATTAATTAAAATTAAAATTAAAATTAAAATGTATCATTCTTTTGTTATGGGGCTAGTGAAAATGTTAAATAAAAAAGAACAACTTACAGTTGAGCCCTGATACATTTGTCTCTCCTTCATACACCCAATACCACAGATAATTCCATAAAATAATCATATATTGGTTTTAGGCCAGTGTCAGCCATATAGGATAAGGCTGGTGTGGGTTTGCAATAGAACACAAAAGGCCAACAACTGCACTGGAAATAAACTAAATGGATGGAGTGACTGAGGTGCTGAGAATATCCATCAATAACCTGCGCCATAGATCCACAGCGGCAAAATGAAAACCATTAGATCAGTGGAGCCACAATGACTCTTCCTCTTCCTCTAGAAGACTCTTCATCACATGATCAATAAGCTGAAAGGGGTGAGGCAATAATAACAAGGACAGATGATTGCGTGTAGAGAGAGAAGGAGACGGAAGAGATATTAAGAAAACATGAGACCAGAGCTGCTGCGTGATGAGAAACAGGCCTGGAGAGATGTTTATGACTGACTCCTCCCTCTCACCTCCACTCCTTAAGTACCCACGACCTCTGACCCGAGGGTCACCAGCCAGTCCTGCCCCGCTCCCATAACCCAGCCCCCCCCAGGGAACAGAGAGGGAGGACAGGCTATTGATCAGACAGACTATTATCAGAACCCAGGCTGTTTATCAGGCTGTCTGCTCGTGAGTCACGAGTGTCTCCAGTCTCTAATGGAGCATGGCATTAGAACAACCCCCCACACCCGTCCTTACCATCCCAGCGCTTCCTCCCACCCCCTCCAGCTCTATTGATCCCTGCGACATCCGTCCTTGCCCCCGCTGTCACCCCTCCTTCCCCACGAGGCGTGATAGAGGGGCAACGTGTCTTGTCCCTGTAAGAATTGCTCCATGATGACTAGTCTCTTCGTGCTCTCCGGAGAGAAAGAAGGCCCCATCAGGTGCTAGTTTTCCTCCTCCCGACCCCCCAGGTATACAGCCAGCGGAGTGCAGGAGAGCAAAACCTCCATTAACAGCAACAGAGACCATTACACGGGGGCTCTTAGCAACAGGAGAGAATCTCACCATGTCTCACACATGACTTCCCTTTGATCTTTCCCTGCATGCATTATGCAATAGGAATGTGCCTATCTACTTCAAATTATAGAATATTCTGCATTTTAATAACTCGTTATTAGTTACTCATGCAGTCTAGACTTATAAATTGTGGTTATAATTTTTTAACAATTATGCTGCTAGCAAGAGCAAACGATTTCCATGTCATATTCCCTATTGTAAAGAAGCACTCGATTTTATTTATTTATTTACTTACTTATTTTTAAGAAAATGAGAATGCCGCTTGTCCTACAAATACTTACAAGAAAGAAAACGTCATTATCTTCATATATTAGCTAAAAGATGAATGCATGTTAATGCTTTCAGTATCATTAACCAACAACAAACAGCAATTTTTTCAGCATTTATAAATATTGTTTAATGTTAATTATTACAAATATATTTCTGTTCATAGTTCACATGAAAATAAACATTTAATGGAAAATATATAAATATAATTATTACATATAAATACAAAATACTCATATTGCATACAGACTATTGGAGCTACTGGAACACTATGAAGAAGTGTTCGAAAAGAAGTTTGAAATAAGTGAGAAACGGTGTTAGATAACATCCTGACAAGGCCCACGCTAGTACTGAGAGCAGCGTTTAGATGAACATGTAAATGTGTCCTGTGCGCTTTCCTTTCAATAACAAAATAAACTCAAATGTGAGAGTAATGAGAAAACAGTAAGAAAGCATCTGATCATGGTGAAGTCAATGTTTGCACAAGCTTTGCAACTCGAGACGTAAAGTCGTGTCACATTTATTTATATACCAACATATTGTTTAAAAGCAAGCAGTTTTACAGTAATAAACATGAGAAATTTTTTTTTATTACAACTACATTTTCTACAATAAAGGGGCTCTCCATTGTGTTCATGTTTTACTCGAGGGCGTCCAACCTTGAGGGACTGAACAGAAGAGCCTCAGAGCATACCTAGCTATTACATAATCAACACGAACCAATCGTAGTTTGAAGGTGTTTAACAGACAGAGCGAACTTTTCCGGAAAGCTGTTTCGAACTCCCGAAATGAACACAAAACGAATTTTGTTTTGGCCTCCTTTTGTTCAAAATGACGAAACACCAGTTTGTTCTTTGATTTCGCTTGAATGATATCGGGGTCTTTGCTAATTCACTTTTGGTGAATGCAATTTTAATTTATGCTCATGTGCAAAGTTGTGAAAACTGATTGCAAAAAAATACACCGCCACGATTACCATGTGAGAAGAGTCTGCTTTAATAGAGGTGCAAGTGCCATGCACCGGACTGGCAGGCAGTGTCGATCTCGTGCAACATTCAGCTTCTTTTGGAGGTCACCAGAGGCAGTCAGTGGTGTGTGGAGGATAAAAACACAATGATGAGGATTTAATGATATCCAGCTCCCCGGCTATTGATAGCCAGAGTCAATGGGCTGCGCTGTCAGTGTGTCTCTCAGATACACGGCAGCTTAGCAGGGCCTTTGTGAGATGAAAACATCAGAGATCAATAGGACACAGGGGAGAATCAATAACCCGCCCAGCGCCCTGTGGTTTTCCTGGGGAAGTGTCTCTCTCTCTCACACACACACACACTTTCCCTCGTTTTTATTGCGCTGTCAATGTACCATTAACCGTGCTCATAAAACATGCATCAGGCTTCGTCACAGGCATCGTATGCTAATGACTGACTGCTAATGAATATGAATGTTCCCCTCATAAACAGAAGCTCTGTTTCATTACATCTCTTCACACCTCACTGGGTTCACAAAGGCTGCTTAGGATGCAATGTAAATCAGGGCTTTAGATGGGTAAAGCACACCACCGTTTACATTCAAATGTTCTATAGTTTGCACATAAACTGCTCTCCCTGCAGTGCTCGACAACCAACAATGCATAATCATGAATTCACTGCAATTTTCAAACAAATGGCACTTGGTTTAAATTCCTTAAAGGGATAGTTCACCCAAAAATGTAAATTTTGTCCCTAACTTACTTCTGAAAGAACTCAAAATAAGATTTTGTGAGAAATGTTTGTCCATGAAAGTCAATGGGGTCCAAAACAACATCGGACCCTAATGACTTTCATTGTGTGAACAAAAAACAATGAGACATTTTATATCTTCTTTTGTGCTCCACAGAAAAAAAAGAGAGTCAAACAAAAATGAGGGTGAGTGAATGATAGAATTTTCATCTTTGGATAAACTATCCCTTTTAAAGCTACAGCGCCTATTATCTTGAATGGCGATGCTCAATACAGCACTCAAGACTTTTGAATGTGAAGGCGACATGAAAAAGCAGTAATTCAGCATTCTTACACACCACTTTCAATTTGGCAATTCATTCGGAAGACGTGCGAGATTAATTACTATCATTGAAAGATGTGAAAGAGAGAATTGGACCTTAATTATGTTAACCTCTAGACCAGCACCTTGTCTTTTAAAAGCGTAACTCAATGGTGAGAGAAAGATGGCTATTAAGATGCTTTCTCAGTATCCTTGACAGTCTCTGCCTGGCACACTGATCCAATTATCCATTTATAATTAATTCCATTAAAGTAAATGCCTCTGTACAAACACTATTTTTTAACATAGAGCGCACAGATCTTGTTGGCCATGCCCATGACAGAAATGAGTAATCACATGATATCCATTAAAGTGCATATTCATCTGGATGCATGTTTGCACCTATACTTGCATGACAGAACAAGGTTGAGGTCAAAGGTCACAATAGGCATGTTCTGTCTGCCTTCACGTGGGCTGCGCCAAAGAGGTATATAGCAGAAGGAAAACACATGAGAATAGAACACATGCATTTATCCAATAAATAAAAAGGCTTGATGCCTTTGATGGAGTGCCGCTCAATGCAGGCATTTAGTTCAGCCTCTCTTCGATCCCACTGTTGCTGCCAGAGGAGCTGTTAGCCTAGAGAAACATTAATGACTCAACAGAAATGAAATGCACAAATACCAAAGCGAACCAGCCATTTTGCAGACAGGCCCCGAGGCCACTCTGCAGTTATTAAAAAAGCTAACATTATACATTCACATCACAGATAAGTCGGATCGCTTGTTCTCTCATATTAAGCCTGTTTGGTCCGGTGGGGATTGATCAGAGGACAGAGCCATCGAACAAACTTCTCTTTTGTCACGCCGTTGAAATATTCATAACATTTTTCATTATCTCCGCATTCGAATGCAACGGCGCAATCGCCTTGTTAGGGAGGAATCAGATACAAAATGAGAAATGTTACTCTTCAGTGGGAACGTCTTATGAATCGGCTGTCCATCAGCGCAGGAAGGCACAAGTGCTGGAGAATGAGAAGAGAGCAATTCCATGGCTCAGTGGCAGAGGCGGAAAGACAGAGAGACAATCAGTATTCAACAGAGTCAGAGTGCAAGGGGGCACTCTCTCTCTCTCTCTCTCTCTCTCTCTCTCCATTGATTGGTACCTCCATCCGTGCTGAAATCAGTCATAATGTAACAGAATGATTGTGATCACACCAGAGCTCAGTTCAGGTGTTAAAGCTGACCCATAATGCATTATCCCTATCATGCAATTAGAAACTATTAGGGTATATGTGGCTATTTTGTTTCATCCCAAATGACCAAGATACAGTGGCCCCCAAAACATATTCAGACACTTAAAGGGCCAGTTTACCCAAAAATAAAACAACCTTTTGTCATAATTTACTCACCTTCGGGTCGTTTCAAATCTGCTTTTTCTCTTCTGCAGAAAACAAAAGAGGATATTTTTAAACAGTTTTGGTGACTTCTGATTTTCATTGTGGACCAAAAGAAAAAAAAATTGACATTTAAAAAAAAAAAATTGCTCCACAGAAGAAAGTCATGCAGGTTTAAAACGACAATGGTGTGTAAATGATGACAGAATTTTATTTTGCCGCACATATCCCTTAAACCACACTTAATAAAAACATTTTTTGTTTTGTTGACATGAGATGAGAATGTGATTTCCCATAAGGGCCACCATGTTGACATTATTCAACCAGCTAAATACTACTTTTTTTTTCTCACTGATAACTTG
Organism: Semotilus atromaculatus; assembly: GCA_031834385.1. Classification (NCBI taxonomy): domain Eukaryota; kingdom Metazoa; phylum Chordata; class Actinopteri; order Cypriniformes; family Leuciscidae; genus Semotilus; species Semotilus atromaculatus. The sequence continues at coordinate 4,114,808 of JAULUF010000001.1, forward strand.
GCTGACTAATTTTTACAGTGGCATTTGAAGCTGAAATTTGTTTTTTATTTGTTTAATGAAAGAGACTGTGAGCACATTTCCCGTTCAATCACAAAAATATGTTTCTTTTTATTTTCTGTGTCATAAAAAGGCGTTCTCTGCACAGACACAGTAGCCAGTTTGTCAACATACAGAAACAGGAGTCTGCATCTGGCATTGCTGGTTCTGTTCCTGATTATTATCTATTTAACAAGCTTCCCATCTTTCTCAAGGCCGCTGTTGTCCACGAGGTCAAGCCCACTTCATACAGCACTGACTCCCTCACAGCAGATATAATGACATCACCATCAGTTTGATTGACAGCATATGGATGTTTCCTTCCAGTACTGTAAACAAGTTGAGAAGAACCAGCTGCGTTTGAGTGCTAACTGACAGACACTGTTATGATAAGGGCAGAATTTTGCTACCCACACCTGTTCATCATCCGCCAGCACTTCCAACAGGTTAAAATTGTATGTCATTCGGATTTATTAAATTAAGAATTCTAAGCTAGGTGAAGGATAAGGGAAACGTTTTTTTTTTCTTAAATTCACCTCATTTTAAGAAATTGCATTCATTGTATTCTTGAAATTTAAATGTCAAGTTTCCATGACCTCAAATTTGAGATTATTATATCAATTGCCTATTTAGTTTGCCAAAGCTGCATCACTTTAAAAAGTCACTTTCATTTGCATAATATTCAATATGATGTATGTTATACAAATTAATTATTGTTTTCTACTAATAAATGACAACATCACATAAACACGCATCAACCAATAAGCAAATATCTTTCACTAGCTACACACCTAAACACTCAATTAATGATGACTAGGGTAATAATCAACAAACTGATCCTTTTGAGTAACAGTAACAAGCTCATCACAAGACAAGAAGTTACTAAATATGATGTATTCAATTTATTCATGCCTCAATGGATTCTGGGTAGAGGATCAATGAGACCGAACAACACCCAACAAAAACCCACTATTTTCAGTGTGTAGGCCTATTCAGACACAAAAAGATGCCTGATTAAATTAGCAATAACAAAAAAGAAAATGAGTTTTTATAAACCAACTATAAGCCAAAATAAAATAAAACCACAATAATCTAAAAAAAGAAGAAGAATAAGCTACAATAGATCTTTGCTCATTCTTTAAGCATTATTTATTACATCTATAAGAGCCATTCATCAGAAGGCCGAATTCTGACCTGCTCTTTCAGAGACTCCTGATTCAAAGAGAGCACTGCTCCCACAAGCCCTTTAAAATAGAATGGGTGAAAACTGTTTCCTCAAACACAACAGTGCATAATCAATGTTGACAAGCTGGGAAATCAGATCTTACAAAGCTGGACCATCCCCAAAGGCAGAACATGCTCAAGCACTAACGAAAGCGGCACTTTAATTCTCGGGCACTTTCAGCGTGGCTTAAAACTCAGGCAAGCATTAAACGTGCACTGATCGTATAGCCGCAAAGTGAAGGTTAGAAGGACAGTGTGTGAGCGGCCAACTCAAGTGTTCACGAATCTCCACAGAGCTGCCTCAGACACGCATCGCGAGCTATGCTAATTCACTTGTCCCAAACCCTCTCATCAACTTGCCCTTATTTTGAGGTCACTATCGCATGCGTCACCACAAGAGCTCATCCAGGAAGCCAGAGAGTTTATAATGCGTGATTCTGGATGCACCCTCTGACAGCTGTCACTCAAGGACTCTCCACAACCCAACACTACACTGATTTGATTGCTGATCTTTTGACCCACAGCCTCATTCTGTCTCTTGCTCTAGACATGAAGCAGCTCCCTTGAACAAGAGCTCGACTGCACTATGCTATGCTTAAGGGAGCCTCACACATACACTCGGTGAGATGCAAATAGCTTATTATGTAATCTTTTATATTATAGCAATTTTTCATTGCCACTTGAGACGAGAGGCTGTGCAAATGAGACACGGTCAGGATGACAAGTGAAGGTAAGAGTCGCACCATACGTTATGTGATTTCTCCATAATTGCTATGCTTCAAGCCCCTTCTTGACGTGAACACGGGGGGCACCGGGCTCCCAGAAGCCTGTAATCTGATGGCAGACACGCTGAACACTGCTAAGGGCCCCTCAACCTGCCGCCATCCATCTTTCTGGAGACAGTGACACTGTGAATCGAATCGAGAAGCCAGATAAATCTACATCACTCTCTTTTTAGCTTCAATATCAAATTGCTGAATTACATGTGCACTGAAGAAAAATATGCATAGGAACAATGTGTCGCAGAGAATTATAGTGATCTCCTCAAATGATAAATTCCATTAAAGGATGTAAAAGCAAAAGTATCATCAATAACAGAACACTCACACCAAGGTCAAGGAAAAAAAATGTCAGTGAAAAGCATCTTCAAAAAGCTATGGTATTGCTCAGAAGACTTTGAATGGAACATTCAATATACTGAAAAATAAACAATAGCTGTGTATATTCTTAAAAAAATCACCATTTGTTTTCCAGTCACATAGGTTTGGAACAACATGAGGGTGAGTTAACTATTCCTTTATTGTATAAGTCATAACAGCACAAAATCTAATATTTAGAATGACCCAAGAGCCAATCCTGAATGTAACAGCTTTTGGCAGAAAGAATCTGTCAATGCTTAATCCGGGCTTCTCAACAGAAAGGTAAAGTACATGTTTAGCTGCTCTGACATTATGTGATGCTATTTGATCACTTAACATGTTCTTTTTTGTTTCAACAATGTTCTGTTTTAAACCACTATGTGTGGCTAAATGTATCTGTAATACAAAGTGGAGGTAATACAAGAGAACTGCACATTGTTTAAACTGAATGAGAGAAGAGAACATAAAGGGCCCTATCTTGCACTCAGCGCACGATCTGAAACGCAAGTGTCAAAGCGCAAAGCGCAAGTAACTTTGTGGGCGGATCCCGGCGCTGTTGCTATTTTCCCGGCGGGATAAATGCCTCTTGCGCCTAGCGCAAATCTAAAAGGGGTTGGTCTAAAGTAGCTTCATTATTCATAGGTGTGGTTTGGGCGTAACATGAAATAAACCAATCAGAGCGTCATATCACATTCCCTTTAAGAGCATGATGAACGAGGTGCGCTTGTTCCATGGCGCAATACTATTATAACGGCGCATTTACCAGGAGCGCTTCAGAATCGGTTCACAGCCGAGGAGATCGATGTTCTCGTCAGGGGCGTAAAAGAAAGAGAAGTGGGATTGGAGATGGGACAAACCCACCCAAATTAGCTTTGGTTATACATGCATATAATAATTTGGGTAAATATGTAGGCCTAAGCTTTATGCCTATTTTTCCGATCGTCATGGACACAACATATTAATACTGTGAAGCTGCTTTGATACGATCTCTATTGAGAAAAGCACTATATAAATATACTTTACATGACTGGACAACAATGATTTCCCTCGTGTTTTAATATTTTTCCTTATAATAATGTATCATTTGCAAAAAGGAAAATGCATCTGTGTAGATGAGAGAATCATCTACAGTGTATGCGCGTTGTTCACACTCTGTATTATGACCAATCACGCGCGCTTAAAATAGCATCTGAATGTACGCGCAACGCGCCAATGACTTTAGACTAGGTTTTTTCTGGTCAGTGGCGCAATTGTTTTCTGGAACTGCAAAATAGCATGAGGGAAAGTTTGCGCCGGAACACGCCTCCTCTTTGCGCTGAACCGCCCCGGGGAGCGCAAGTGTATTTCTTAGTTAACCGACGTGTGTCTGTGGAGGGAAAAGTCCGTTTTGCGCGGGTGCAAAATAGGAATGATACATGCGTCGGTGTACAAAGTCAATTGCGCTGAGTGCAAGATAGGGCCCAAAATGTCCCTAGTTTTTCTTTGGGGCAAAACCATCTGTAAAAAAAACACCATGAATTGGATTACAGGGAAAATCTTAATGTTGGCTGAAAAGTAGGTTAAGAAAAAATGCACATAAAAGTGTCTTGTTTCATATTTTCCATAAAGGCTTTAAGGTTCGAATGTCCATTTTCTGGTGATGATGCGGTCAGAGCACACTGCGAAGAAATGATCCATACAGACAAAAGTGATATAACTCCACTTTTAGCTGAGTTCCTAGAGGATTTGCTGAATTTAATATTTCATAAGGGACATTTTGTAGACTCCGGCCAAATCTAGAAACTAACGAGTTGAAACACAAATCTAAAAGACACCCTGCTCTCAGCAGCCAGTGAGGGGCCCATTAGTTTCAGTCGGTTTTTGCTGCACAGTTTAGCCTATGGGGGCCTGTTCAAGGCCTATGAAAAAGCAGCAGTGGTGTGTGAGCATGGCATGTAAACAGGCCTTTAATCAGGGAATGGTTTGGGGAGAGCTCTTTTTAATCTGTGATTATAACAGCAGATCAATGCGATTCCCGCTTCATGCTGTGTCCAAGACAAAAAGGAGGATTTGCATCAAATATTCATAAGCAATGCTTCCTAATGGTTCTCCAGCCAGAGCCGATTTGGGGATTTTATTATTGGATATTGTGCAGAGTCAATGAACTTACTGGAATCTTTTAATTACAGGGCAGTGCACCTCTGCCGTCCCAGACGATTTCACTGGGGGTTTCTCTTGATCTGCTTGTTTCAAATACCTGTTAATATGCAGAATGCAGTTGTGTATAGTCACAGAGACAAAATTCAAGAGTTCATCCAAGCATTAGGAGTATAATCACACTTATAATGTGTGGATCAGGGGTGTTACTTCATCATTTGGGTTAAAATATTGTCCTTGTTATAGTGAAGTTATACATTTACATCCTGAATATCAATTACCAACATGTACTTACTATAAGGAATAGAGTTTGGTTTAGTTGCTTATGCATAATTTACTGTTATTATAAAGTAAGTACATGTAACATAATGTAGCAGTACACTGTAAAATAAAGTGTTACCCAAAATATTTATCCAAAATAAACAGAACATAATGTGTTGTACCAGTGTTTCAGTGCCACTGCAAAATAAATCATTACCTGAGTTGTGAATGAGAGTCAGAAGTCTGTAATGAATATGGTAAGCTAAATAAAGCAGTGTAACAAGAACAAAATGGCAAGAAACAGTTCTATTGAAATGAATAGTGGAGTTAATTTCAGAAACAAATGAGTGACTCAAAAACCAGTGTAAAATCAGTGTAGTCCAGTTCATGAACGAATGTCTCTAATGAGTCAGTTCTTTTTAATGAATAAAAAAGTGTAGTCCTGAATTAATTAATGAATTAATGAATAGATCAAAATGATTGGTTACTGGTTTGAATCAGTCTGACAACTCCTTCATTGAACTGAATCAACATCTGACTCAACTTACTGAATTGATTATTCTTTTATGATCATTATTTTCAGTGATGTCCGTTTCAAATGAAGCAAATTTTGGGTCAGCATCGTTATATATGAAGTATTGTTCAAGATACACATTTGCATTATACTATCTTGTTTTTGATAAATGAAAGTGTGTGTGTAAATACATTGGCAAAAACACACATTGGCAAATAAAGTAAACATTCCGAGTTTACTAAAGAGTAGAGCAATTTTCCTCATAAATCTGACAAGTCAATGGGAAAAAAAAACTCTTCTGCACAAATAAATTCCATTAAAATGAATTAGAAATGGAAACAGATGTTTTTATTGAATTATATGCCAGATGGTTTCATTTGCCTAATTAAGTCTCAAACTGTCAGTCAAGCTGAGTTGCGTGCTACAATTTGTCAATATTCCCTTAGATTCAAGCATTGAAAGCTTGTGCATTTCTATTTTTGGTTTACAAATCTACCTCGCCCAGAAATCATGAATCATTTTTCAAGAACTAACTTAAAGCAACAACAAAAATCTGATTGTCTAGCCGGGGTCGTTAAGTGCTAGAGCTAACACTTGCTCTCACTAATACAATCCACTTTAATCTTTTCAATGTTTGATTGTATTTGCTTGAAAGCAAATGCAACAAGTACATAATTATCAGACTAATTAAGCTGCCAAAACACAAACACACTGCAAGAGCACCTTCAGAACAGTGAGTGCATGATTCATTAGCATCTGCTGTAAGCCTATTAATCATCTAACAGCCAATTAGCGCACTGTTACCGTTTGCAGTGGATATGTAAATAAATTCCTGGGTTAATTTCTTCCTCTGATAATAAAGGGAACATTATGAAAATTAGCTGTGTGACTATGTAAATGATCTATGTCGTTAATTGCGTGGTGGCTGATAGTTTTTTTTGTGTGTTTTTTTTGTCACGGACCAGAGATGCAAAGAAACATTTTCTCAGGCTGTTAGAGAAATTAAACGGGCAGCCTCATATTCCCGAGAGGCACTTGCAGCATGCAATAATGACATTTAGCTGCCCCTCTCTCTGACTGATGATCATAATAATGCTTCTGCCTGGCAGCGAGCCAGTTGTGGGGGGTGGTCTGTGCTGTTTGGTGAAGACCAGGTTGGACACCCATGTAAATGCACAAACAGAAAATGGTGCCTTTGCACAGCTAGCCAAATTAACCGTGCCACACATAACTAGCAGTGATTAATATTCATTAGCAACTAGTAAAAAGAGGCCATTAGCAAATTAGTTCAATGTACAAAATACCACCACAGTGTCACATCACCTCTGGCTGAAAGAGAATACAGCATTAGCAAGGTAATAGACTTTATTCAGAGGAGACACCACATTTAATTTGACGGAATCAAAAATGTTCTGTTTGGGGTCTTAACATCTATATATATCAGTGAGGTCCCAGGAACACCAAATATATTAAAAAACAGTAAAGTCAATGTCAACAGAATATGAGGGAACTTTAAACCTGATTTTAAATGTACTATATTTCTGCCCCTCACAGCTTCATTTTGTTTCCTGTCATATTAAATATGCAGTCTACTTTATTCTACTCTACTCTTAAGTCTATAAGAGAGTCACTTCTGTTATACGAAGCAGAGGTTTACAGTCTCTATATTCTTTAAAATCCATCACGTCTCTGTAGGTGTGGAGATCAAATGGGTTAAGATGATATTCTCTTATTTTACCATAGCAGATTTGGTTGCTTTTCAGCCTCATGCTGTCCTATTCTCCTCCTCTCAGCCCATGATAAATGCTGCAGGCTGCTCCTAATCATCCATGGGACAAGAAAGGAAATGAGGCCTAAGACAGAGCAGGAAAGAGAGGAGGAGGGAGGAAGAAAAAGGGAGAGACATGGAGAACAACGGAGGATGAATGGGGCGTTTACTGGGGGTGACTTGGGTGATATTTTTTTAGCATGGCTTCCAGCTTATAAGGCCGCAAAAACATTACTAACAAGGAGTAGCCCTGGATAAGCAGAGGAGTAATATCTGACTTTAGCAGTTCCCTGTGCACCCCCTGTGCACCCCCTCAGCTGAGCGCAGCCAATTGGATTATGTTTGGGATTATGCAGTGACAGGCCAGATGTTTTTTCGGCATTTAACCGCCTAAACTGCAAATATTTCCTCTGGCTGTTTTGGCTCATTGAGCTACGATCTGAAGCCTGTCGATTGCCCCCTTGTGTCATTTCTCCCTTCTGCAGGGTGATGACAAATAAGGCCAAATGTGAAAGGAGGTGTTCAGAAAAATGAAGGCAACAGTCTGTTTAGTAGTAAGTTTACTTGAGGTCTTCAGTTAAAATAATTAAGTTGCCAAGACTTAAAATCTTCCATCATTGTAACAATTAACGTAGGTCCATTCAACTCAAAATGGATGTCTTAAGTTTTATCAGCATAAAATACTAAATCATTGTTTTAAAGTGTTTTCTATGAGAAAGTATACACATCAGAGAAAATTATAAAAGTGCATATGGTCTTATTCTGCTGACAACATCACATGAACACTCATGAGGCAATGACTATGTACATGCATTTGTCCAACCCACTACAAATACTACTTAAAGGAATAGTTCACCCAAAAATTTACTCACCCTCATGCCATCCCCAATAGATGGTTTCCTTTCTTTAGATGAACCACAATTTTGTTAGTGTTTGTCTGCGTCTGAAAGAAGATTCTTCCCTATACTATATTATAGGCGAAAAACAGTATGTCACAAAAGAAGTATGTCCGAAATCACAGTATACTCATAAAAGAGTAGGCAAAAACAGGATGACCTACTACTTCCGATTCTAAAGTGTGTATCGGTAAACAATCAGTGAATGGCTCGCTCTATGAAAGCAATCATAAGCTTTAAAATAAAAAAATTAAAACTGGGTACAATGAATGAAGTGACATTATTCTCACATCTCAGCCATCAACCATTAAAAGGAAACTGAAAATTGCAAAAGCATTAAATTAATACAACAGACCACGAATAACCACAAAAGTTTGATTCTGTCTGCAGCAATATTATGGACAAGTTAAATATTACTGTAGAAATATTTGTCTATTTTATGTAACATACATTGCCTTAATAAAAAATGTTCATGAACTTTACATTGAGTGATAATATTTCAAGAATCATTTTCCTGTCATCACTGTAAAGCTGCTTTGAAACCATCTGAATTGTTTAAAGCGCTATATAAATAAAGGTGACGACTTTAAAATGAGATCAATTTCTTGTGTTTCTGCAAGAAAGATCTTTGTAAAAAATAAATAAAAAATAATCAAGTAAATCGTGAGTTGTTTTTCAGTCTTACTTGATCTGAGAATCGTTTTCTACAGTGTTCTGAGATGTAAACGTTACAGAGGTCTTGAAATAATAGCGGCATGCAGGCAGGTAGTCCATTACGGTGCTTCAGTAATTCTGATCAATTTAATCATCAAAGCCATTTTCCCTCTCTCTCGGCAGTTGATTGACCTCATTGTCACTCAGCTTGGTAACTTATTTCTCTGAAAGGTCTGCATCAGACTTCTGTGCTGAGCAGAGTCATTTCCACCTTGCTGCTGGCTTCCTCCTCCGCCGCCCAATCAATTAACATATGAGTAATACCAGAGCCATTAGAAGGCCGCCAGGATCTAAGGAGTGCTGTCATCCGCTGTCGGAACGATGGCTTAATTTAGCAGCAAGGCTCAAAGGAGCACTTACCCAGGGCACAATCCGGTAGAATCAATAACAACAGTCCAGGCTATATTGTTTCAAACAAGGAAACGGTGGGGAGACTATAAAAGCGTTCAATAGGTATGGCGGGGCCTCAGAGAGACAGTGAGAGAGAAAGACATGCTGGCTCAGCCGTAAATAACGGAGGCTGTAAAAGCTACCTGACATCCACTGATGGGGAGATAAGCGGTGTGACCCACACAGAGGACCAGGTGAGGGGCACCATGGTACAGGACACACTATATCACTCTCACCTCTGCGATATCAGCTAAAATAATTTCAAAGTGGGCTGACACTCTATAGTGTCGGACTTTAGGGTAAACTATCATAAATCAATGAGGTATGAGCAAGAATGTAACCTAATATTCAAGACTGGCGGGAGGAAATGTAAATCATACTCAATGTGTTCACAGCAAAATGCTCAAAATGTTTTGTTTTTTTCTCCATTTCTGTCACCTGAAGAGTTTGAGTTCCTTGCCACTGTCGCTTTTGGCTTGCTTTAGTTGGGGACACTTAATATTCAGTAATATTATTGATTTGAATGTACTGGATGAGAACCAACCATTAACTGAATTGAGCTGGATGATGATACCACGGTTTTCTGAATAGCTGCTTTAGCTTTCAATAATTGACGAGTTTTGTCATTGAAGTGAATTGAATCAACACTGAACTGACTCAAACACTATTGTCTTCTGCAGGGATGCCTTTATAGCTAAACTGAACTTGTTTCATAATGAATACACTGTACAGTTATTGAATCAAACTGAATCAACACTGAACTGACTTCACCTAATGGCAAAACTCTTTTTTAGAGTTTTACAGCTGAATTTAATTATTTATTTGCATCACTGATTCGATTATTTTCCTGCTTATCACTGTAAAGCTGTTTTGATGACTATCCTTTAAAACAATGCATATTGAATAAAGTGCTTGACTTGACTTGTTAAAACTTTGAAATTGACTGTTTTTTCATCTAGTGTTGACATCAAAATGTAAATAGACATGCGCACATTGATAAGTTGCCAGAAAAAAATAAAGATGTTTACAGTGGTGCAGACTGGGTTTTGCTTAAACAGTTAATGACCTTTATCTGACAAATTGAACAGAGTTCAGGGTGTTTACATGACCTTACATGAAGAAGAGCGTGCATGTGTGCATGCACTCATTGATTGACAGCTAATCTGAATATTGGAGAGAAATGTGTGACCTATGTGTGTTTATGATGGTTATGTGTTTAGAGAGTTCCCGGGAAAACGACTAAAACGCTGTATTATGGTGCTCAGTAGTTTGAGATGTCACTTTGGAAAGAAACATTTCGCTCCTATAGACTGAACACGTAATACGCATGACATCATCGTTTTCACAAATTCACATTTTTGTAGTTTACACGAAGATGATAACGGTATCGTTTTGAAAAACTTTGAATCCTGTTTTCAAAAGTTTGTGTTTTTAGGCCCCCAAAACACCATTGATGGGCAACGGGCAAACCGCAGAAAAAGTTTTCAGTTTTTAGTTGAAAACGGTGTTGTGTAAATGGTCCCTAATTTCATCGATTAAAAATAAGAGTGCAATTATGATGCCATTTGTCAGCCGTTTAATACAAGCTGCTTTTCCTTGCCAGCGTTTAACAATGACACAGCAGAGGAGGCCAGCTGAGTTAATAGCAGGACCCTTTCTCTGAGACCAATACTCAGGCACCCCCCTCCAGGGCCCAGTCAATGTCACAGCTTCTCTTGTCGCATCATTTCCCTTGCCAGGAGGGGGAGAGAGGCCAAGTATTGATCAGCCTGTAATCAGACAAGCTGTTTGGAGCAGCAGGAAAAACTCCTTGCAGAAGTGCCTCTTGGCTTTACCGGAGATGGAGTGCAGTTTTTGTAGCCTTGTTGGAGGGATGAGTGGGGAGGGAGATGGCACTGATCCCCTCTGCTGACACCATCCATTAAGTCCGGCCTTGTCTGACAGCACACATCTGATCCGCCGGCTTCCACAGCAACAGAGGGAGAGAGACGAATGTGGACTTCTCTAAGGTGCATCAATGACCGCATAAGTCAAATCTACATCGCTCATCAATCACGACTATCCAAAAATAGCAAATTGAGGCTTTTACAACATGGAATGTGTCACTGCATGTAAGTGTTTAATATGGATTTGTTAATAACATGCAGAACACGCATTTGTCCTGTCATTATTTAGTCATTCAGTTACCAGGCGTGAAAGGTCATAATCTTGACCTCAAGACAACAGAAAAGTTCAGGGGTCAACCAATGTTAATGTTGTCAAATGGAAATACTGACAAAATTGTTTGTTTGGATAAAGGCTAGACAAGACAAATGTTACATCATGACTGTAATTAAATGTTTTTAATTCAAATATATTGTGTTAAAGTAAAAAAAAAAAAAATATATATATATATTTATATGCTGTCAAATGATTAATCATGATTAATCGCATCCAAAATAAAAGTTTGTGTTTACATAATAAATGTGTTTGTACTGTGTAAAATTATTTTGTATATATAAGTACACACACGTGCATTTATATATTTAAGAAAAATGTGTTATTTATGTATAAAATGTTTATATTTATATATAATATAAATTATATATAAATCTATATATAGTATATACATGCAAATATTTCTTAAATATATACAAGCATGTGTATGTATTTATATATATAAAATAATTATACACAGTACACACATTTATTATGTAGACTTGACCCTTTTGTCATCCTTAACTAAATAGTCACATTTGCGGATTAAAATGATATACCATTTCCGTCAGAGAATGAACTGACAATTAAAAAAATTAATATGATGAAATATTGAGTAAATTTAAAGGACATTCTCATAATTTCAACAGACAAACACTGCTTATAGTTGAACATGGTGTGTGTGGAGGGAAGCAACCAATATGGAACTTTCAAAACAGCAGCACCAGGAAGACATTAACTTCCGAGTTACTGAGCCAGATCAATAGATAAAGAGAAGGAGCCTATGAGTGTGAATGCATGTTTTCCTGCATGAATGCACCAGAATATGTATTTTAGTGATATATGACAGCCTCCTATGCTCCATTTGAAGAAGCGGAACAGCGTGATGTGTGTGTGTTCCTATTTAAGCACATCTGCTTTCTCGACCAGCGCTCGGCCATCTGGAACTGCCTTTCTGCTAGAGTGCTTCAGTCAAGCCTCTCACGAGTTCCTTATTTTCAGTTAATGATCTGCTCAGAAACTATCAAAAACAAAGTGTTCTGCTGTCACAGGCCCAAGCAACAAATTTCTGGGCTCTGTGAACGGGTAAATAAAGCAGTCTTTACCAAATTATGTCAGAATAGCCACAAATTTTCCATCTGAAAATGAGTTTCACAGCTGATTGACTTTGATAAGCTCAGTATTATTCAGAGCAAATGAATACTCAACTGGTGAGAAAACGGAGAGGGAGCATCTATGGGGTGAAAATTGACACTCAGCATGAATTGTGGTAACGGTTGTAATTAACATCACTCAGAGGCATCTATGAGGCGGCTTAAAGCTCAGGATAAATGTTCCTGACAAAACACGGAATGAGGGGGAAAGAAGAAGAGAGAGCATGAAAGAGAAAGGAACTGGACGGATGGAGACAAGGGACTA